>CM053518.1:1914386-1930898 GCA_028646465.1 Rhinoceros unicornis
CCTAAACAAGATTTGACTCAGATTCCTATTCTGCCGTCAGAAGGAATCACATCTTCCTTTGAGAAGGCAATTTTTGATTCCATATTCCAAGTAGCTGTCTAGCGGCAAGTTTCTGTTCGTGGGGCAATCATACCTAGAGCTGAGCTAAACTGGGTATGACAATCATTCCTGGAAAGAAATTTGTGCCTGACCTCTTTCTATACCAACACATAAGGATCACACACCTAATCCAGGTTAAGAACATGATGACATTTAAGACCATTGAGAAGGAATCTCACATGCCTTACAGAAGGCAGTGCTCTTATCCAGGCATGTCAGTGCATGTGTTGGACTACATTTGTATAGGACTGGCAATGAATCCTAGAGCTGAGTTAAACTGGGTATGACACCAACTACTGGAAGTAACTTCATGCCCCATCTCCCACCCTTCCAGCAATTAAAGAGCACAAAATACCAAAAGAAGTTTTGGCAGAGTTTCCCATTTTGGGACTTCAGAAGAAATCACACCTTCCTTTGTGAATGCAATTTCTAACTCCATGTTCCAAGTAGCTGTCTAGCAACAAGTTTCTCTAGGAGTGGCAATCATACCTAGAGCTGAGCTAAACTGGGTATGACACCCATTCCTGGTAACAACTTTTCCTGACCTCTCTCCCTTCCAACTCATAAGGATAACACACCTAAACTACATTAAGAACAGGATGACATTTTGGGCTGGTTAGAAGGAATCTCAGAATCTTTACAGAAGGCAGAGTTGCGATCTGGTCTTGTCAGGGTAGGCCTATCAACCTGTTTGTATAGGACTGGCAATCCAAAGTGGAGCTGAGCCAAGCCATTTATGGCACCCATCCCTGAAAACAGCTTCATGGTCCCTCTCCCTTCCTTCCAGCTAGTAAGCATCACATAATACCTAAACAAGTTTTGGCACGGATTCCCATTGAGGGGAGTTGAGAAGAAATTGCATGTTCCATTGAGGAACCACTTTCTTATTGATAGTTGCAATTTGCTGGAACAACAAAAGAACACTAAAAGCTAAAGGAATCCTGAGAAAAACGAACATACCTGGAGGTATCACACTCCCTGATTTCAAAATACACTACAAAGCTACAATAACAAAACCGCATGGTACTGGCAGAAAAACAGACAGAGAGATCAATGTAATAGAATCAAAATCACAAAAATAAACCCACACATCTATGGGCAGCTAATCTTTGACAAAGGAATCAAGAACATACAATGGAGAAAAGAGTGTCTCTTCAACAAATGGTGTTGGGAAAATTGGACAACCACATGCAAAATAATGAAAGTAGACCCTTACTGTACACCATACACAAAAACTAACTCGAAATGGATTAAAGACTGGAATGTAAGACCTGAAAATATGAAACTTCTAGAAGAAAACCTAGGCAGTACGCTCTTCTACATCAGTTTTGCAACATGTTTTCAAGCACCATGTCTGACCAGGCAAGAGAAACAATAGAAAAAATAAACCAATGGCACTACATCAAACTCAAAAGCTTCTGCACATCAAAGGAAACCATCAACAAAACAAAAAGACAACCTAACTATTGGGAGAAGAAATTTGCAAACCATACATCTGATAAGGGCTTAATCTCCAAAATATACAAAGAACTCAACAACAAAAAAGCTAACAACACAATTAAAAAATGGCTAAAAGACCTGAAAAGACATTTCTCCAAATAAGACAAACCGATGGCCAACAGGCACATGAAAAGTTCAAAATCATTAACTATCAGGGAAATGCAAATCAAAACTACAATGAGATATCACTTAACGCCCGTCAGAATGCCTATAATTAACATGACAGGAAACAACATGTGTTGGAGAGGAATTGGAGAGAAGGGAACTCTCATACACTGCTGGGGGGAGTGCAAACTGATGCAGCCACTATGGAAAACAGTATGGAGATTCCTCAAAAAATCAAGGATGGAACTACCATATGATCCAGCTATTCCACCGCTGGGTATTTATCCAAAGGACTTGAAGACACCAATGCATAAAGATACATGCACCCCGGTGTTCATTGCAGCGTTATTCACTACAGCCAAGACTTGGAAGGAACCTAAGTGCTCATCAAGGGACGAAAGGATAAAGAAGATGTGGTATATATAGACAATGGAATACTACTCAGCCATAAGAAATGATGAAATCCAGCCATTTGTGACAACATGGATGGACATTGAGGGTATTACGCAAAGTGAAATATGTTAGAGGGAAAAGGTCAAATACCATAAGATTTCCTTCATTAAGTAGTAGATAATAACAAAAATAAACACGTTGAGACAGAGATTGGATTGGTGGTTATCAGAGGTGAAGGGGGGAGGGAGGTGGGCGAAAGTGATAATTTGGCACATGTGTTTGGTGATGGGTTGTAATTAATATTTGGGTGGTGACCATGATGTAATCTATGCAGAAATAGAAGTGTAAAGATGTACACCTGAAATTTACACAATGTTATAAACCAATGTTACTGCAATAAACAAAAAATTAAAAAAAATTGAAACAAAACTGAAGCAATAAAAAAATATTAATGGAAGAAAAAGAACTTCTTGTCAAGGTTTAGATCTGAAAATCGTACCCAGGAATATGGAACTTGGTAGAAATAATGACCACAAGAGAAAACTCACAAGAATAGAAAGGAATCAATAAAAGTTGATATGACAAAACCCTTATTGAGGAACGAATTATAATTTTATAAATTGAACGGAAAATAAGTAATGTGAATATGATAGACTCAGTTAGATAAAGAAGAAAATTGAAAAAAAATTATTGAAAATGGTTACTTTACTATTTTGATCAAGGAAATAATTTGGCTTAGTGGTAGTTGCTCTAGGAACTAATTTCTTGATGATAATTTTATCAATACTGGCCTAATCTGATTAAAATGTTTGTCTTATAATCATCCTTAGGGTCAAAATTTCCTCAGAAACAAAAATAGCTGGCTCAAATGGTGGAATTGAAAGGTCCTATAAGTATTATTTATTAATCTGACTTTATATAACAAATTATTTTTAGAATATTTCATGTCATTAAATATTTTTGTCTTTAATAAAAAAAAAAGTTGGATGTTGTTTTCTAGTAACAATTTTGTATAGGACTGGCAATCATAACTAACGCTGAGCTAAACTGGGTATGACATCTACTCCGGGAAATAACATCACACCCAATCTCACTTCCTTCTCACTAGTAAGGATCATATAATAACTAAACAATGTTTGGCACAGATTCCCATTTTGGGCCTTGAGAAGAATTCAAACGTTCCTTTGAGGAAGCACTTTCTTATTCCAATTTGAATGTTGCTGTCTTGCAACAATTTTGTACAGGACTGGCAATCATACCCAGAGTCAAACTAAACTGGGTATGACACCCATTAATGGAAATAACTTTCTGCCTTATCTGTCTCCCTTCCAACTCGTAAGAATCACACACATAAATCCGGTTTAGAACATGATGATATGTACTGTCATTCTGAAAGTAGCTCACAGGCCTTTCAGAAGGCAGCGTTCAGATCCCGGCTCCACAGTGCAGTTCGGGCAACAGGTTTTTTATAGAAGTGGCATACCAGATAGGAGCTGAGAAAAACCATGTGCAGTACCCATTCCTGAAAATAACTTCATACCCCATCTCCCTTCCTTGCAGTTAGTAAGGATCAAATTATACCTAAACAAGTTTTGTATAAGATTCCCATTTTGGGCCATCAGAAGGAATCGGATGTTCCTTACAGCAGGTACTTTCTGATTCCAAGTTGCAAGTTGCTGTGAAGCTTCTAGTTTGTATAGGTATGGCAATCATAGCTAGAGCTGAGCTAAACTGGGTGTGACACCAACTCCTGGAAATAACATCATGCCACATCTCCCTGCTTTCCAGCTAGTAAGGATCACATAATACCTAAAGAAGTTTTGGCACATATTTCTGTTTGGGGCCTTGAGAAGAAATTGCATTTACCTTTGAGGAAGCATTATCTAAGTCCAAGTTGTAAGTTACTGTCTAGCAACAAGTTTGTATAGGCCTGGCAATGATTCCTCGAGCTGAGCTAAACTGGCTATGACACCAACTCATGGAAATAACTTCATGCCACATCTTACTTCTTTCCAGCTAGTAATGATCACATACTACCTAAATAAGTTTTGGCACAGATTCCCTTTTGGAACTTCACAAGTAATCTGATGTGTCTTTGATAAAGCAGTTTGATTCCAAGTTCCAAGTCATTGTCGAGAAAGAAGTTCCTATAGAACTGGCAATCATACCTAGATCCGAGCTAATCTAGGTTTACACCCATTCCTAGAAATAACTTTCTAGCTGATCACTCTCCCTTCCATCGCCTAAGGATCACACACCGCAACCAGTTTTAGCACCTGATGATATTTACTGCCATTGAGAAGAAATTTCACATGCCTTTCAGAAGGCTGTGTTCTGATCCCTTCTTGTCAGGGCAGGGATATCAACTGTGTACTTAGGACTGGCAATCCAGATAGGAGCTGAACAGGACCAAGTATAGCACCAATTACTGAATATGGCTTCATGCCCCATCTCACTTCCTTTCAGCTAGTAAGGATCACATAACACCAAAACAAGTTTTGGCACAGATTTCAGTTTGGGGGCTTGAGAAGAAATTGCATGTTCATTTGAGGAAGCAATTTCTGATTCTAAGTTGCAAGTCGCTGTCTAGCACCAGTTTGTTTGGGACTGACAATGATTCCTAGAGTTGAGCTAAACTGGGTTTTGACACCCATTCCAGGAAATATCTTTCTGCCTGATTTCTCTTGTTTCCATCTCAGAAGGATCACACACCTAAACCAGGTTTAGAACATGATGATATTTACGGCCATTGAGAAGGTATCTCACATGCCTTTCAGAAGGCAGTGTTCTGACCCTGGATTCTCAGGGAAGTTCTGGCAACAGGTTTGTATAGGACTGGCAATCCAGTGTGGAGCTGAGCCAAAGCATGTATAGAACCAATTTCTGAAAATAACATCATGGCCCATCTCCCTTCCTTCCAGCTAGTAATGTTCACATAATAGCTAAACATGATTTAGAACATATTCCCATTTTGGGTTTTCAGAGTTAATCACACCTTCCTTTGAGAAGGAAATTTCTGATTCCATATTCCAAGTAGATGTATAGCAGCAAGTTCTATAGGACTGGCAATCATACCTAGATCTGTGCTAAACTGGGTATGACACCCATTCCTGGAAATAGCTTTGTGCTTGACATCTCCCCCTTCCATTTCTTAAGGATCACACACCTAAACCAGGTAAAGAACATGGTGCCTTTTAGACCTGTTGAGAAGGAATCTCACATGCCTTTCAGAAGGCAGTGATCTGATCCCGGATTCTGTGGGCAGGTCTATCAACAGGTTTGTATAGGACTGGTGATCCAGAGTGGAACTGAGGCAAACCATGAATTGCACCCATTCCTCAAAATGGCTTCATGCCCTGTCTCCCTCCTTCCAGCTAGTTGGGATCACATAATACCTACACAAGTTTTGATACAGATTCCCGTTTTGTACCATCACAAAGATTCTGATGTTCATTTGATAAGGCAGTTTCTGATTCCAAGTTACATGTTGGTGTCTAGAAAGAAGTTTCTATAGGACTGGCAATCATCACTAGAGCCGAGTAAAACAGGGTATGACACCCATTCCTGGAAATAACTTTCTCCCTGATCTCTCTCACTTCCACCTCGTAAGGATCACACATATAAACCAGGTTGAGAACAAGGTGATATTTATGGCCATTGAGAAGGATTCTCTCACGCCTTTCAGAAGGCTGTGTTCTTCTTGTGGCTTGTTAGTGTATGTCTGTGACTAGGTTTGTATATGACTGGCAGTCAAGAGCGTAGCTGAGCAAAACCATCTATAGCACCCATGACCATGCACCTTTCCAACTTGTAAGGATCACACAAGAATACCAGGTTAAGAACTTGAGGCCATTTAGGGCCATTGAGAAGGAATCTCACATTCCTTTCAAAAGGCAGTATTCTGATCTCGACTTGTGAAGGCAGGTCTATCAACAGCTTTGCATGGAACTGGCAATCCAGTGTGGAGCTGAGCCAAACCAATTATTGCACCCATTCCTGTAAAGGGCTTCATGCCCTGTCTCCCTTCCTTCCAGCTATATAGGATCACATATTAACTAAACAAATTTTGGCAGATGTTCCCATTTTCGCCTTCACAAGAAATCACACTTTCCTTTGAGAAGGCAATTTCTGATTCTATGTACCTAGTAGCTGTCTACCAGAAAGTTTCTACACGTGAGGCAATCAAACCTAGAGCTGGGCTAAACTGCTTATGACAACAACTCCTGGAAACAACTTCACGATACATATCCTTTCTTTCAACTAGTAAGGATCACATAATGCCTAAAGAAGTTTGGCAATGATTTCTGTTTGGGGTCTTGAGAAGAAATTGCACGTTCCTTTGACTAAGCATTTTCTGATTCCAACTTGCAAGTCATTGTGTAGCAACACGTTTGTATAGGACTGGCAATGTTTCCTAGAGCTGAGCTAACCTAGGTATGACACAAACTCCTGGATATAACTTCATGACAAATCTGCCTTTCTTCCAACTCTTTAGGATCATATAATACATGAACAAGTTTTGGCACAGATGCCCGTTTTCTAACTTCACAAGGAATCCCATGTTACTTTGATAAGGCACTTTCTGATTCCATGTTCCAAATCGGTGTCTAGAAAGAAGTTTCTATAAGTCTGGCAATCATTCCCACAGCCGAGCTAAAATGGAATCTCACAGGCCTTTCAGCAGCAGTGTTCCTGACTTGTCAGGGCAGGTCTATCAACTAGTTTTTATAGGACAGGTAATCCAGTGTGGAACTGAGCCAAACCATGTATAGCACCCATTCATGAAAGTAACTTCATGCCCCATCTCTCTTCCTTACACTTAGTAAGGATCACATAATACCTGAACAGGTTTTGGCAGAGATTTGCATTTTGTGCCTTCAGAAGGAATCACACCTTTCTTTGAGAAGGCAACATCTGATTCCATGTTCCAAGCACCTGCATAGCAGCACGATCCTATACATGTGGCAATCAGAACTAGAACTGAGCTAAACTGGGTATGAAGACCATTCCTGGAAATAACTTTGTGCCTGACGTCTCTCCCTTACATATCTTAAGGATCACACACCTAAACCAGTTTAAGAACATGAAGCAATTTAGCACCGTTGAGAAGGAGTCTCTCATGCCTTTCATAAGGCAGTGTTATGATCCCAGGTTGTCAGGGCAGGTCTATCAACAGGTTTGTTTAGGACTGCCTACCCAGAGTGGAGATGAGCCAAAACAAGTATAGCACCCATTCCTGAAACTGTCTTCATGCCACATCTCCCTTCCTTCCATCTCTTAAGGATAACCCACCTAAACCAGTTTTTGAACATGTGGATATGTACGGCCAATGAGAAGGAATCTCACATGCCTTTCAGAACGCAGTGTTCTGATCCCGGAATCGCAGGGCAGGTCTGGTAACAGGTTTGCATATGATTGGCAATGCAGAGTGGAGCTGAGCAATACCATGTCTATCACCCATTTCTGAAAATAAATTCATGCCCCATCTCTCTTCCTTCTAGCTAGTAAGGATCATATAATACCAAAACAAGTTTTGCCACAGATTCCCGTTTTCAGCCTTCAGAAGGAATCACACGTTGCTCTGAGGAGGCACTTCCTGGTTTCAAGTTGCAAGTCGCTGTGTAGCAAAAGTTTGTATGGGAATGGCAATCATACCTAGAGCTGAGCTAAACTGCTGATGACAGCCACTCCTGGAAATAGCTTCATGCCACATCTCCCTCCTTTTCAGCTCGTAAGGATCACATAACACCTAAAGAAGTTTTGGAACAGATTTCTGTTTGGGGCCTTGAGAAGAATTTGCACATTCCTTTGAGGAAGCACTTTCTGATTCCAAGTTCCAAGTTGCTGTCTAGCAACAAGATTGTATGGGACTGGCAATGAGTCCCAGAACAGAGCTAAATTGGGTATAACACAAACTCCCAGAAATAACTTCATGCCACATCTCCCTTATTTCTGGATATTAAGGATCACATAATACCTTAAAAAGTTTTGGCACACATTCCCATTTTGGGCTTTCAGAAGGTATCACACCTTCCTTTGAGAAGTCAATGTCTGATTTCATGTTCCAAGTAGCTGTCTAACAGCAAGTTTCTATAGGACTGGCAATCATAATTAGAGGTGAGTTAAACTTGGTGTGACACCAACTCCTGGATGATCCTTCATGCCCCAAATCCCTTCCTTCAAGCTAGTAAGGATCACGTAATACCTAAACAAGTTTTGGCAAAAATTGCCATTTTTGGGTCTTGAGAAGAAATAGCATGTTCCTTTGAGGAAGCACTTTCTGATTCCAAGATGCAAGTTTCTGTCTAGAAACAATTCTGTATAGGACTGATAATCATACATTGCGCTGAGCTAAAATGGGTATGACACCCATTCCTGGAAAAATCTTTGCGCCTGATTCCTCTCCCTTCCTTCTCATAAGGATCCCACAGATAAACCAGGTTTAGAACAGGATGCCATTTATGGCTCTTGAGAAGGATTCTCTCATGCCTTTCAGAAGGCAGTGTTCTGACATCAGTCTGTCAGTGCAGGTCTGAGACTAGGTTTGTAGTGGTCAGTAAATCCAGAGGGGAGCTGAGCCAAGCCATGTATAGAACCTGTAACTGGATATAACTTCATGACCCATCTCTCCTCCTTCCAGCTAGTTAGGATCACATAATAGGTAAACAAGTTTCGGCACAGATTCTCGTTTTGGACGTTCACAAGGAATCACATGTTCCTTTGATACGGCATTTTCTGATTCCAAGTTCCAAGTTGGTATCTAGAAATATGTTTCTATAGAACTGGCAATCGTACCTAGAGCTCTACTAAAGTTGGTATGACACCCATTCCTGCAAATGCCATTCTGCCTGACCGCTCTCCCTTCCATCCCATAAGGATCACACACCTAAACCAAGTTTAGAACAAGATACCATTTAGGCCCATTGTGAAGCAATATCACATGGCTTTCAGAAGGCAGTATTCTCATCCTGGCTTCTCAGGGCAGGTCTATCAACAGGTTTGTATAGAACTGGCTATCCAGAGTGGAGCTGAGCCAAACCAACTATAGCATCCATTCCTGAATATGGTTTCATGTCACATCTCCCTTCTTTCCAGCTAGTTAGGACCACATAACACCTAAACAAGTTTTGGCAAAGATTCCCATTTTGGCCTTTCAGAAGAAACCACACCTTCCTTTGAGGAGGCAATTTCTGATTCCATGTTCCAAGTAGCTGTTTAACAACATGTATCTATAGGAGTGGCACACATACCTAGAGCTGAGTTACACTGGGTATGACACCCATTCCTGGAAACATCTTTGTACCTGAAGTCTCTCCCTTCCATCCCATAAGGATCACACACCTAAACCAGGTTAAGAACATGATGCCATTTAGGGTCGTTTAGAATGAATCTCACATGTCTTTCAGAAGGCAGTGTTCTGATCCCGGCTTGTCAGTGCCGGTCTGTCAACAGGTTTGTATAGGACTGGCAATCCAGAGGGGAGCTGAGCCAAACCAAATATAAAACCCATTTCTGAATATGGCTTCATGCTCTATCTCACATCTTTCCAGCTAGTAAGGATCACATAATAACTAAATATGTTTTGTCACAGAATGCCATTGGGGGCCTTGATAAGAAATCATACATTCCTATGAGGAAGCACTTTCTTATTCCATGTTGCAAGTTGCTGTCTAGCAACAAGTTTTTATAGGACTGGCAATCATACCTAGCTCTGAGCTAAACTGGGTATGACATGTGATGGTGCTCAGGGCAAGCCACCCCAGGAGGCACCAATCTTGTATATGGATTATTTCCTGCAGAAAACAATAAGGACCCAGAGAACTCAGGAAGAATATTTGAGTTTCCCCTCCCGAACTGACTCAAGAATTTAAAACAAAATATCTGTTTCAGGAAGGAGTTATTATCATGATGGCTGTAAAGATAATGTGGGATGTAGCTTACAATAGGAAATGCACCAAGCGCCTTTTATCAAAAATCTATCTGTCGCTAACCACAGTATGTATAGCTGACCCTGAAAAGAATGGTCTTCTTGTCTTCTGAAGTCACAGAACACTACCCAACGCCAACACCTTCCTCGCCTTTAGCTACAATACTGAAGGAAGCAGCTTAGACAGAGGGACGAGTTGCTCATTTCTGAGTTTCTGCCATGTATATATGTTATTAAAGTTGGTATGATTTTCTCCTGCTAACCTGTCTTGTTAATTATTTGGCCAGCTGTATGAACCTTATGGAAAAGGGAAGAGGGAGATTCTCCCTCTCGCGCAACACATCCATTCCCAGAAATAACTTTGTGCCTGATCACTTTCCCTTCCATCTCGTAAGGATTACACACCTAAACCAGGTTTAGAACATGATGCCATTTATGGCCCTTGAGAAAGGATTCTCTCGTGCTTTTCAGAAGACAGTGTTCTGATGCCAGCTTGTCAATACATGTCCAGGACTAGGTTTGTAGAGGACTGGCAAGCCAGAGTGGAGCTAGCAAAGCCATGTATAGCACCCATTCCTGGGAATAACGTCATGCCACATCTCACTTCCTTCCAGCTAGTTAAGATGCCATAATATCTAAACAAGATGTGTCACAGATTCCAGATTTAGACCTTCATAAAGAATCTCATCTTCCTTTGATAAGGCACTTTCTGATTCCAAGTTCCAAGTCGGTGTCAAGAAACAAGTTTCTATAGGACAGGTAATCATACATACAGCTGAGCTAAACTAGATTTGACACCCATTCCTGGAAATAAATTTCTGCCTGGTCTGTATTTCCATCGTCTCATAAGGATCACACACCTAACCCAGGTTTAGAACATGATGATATTTACGACCATTGAGAAGGAAGCTCACATGCGTTTCAGAAGGCAGTGTTATGATACCGGCATCTCAGGGCACGCCTGGCAAGAGGTTTGTATAGGATTGGCAATCTATAGTGGAGCTGGGTCAAACCATGTATACAAAACATTCTTGAAAATAACTTCATGCCCCATCTCCCTTCCTTTCAGCTAGTAAAGATCACATAATACCTAAACAAGATTTGGCACAGATTCCCATTTTTGGCATTCAGAATGTATCACAACTTCCTTTGACAAGGTCATTTCTGATACCCTGTTCCAAGTAGCTGTCTAGCAGAAAGTTTCTATTTGAGGGGCAATCATACCTAGAGCTGAGCTAAACTGGGTGTGACACCAACTCCTGGAAATAACTTCATGCCTCATCTCCATTCCTTCCTGCTAGTAATGATCACATAATACTTAAACAAGTTATGACACAGATTCCTATTTTGGGGTCTTGAGAAGAAATTGCACTTTCTTTTGAGGAAGCACTCTCTTATTCCAAGTTGCAAGTTTTTGTCTAGCAACAAATTTGTATAGGACTAGCAATCAAAGCCAGCACTGAGCTAAACTGAGTATGGCAACTAATGGTGCTCAGGGCAAGATAACCCAGAAGGCACCACACTTGTATGTGGATTATTTCAAGCTGAAGACAATAAGGACTTAGGGGAATCCAGAAGAATATGTGAGTTTCCCCTCCCAAGCTGCCTAATGTATTTAAAACAAAATATCAGTTTCAGGAAGCTGTTATCATCATGATGGCCGTAAAGAGAATTTGGGATGTAGGTAATAATAAGAAAGGCACCAAGCCCCTTTTATCAAAAAGTCTATCTCTCACTGACCACATTATCTATAGATGTCCCTGAAAAGAATTATCTTCTTGCCTTCTGAAGTCCCAGACTACTAGCCACCCCCAACAGCTTCATCACCTTTCGTCAAAATAGTTGAGCAAGCAGCTTAGACATAGGGTGAGTTGCTCATTTCTGAGTTTCTCCCATTTATACATGTTATTAAACTTCATATTATTTTCTTCTGCTACCTTGTCATCTTAATTTTTTGGCCAGCCATAAGAGCCTTAAGGAAAAGGGCAGAGGAAGATTCTCCCTCTCTCCAGACACACCCATTCCAGGAAAAATCTTTCTACTTGATCCTTCTCCCATCCATCTCGTATCGATCACACACCTGAACCAGGTTTAAAACATGATGCCATTTATGGCACTTGAGAAGGATTCTCTCATGCCTTTCAGAAGGCAGTGTTCTGATGCTGGCTTGTCAGTGTATGTCTGGGAATAGGTTTGAAGAGTAATGGCAATCCAGTATGGAGTAAACAATCCATGTGTTGCAACAACACATGCAAATAACATCATGCCCCATATATCTTCCTTCCAGCTAGTCGGATCTCATAATAACTAAACAAGTTTTGGCACAGATTCCCATTTTGGGTCTTGAGAAGGAATCACATCTTCCTTTGAGAAGGGAATTTCTGATATCATGATCCAAGTAGTTGTCTATTAGCAAGTTTCTGTAGGAGTGGCATCATACCTAGATCTGAGCTAATTTGGGTATGACACCAACTCTGGAATATAACTTCATGCCGTATCTCCCTTCGTTCCAGCTAGTTAGGATCACATAACACCTAAACAAGATTTGGCACAGATTACTGCTTTGGACCTTCACAAGGAATCTCATGTGCCATTTATAAGGCACCTTCTGATTCCAAGTTCCAAGTCAGTGTCTAGAAAAAGTTTCTATAAGACTGGCAATCATACCTAGAGCCAAGCTAAACTGGATATAACACATATTCCTGGAAATATCTTTCTGCCTGAACTCTCTGCCTTCCATCTCATAAGGATCACAACCCTAAACCAGTCTAAGACCATGAGGCCATTTAGGGGTGTTGAGAAGATATCTCACATGTCTTTCAGAAGGCAGTGTTGTGATCCCGGCATATCAGGGCAGGTCTATCAACAGGTATGTATAGGAAACGCAATCCACAATGGAACTGAGCAAATCCAATTATCGCACTCATTCTTTAAAATGGCTTCATGTTCCATGCGCATCCTTCCAGCTAGTAAGGTTCACATAATACCTAGACAAGATTTGGCACAGATTCCCATTTTGAGCTTTCAGAAGCAATCACACCTTCCTTTGAGAAAGCAATTTCTGATTCCACGTTCCAAGTAGCTGTCTAGCAGCAAGTTTCTATAGGAGTGGTGATCATACCTAGAGCTGAGTGAAACTGGGTATGACATCCATTTCTGGAAATAACTTTGTGCCGGACCTCGCTCCCTTCCATGTTGTAAGGATCAGACACCTAAACCAGGTCAAGAACAGGATGGAATTTAGCGCCATAGAGAAGGAATCTCACATGCCTTTCAGAAGGCTGTGTTCTGATCCTGGCATGTCATGGCAGGTCTATCAAGAGTCTGTGTAGGTGAGATTGGAAGTCAAGATGGAAGCATAAGCAGGCTCGGAACTCACCTCCTCCCGTGGACACAGCCAATTTACAACTACTCGTGGAAAAATTACCCCTGAGACAGAACTGAAAACTGAATAAGAGGAGCTCCTGCAACAACGGACAATCCTAACTGAGGCAGAAGAGGCAGAGCCTCCCTTCTGGAAAGGAGGGACACCATCTTCACAAGCCACCAGCGTCACGGCCGCCGGGAGCAGCTCACAGGTACACAGCCCTCCCTGTTGGAGTGGGGACCCAAGCCGGGTAGTGCCCCGACTGTGGGCATTTTGTGGACCCAGCACAATCGAGATGAGTGGCATAATATCTGACTTTGCCTGCTGCTAAAACATTGGGGAGTACCCCCAGAAAACCCGGTTCACAAGGAAACTAAAACCAGCTCTTAAAGTGCCCATGCGCAAACTCACCCATTTCAGAGAACAACCTAAAATCAACAGAAAGAAAGGTGCACAGTGCTGTGATGAAAAGAGACTCACCTAAAAGGCCTTGAGTGCATCTTGGTGAGAGGTGAGACCTCTCCAGTGACTGGGAGATTGGCAGCAGCCATGGATGTGGCCTGGTGTGGGTGTGCTGACACAGATGCCATTGGAGTTCCCCTGAGGCCTGCTAGCCCAGGGTCTGCCCCACCCACTAGAGCACTGATTTAATCCAGCTCAGCCAGGGCAGGCAGCCCACCCTAGAGACTGGACCCACCCTACAACTAGCCCTCAGGCAACTTCTGGGCCTGCATAGATTGGTGACTGGATTCTCTGCAGCCTGGCAACTGAGCTGCCTTTAGCGGGGCAGGGCATGCAAAAGGAGTGGGTGGAGAGTGTGGGGCAGTGGTGGAGTGTGTGGGGTCCTGCTGTGGGGAGACTGGGTCCACTTGGGGAGGTCGGGCATGCACACAGGGCAGGACTGTGTTGACTGTGTGTGTGGACCTGTGGGTTGTAGGGCTTGTCAACAGCAGAAGACTTGTGCTTCTCAAAGACCTACATGGGGGTTTTCCCCACCTTACAAAGGCTGAAATAATTGGGTGCTCCTGTGCCTGAGGCCAGCCCCACCCAGCTGCAATCCTCAGAGAGCTGACAAGAGACCTAATAGGCTAGAGGCTTACAGCAATTATAAGGCCCTGAGCCTAACAACTTGCCACGCTGAGGGCGTCCTCACTTAAAAGACATACTGCAACACAAATGTGGTATTAGAACTTGCAGCCAACTGTGCGGGGGCTCCCCACACCTGATAAAGAGACTGAAAGGCCCACAGTAACTACAAGCAGCTGAGAATTACAACAGCTGGCTAGGAGCATAACTAGTCCTCCCTGGGTGCCTACAGTGAGAACAAACAGGCCACAACAGAAGGACACACGTAGCCCACATAGAGGTCATCCCTGGAACATTGAGAACTGAGGGAAGCACACTAGAAAGCTCCTAAGGCATCACTTAATAAGGTCACTAAGCAAGAGCGGGAGACGGAGCTGACCTACCTAATACGTAGACACAAGCACAGGGAAAGAGGCAAAATGAGGAGGCAAAAGAATACATTCCAAGTACGGGAACAGGACAAAACTCCAGAAAAGGAACTATGTGAAACAGAAATGAGCAAGCTACCCGACAGAAAGTTCAAACTAAGAGTGTTAAGGATGCTCACTGATCTGGGGAGAAGAATAGATAAACTCAGTGAGAATGTCAACAAAGAAATGGAAGATATAAAAAAGAACCAATCAGAAATGAAGAATACAATACTGGAAATGAAAAATTCATTAGAGGGACTCAAAAGCAGAGTAGAGGTTACAGAAGAATGGATCTGTGAGCTGGATGAAAGACTAGAAGAAATTACCCAAGGTGAACAGGTAAAAGAGAAAAGAATTAAAAAGAGTGAGGACAGTCTAAGGACCTCTGGGACAACATCAAGCGCACTAACATCCATGTTATAGGTGTCCCGGAAGGCGTAGAGCAAGACAAGGGGGCAGAGAATCTATTTCAAGAAATAATAGATGAAAAATTCCTTAACCTAAGGAAGGAAGCAGAAATCCAGGTACAGGAAGCACAGAGAGACCCAAACAAGATAAACCCAAAGAGGCCCACACCAAGAAAAATCATAATCAAAATGTCCAGAATTAAAGCTAAAGATAGAATCCTAAAAGCTGCAAGAGAATGTCAAGTTACATACAAACGAAACCCCATAAGGCTATCAGCTGACTTCTCAGCAGAAACCTTACAGGTTAGAAGAGAATGGCACGATATATTTAAAGTGCTACAAGGAAAAAACTTACAGCCAAGATTATTCTACCCAGCAAGGTTATCATTCAAAATGGAAGGTGATATCAAAAATTTCCCAGACAACCAAAAATTAAAGGAGTTTGTCACCAAGAAACCAGTGCTACAAGAAAGGATAAGGGTACTGATTTAAGGGGGAAAGAGAAGACCACAAATAGGAAAAATTATCTATTTTCATGATAAGAAGGTAATGGATACAAATGCACAAAAAAGAGGTTAGATATGATATCAAAAACATAAAAGGAGGGAGGAGGGGAGGTAAAGAGTACAGCATTCAGACAGAGGTCAAACTAAAGTGACCATCAATTCTGTATAGAAGAAGAAAGGAACAGAGAAGGACTACTAGAACACTGAGGAAAAAAAGTTAAAAAATGGCAGTAATTACATACTTATCAATAGCTACTTTAAACGTCAATGGACTGAATGCTCCAAGTAAAAGTCATAGGGTGGCTGATTGGATAAAAAAACAAGACCCATATATATGCTGCATACAAGAGACCCACTTCAGACCTAAAGACATTCACAAACTGAAAGTTAAGGGATGGAAAAAGATACTCCACGCAAATGGCAATGAAAAGAAAGCTGGGGTAGCAGTCCTCATATCAGACAAAATAGACTTTAAAATAAAAACTGTAAAAAGAGACAAAGAAGGCTATTACATAATGATCAAGGGAACAATCCAACAAGAGGATATAACACTTGTAAATATCTACGCACCCAATGTAGGTGCACCTAAATATATAAAGTAATAATTAACAGACATAAAAACAGAAATAGACATTAACACAATAATAGTAGGAGACTTTAACACTCCTCTTACACCAATGGATAAATCATCCAAACAGAAGATCAATAAGGA
>CM053518.1:1931398-1947439 GCA_028646465.1 Rhinoceros unicornis
TTCTGTCTCAAGGCCCTACACGGTGCTGTGCACAACTTTCCTTGGGAAGGCAATCCTTAGGAGATGGAAGGAAGTGAGATTGGGCATGAAGTTACTTCCAGGAATGGCTGGTATCCATCGTTTCACTCAGCTCTAATAGGGATTGCCACAAAGATAGAAAGATGTTTCATAACATCTACTTACTTTCCAGGATAAGAAAGAGCCTTCTCTAAGGCATGTGAGTGAATGTCTCTCTGAAGGCCCTATGTAGGCCTGTGCAAAACCATTTTGGGAAGGCGATCCTTAGGAGTGGGAAGGAAGAGAGATGGGGCATGAAGTTACTTCCACGAATGGGCGTCAACCATAATTCTACTCAGCTCTATTAGTGATTGTTGCAAAGACAGACAGATCTTTCTTACCATCTACTTACAAACCCGGAGAGGATTGTTCTTTCTCCAAGGAATGTGAGCTGGAAGGGTGGGAGATTGGGCACAAAATTATTTCCAGGAATGGGTGTTATACATAATAGAGCTCACCTCTACTAATGATTGAAACTCATACACCAACTTTTTCCTAGATATCTATTTAGAAGTCAGCATTAGAAAGTGCCTTCTCAAGGGAATGTTCGATTTGTTCTCAAGGTGCAAAAAGGCAATATGTTCGAAATCTGGTTTAGGTTTGTGATCTTTACGAGATGGAAGGAAGAGAGGTTAGAAACAAAGTTACTTCCAAGAATGGGTGTCATTTGAAGTTTACCTCAGTGTAGTAATGAATGCCAATCATATACAAACTTGTTACTAAATATCTACTTAGAAGCCGGCCACCAGCAGAGGAGCATGTACACTTAACCACTCTACCACGGGGCTGGACACCAGGAGGTTTCTTCTCACAGTCCGAATAGAATGATGTTCCAAAAATAGTTGAGGAAGCTGATCCTGATGAGATGAAGGAAGAGAGATGAGGCACGAAGTTATTCCCAAAATGGCTGTTATACATGCTTTAGCTCCTGTAGTCATGATTGCCACTCATAAGCAAACTTGTTCATAGAAATCTACATACAGGCTGGGAACACAAAGCAACTTCTCAAAGGAATGTGACATTCCTTCTCAGGGCCCCAAATGGAAATAAGTTCCAAACCTGGCTTAGGTTTGTGATCCTTACTGGCTGCAAGGAAGGTAAATTGGGCACAATGATATTTTCATTAATGTGTTTTATACATAGAGTAACTCAGGCATAGTAATGATTGCCACTCATATACAAACTTGTTCCTAGACATCTACATAACCCCAGGATCAGAAAGTGACTTCTCATAGGAATGTGATCTTCCTTGTCAAGGCGTGAAACAGCAATATGTTCCATACTTGTTCAAGGAAGGTGGTACTTACGAGTTGGAAGTAAGAGAGATTGAGCATGAAGCTTTTTTCCAGGAAATGATGTTATTCATAGAATAGCTCAGTTATACTAACGATTGTCACTTATATAGAATCTTGTTCCTGGACATATACGTAGAAGCAGGGACCAGAAAGTGCCTTCAAAGAAGGGTGTGATTAGTTCTCAAGGCCCAAAATGGCCTGAAATACGAAACCTGGTTTATTATTGTGAACCATATGAGATTGAAAGAGGAGAAATGAGGCAAAAATTATTTCCAGGAATTGTTGTTGTACATAGTTTAGCTGAGATTTAGTAAGGATTAACACTCATATACAAACTTATTCCAAGACTTCAACAGTCTGGACAGGATCAGAAAGTGCCTTCTCAAAGGAACGTGAGATTCCATCTCAAGTCGAGAAATGGCAATATGTTCCAAACAAGGTTTAATGTTGCTATCCTTATGAGTTGGAAGGAAGAGAGATGAGGCATAAAGTTATTTCCAGGAATAGGTATTATACACAGCTTAGTTCAGCTGTATTAATGTTTGCCACTCATATGCAAACTTGTTCCTAGATATCTACTTACACTCTGGGATCAGAAAGTGCCTTCTCACAGGAATGCGAGATTCCTTCTAAAGCCCCAACATGGCAATATGGTCCAAAACTGGTTTTGTTTAGTGATGTTTAGTGCTAGAAGGAAGAGAGCTTGTGCCTGAAGTTATTTCGATGAATGGATATTATAAATCATTTCACTCAGCTGTAGTACTGATTGATGTTCCAATATAAACCTGTTCCTAGACATCTACTTGTGATAGTTATCAGTAAGTGTCTTCACAAAGGATTGTGAGATTTAATCTCAACGACTGAAATAGCATTATGTTCTAAACCTGGTTTAGGTAGGTGATTCTCACGAGCTGAAAGAAAGAGCGAGTGAGGACAAAGACACTCCTAGAAATGGATATTTTAAACAGTTGAGCTGAGCTGTAGTGATGATTGCCACTCATATACTAACTTGTTCCTAGACATCTACTAACAAGCTGGGATGAGAAAGTGCCTTCTCAAAGGAGTGTGATATTCCTTCCTAAGGCTCGAAAAAGCAATATGTTCAAAACCTGTTTTAGGAATGTCAAGCTTCAGAGGTGGAAGGTGGAGTGATTGGGCATGAAAATATTTCCAGAAATGGGTGTTATCCTTAGTCTAGCTCAGCTGAAGTAACGATTGCCACACATATGGAAAGTCGTTTCTAGACATTTACTTACAAGCCTTGGTCAGAAAGTACCCTCTCAAAGGAATTTGTGATTCAAATTCAAGGCCCGAAATGGCATTCTGTTACATACCTGTTTTAGGTTTCTTATCCTTACGAGATGGAATGAAGATAGGTTGGGCATGAAGTTATTTCCAACAATTGGTGTTATACATAGTTTAGCTAAGTTCTACTAAGCATTGAAACTCATTTACTAACGTGTTCCTAGAGCTCTACTTAGAACCCGGGATGAGGAAGTGGCTTCTCAAAGGAATGTGATAATCCTTCTCAAGGCCCAAAATGGCAATATGTCCCAAACTTGGTTAAGGATGGCGGACCTCATTTGCTGGAAGGAAGACAGACAGAGCACAAAGTTATTGCCTTCCTTGCTACTGGAAAATTTGGTTAAGCAGTGGTATTTTGACTTTGCATTGGGAAGACAGCCTCAGTGCAGACAATGAACCAAAAAAAGGAAAAGGCACTTTTCATTATGATCCTCAAAAACTGAAAGGAAATGTTTTTCTCCACAGAGTATGTTCATTAGATGGATACTATAGATATTCTCTCTCATCTGCAGTGGAAAGTTTAAAAGCTCTCAGGGGTAGATCCTCTTTCAACTACTTGAAAGCAGAGTTAAGCAAGAACTTGCTGGCATTACATGGGAGAGAATTCTATTTTTTTGTGTGAGTAAGAACATCCCTGAGGCAACATAAGATGCTGATCATCCTCTTTATTACTGAGAATGATTGGCCCTGAGCTAACATCTGTGCCCATCTTCCTCTACTTTATGTGGACACCACCACAGCATGTCGTGGCATGCAGTGCATTGGTCCATGCCTGGGGTTGGAAAACTGCAAACCCCAGGCCACCAAAGTGGACCATGCACACTCAACTGCTTGCGCCATTGGCAAGGCCCAGGGGAGAAAATTCTTAAGTGGATGTCATTTACAACAATGTTGGGAAAGGCAATTTTCAGGATTGTCCTCTATAGGTGCAAGCAAGATTTTTTCTCCAGACTGGCCTTTCCTTTTACAGATGATATAGATACTGTTTCCCAGCTGTACTGAAATCTTAAAATCTTTCATATCAAGATGTTACTTACAATTACTGGGTACCTGTGTTAAGCAAAATTGCTTTTCATGATATGCTAGTGAGACCCGGAATGTAGATTGAATTGCAGTGTATTCAAATTCTCAAGATGATCATAAACAGCTACAAGGAGGAGTTTCTCTGAAGAGTCAACTTTCATTGAATGGATGGTAAGCATAATCTGCACCACCTGTATTGATAGGCCTCATAGGAAAATTTTTCTGAAAGTTAATGGCAAAATTGTTTGATTACTGGTGTTTTGTTATTCGCTTTGGAAGACAACCTCAGTGCAGACAATGAACAGCAAAGAGGAAAAGGCACTTAAGCACATGATCCAAAATTCTACAAGGAGGTTTTTTTCAGCACAGAGTAGGTTCAAGTACTGGATGTTATATATTTTGGGTCCCATCTGCAGGGGAAAGGTTAAAAGCTCTCAGAGGCAGATCCCTGTGAAAGCTACTTGCAATCTGAGTTCAGCAAGGTCTTCCTTGCATTACATAGGGAGAGAATTACTAAGTGAAGGTTGTTCACTGCAAGGATGGAAAGGCAATTTTCAGGACTGTCTTATATAGATATTAGCAAGAAATTTTCTCTACAGTGAGTTTTCATTTTATGGATGTAATAGATACTCCCATCTGTAGTGAAACTTTGAAAGCTTTCATATGAAGGTGTTCCTAACAGATATTGGCAACATGTGTTAAGCAATAGTGTTGATAATGATATGCTAGTGAGACCCTGAAGGTAGACTGAACGATGTATGAAACACAATGTATTTAATGTCACTCATGAGTATGATTCCAAACAGCAAAATAGAGGTATTCTTCACACAGTACTTTCCTTGAATGGAGGTAATTGAGTTTCTTTCCCAGCTGTGGTGACAAGTTTAAGGTCTCAGAAGAATTTGATCCTAGCAGCAACTGGCAAAATAGGTTTAGAGTGGTGTTTTGTCTATATATTGGGGAGGAAGCCTGAGTGCAGGCAATGAACTGCAGAGATGAAAAGGCACTATGCAAGATGATCTTAAAAAGCTAAAAGGACGTATTTTCCTCCACAGAGTACTTCCATGGAATCTATGGTGTAGATATTCTGTCCAGCTGCAGTGGAAAGTTTAAAAGCTTGCAGAGGCACATTTGCTGAATGCCACTTGCAATCTGAGTTCAGCAAGATCTTTCTTGCATTACATGGGAGCGAATTCCTAAGTGAAGGTCGTTAACTGCAATGGTGGAAAAGGCAATTTTCTGGATATTTCTCTACACATACAACCAAGACATTTTCTCCACACTGAAATCTCATTTGATTGATGTCATAGACACTCTCTCCCAGCTGTACTGAAATTTTAAAACCTCTCATATTAGGATGTTACTAACAGATATTGGCAACCTGTGTTAAGCAATAGTGTTCATCATGATATGCTAATCATACCCTAAATTCAGGCTGGACTGCAGTGCGTTTAAAGTCATCCATGAAGATAATCCTAATACGGCACAAGAAGAGGTTTTCTTCACATATACTTTCATTGAATGGATTTGATACATCTTCTTTCCTAGGTGTGTTGAACAGTTGAAACTCTCATAGGAAGGTCTTCCTAACAGCTACTGGGAGAGTACATTTATCAGTAGTGTTTTCTCTCTACATCGAGGAGGAAACGTGAGTGCAGGCAAGGAAATGAAAAGATACAAATACAATTGACAATATGATCTGAAGAAGCTAAAAGCAAGTGTTTTCCTCCACATGGTAATTACATGGAGTGTATATTAGCGATAACTTTGCCCAGCTGCAGTGAAAAGTTGAAAAGCTCTCAAAGGAAAGTGCTCCTTAAAGATAATTCCAAGCTGACTTGGGAGAGAGAGTATGGGTTAAGGTCATTTACTGCAATTTTGGAAAAGGCAATTTTCAGAATAGTCCTACACAGATACACACAAAAGATATTCTCCACACCTGAATTACAATTTCGGATTTTATAGATATCTTTTCCCAGCTGTATTGACATTTGAAAACCTATCACATGAAGATGTTACTTACAGATATTGGCCAACTGTGATAAGCAATAGTGTTCGTCATGATACGTTACTGAGAACCTGAATGCAGAATGAACTGCAGTGTAGTCAAAGTCTCTTCTCAAGATGATCCCGAACAGATACTAACAGAGTGTATCTGAAGAGTCCACTTTCATTGAATGGAGGGTAATGATAATCTGCACCACATGTAGTGATAGTTTGAAAGCTGTCCTAGGAATGTTTCAAACTGCTACTGATAAACTGAGCAGTGGTGTTTTGTCTTTCCTTTGGGAAGGAAGCCTCAGTGAGGGACATGAATGGCAAAAGAGGAAAAGGCACTTTACTATGTGATCCAAAAAACTAAAAGGAAGACTTTTACACCACACAGTATGTTCATGGAATGGATGTTATAGATATTCTCTCCCAGCTGCAATAGAAAGTTTAAAAGATCTCAGAGGAATGTGCTCCATAAAGATACTTGCAAGCTGAGTTCAGCAAACATTTTCTTGCATGTCCTGGGAGAGAGAGCCTGAGTGAAGGTCGTTAACTGTCAAGAGGAAAAAGGAAATTTGCAAGATGATCCTACAGAGATACCAGGAAGAGACTTTCTCCACTCTTGACTTTCATTTTACGGATGTTATAGATACTCTGCACTAGCTGCAATGAAACTGTAAAACCTCTCATATGAAGATATAACATACGGATATGGGCCACCCATGTTACTCAATAGTGTTCGTCATGATATGCTACTCACAACCAGAATGCAGATTGAACTGAAGTAATTAAAAGACTCTTCTCAAGGTGATCCTAAACACCTAAAAACAGGAGTTGCCCTGAACAGTCAGCTTTCGTTGAATGGATGGTAGTGATAATCTGCACCACCTGTATGATAGTTGGAAAACCGTCATAAGATGTTGTTCCTAACAGCTACTTTCAAACTTGTTTGAGCAGTGTTGATTTGGCTTTCTACTTGGAAGGGAGCCTCAGTGCAGGCAATGAGTGGCAAAGAGGAAAAGGCACTTTAACATATCCTAAAATGCTAACCTTAAGAGTTTGTCACCACAGGGTGGGTTCATGGAATGGATGTTAGAGAAATACTCGCTCCACTGCAGTGTAAGTTTAAATGCTCTCAGAGGCAGATCCTCCTGTAAAGTACTTGCAAGCAGAGTTCAGCAAGAACTTTCTTGCTTTACATGGGAAAGAATTCCAGATTAATTGGAATGTTGGTAAAAACAATTATCAGGATAGTCGTATACAGATAGAAACAAGAAATTTAATATATACTGGACTTTCATTTTATGGATGATGTAGATACCCTCTCCAAGTTGTACTGAAATTTTAAATCCTCTCATATGAAGATGTTACTAACAGACATTGGCAAGCTGTGTCAAGCAACACTGGTCATCTTGATATGCTAGTGAGACCCTGAATTCAGATTGAACTGCAGTGTATTTAAAGCCACTTAAGAAGGTGATCATAAACACTTACAAGTGGAGATTTTCTTCACAGTTTACATTCATTGCATGGAGGTGATACAGCTTCTTTCTGAGCTGTGGTGAAAATTCGAAACTCTGCTAGGAAGGTGATCCTAACAGCTACTGGCAAAGTAGGTTTAGCAGGGATATTTTCTTTGATATCAGGAAGGAAGTCTGAGTGTATGCAATGAACTGCAAAGATGAAAAGGCACTTTAAAATATTATCCTAAAAAGTTAAGAGGAAGTGTTTTCCTGCACAGAGAACTTACATGGAATGGATGTTACAGATAATCGCTTGCCACTGCAGTGCAGGTTTATGAGCTCTCAAAAGAGGATCCTGCTTAAAGCTCCTTGCCAGGTGAGTTCAGCAAGTACTTTCTTGCATTACATAGGTGAGAGAGCCAGAGTGACGATCGCTAACTACAATGTTGAAAAAGGCAATTTGCAGCCTGATCCTATACCAATACCAGCCGGAGATTTTCTCCACAATTGACTTTCATTTTAGGGATGATACAGATACTCTCTCCCAGCTGTAGTGACAAGTTTAAAAGCCCTCCAAGGAAGAGCTGACTTACAGCTACAAGGCTGTTGAGTTCAGAACGAGTGTTCTTTCATTATATTTGAGGGAAATCCAGAGTGCAGGCCAGGAAGATCAATGATTGAAAAGTTCACTCATCAAGATGATTCTCAACACCATAAATGAATTTTTCCACCGTGTATATTATTTCAGTGGATGTTACAGATATTTTTTCCCAGCAGTGGTGAAAAGTTTAAAAGCTCTCATGGGAAGATGCTTCCTAACAGCTACTGGCAAACCGAGTTCAACCAGCACATTTTTCCTTTCCATGTAAGAGAAAGCCTGAATGAAAGACGTGAACTGCAAACTTTGAAAAGAGACTTTTCAAGTCTATCATAAACACAAGAAAAAGGAGTTTTTCTTCACATTGTGCTTTCATTTGTGAATGGGTGTTACAGATCATCTGTACCAGATGTAGTGAAAAGTATAAAATGTCTCATTACAGTATGTTCCCTATAGCTACTGGCAAGCTGAGTTCAGCTGAAGTGCTCCTTCAATACAAGGGATAAAAACCTGAGTGTAGACTCTTAACAGTTTGTGTGTGATATCAGTCATGTGTCCTTTGTGAGATGACTCATATATTTATGTGACATAACTCCCATTGTTATGAGTGACATCACATCAATAGTGTGAAATCACTCCCAATGCTATCTGTGACATCATTGACATGTAACTTGTGACATCACTCCCATCGTGTGCATGTGATATCACACGCTATGTTATACGTGATGTGACACACTTGGTTATGGGTGACATCGCACTCTTGTGTGCATGTGACAGTGCCTCATTGCGTGTCACATCTCATCAATTGTGAGTGACATCTACCTTAATTGTCATATTATATAAAACCATTTATATATGTGGTGTCACTCCCAGTATTATGTAAGACATCACATCAATTGAGTGTGATATCACTATGATAGTGTGTTTGACATCAATCCAATGGTGTGTGACATTGCTCACATTTTGTATGTGATGACACTCAAATCATTATGTGTGACATCACACCCCATTTGGAACCTCACACTCTTTGAGCAGAATAAAAGTAGGTTAGCCTGTCACATCTCTCAAATTGTGTGATATCACTCCTATTGTGTGACAGAAGTCATATTGTTAACTTGATGTGACATCCACAGTTTTGTATGAAATCACTCCCAAGTTTCAGTGAAGTCTATCATATTTTATTCTGAGTTATATCCCTATTGTGTGTTTTGTGTAACTCTCATTGGTATGTGTGAATTCACCCTCATTTTCCTTAGAGACACCACACCCAATGTCCATGACATCACCGGATTGGTGTGTGCCTTCACACGTATTGTGTCTCTGACATCACTCAGTGTCTGTGTGACAACATACCAATGGTTTATGTGTGATAATTCTCACATTTGTGTGTGACAACACACCCATTGATATGTCTGACACCATTCATATTTTTTGTGACATAACTCACATTATATTTATGACATAATACCTATTGTGTTTGTGATAACATTCACATATGTTGACATCACACCGATTGTGTGACTTCACTGGAATTTACTATATGAATTTGCTATTGATAAGTGTCATATCACTTCCAATGTTATGTGTCATGTCACATTAATTCTCGAGGACATCACTCTACTATTGTTCTGACATCATTCCCATGGTGTTTCTGTCACTTCACTCTTGTATTTTGGGTGACATCTTCCTGTTATGTGTGATATCATGCCTGTTTTGCTGTATGACATCAGACCAGTAGTGTGACCACTCCCACATATGTGTGACATCAGTCACATGTCCTTTGTGATATTACTCACATGTGTCTATGTCACATCACTCTCATTATGTGTGACATCACATCAATAGTGTGACATCACTCCCACTATGTATGACAACACTGACATGTCCTTAGTTACATAACTCACATTTTAATGTCTGACATCACTCCCATTGTGTGCATGTGAGATCACTACCACTTATTTGCGTGGCATGACCACATGCTTATTGGTGACATCATATCAATTGTTTGTGTGTGACCACATCATCATTGTGTGTCACATCACAACAATTATGTGTGACATCAACCTTAATTACCATATAATATCCCAAGGATTATTGTGTGTGGTGTCACTCCCAGTATTATGTATGACGTCACACCAATTGTGTGTGGTATCGCTCTGATATTGTTTGACATGACTCCAACAACATCCATTCAATGAAAGTGCACCGTGAAGATAACTTCTGCTTGTAAATGTTTAGGATCATCTTCATAAATGACTTCTAATACACTGCGGTTCAATCTGCATGCAGGGTCTCTCGAGCATATCATGACGCACAATATTGTTTAACAAAGGTGATGAATATCTGTTAGTAACATCCTCATTGGAGAGGTTTTAAAATTTCAGTAGAGCTTGGAAATAGCCTATATAACATGTAAAAAATGAAAGTCCAGTTTGGAGAAAATCGCTTGTTTTCCTCTGTATAGGTTTATCCTGAAAATTGCCTTTTACATCACTGCTGTTAATGAGTTTCCCTTAAGAATTTTCTCCCTGTGATGCAACTAAGTTCTGTTGAACTCATTTTGCAAGTGTCTTTAAGGAGCATCTTCCACTGAGAGCTTTTAAACTTCCAATAGCAGCTGTGAAAGAATGTCTATAACATCCATTCAATGAAACAGGAGAGTGGAGAAAAACTCTAGCTTGTAGCTTATGAGGATCATCTTGATAAGTGATGTTTCCCACTTTGCTGTTTATGGTCTACACTCAAGCTTTCTCTCCAATGGAATGAAAGAGTGTTCCTGCTGAACTCAGCTGGCCAGTAGTTGCAAGGAACGTATCCTGATGAGAGCATTTCTACTTTTCACTGCAACTTGGACAGATTATCTCTATCACTCATTCAATGAAAGTTCAATGTGGAGAAAAACTCCATCTTGTACCTCTTTAGGATCATCTTGAAAAATTCCTTTTCAAACATTGCTTTTCAGGTGCTTGAATCAACCACTCTCTTAAATGGAAGGAAAGAATATTCTTGCTGAAGTCAATTTGCCAGTAGCTGATAGGGAACATCTTCCTATGAAGGGCTTTAAACTTTTCATTACACGAGGAAAAGAATATCTATAATATCAATGTACTGGATGCACACTCTGAAGAAAAACTCTTGCTTGTAGCTGTGTAGAATCTTCACTGAAAAGTTCCCTTTGAAACATTGCAACTCACCACTTTCACCGAGGCTCCGTCTCACCTTAAATGAAACAATGTGATTACTAAAGGGAGCTTGCACTTAGCTGTATATGAAAACTACCCACGAGAGGTTTTAAGGTTTTCACTACAGCTTGGAGGGAATATCTGTAACTGCCAGTGAATGAATACAGATTTAAAAAAAAATCTTTGAGTGCTTGAGTATTGTCACGATACGTGACTTTTCAACCATAGCAGTTTGTGGCCTACACTCAGGCTTTCTCTCACAGGTAATGAAAGAACGCCTTGCTGAACTTAACTGCCCTGTAGATGTAGGATATATCTTCCTAGGAGGGTTCTAGAACTTTTCATGACAACAAGGGGAGAACAGTTAGGTCATCCACTGAATAAAAGTACGGTGTACAGAAAAATTCTTGCTTCTACCAGTTTAGGATCATCTTTATTTATTTATTTATTTTGAGCAAGATCAGCCCTGAGCTAACATCCATGCCAATCCTCCTCTTTTTGCTGAGGAAGACCGGCTCTGAGCTAACATCTATTTTCAGTCCTCCTGCTTTTTTTCCCCTTTGTCTCCCCAAAGTCCCAGTAGATAGTTGTATGTCATAGTTGCACATCATGCTAGTTGCTTTATGTGGGATGCCACCCCAGCACGGTTGGACATGCAGTTCATTTGTGTATGCCCAGATCCGAACCCAGGCCACCAGTAGCAGAGCACGTGCACTTAATCATTAAGCCATGGGGCTGGCCCCCAGGATCATCTTGAATAGTGCAGTTCTCAAAAATGCTGCTCATGGCGTGCAATCAGGCTTTCTTTTGTATATACAGAAATCGTATTTTTGGTCAAGTCAGCTTGTCAGTCATTGCTGGTGAACATCTTTCTATATAACTTTTATATATTTCACTACTCGAGGGATAGTACCTCTATAACATCCACTCCGTGGATTTACCCCGTGAAGAAAATCTCTGGCTTGTAGAAGTTTAGGATAAACTTGAAAACTGCCTTTTGAAATGTTGCAGTCCATTGCCTGCACTCAGGTTTCCTCTCTGATGTAAAAAATGAAATCTCCGGCTGAACCTAGGTTGCCACTATTTGTAAGGAACATATTTATTTGAGAGCTTTTAAACTTTTGAAAACAATTCTGAGAGATTATCCATAACATCCCTTCAACGAGAGAACACTGTGAAGACAAACTTCTGCTTGCAGCTGGTTAGGATCCACTTATTAAGTGTCTTTTAATAGACTGCAGCTCAATCCAACATACAGACTATCACAAGCATATCATGAAAGAGCACTAATTTGGAAACCAGCTTGCCTTAAGCTGTAAATCTTATCTTCCTATGAGAGCTCTAATCTTTTCACAATAGGTGGGAGAGAATATCTGTTACACTCATTCAATGAATGTTCACTGTGGAGAAAATCCACTCCTTGCAGCCCTAGAGAATCATGTTGCAAAGTGCCCTTTCATAGACTGCCATTTACAGACATCACTCAGGCTCTTTCTCAAATATAATGTAACCATCATTTTCCAGAAGTCAGCATGCTATTAGCTGTGCATTTTATCATGCTGTGAGAGTTTTTCATCTTCTGACTGTAACTGAGAGACATTACTCATAACATCCATTCAATGAAAGGACAGTGTGGAGAAAAATTCTTGCTTGCATCTGTAGAGGACTATCCTGAAAATTGCCTTTCCCAACATTTATGTTAACGACATTCACTTAACAATTCTCTCTCTGGGGCCTGCCCAGTGGCACAGCATTTGGGTGTGCATGCTCCTCTTCAGTGGCCTGGGATTTGCATATTCCCAACCCCAGGCATGCACTAACGTACTGCTTACCACGACATGCTGTGGTGGCATCACACATACAGTAGAGGAAAATGGGCACAAATGTTAGCTCAGGGCCAATCATAAACAGCAAAATAGATGAGGATCAGAACCAAATGTTACCTCAGGGCTGATCTTCCTCACAAAGAAAAAAATAGAATTCTCTCCCATGTAATGCCAGGAAATTCTTGCTTGACTCTGCTTGTAAGTAGCTTTAAGGAGGATCTAACACTGAGATATTTTTAACTTTCCATTTCAGCTGCGAGAGAATATCTATAATATCCATCTAATGAACATACTCTGTTGAGAAAATCATTTTCTTTTAGATTTGAGTACCATAATGGAAAGTGCCTTTTCTTCTTTTTGGTTTGTTACATACACTGAGGCTACTTTCCCAATGGAAAGACAAAATACTACTGCTCCACCACTTTTGCCAGTAGCAAGGAATGAAATAGCATCATCTCCTCTCTCTCTTCCTTCCAGCAAATAAGGTCCACATTCCTTAACCAGGTTTGGAATATATTTCCATTTTGTGCCTGGAGACAGAACATCACATTCCTTTGAGAAGGCATTTTCTGATCCTGGGTTCCAAGTAGAGCTCTAGGAACAAGTTTGTATATGAGTGGCAATGATTACTAGAGATTAGCTAAAGTATGTATATCACCCATTGCTGGAAATAACTTCATGCCCAATCTCTCTTCCTTCCATCTCGTAAGGATCAGAAACCTAAAACAGGTATGTAACAGAATGCCATTTCAGGCCTTGAGAAAGAATATCAAATTCCTTTGAGAAGGCACTTTCTGACCCAGGCTTATAAGCAAATGTTGAGATATGACTTTGTATATGAGTCGCAATCCTTACTACAGCTGAGCTAAACTATGTAGAAGACACTTCATGCCCAATAACTCTTCCATACAACTCTGAAGTGTTACCTTCCTAAAACAGGTTTTGAACATATTGCTCTTTCTAGCCTTTGGAAGGAATACCACATTCCTTTGAGAAGGTACTTTCTCATTCCAGCTTGTAAGTAGATATCTAGGAAATAGTTAGTATATGATTGGCAATCATCACCACAACTGAGCCCAACTGTGTAAGATACCCATTTCTGGAAATATCATTGTGCTCAATCTCTCTTCCATTCAGCTCATGAGAATCAACTTCCTAAACCAGGTTTAGAATATAATGCTATTTCAGTCATTGAGAACAAATCTCACATTCCTTTGAGAAAACACTTACCGATAACTTCTTGGAAATACATGTCTAGGAACAAGTTTCTGTTGGAGCATCAATCATTACTAGAGCTGAGTTAAATGATTTATAACACCCATTCTTTGAAATAACTTAATGTACACACTCTCTTCCTTCTAGCACTAAGCATCACTAAACCAAACCAGTTATGGATAATATTGCCATGTTGGGCCTTCAGAAGGAATGTTGTATTACATTTAGAAGGCACTTTCTGATCCCAGAATGTAAGAAGGTGTCTAGCAACAAGTTTGTATATCAGTGCTAAACATTGATACAGCTGAACTACACTATGACTAACACCCATTCCTATAAATATCTTTGTGCCCAATCTCTCTTTTTTGAAGACCATAAGAATCACAAACCTAAACAAGTTTTGGAACATATTGCCACTTATGTCCTTGAGATGGAATTTCACATTCTTTGAGAAGGCATTTTCTCATCCCGGGGTGTATGTACAAATCTAGGGACAGTTTTTATGTGAGTGGCTATCATTACTACAGCTGAGATAATCTATGTATGGAAACCATTCCTGAAAATAACTTTCTGCCCAATATCTCTTGCTCCCATCTCTAAAGGGTCACAAACCTAAACCCAGTTTGAAACATAATGTCATTTTAGGCCTCGAGAACAAATCTCACATTCTTTTGAGAAGGCACTTTCTGATAATGGCTTGTAACTAGATGTCTAGGAACAAGTTTTTATATAATTGACAATCATTACTACAGCTGAACTAAAATATGTATAACATCCATTCTTTGTCATAACATCATGCCCCATTTCCTTTCCTTCCAGCTCATAAGGACCATCTTCCTGCACCAGGTTTTAGAAGTATTGCCATTTTAGGCCTCGTGAGGGAATCTTACATTCCTTAGAGAAAGTACTTACTGGTCGTTGTTGTAAGTATATGTCTAGGAACAAGTTTGTAAATGAGTGGCAATCATTGCAGTAGCTGAGTTAAACTATGTATAACACCTATTCCAGGAAATAACTTCTTGCCCAATCTCTCTTCCCTCCAGCTCATAAGGATCACAAACATAAAACTGGTTTGGAACATATTGCCAAGTCAGGCATTGAGAAGGGATCTCACATTCCTTTGAGAAGGCACTTTCTCATCCGTGCCTGTATGTAGAAATCTAGGAATAGTTTGTAAGTGAGTGGCAAACATTACTACACCTGAACTAAATTATGTATAATACACATTCCTAGAAATAAGGTGGTACCCAAACTCTGTCACCTAAATCACATAAGACCAACTTCCTGAAACATTTTTGGAACATATTGCCATTTTGGGCCTTGACAACGAATCTCACATTCCTTTGACAAGGTTCTTAGAGATCCCAGCTTGTAAGTAAATGAGTTGTTTATATATGAGTTGCAAACATTACTGAGCTAAACTGAATATAAGACCCATTCCTGAAACGACTTCATTCCCAATGTGTCTTCCTTCCAGCTCATAAGGATCAGTTCCTAAAGTAGTTTTAGAACATAATGCCCTTTTGGACATTGAGAAGGGTTCTCACCTTCCTTTCTGATGACACTTGCTGATATCAGCTCATAAGTAGATGAATTATGAGTTTGTATATCAAAGGGAATCATTGTTACAGCTGTGCTAAACTATGACTAACCCCTTTCCTGGAAATAACTTCTTGCACCATCTCTCTTCCTTCCAGCTAGTAAGGATCACATCCTAAACAAGGTTGGGAACATAATATCATTTTGGACATTGAGAATAAATTCACTTTCTTATGAGAAGGCACTTCCTGATCCAGGCTCTTAAGTAGATGTCTAGGAAAAAGTTTCTATATGAATGGAATCCCTATTACAGCTGAATTAACCATGTCAATCACCCATTCCTGGAAAGAAATCTGTACACAATCTTTTTTCCTTCCACCTCGTAATGATCACGTTCCTACACCAGGTTTGGAAAATAATGTCATTTTGGGTGTTGAGAACCAATCTCACATTCCCTTGAGAAGGCACTTTCTCATCTAGAATTCTAAGTAGACTTCTAAGAACAAGTTTGTATATGAGTGTCAATTATTGCTCCAGATAAGCTAG
>CM053518.1:1947939-1970040 GCA_028646465.1 Rhinoceros unicornis
TCGGGTTAGGGTCCGGGTTATGTTTATGGATAGGCTTAGGGTTAGGGCTAGGGTTAGGGTTAGGTCAGGCTTAGGTTTAATGTTAGCTTTAGGGTTCAGGTTCTAGTTAGTGTTAGGGTTACTGTTATGGTTAGTATTAGGGTTATGTTTTGGTTCCGGATAGGGTTAGGGTTAGGATTCAGGCTTGTCATGGTTAGGGTTACATTTAGGTTGGAATTAATGTTAGGTTTAGTGTTCTGGTCAGTGTTAATGTCTGGTTAGGCTTCAGGTGAGTGTTAGAGTTAGGGTTCAGGTTTGTGTTATTGTTAGGCTAAGGGTTAGTCTTACTGTTAGAGGTAGAATTAGGGTTGTCATTGCCTTCCCATTAATGTTAGTGTTAGGGTTCTTGTTACGGTTAGGGTTTGGGTTAGGGTAATGTTTAGGGTTCAGGTTAGAGTTAGGGTTAGTGTTAGGGTTGAGGCTATGTTTATGGTTAAGGTTCTCTTTAGGGTTAGTGTTAGGGTTCGTGTACTGGTTTTTTTTAGGTATAGGTTTAGGGTTAGCCTTCAGGTCAGTGCTCGAGTTAGCTTTAGCTTAAAGTCAGTGTTAACGTTCATGTTAAGGTTAGGGCTATATTTAGTGGTCGGTTTAGATTTAGGATTCGGGTTTGCTTTCTGGTTAGGATTGGGTTATGGTAGTTTCAGGCTTCTGGTTAGGGTTAGGGTTAGGGTTAGGGATCAGTTTAGGGTATGGTTAAGTTTTGTGTTGGAGTCCAGGTTAGGTTTGGGTTAGGACTAGTGTTTGGGTTATGTTTAGGGTTATGTTTAGTGACAGGGTTGGGTTCGTATTTTGGTTAGTTGTAGGGTTTGGGTTAGGATTAGGGGTCTGGTTCGGTTTAGGGTTAGGTTTAGGGCTAGGGTTAGGGTTACAGTTGCTTCCATTTAGGGTTAAGATTGCGTTTATATATAGAGTTATGTTTAGTGTTCGGATTATTGTTAGGATTAGGTTTCAGTTTCCATTGATGGTTAGAGTTAGCTTTAGGTTTGAGTTAGGGTTAGAGTTAGTTCTATCGTTGGGGTTAGTGTTGGGTTCGGATTAGGGTTAGGGTTAGGGTATGGGTTCTGATTAGGTTTAGGGTTTGCATTACAGCTAGAATTAAGGTTATGTTTTGGGGAAGGGTTAGGGTTAAGTTTAGGTTAAGGTCTCGGTTTAGGTTAAGGGTTAGGTTTAGTGTTAGGGTTAGTGTTCGGGTTAGTGTTAGGTTTAGAGTTCAGCTTCGAGATCACATTAGGGTATGGGTTATTGTCGTGCTAGGGTTCAGGTTAAGGTTAGATTTCGTTTCAGGTTACTTTTAGGTCTGTGGTTTGGGTTAGGTTTAGGGTTCAAGTTCTTGTTCAGGTTAGCATTAGTGATTGATTTTGGGTCAAGATTAGGGTTACAGTTAGTGTTAGTGTTACGTTTAGGGAGAGGGTGTTTGGATTAGTGTTAGGGTTAGGGTTCGGGTTCTGGCTCAGGTTAGGGTTTGTGTTATTGTCGGGTTAAGCTTCATGTTAGGCTTAGGTTTAGGGTTCAGTGTAGTGTAACCGTTAGGGTCAGATTTAAGTTTAGGGTTCGGTTTCGGGTTACTATTAGGGCTCAGGTTAGGGTTAGGCTTCGCATTAGTGCTAGGGTTAGGATTAGGATCGCGTTGAGTTACTGTTAGGGTTAGTGTTAGGGTTAGGGTTAGCACTATACTAGGGTTAGTTTTTGGGATAGGATTAGGGTTAATGTTAGGGTTTGTGTATGGGTTAGGCTTTTGGTTAGGGATAGGGTTAGGGTTAGGATTGTATTGGGTTACGGATAGCATTAGCATTCAAATTTGGGTTAGCTTTAGGATTCATATTATGGTTAGGGCTGGAGTTAGGGTTACACTTCAGGTTCGGGTTAGGGTTAGGGTTGCTGTTAGAGTTCGAGTTATCATTAAAGTTAAGCTTAGGGCTAGTTTTAGTGTTATGCTTTGGTTAGGTTAAATTTAGGGTTAGAGTTCAGGTTAAGGTTCGTGTCATGGTTAGCTTTCATGTTTGGGTTAACTTTAGAATTAGCAATAGTGTTCAGGATAGTGTTAGGGTCGGGGTTAGGTTTAGGTTTGGTTTCGGGTTAGGTTTAGGGTTCGGATTAGTTTTATGGTTAGCGTTAGTGTTATGTTTCATGTTAGGATTAGGATTAGGGTTAAGTTTACAGTTAGGGTTAGTCTTAGGCTTAGGGTATAAGTTAGGTTTATGGTTAGAGGTCGAGTTAGAGTAAGAGTTAGGGTTTGTGTTATTATTCGACTTCACGTTAGGTTTCGGGTTAGGGTATGTGTTATGGTTTGGGTTATGGTCTGGTTTAGATTAGGTTTAATTTTAGGATTAGTGTTTGTATTAGGGTGTGGGTTAGGTTTTAGGTTATGGGTTGTTTATGGTTAGTGTTATGGTCTGGTTAGGCTTCGGGTTATGTTTAGGCTTAGGGTACATGTTAGGGTTAGGGTTAGTGTTCGAGTTCAAGTTAGTGTTATGGTTAGGCCTAGGGTTAATGTTAGAGTTGGGTACAGGTTCGGTTTATGGTTAAGGATATGGTTACTCTTAAGGTTAGGTTTATGGTTATGTTTTGGTTCCAGTAGGGGTTAGTGTTAGGGTTGGGTTTGGGTTCGTGTTACTCTTAGCTTTAGGCTTACTGTTAGTGTTAGGTTTAGGAATATGTTTGGTTTCCGGTTAGGTTTCATGTTATGTTTAGTGTTATGGTTAAGTTTAGGGTTCTGGATAGGGTTAGGGTTTGGGTTTGCGTCCAGGTTTGGGTTAGGATTCAGGTTAGGGTTAGGGTTCAGTTTAGGGCTAGGGTTATGATCAGGTTAGGTGTACGTTTAAGGTTAGGGTTAGGGTTCTGGTTAGAGTTAAGTTTTAGGTTCGGTACAGGTTTATTTTATGTGTAGGGTTAGGGTTAGAGTTTAGGGTTAGTGTTAGGGTTAGGGTTACCTTCAGTGGTCGGGGTAGGTTTAGAGTTTGCATTAGAGTTAGGGTTAGTTTTATGTTTAGTGTTAGTGTGAGTATTTGTAATAGAGATGGGGTTAGGGTTAGGGTTCGGTTTCAGTATCAGATTAGGCTTAGGGTTAGGGTCGGGTTAGGCTTCCATTTAGTGTTAAGTTTCGGGTTCGGGTAAGGGTTCTTGTTAAGGTTAGTCTTAAGGTTAGGGTTAAGATGAGTGTTAGGCGTAGGTTTAGCGTTCAGGTTCCTGTTAGGGTTACGGTTAGCGTTGGTTTCAGGGTAAGAGTTAGGGTTAGGTTTAGGATTAGCATTGGTGTTCAGATTAGGAATATGGTAGTTTTCAAGTTCGGCAAAGGCTTAGCTTCAGCGTTAGGGTTCTTGTTATGTTTCGGGTTAGAGTTAGGTCTAGGGTTAAGGTTAGGGTTAGTGTTGCGTTTGGTTTATGCTTATGGTTAGGTTTAAGGTTAGGGTTAGTGTTCGGATTCGGGTTAGGGTTATGGTTAGGGTTGGGGTTTGTGTTAATGTTAGGGTTATGTTTAGGTTGAGTGTTCATCTTAGGGTTAGGGTTAAAATTAGGGGTAGGTTGGGGTTCTGATTTGGGTTAGGGCTACGGTTCGGTTTAGGGTTAGGGTTCAGTTTTGTGTTTGGCTTAGTGTTATGGTTAGGTTTCAGGTTGGGGTTATGGTTAAGATTACTGTTAGGTTTATAGTTAGGTTTACTGTGAGGTTTGTTTTCTGATTAGGGTTAGGCTTAGGGTTCGGGTTCTGGATGCAATTAGGTTTAGAGTTAGCGTAGTTTTAGGCTTCAGATCAGGGTTAGGTTTCTTGTTCAGATTACAGCTTGTTTTAGGATTAGGCTTACGGTTAGGCCTAGGTTTAAGATTAGTATTGCGTTGGGTTAGGGTTACTGTTAGGGTTCATGTTAGGGTTAGAGTTAGGTTTAGTGTTAGAATTACTGTTCGGATTAGGGTCAGAGTTAGATTTCAGGTTCACTTTAGGGTTAGGATTAGTGGTTGGGTTCGGGCTAGTTTCAGAATTAGGTTTTGGGTTAGTGTTGGGTTTGACTTAGGGTTACAGTTAGGTTTCGGGTGAAGGTTAGGGTTAGTGTTAGGGTTGGTTTTATGGTTAGGTTTAGGGTAGGGTTCGGTTTCATGTTCAAGATCGGATTAGAGTTATGGTTAGGGTCAGGTTAGGCTTCAGGTCAGTGTTAGTTTTAGGGTTCGGGTTAGGGTTAGGATTGTGTTAGGGTTAGGGTTCGAGTTAGTGTCAGGTTTAGCTTTAGCGTTAGGGTTTGGTTTAGGGATTGGCTTAGGGTTATTGTTAGGGTTAGAGATAGGATTGGGTTGGTTTGGTTTAGGGTTAGGGTTAGGGTTCATGTTAGCATTAAGGTTAGGGTTAGGCTTAGAGTTAGTGTTCAGATTAGAGTTAGGTTTCAGGATCAGGTTATTGTTAGGATTAGCGCTTGTGTTCATTTTAGGGTTATTGCTAGGGTTCAGGTTAGGTTTGGGTTTTGGTTAGCGTAGAGTTAGGCTTAGGCTAGGGTTAGGGTTCTGGTGAGTATTGGGCTTAGTGTTAGGGTTAGGGTTAGGATTAGGCTTATGTTTGGGTTCCAGTTAGGTTTAAGGTTAGAGTTCGTGTTAGGGTTCAGTTTAGTGTTAGTGTTAGTGTTAAGGTTAGAGTTCAGTTTAGGGTTAGGTTTCGGGTTTGGGTTAGGCTTAGACTTATCGTTGGAGTTGGGGTTAGGTCTATGGCTAGGAGTCTGGTTAGTGTTAGAGTTAGATTTTGGGGACCAGGTTTGTTTATGCTTATGATTAGTGTTAGGTTTTCAGTTTATGGTTAGGGTTAGTGTTCACGATAATTTTTGTGTTAGGGTTAGGGTTAGGGTTAGGGTTCACGTTGGGGTTAGGGTTAGGTTTAGACTTAGTCTTAGTGTTTGGGTTAGGGTTGGGTTGGGTTCGTTTTCAGGATCAGGTAATGGTTAGGTTTTGGGTTTGGGTTCTGGTTAATGTTAGGGTTACTGCTGGGATTTGGGTTATGGTTAGGCTAAGGTTTATGTCTAAGTTTAGAGTTAGGGCTGGGTTAGGTTAGGGTGAGGGTTATGCTTCGGGTTTGGGTTAGGGTTAGGGTTAATTTTAGTTTTCAGGCAATCGCTTGGGTGAGGGTTATTGTTAGGAACATGGTAGGCTGATGTTTGGGTTCCAGTTAGGTTTAAGTTTGGGGTTTGAGTTAGTTTTTGGTTTAGTGTTAGGGTTAGGGTTAGGATTGTGGTTCGTGTTATGGTTAGAGTTTGGTTTAGGATTAGTGTTAGTGTTAGTGTTCGGGTTAGGGTTTGTGTTAGGGTTCGTGTTCACTAACGTGTAAGGTTTTGGGTTAGGGTCGGGTTAGTATTCGTGTTAGGTTTAGTTTGAGGGTTCGGGTTAGGTTTTCTTTTAAGTTTATGGTTAATACTGGGTTTAGGGTTAGTGTTAGTTTTAGTGTTATGTTTGGGTTCGGTTTAGGGGTAGGGCTAGAGTTAGTCTTATGCTTCATGTTCAGCTTAGGGTTCTGGTTAGGGTTTGGGTTCAGTTAAGGTTTACACTCAGGGTTAGGGTTAAAGTTATGTTTCCTGATAGGGCTGGGTTTGGGTTAGAGTTAGGGTTTGGGTTTGGATTATGGTTAGGTTCATGTTAGGGTTTGTGTTAGTGTTATGTTCTCTGGTGCTGGTTAGTTTTAGGTTTGAGGTTAGTGTTAGGGTTAGTGTTGGGATTCGGTTTCCAGTTTGAGTTAGGTTTTGGGTTAGGGTTAAGATTTAGGTTCAGTTTATGATTCAGGTTAGTGTTAGGTTTCAATTCAGCTTAGGGTTCAGCTTAATCTTAGGGGAATTGTTGGTGTGTGTGTTCCAGTAAAGTTTAGGGTTAAGTTAGGGATAAGTTTAATGTTGGGGTTTGCATTCAGATTAGCGTTACTGTTAGGGTTAGGGTTAGTTTTAGGTTTAGGGTTTGAGTTCACGTTAGTGCTAGTGGTAGGGTTATGGTTATGCTTATGGTTAGGGTTCTAGTTATGTTTAGGGGTAGTCTTAAGTTTAGGGGTCAGTTTAGGCTTAGGATTAGGTTTACGCTTAAAGTTAGCTTTTGGGTTCTGGTTCGAGTTCTGCTTATGTTTAGGGTTAGGGTTAAATTTAGGGTTCGGGTTATGCTTAGGCTTAGTTTTTGGGTAAGGGTTCAGGTTAGGGGTAGGCTTAGGGTAACTGTTAGAGTTAAGGTTCGGGCGATGGTTCAGGTTACACTTAATGTTAGGGCTATGTTTAGGGTTTGTGTTATGGTTAGGCTTCAGGTTATGGTTCAGGTTACTGTTACGGTTTGGGTTAGGGCTAGGCTTCTGGTTCTGTTTAGGGTTCTGGTTAGAGTAACTGTTATTGTTAGGGTTCTGGTTAGGGTTCAGGTTAGACATAACGTAACGGTGAATGCTAGGATTAGGGTTAGGATTAGGCTTATGGATAGGGTTAGTGTTAGGGGTCAGTTTAGGGTGAGGGTTCGGGTTAGGGTTTGGTTTATGGTTAGTGTTAGCTTTCAGGTTATGGTTATTATTAGGGTTAGGGTTAGGCTTATGGCACGGGTTAGGGTTCGGGTTCGGGTTGCAGTTATGGTTAGGTGTGGGATTAGGTTTAGTGTTTGGATTGGGGTTCTGGTTCTGGTTCTGGTTCGGAATTCAGGTTAGAGTTAGGCTTCGTGTTCGTGTTAGGGTTCGTGTTAGGATTAGAGTTACTATTAGGGTTAAAATTGGGGATAGGGTTCAGCTGTGTGTTAGGGCTAGTGTTAGGGTGTGGTTATGCTTTGGGTTACTGTTATGATTTGGTTTTGGGTTAGGGTTAGGCTTAGGGTTATGGTGCATGTTCTGTTCAGAGTTAGTGTTCTGGTTAGGGTTTTGTTGTGTTAGGGCTAAAATTTAGTTTAGGTTCAGTGTAAATTTTAGGATTAGGGTAAGTGTTCGGCCTAGGATTATGTTAGGGTTAGAGTTCAGGTTCGGGTTAGTATTTGGGTTCAGGTTTGCTTTAACTTTAGTTTCAGGTTAGGGTTCGGCTTAGGCTTAGGGTATAGGTTATGTTTAGTGTTCACATTAGGGCTAGGGTTAGGGTTCTGGTTCGGGATCCAGTTAGTGTTAGAGTTAACGTTATACATCTTTCCAGGGTTAGGGCTAGGGTTCAGGTTAGGTTTTAGTTTTATGGTTATGTTTAGTGTTAGCATTAGGGTAAGTTTTACAGCTCAGTTTATGGATAGGCTTCTGATTCACGTTAATGTTATGTGTAGGGTGAGGGTTAGTGTTAGTGTAGGGGTTATGTTTATGGTTAGGATTCTGGTTAGGGTTAGGGTTACGGTTCGGGTACAGGTTCGGGTAGGGTTTCAGATTAGGTGTATGGTTCAGTTTAATTTTAGGGTTATAATCAGGTTAGGGTTAGGGTTAGTGTTACTATTGAGGTTAGGGTTAGTTTTAGGGTTCTGGTTAGGGTAAGGGATATTATTCCAGTTAGGGTTAGGGCTAGGGTTCACTTTCAGTTTACAGTTAGGATTGCATTCAGGTTAAGTGTGAGGGACAGGCTTAGGTTTCGAGGTAACTTTATCGTAAGGGTTAAGGTTCTGTTTCTGTTTAGAGTTAGCATTCAGGCTCATGTTAGTTTTAGGGTGTGGGATAGTTTTTGGGTACAGTTTAGACTTAGTGTTCAAGCTGGGATTAACATTAGATTTCGGTTTATGAAAATGGTGAGTGTTCTGGTAAGGGTTCGGGTCATAGAGTTCTGTGCAGATTAGGTTAATGGGAGCTTCAAGTCACTGTTAGGTTTAGGCCGCAGTTTGGTTTATATTTAGGGCTAGGTTTAGGTTTTTGGTTCGGTTTAGATTTAGGTTTTGGGTTCGGTTAGTTTGCATTAACGGTGAGGGAAGAGTTTAGACTTAAGATTAGTATCTGGGTTAGTTTTAGGGTTACCTATAGACATAGGGTTAAGGTTTAAGTTATGGAAGGGTTTTGCATTCGGTGTTGGGTTAGGGTTAGGTCTAAGGTTAGGATTAAACATAATGTTGGGCACTTGGAATGCCAGGACTTCAGGACTCAAGAGAAGATTCTGGGACATGTCAATGGAAGGGATCGCCCAGTGTGGCCCCAGCTCCCTAGACCTGAAGCCTGCTGGGGCCACACTCACTGCATGGCCATATGCCTGTTTCGGCCCTTCTGACTCCACAGAACCTTTCCTCCACCTGGCTGGAGTTGAAATGTTGGGCCTGGGGGGAGGCCATGGTTTTGCCTTTCCAGGTAGAAATAAGGCCAGAGACGAAGAATCTGGCCGAGACAGAGCCTTGACATGGCACCCCAGTCCGCCTTTGTTCACCTGGTCTAGAACACCGCTTCCCAACAAGCGAAGCAGCAGGTGAGCTGAGTGGAAGTGGGGGATGGGAGGGAGACAACAGCTGAAGCCAAGTCAAGCACAGTGACGTTCCTTCTTCAGCTGCATCTGGCATGCACTAGAGAGCACCCCAGGCGGTCAGAACCTGGCTGGCTGTGGGGGTCTTCACTAAGGACCCCGGAGGCCCGCCCTATGCCCCAGCAGCCACGCATGTGCTCTTGGCATGAGGGGTTGACCCGAAGACTGCAGGGCTCCCGGAGCAGCCAGAGAAAGAAGGGCCCATGGGAGAGGTAGGCGTGGTGGGTAGGGCGAATCAACCTCCTCTCCTCAGGTCCCCGAGAGATACAGAGAGAGAAAGACAGAGAGAGAGAGAGATCGCTCACCTCTGAGTCACTGCCACCACCGCTGGTGCCAACTCACACACCATCCCACTTCCACCCACCTAACCCACGCCCGCCCTGGAGCCAGCCCCACCACAGAGAGGCCAATTCCTTGTCAACTCAGTGCTGTCCCTTCCGGACCTGACCCCAGTGCAGGGGAAATGGTTCAGACAAGCCTTTACACGTCCCTCTTCATGACAATTGTCTTCTTCCCCTCTCACATCCCACATGCCCACCCCCAACATCCTCCTTTGTCTTGAGCAGAAGATAGTATTTATTAGGAGAATCTCTGCCATTGTGTTGAAAGACTCATTTTCCAGTGTTTCTCCCATGTACACATGTTCTTAAGCTTAGTATTATTTTCTCCAGCAAAGCTGTCTTTTAATAATTTGTCCAGGCATGAGAACCTTAAGGGAAAGGGCGGAGGGGGATTCTCTCTCTGCCCCTGACAGCCCTGAGATGGGTGGACCCCTCAGAGCTAGCCAGGGTCAGCCCATCCCCAGGCGTTCTCTCCCGTGGAATACCAGGAAAAGCTCAGCACCAGCCCCACCCCACTCACCACTGCCGAGACCATCGTCCTCACTCAGGAGGCCTGGGCAGGGGAGGGACCCTGGTGTGGGAGGCTGCCAGATCCCAGGTCTGTCACACCAGTTGCCAGGTGGCTTCCTCCTCTGACGGGGCCCAGCACTGGCCCCAGAAAACTTGGCAGCAGGCCCCAGGGCTCTTTCCTCCGAACGTCTCAGGTTGAAAGATGTCTGTCCCAGGTGTCTAGACTGCTCGGCTGGCCAGCTGGCCAGCCGGTCTCCTTTGGACAAAGCAGGCTAATTGATCCACCCTTCCCATTGCCCTATCGGTGGCACCTGTGCAGTTCAGTTCGAGGGCCTCACCCGTGCCCTCTATCATGGATTTCTCCCTAGAGCCGTGGCCTGGGAAACTGTTAGTGTTATGTTAGAGTTATGGTTTGTTTCCGCTTACGGTTCAAGTTAAGTTTGGTTTAGGGTTAGGTTTAGGGTGAGTGTTGGGGTTAAGTCTACTGTTCAGGTTAGAGATAGGGTTATGATTCATGTTAATGCTATGGTTGGGTTAGGGTTAGTGTTAGTTTTAGGTTTAGAGTTAGGGTTTGGGATAAGGTTAGGGTTAGGGTTGGTGTTAGGTTTAGGCTTCTGGTTAGTGTTAGGGTTCAGGTCCAGGTTGGGGTTAGGTTTCAGGTTAGGGTTAGCGTTCAATTTAGGGTTAGGATTTGCATGATGTTAGGTTTCGGGTTAAAGTTAGTGTTACTGTTGCTATTTTGGCTAGGGTTAGCATAGGCTTACGGTTCTGTGTAGGGTAGGGTTTGGTTTGGTAAACGTTTGTTTTACGTATAGGTTTAGGGTTAGAATTTAGGCTTAGGGTTAGGGTCACGTTAGACTTCAGGTTACGGTTAGGGTTTTGGTTCGGGTTAGGGTTCTTGTTAGGTTTAGCATTCAGGTTAGTGTTCGGGTTAGTGTTCGGTTTAGGTTTTGGGTTGTTGTTTGTATAAGGGTTATGTATAGGTTTCAGTTTTGTGAAAGGCTTACCTTTAGATTTAGTGTTCTTTTTATGGTTAGGTTTAGTGTTAGGTCTAGACTTGGTGTTAGGGTTAGGGTTGTGTTTTGGGTATGGTTAGTTTTAGGGTTAGTGTTTTGGTATGAGGGTTACTGCTAGTGCTAGGGCTAGGGTTATGGTTAGGTTTAGGGTTGGGTTGCATTAAGGTTAGGGTTCGGGTTTGGGTTCGGGTTCGGGTTAGACTTAGAATTATGGTTAGATTTCGAGTTAGCATTAGGTTCAGCATTAGGATTTGGGGGAGGGTATGGTTTAAGTTTAGTTTTAGGGTTAGTGTTCGTGTTATGGTTAGGGTTATGGTTCGGTTTTGGTATCAGGGGTCTGTTAGTGTTAATGTCAATTTAGGATTAGAGTTAGGGTTAGGGTTACGGTTCCAGTTAGGGGTGCTTATAGGGTTAGGGTTAATATTAATGTTAGGTTAAGGGTTAGGTTAAGGTTAGGGATTCTTTTGGGTTAGGGTTACTACTAGGGTTTGAGTTCGTTTTTCAGTTAGGATTAGGTTTATGTTTTAGTTTGTGGTCACGTTTAGGATTAGGGTTACTGTTAGCATTAGGTTAAGGCTTCAGGAGAGGTTAGTGTTCAGATTAGGGTTAGGCTTAGGGTTTGTGATCTGGATGGGCTTAGCATTAGTGTTGGGTTAGGCTTCAAGTTACGGTTAGATTTAGCCTTAGTGTTACTGTCATTCTTAGAGTTAGTGTTAGGCTTGGGGTTCAGGTTAGATTTAGGTTTACTGTTAGGGTTCGTGTTAAGTTTAGGCTTAGGGTTAGGGCTAGTGTTAAGATTATTTTTGGATTAGGCATAGGGCTGGGTTCAGCTTGCATTTGGGTTTGGCTTAGGGTTAAGTTTAGGATTCAGGTTTGGGTTAGAGTTAGGGTTAGTTTTTCCATTAAGTTTAGCATTATGGTTAAGGTTAGGGTTATAGTTAGTGTTAATGTTAGGGTTAGGGTTAGTGTTAGAGTTAGTGTTAGTTTTAGGGTTAGAGTTAGGTTTAGTGTTAGGGTTGGGTTTGGCATAGTGTTAGGCTTAGCATTATGTTTAGTCTTAGGATTAGTTATTGGTTTAGGATTAGGGTTAGTGTTCAGTTTCAGTATCAGGTTAGGGTTAGTGTTAGGGTTAGGACTAGGGTTCAGGTTAGGGTTAGGGTTTGGGTGAAGGTTAGGGTTAGTGTTAGGCTTAGCGTTAGGGTTGAGGTTATGTTTAAGATTAGGGTTAGAGTTAGGTTTCGGGTTTGATCTTTTATTAAAGTTAAGCTTAAGGTCTGGTTAGGGTTAGAGTTGGGCTTTTTCGTTAGGTTTAGGTTTAGGGGTAACATTAGTGTTAGGTTTTGTGTTATGGTTATGGTTAGCCTTAAGCTCTGGGTTAGTGTTAGGCTTAGGTCCAGGTTTGGGTTGGGTTAGGGTTCGGGTTATGTTCATGTTAGTATTAGGGTTAAGGTTAGGTTTAGGTTATACTTAGTGTTCAGATTAAGGTTAGGCTTAGGTTTCAGGTTAGGGTTAGTGTTAGGATTAGCAGTAGGGTTCGTTTTAGGGATACGACTAGATTTCAAGTTAGGTTTGGGTTTCGGTTAGGGTTAGGCTTAGGATTCAGTAGAGTGGTAGGGTTAGTTTTAGGTTTAGTGTTAGGGTCAGGATTATGTTTATGATTAGGTTTAGGATTCAGTTTAGGTTTAGGCTTAAGTTTAGGGCTGGGGTAGGGTTGAATTTAAGGTTAAGGTGGAACTTAGTGTTAAGACTAGTGTTTTGTTTAAGGTTAGTGTTAGGGTCAGTGTTAGGGTTCAGGTACGGGTTGTGGCTAGTGTTAGGTTTCATATTTGGGTAAAGGTTAGGGTTAGAATTAGGGTTAGGGCTAGGGTTGAGTTTGGGATTGGGTTTGGTTTGGTTTATCATTAGGGTTTCATTTAAGTTTCAGTTTAGGTTTAGAGTTTGGGTTAGGGTTCGGGTTCCACTTCAGGTTCGGGTTAGGATTACAGCTAGGGTTTGCTTACGGTTAGACTTAGGGTTAGGGCAATGTTTAGGGTTAGGTTAGGGTTGGGTTAGGTTTAGGGTTGGGCTAGGTTTATGGTTAGGTTTAGTGTTAGGTTTAAGGTTATTGTTAGGGTTAGTGTTAGGCTCCTATTTGTGTTCCAGTTATGTTTAAGGTTTGTGTTTGGGTTAGGGTTCATTTTAGAGTTAGTGTTAGGGTTAGGGTTCAGGTTACTCTTAGGTTTAGCATTCAGATTAGTGTTAGGGTTGGGGTTCGTGTTAGGGCTAGGGTATCAACACCAGAGTTATTTAGGGTTAGGCTTCGTGTTAGAGTTTAGTGTTAGGTTTAGGGTTTGCATTAGTGTTCAGGTTAGGGTTAGGGTTAGGCTTAGGTTAAGAGTTAGGGTTCCTGATAGGGTTCTGGTTTGGATTATAGCTAGAGCTCGGGTTCAGGTTAGGGTTAGCTTCCGATTCAGGTTCGTGTTTTGGTATGGGTTAGTGTTATGTTTTGTTGTGCGGGTTAGTTTTAGTCTTACTGTTAGTGTTAGGTTCTGAGTTGGGTTTTGTTGTCGGGTTTGAGTTACGTTTAGGGTTAGAGTTTGGGTTTGGGTTCGGGTTAGGGTTTGGTCTGAGTTTAGGTTATGGTTTGGGTTAGAGTTTGGGTACTGTTTACACGTATTGTTGGGGTGTCTATTCGAGTTAGATTTAGGGTTAAGTTATTGATAGGTTTGTTGTTGGGTTTCGGGCTTGGGTTAGTGTTAGTGTTAGGGTTAGGGTTAGTTTTAGGTTTTGGGTTCAGGTTCACCTTAGTGCTAGTGGTAGGGTTACGTTTATGTTTATGGTTAGGTTTCAGGTTATGTTTAGGGGTAGTGTTAAGGTTAGGGTTCTGGTTACTGTTTGGGTTAGGTTTAGGTTTAGAGTTAGCGTTTGAGTTTGGGTTCGCATTCTGCTTATGTTTAGGTTTACGTTTACGTATAAATTTAGGGTTCGGGTTAAGCTTATTGTTAGTTTTCAGGAAAGGGCTTGGGTTAGAGTTCGCGTTATGGTAACTGTTAGTGTTAGTGTTCTGGTGAGGGTTCAGGTTAGGCTTAATGTCAGGTTTCGTGTTATGGTTAGGGTTCAGGTGAGAGTTAAGTTTCGGGTTCAGATTCCAGTTAGGGTTAGGTTTATGGTTAGAGTAATGGTTATTGTTAGGGTTCTGGTTAGTGTTCAAGTAAGGATAAATTTTGGGGCTTGTGTTAGGGCTCAGTTTATGATTAGTGTTAGGTTTTGGGTTAGGGTTAGTGTTAGGGTTAGGGTTAGTGTAGGGTTAGGGTTAGGGCAAGGGTTCGATTCGGGTTCGGTTTTGGGTTAAATTTATGTTTAGGTGTAGGTTTAGGGTAAGTTTTTGGTTTGGGTTTTTGGTTCCAGTTCGGGTTCATGATTCCGGTTAGAGTTAGAGTTACCGTTTGTATTAGGATTAGGGTTAGGTTTAGGTTTTGGGTTTTGATTCGGGTTAGGGTTAGTATTATTGTGGGGTTATGCTTTGGGTTATGGTTATGATTTGGTTCAGGCTAGGGTTTGGGTTAGGATTAGGCTTAGAGTTAGGGTTCGGGTTAGGGTTAGTGTTAGTGTTTGGGTTAAGGTTTGGTTGGGTTAGGCTTAGGGTTTGGTTTAGGTTTAGGGTTAGGGTAAAGTTTCGGTTTCGGGTTAAGTTAGGGTTGGAGTTCGGGTTTGGGTTAGTATTTGGTTTTGGGTTCAGTTTAGCGTTTGGGTTCGGCTTTGGGTTAGGGTACGAGTTAGGGTTGGTGTTATGGCAACAGTTAGCATTAGGGATGGGCTTAGGGCTAGGTTCCGTTATTACATATATGGCTAGGTTTCTCTTTAGGTTTATGGCTAGATTTATTGTTATAGTTAGAGTTGGGGCTGGTTTTTGGGTGAGGGCTAGTGGGAGGATTAGGGCTAGGTCTGACGTTATTGTTGGGTGTGCCTGAGGGTTGGGGTAATGGAAAGTGTAAGAGTAGTCATAGGGTTTTGGTTTGGGTTAGGACTAGGGTTAGAGTTAGGTTTATGCTAGTGTTAGGGTTTCTGTTAGTGCTAGGGCTAGGACTAGGTTTAAAGTTAGGGTTAGAGTTGGCTTAGGGTTACAGTTACAGTGAGTGTTAATGGTAGGCATATGATTATGGTTAGGGCTCAGGCTAGATTTTGGTTTTGGGGTAGGCTTAGGGTTAGAGCTATAGTTGGGTTAGGGTTCGTGATAAAAACCCTAACCCTATCCCTAAAACTATTGCTAACATTAATCTGAATGTGAAGCCTAATTCTCACCATAACTCTAGCCCTGACCATAACCATAACCCTAATCCTGACCAAGCCCTAGATATATCCTTACCCTTATCCCTAACCCTAAATCTAACCCTACACTTACTCCTACACTTACACTATGCCTACCACTAACATTATACCTGAGTCTTACCTCAACCCAAACCCAGCCCAAACACTAACCTTAACACTAACAATAATCCAAGACCTAGCACTAAGACTAAGCCTAGTCTTATCCCTAATACTAACCCTAGTCCAAGCCTTACTCTAACCCTGGCACTAGCACTGGCCCTAACCCTAACCCTAACTGTAACCCTACCCATAACCCTTGCCCTAGATCTAATGTTAACACAACCCTAGAGCTGAAACTAATCCTAGCACTAGCGCTAGCCTTTAAACCCAGACCTGTCACTAGCCATAACCTTAACCCTAAACCTACCTCTAAACCTAGACCTGGCACAAAGCTTAACCCTAACACTAACACTATACTAACTCTAGTACAAACACTAAGGCTAACACTAACCCTAATTCTAACCCAAACAATAACCCTAACACTAATCCAACTCTAAGTCTAAACCTAAATGTCAACAAAACCCTTTCCCAATCCCTAACATTAAACCTAAGCCTAACGTAACCCTAATCCCAATGCTACTCCTCCTTCTCTCCATAAAATTAACTCTAATGATAACCCATACCTAACCCTAACCCTACCCTTATCCTTAACACTAATCCTAGCCCTACTCCTACACAAACCCAGACCCTGACCCTAACCCTAACGCAATCCTAAACCCAACCCTAACCTAACTCTTACCTTAAGCTTAATCAGAACCTAATCCCTAATGATGCCACTAACACGAATGTTAAGAATAATCCTAACCCTAAACCTACCCCTACTCCCAAACCTAAACATATGTCTAACTGTAACCATAACACTAAATCTTAGTCAAGAACTATCTTTAAATCTAACCCTAACCCTAACTCTAAAGTTAACCTTAACTTTACACCTACCCCTACCACTACCCTGAACCCTACCACTAACCCTTATTGTAAAGCAACCACAATGCTAACCTCAACGATAATCCTAGCCCTAACCCTAAACCAAAACCCTGCCCTAACCCTAGCCCAAACCCTAAAACCAGCACTAGAGCCAGCCTTAAACCTAACCCTAAACCAAGACAAGCCCAAACTCTAACCGTAATTGTACCCCAGACCTGAATCTAACCATAAACCTACCCTTAACCCTAACTGTGGCTCTAGGTCCTAATGCCACATCTAACACTAGCCGTAAACCTAAACCTAACCCTAACCCTAAAAGTAAAGCTAACCCAATCCCTACAACTACCACTGACCTTAACCCTAACCCTAACCCTAAACCTATCGCTACACCTACTCCTCCCCTAACCATAACGCTAACCCAGACCTCACCCACTTCGTTACCTTAAACATAACTCAAAAGCAACCCTAACCCCAACAGTACCACTAAGCATAAAACTAACCCTAACCCAAACTCAAACTTAACCCCAACACTACCTCTAACATTAACACTGTTTGTAAGCACCCAGCCATAATCCTAACTCTAGCCCTACTCCTAAACCTAATCCTAGTCCTAGCCCTAACCTTATCACTAACCCTAACTCTAACACTATCCTTACATGTACCGCTCTGCTAAACCTAACCTTAACCCAAGCCTAACACTAACCCTAACCCGAGTCCTAGCACTAAGACAAGCCATAACCCTAATCTTAACTCTACCCCTACACGTACTCCTCCCCTAATACTAATACAAACCCTACTGCATCCCTAAGCTTAAACCTAACTCTAACACAAGCCTAACCCCAACCCTAACCCTACCACTAACCATAAAACTAACAATAACCCTGTTCCAGACGTAACCTTAAACCTTACCCTAACACTAATATGAGTCCCGCATCTACACTAACTCTAAACCTAACCCTAATACAAACTGACGCCTCAACCCACCCCAACCCTACCCGTAAACAAAATGCTAACTCTAACCCAGCTCTACCCGTAACCCTACCCCTAACGCTAAACCTGACCCATCTGTAACCATAACCTTAATATTAGCCATAGCCCTAAACATAAAACCAATACCAGCCCTAACCCTAACACTGACCTAGAACTAATCCAGGCCCTAACCCTAACAATTAATGTAGCACTAACCATAGTCCTGCCCTAACCATTGCACTAACACTTACTCTAAGGCTACCACAAGCCCTAACTTTCACCCTAACACAACCCCAACCCAACCACAAAGCTAACCATAACGCTAATACTAATCTTAGACCTAGACCTAACCCTATCCCTAGAACAATTGCTCACAGTAACCACAACCCTAGCCGTAACCCTAACCCAAGCACTAACAATAGCACTAAACCCAATTGTAACCTTAATGCTAACCATTGCTCTAGACCTAACATTAACCCTGCCCTACACATGAAATTAACCCTAGTCCCAGCCCTAACCCTAAACCCAGGCATAGACATAGCCCTAAACCTAGACCTATCCCTAACCATAGACTTGGTCCTAACCTTAACCCTAACATTAAAACTATCCCTAACCCTAGCACAAACACTAATGTTAACCCTGAACTTAAGCATAACACTAAAACAACCCATCCACATAGTCCTAACAATAACCTTACCCTTAACCCTAAAGCTAACCATAACCGTGCTACTACACTACACCTAACTGTAAACCAAACCCTTACCTTACCATAAAACCTAACCCTTAACCCCAGCCGTAGTCCTACACTAAAGCTAATGCTACACCTAACAATAACCCTAACACTAGCCCTAAACCTATCTCTAGGCCTAGCCCTAACTCTAAATCTAACCCTATTCCTAACACTAGTACTAACCTTAACCCAAACCCTAACCCTACACTAAGGCAACTCCTACCCCTAAACCTGACTCTAAGCCTAACCCTAACACTAACCCTCAATGCTAGCCCTAAGCCAACACAAATCCTAGCCCTAGATCTGACCCTAAACTTAGCCCTAGCCATAACCTTAACTCTAACCCTAACATTAACCCTAGTTTTAATCCTAACACTAACCCTAACCATAAATCTGAAGTAGCCCTAGCACTAACACTAAGTCTAATGCTATCCATAGCCCTGGATCTAAACATAATCCTAACACTAGCCCTATCACTAACCCTAACCCTAAAAATACGCCTAAACCTAACCCTAAACCATCCCTATCCCCAACACTACACATTCCCCTTAGCCTAACATTAACTCTAACTCTAACTCAGCCTTATGCTAAACCTGACCCTAACCCTTTATTCTAGTCTGAGCCACAACCCTAAACCTAGTTTGATCCCTAACACTAACCGTAACTCTATCCCTAAACCTAACCTTGCACCAGCCATTGCCCTAACCCTACCCCTAACCTAAACCTACCTCTAACCTTAACCCTACCACTAAAAGTAAACCTAACTCTAGCTCTAGGACCAACCCTAAACCTGAACCTTATCCTAACTCTAAGTATAGCCCTAGGCATAACCCAAACCCTAGCCCTAGAGATGACCCTAATGCTAACCATAAACATAACCCAGCACTAACCCAAATCCTAATGTTAACACTGACTTAATCTTAGCCATAGCCCTAATGCCAATACTAGCCCACGTCCAACCCCTAACCCTAACCCTAGTCCTAATGTTACTCCTAACTATGACACTAGCCATAAACCCGATCCCAAACCTAAAACTATCCCTAAATCAAACCCTAACCCTAAACGTAACCATAACCTAACACTAACTCTAGCTGTAGCCCTAAAACTTCCCCTACCCATAATATTAACTGTAACCCTAACTTAAGCCCTACTCTTTACCCTACCCATAAAGCTAGGCCTAAACCTAGCGCTAAGCTTAACTCTAGCCCTAACCCTAACTCTAACCCTAACGCTGACTCCAATGCTACCAACAGACCTAAAGCTCACTGTAACTCTAACCCTAACCCAACCCTCACCATACCCCTAAACATACCACTCCTCTAACCCTAACCCTAACCCAAATCCTAACACTGTCACTAACCCTAACACCAGCCCAAACCTTACCCTAATCCTAACCCTACCCCTAACCTTAATTGGAAGCTAAATAAGCCCTAACCATAACCATAACACTAATCCTAACCCTAGCCTTAATACTAGGCATAGCCGTAGACATAACACTATTCCTAACTTAGTTGTAACCCTAACAACATCCCCAGCTCTAGCTCTAGCCCTAACCCTAGGACTAAACCTAAGCCTAATCCTAGCATTAGCCATAAACCTAATCGTAGCCTAAAACTAGCACTAACCTTAACCATAACCATAACCCTGGCACTAAGACTAGCCCTAGCAGTAACTCTAACCATAATCCAAATACTAACACTAACCCTATCCCTAGCGCTAATGCTAACCCTAACACTAACCCTAGCCTAACCCTAACCCAAGACCTAACCAAAACCCTAGCCCTAACTGTAACCTAAACCTAGCCCTAGACTTAACCCTAGCCACAAGCCTAACCCTAGCCAAGCCCTAAACGTAACCCTAGCACTAGCCATAACCCTAACCTTAAACCTAACGCTAACCCTAGCCTTAGCCTTAGCCTTAACCCTAAACCTAATCCTAGCGCTAGCCCTAACCATAAACCTAACCAAAACTCTAAAGCTAATGCTAACACTAACCCTAACCCACACACAATTGGTTTGATGTCAACATGTGTGAATGTTGTCACACACAATAGGTTTCAAGTCATAAATAAAAATATGAATTATGTCACAAAAATTGTGAATGATGTCACACATATCAATGGGTGTGTTTTGACACACAAATGTGGGGTTTTTCACACATACACCATTGGTGTGATGTCATACACACACTGAGTGATGTCAGACACACAATGTGTGTGAAGGCACACACCAACCTAGTGAAGTCACAGAAAATGGGGATTGTGTCTCTCACAACAATGGGTTCGAATTCACACATAATGACAGTTTCACCATATATACACGCGGCATATAAGTCAGAGTAAATTGTGAGATATTTCACAGAAACCTGTGTGCTATTTCGTACATAAGAGCGGATGTCACATCACAGTGAATTATATGACTGCTGTCACACACAATGGGTGTGACATCACACAATTTGAGAGATGTGACTGTCTATCCCAGTGTTATCACAATCAAGGTGTGTGATGTCCAAAAATGGGTGTGATGTCACACATAATGATTGCAGTGATGTTGCAAAGAAAATGTGAATGATGTCACACGCGCAACGTTGGAGTGATGTCAAACACACTATCAGAGTGAAGCCACACTCAATTGGTGTTATATCATACATAATGCTGGGAGTGACACCAACATAATAATATTTAGGATATTATATGCTTTTGAAGGTTGATGTCACACACAATTGATGTGATGAGACACACAAGGAGGATGTTGTCACACACAAGTGGTGTGATGTCACCTATAACCATGTGTGTCACGTCATGCATAATGATGGGAGTGATATCACACACACACAATGGGAGTGATGTCACACTGTAAAATGTAAGTTATGTCAAAGGGAGCACAACGATGTCACTCATAAGAGTGGGAGTGTTGTCACACAATTCATATGCTGTCACACATCATTGGAGTGATGTCACAGAAACATGTGAGTGATAAAACAAAGAACACTTGACAGATGTCATACACGTGTGAAAGATGTCACACTGTTGGTGTGATGTCATAAACAGAATGAGCATGTTATCACAGCAGTGATGTCACCCCAAATATACGAGTGAAGTTACAGAAACACCATGTGAGTGATGTCACAGCAATAGTAGATTCATGTCATTCAGAATTTGTGTGACATCACATGGAATATTGGGAGTGACACAACATGAAACAATAGAGATTTCAAACCCTAAATTGCATTCATGTCACACGCAGTTGGTGTGATGTCAACATCTGTGCATGTTGTCAAGATCACAAAACGTCTGACGTCATACATAAAGGTTGGAGTGATGTCACACACAAAATGTAGCAATGTCACACACTATTGGAGGGATGACAAATATACTATCAGAAAGATGTGATGCACAATGAGTATGATGTTCTACATTATATTGGGAGTGACACCACACAGAGTAATGGCTTGATATCATATGAAATTTAAGATTGACGTCACTCAAAATTGATGTGATGTGACACACAATGAGAGTGTTGTTAGAGACAAAAGGAGTGCAATCTCACTCATAAATTAGTGTGTCACATCACTCATAAAAAAGGGTGTGATATCACATGCACACAATGGGAGTGATGTCCAAAGTTACAAGTCACTGACATTGCAGATAGCAGTGGAAGTGGTCACATTATTGATACGATGTCACTCATAAGAATGGGAATGGTGTCACACATTCTGGAGGCCAAAAACGTGACTATGTTCCAAAGTTGTTTGGTATTATGTGATCCTTACTGGATGGAAGGGGGAGAGATCAGGCAGAAAGTTATTTCCAGGAATGGGTGTCATACACAGTTTAGCTCAGCTCTAGCTATGATTACTAGTGCTATAAAAACTTGTTGGTAGAAAACGACTTGGAACCTGGAATCAGAAAGTGACTTGTTAAAGCAACATGCAATTTCTTCACAATGCCTTAAAGGGGCTTCTGTCCCAAAGGTGGTTTAGTTACTATGTAACCCTTATTAGCTGAAAGGAAGGGAGATGGGCCATGAAGTTATTTCCACGAATGGATGCTATACATGGTTTGGCTCAACTGTACTCTGGACTGCAAGTCCTATACAAACCTGTTGCCAGAGCTGCCCTGAGAAGAAGGGATCAGAACACTGCCTTCTGAAATGTATGTGAGATTCCTTCTCAGGGGCCGTAATGGCATGATGTTCTAAACTAGGTTTAGGTGTGTGATCTTTACGAAATGGAAGGGAGAGAGATCAGGCACAAAGTTATTTCCAGAAATGTGTGTCATACCCAGTTTATCTGAGCTCTAGGTACGATTGCCAGTCCTATACAAAACTGTGGTGGACAGCGACTTGCAACTTGGAATCAGAAAGTGCTTCAACAAAGGAAAGTGTGATTTCTTCGCAATGCCACCAACAGAAATTTGTGCCAAAATTGTATAGATATTAGGCGATCCTTACTAGCTGGAAAGAATGTAGATGGGGCATGAAGATATTTCCAGGAATGGGTGCTAGACAACAGGTGGCTCAGCTCTACTCTGGACTCCCATACCTATAAAACCTCCTCCGAGACCTGCTCTAACAAGCCAGAATCAGAATACTGTCATCTAAAAGGCATGTGAGATTCCTTCTCAAGGGCCGCAAATTGCGTCATGTTCTCACCTGGTTTAGGTGTGTGATCCTTAAGAGATGGATGGTAGAGACATAAGGCAAAATTTATTTCCAGGAATGGGCCTCATACCCAGTTTAGCTCAGCTCCAGTATGATTACCAGTCCTATACAACTTGCTACTAGACAGCAACTTGGAATTTGGAATCAGAAAGTGCATTCTCAAAGGAACGTGTT
>CM053518.1:1970540-1991140 GCA_028646465.1 Rhinoceros unicornis
GATGGAATGCTCTGTATATATCTACTGGGTCCATCTGTTCTAGTGTGTCATTTAAGGCCAATATTTCCTCATTGATCTTCTATTTGGATGATCCATCCATTGGTGTATGTGGAGTGTTAAAGTACACTACAATTACTGTGTTACTGTCTGTTTCTCCTTTGATGTCTGTTAATAATTGCTTTACGTATTTAAGTACTCCTACATTGGGTGCATAGATACCCAAAGTGTTATATCCAATTGTTAGAGTGTTCCCTTGGTCATTATGTAGTGCTCTTCTTTGTCTCTTGTTTCAGTTTTTCTTTTAAAGTCTATTTTGTGTTATATGAGTATTTCTACCCCAGACTTCTATTTTTTTATTCATTAAAAAAATTTTTTTTATTGAAGTAGCATTGGTTTATAACATTGTTTAAATTTCACGTGTACATGGAGAAAAGCAAGTCTCTTCAACAAATGGTGTTGGGAAAACTGGATAGTCACATGCAAAAAAATGAAAGTAGACCCTTACCTTACACCATACACAAAAATTAACTCCAAATGGATTAAAGATTTGAATGTAAGACCTGAAACTGTGAAAATTCTAGATGAAAACATAGACAGTACGCTCTTCGACATTGGTCTTAGCAACATATTTTCAATCACCATTTCTGACTGGGCAAGAGAAACAATAGAAAAAATAAACAAATGGGACTACACCAGCATTCTTTTCATTCCCATTAGTATGGAGTATCTTTTTCCATCCCTTCATTTTCAGTTTGTGAGTGTCTTTTTTACTGAAAGTTATCTCTTGTGTGCAGCATATGTACGGGCTGTTTTTATTTTTTTTTATCCTGTTGTGACCCCATGACTTTCAATTGGGGCATTTAGTGCATGGAGGTTTAAAGATGCTATTGATAAGTATGTACTTACTGTCGTTTTTTAACATTTTTTCAGAGTGTTTTAGTAGTTTTTCTCTGTTCCTTTCTCCTTGTCTTGCTCTTGTCCCTTGATGGCTTTCTTTAGTATTATGTTTGGGTTCCTATCTCTTAGTTTTTTGTGGATTTATTATAGTTTTCTGGTTTGCGATTACTATAGCGTTCATATAGTAACCTACGTATATGGCAGTCTATATCAAGTTGATGGTCTCTTTAGTTTAACCACTATCTGAAAGCTCTACTCCTTAACACCCCTCCTCGCACATTTTCTTTTTGATACCATATCTAAGCGCATTTATGCATTTGTAATCATTACCCTCCTATCATGGAAATAGATAATTTTTCCTATTTGTGGTCTTCTCTTTTCCCCTTAAATAAGTCCCTGTAGCATTTATTGTGGTACTGGTTTCTTGATGACACACTGCTTCAAGTTTTGCTTGTCTGAGAAACTTTTTATCTCTCCTTCCATTTTGAATGATAACCTTGCTGTGTAGAGTAGTCTTGGCTGTAGTTCGTTTCTTTTTATCACTTTAAATATATCATGGCACTCTCCTCTAGCCTGTAAGTGTTCTGCTGAGAAGTCAGCCGATAACCTTATGGGGTTTCCTTTGCATATAACTTGTCTTTCTCTTGTGGCTTTTAGGATTCACTCTTTAATTCTCTACATTTTAATTATGATGTGTCTTGGTGTGTGCCTCTTTGGGTTTATCTTGTTTGGTGCTCTCTGTGCTTCCTGTACCTGGATGTCTGTTTCCTTCCTTAGGTTAAGGAATTTTTCAGCTATTATTTCTTCAAATAGATTTTCGGCCCCTTCCTCTCACTCTTCTCCTTCTGGGACACATATAACATGGATGTTAGTGTGCTTGATGTTGTCCCAGAGATCCCTTAGACTGTCCTCAGTCTTTTTAATTCTTTTTTCTTTTATCTTTTCAGCTTGGGTGTCTTCTTCTAGTTTTCATCTTGCTCACATATCCATTCTTCTGTATCGGTTACTATGCTTTTGAGTCCCTCCAGTGAATTTTTCATTTCCAGTGTTGTATTCTTCATTTCTGATTGTTTCTTTCTTATATCTACCATTTCTTTGTTGATATTCTCACTGAGTTCATCCATTCTTCTCCCAAAATCAGTGAGCATCCTTAACACTCTTTCTTTGAACTCTCTGTAAGGTAGGCTGTTCATTTCTGCTTCATTTAGTTCCTTCTCTGGGGTTTTGTCTTGTTCCCTTATTTGGAATGTATTTCTTTCCCCCCTCATCTTGCCTTTTCCCTTGTGCTTGGGTCTATATGTTCGGTAGTCCAGCTACCTCTCTTGCTCTGGAGAGGTGATGTTATATAAGTGATGGCTTATGAGACTTTGCTGTGTGCTTCCCTCATTTCCAAATGTTCCAGTAGTAACCCCTATATGGGCTACATGTGTCCTTCCATTGTTGCTCTTGTCATAGGTGCCCAAAGAGTCTGAACTGTCGTTCTGGCTAGCTGTGGTAATTCTCAGCTGCTTGTAGATGTTGTGGGCCCTTCAGTCTCTTTATTGGGTGTGGGGAGCCCCAGCACTGTTGGCTGCAAGGTCTAATATCACATTCCTTTTGCAGTATGTCCATTAAGTGAGTAGGTCTCCAGCATGGCATGTTATTAGGCTCATGGGCTTACAATTGCTATTAGCCTCCAGCCTTTAAGTCTCTTGTCAGCTCTCTGAGGATTGCAGCAGTGTAGAACTGGCTTCAGACATGGGAGCACCCAATTGTTTCAGGCTTTGGAAGGTGGGGCTGATCCCCTATGTGGTTGTTTGAGAACCACAAGTATTCTACACCTCCAAGCCCCACCGCTACAAGTCCAAACACAGAGTCAACACAGTCTTGCTCGGGTCGTGCACCCCAACCTCCTGAAGTGGACCCAGTATCTCCAAGTTGGGAGCCCCCGCAACTTCACCAATGACTCACTCTCTCCACATGGTCCTTGCACACACTCAGCCCCACAGAAGTGTACCCATCCACCAGGCTGGAGACAATCCATACAATTCATTTGGCAGACCCACAAGATGCCCGAGGGCTTGTTTTTGGGTTGGGCCCATCCCTAGGGCAGATTGCTTGCACTGGCTGAGCTTGATTAAATCTGTGCTCTAGTAGGTGTGGCAGACCCTGGGCTGTCAGGCTGCAGGGACACCACTAATGGTGTCTGCCCGCTTCTCTGTCAGCACGCCCAACCCAGAGCACAAGTGGCTGCCACCAATGTTCCAGTCGCTGTAGAGGTCTCACCTATCACCTAGATGCACTCAGAGCCTATCAGGTGAGACTCTTATCACCAAACGAATGTGAGCCTTCCTTTCTGGAGATTTTAGGCTTTCTAAAATGGTTGAATTAATGCATGGACACTAAAAGAGCAGCATTTAATTTCCTTGTCAACCAGGTTTCTGAGATTACTCCCCACGGTTGTTAGTAGCAAGCAAAGTTAGATATTATGCTACACGTCTTGCTTGTGCTGGGTCCAAAAAATGCCTATAGCAGGAGCATTCCCCAGCTCAGGTCCTCCACTGTTCCAGGGAGGGCTGCCTACCTTTCGGTTGCTCCTGTGTTGCCATGAAGTGCTGCAGCTTGTGAAGGTGGTGTTTATTCTCTCCAGAAGGGAATTTCTGCCTCTTCCACCTCAATTAGGATTGTTGCTTGTTGCAGGGGTCCCTCTTATCAAGTTGTCAGTTCTGTCTCAGTGGTAATTTTACCAAGATTTGTTGTAAATTGGCTGTGTATGCAAGAGGAGGTGAGTTCAGATTCTGCCTATGCCATCTTCTTAACTTCTGCCCCACAAAGCAGGTTTGAAAACAGGGCCAAGTGGGACATTGGGAGAGAATATTCAGTCACATGTCTTAGAGAAGTCACTTTCTTATCCTGGCATGCAAATAGATTGTAAGAAACATCTGTGTATCTGAGTGGCAAAAACTACTACAGCTGTGTTCAACTCTGTATAACAGCCATCTTTGGAAGTAACTTCATGCGCAATCTCCCTTAATTGGGAATCGTAAGTATTGGCATTCCAAACAGAGTTGGAGACAGGACTATGAAGTACTTTGTCAAGGGATCTCAACACTTGTCTTAGAGAAGGCACTTTCTGAAACCTGAATCTAGGTAGATGATCAGGAACATGGTTGTATCTGAGTGGCAAGCATTACTACAGCTGAGTTAAACTATGTATAACACTTATTCCTCATAGTAATTCCATACCCAATCTCACTTCCTTCCAGCTCCTAAGGATCACCTTCTCAAAGCAGGTATGGAACAGGGCCTTGTAGGACCTTGTGAGAGAAACTCACTCACATGATTTCAAGTAGGAACATTACAATCCAAGATTGGATGTAGGTGGTAAGAACCACCATTGTATCTGAGTGATAATCAATACTACAGATGAGTTAAACTACATAAAACACTCATTCCTGGAGGTAACTTCATACCCAATCTCCCTTCCTTCCAGCTCCTAAGGATCGCCTACACAAAGCAGGTTTGGAAACTGCTCCCTGTGGGGCCTTGAGAGAGAATCTTACTCACATTCCTTAGAGAGGCTCTTTCTTATTGTGGCTTGTAAGTAGTTGGTAAGAAACATCTTTGTATCTGAGTGACAAACGCTACTACAGCTGAATTAAACTTTATAACATCCATTGCTGTAAGTAACATCATGCCCGAACAATTTTCCATCCAGCTCCTAAGGATCAACTTCTCAGAGCATGTATTGAACAGGGCCTTACAGTGCCTTTAGACAGGAAATCTCTCAAGTGTCCTCGAGAGCACAGTTTCTTATAGTGAAATTTAAGTAGGTAGAATGAAAGACCTTTGTATCTAATTGACAATCACTACTACAGCTGAGTTAAACTATGTATAACACCCATTCCTGCAAAAACCTTGGTGCCCAATCTTCCTCCCTTTCAGCTTCTAAGGATCACCTTCCCAAAGTATGATTTGCACTGGGCCATGTATTGTCTTCAGAGAGAATCTCACTAACAAGTCATAGAGAATACACTTCCTGATATTAGATTCTAAGTACTTGGTTAGGAACATCTTTGTAGCTGAGTGGAAAACATTACTACAGCTGAGCTAAACTATATATAACACGCACTCCTGTAAAAAGCTTCATGCCCAATAACCCTTCCTTCCAACTGCTATGGATCACCTTGCCTAAGCATGGATGGAACAGTGGTTTTAGGGTTTTCAGTGAGTACCTCTTTCTAATGTGTTTGAGAACGCCTATTTTCAGCATGGTTAGTAAGTAGGTGGTAGATAAGAACCTTGTATCTGAGTGTCAAGAACTAGTACAGCTGAATTAAACTATGAATAACACCCTTTCATGGAAGTAACATCCTGTCCAATCCATTTTCCGGATTGGATGGCCTACACAAAGTAGATTTGGAGACAGGACTATGTAGGGACTTAAGAGAGAATATCACTCACGTGCCTTAGAGAAGGCATTTTCTTATCTCTGATTGTTAGAAGATTTTAAGAAACATCTCTGTATCTGAGTGTCAATCGCTACTACAACTGAGTTAAACTTTATATAAACCCCATCCCTGGAAGTAACTATTTGCCAAATATACCTTTCTTCCAGGTGCTATGTATGACCACACCATTACATCTATATAACAGGGCCTTGTAGGTCCTTGAGACAGGATATCTCTCAAATCCCTTGGAAATCACACTTTCTTATAGTGGGTTGTAAGTCGATGGTTAGAAACATCTATGTATCTGAATGTCAATCAATACTACAGCTGAGCTAAACTATTTTTGACACCCATTGCTACAAACAGCATCAGGCCCAATCTTTCTGCTTTGCAGTTCCTATGAATCGCCTCACCAAAGCAGGTTTGGGACCAGGGCCATGTAGGGCCTTGAGAGAAAATATCACTCACATGGCTTAGAGAAGGGACTGTATTATCCCAGCTTGTAAGTAGATGGTAAGAAGCTTTTTGATATCTGAGTGGTAATCACTATTACACCTGAGTTCAACTACATATAACACTCATTTCTGGAGGTAACTTCATGGAAAATGTCCCTACTTTCCAGGTCCTGAGTATCAGCTCCTCGCAGCAGATTTGGGAACAGGAAAGTGTGTTGCCTTGAGACCTATCTCACTCAAAAGCCATAGAAAATGCACTTTCTTATACCAGATTCTAGCTACATCCTGTGGACATGTTTGTATATGATTGGGAAATGTTACCAGAGCTGAGATAAACTATGTGTAACACCAATTCCTGGAAATAACTTCATACCTAATTTCCCTTCCTTCCAGGTGCTATGGATCTACTTCCCAAAGCAGATGTGTAACATGGCTTTGTTGAGCCTTGAGACAAAATCTCACTGACTTGTCTCAGAGATGTGGGTATCTGAGTGGCACTCATTACCAAAGTTGAGATAAACTTTGTATAACACCGTTTCCTGAAAATAACTTAGATGCCAATCTCCCTTCCTCCAAGCACCTTAGAATCATCTTCCCAATGCAAGTATGGATACAGGACCATGTAGGCACATGAGAAAAGATATCTCTCAAATGCCTTAGGGAACACACATTCGTACCTTGGGTTATAAGTTGATGGTAAGAAACATCTGTTTCATAGTGGCAATCATAACTAGAGCTAATATTAACCATGTATAACACCCATACATGAAAGTAACTTCATGCTCATTCTCGCTTCCTAGAAGCTCCTAATTGCCTTCCCAAAGCATCTTTTGGCCTGGGCCACATAGGGTCTTGGGAGAGGATCTCACTGACATGCCTTAGAGAGGGCACGTTCTAAACCAGCTTGTAAGTAGATGGTAAGAAAAGTCTTTCTATATGAGTGTCAATCACTACTACTGCTGAGTTAAACTATGGATAACACCCATTCCTGAAGTTAACTTCATGGCCAATCTCAATACCTTCCAGTTCCTATGGATCACCTTCAGAAAGCAGGTTTGGAAACAGGGCCACGTAGGGCCTTGCAAGAGAATCTGACTCACATTCCTTAGAGAAGGGACTTTCTTATCCTGGCTGGTAAGTACATTGTAAGAAACATCTTTGTATCTGTGTGGCAATCACTACTACAGTGGAATTAAACTATATGTAAACCCATTTGTAGAAATAAGTTCATGCCAAATCTCACTTTATTCCAGCTCCTAAGGATCACCTTCCCAAAGCTGGTGTGGAAGAGAACCTTGTAGTGACCCGATATTAATTCTCACTGACTTGTCTGAGAGGACACACTTTCAGATGCCAGATACTAAGTAGATGGTTAGCCACTAGTCGGTATCTGATTGGCAATCATTACCATAATTGAGCTAAACTCAGTATAACACCCATACATGGAAATAACTTCATGCCCAGTCTCCCTTGCATCCAACACCTTTGGATCGCCTACCCAATGAAGATTTGGAAAAAGGGACATACATGCCTTTAAGAGAGAATCTCACACACATGCCTTAGAGAAGACACTTTCTTCTCCTGGCTTCTAACGAGATTTCTAGAAACATCTTTTTCGTGAGTGGCAATCATTACTACAGCTGAAGTAAACTATGTATGACACCCATTTCTGGAAATAACTTCATGCCAAATATCCCTTCCTTCCATCTGCTATGGATCGACTTCCCAAAGCAGGAATCGAACATGGCCTTGTATGGCCTAGACAGAGAATCTCACTCACTTTTGTGAGAGAACGCACCATCTATCACGGATTTTAAGTAGGTGGTAAGGAACATGATTGTATATGAGTGGCAATCATTACTATAGCTGAGTAAAACTCAGGATAACACCAATTCCTAGAAATAAATGTGTGCCCCATCTCTCTTCCATCCAACTCCTAATGATCGCATTTCCAAAACAGCTTCTGAAAAAGGGCCATGGAAGATCTTCACACAGGATCACTCTTAAATTCCTTAGACAACATATTTTCCTCTCCCTGCTTGTAAGTAGACAGTAAGAAACAACTTTGTTTTTGAGTGGCAATCACTACTATGGTGGGTTAAACTTGGTAGAAGACCCAGTCCCAGAAATAACTTTATGTCCCATATCCCTTACGTGCAACTCCTAAGGAACTCCTTCCCAAAGCAGTTTTGGAAACAGCACCGTGTAGATCCTTGGGAAAGAATCTCACTAAATGCATTAGAGAAGATACATTCTTCACGTGCCTTGTAAGTAGATGCTTAGAAATACCTTCTTTTTGAGTGGCAATCATTAGTAAAATTGAGTTAAACTAAGTATAAGACCAATTCCTGAGAACAACTTCGTGCCTAAAATCCCTTTCTTCCAGCTCCTAAGGATCACATTGCAAAATCAGGTTTTCCACAGGGGCATGTGTGGGAAGACCTTAGTCTAGGACTGGGAATCCAGAGTAGAGCTGAGCCAAAGAAAGAATAGCTCCCATTTCTAAATAACTACATGCCTCATATCCTTTACTTCCAGCTAGTAACTTCACATAATACCTAAAGAAGTTTTGGCACAGATTCCCATTTTGGGCCTCCAGAAGGAATCACAGGTTACTTTGAGATGACACTTTCTGATTCCAAGATCCAAGTCGCTGCCTAGCAACAAGTTTGTATGGGCTAGGCCATCATACATAGAGCTGAGATAAACTGGGTATGACACGAATTCCTGGAAATAACATTGTGCCTGATATCTCTCCCTTCCTTATCATAAGGATCACAAACCTAAACCAGGTTGAGAAATTGATGCCATTTACGCCCCTTGAGAAGGATTCTCACATGCCACTCAGAAGGCAGTGTTCTGATCTTGGCTTGTCAGGCAATCCTGGCAGGAGTTTTGTATACGACTGGGTATCCAGATTAGAGCTGAGCCAAACCATGTTCAGCGTCCATTTCTGGAAATAACTTCATGATCCATATCCCTTCCTTCAAGCTAGTAAGGATCACATGATACCTAAACAAATTTTGGCACAGATTCCCGATTTGGACCTTCAGAAGGTATCGAACGTTCCTTTGAGAAGGCAATTTCTGATTCCAAGTTCAAAGTAAATGTCTAGCAACAAGTTTGTATAGGACTGGGAAGCATATCTAGAACTGAGTTAAACTGGGTATGACACCCAATCCTGGAAATAACTTTGTGCCTGATCTCTCTCCCTACCATCTCGTAAGGATCACATAACGAAACCAGGTTTAGAACATGATGCCATTTACAGCCTTTGAGAAGGATACTCAAGTTCCTTTCAGACGGCAGTGTTCTGACACCAGCTTCTCAGGGCATGTCAGGGAAGAGGTTTCTATAGAACTGGGAATCCAGAGTAGAGCTATGCCAAACCATGTATAGCTGTCATTTCTGGAAATAAATTTAAGTCCCATATTCCTTCCTTCCAGCTACTTAGGATCACCTAATACCTAAACAAGATGTGGCACAGATTCATGTTTTGGGCCTTCAGAAGGAATCACGCATTGCTTTGAGAAGGAGCATTCTGATTCCATGTTCCAATTTGCTGTCTACTAACAAGTTTGTATAGGACTGGCAATCATACCTAGAGCTGACCGTAACTGGGTATGACACCAATTCCTGGAAATAACTTGGTGTCTGATCTTTCTCCCTTCCATCTCCTAAGGATCACACTACAAAATCTAGTTTAAAACATGGTGCCATTTATGGTGCTGGAGAGGGATTCTCACATGCCAATCAGAAGGCAGTGTTCTGATCCCGGTTACTCAGAGCATGTCAGGAAAAACGTTTGTATAGGACTGGGAATCCAGAGTTGAGCTGAGCCAAATCCTGTCTAGCTCACATTTCTGTAAATAACATCATGCCCAATATCCCTTACTTCCAGCTAGCAAGGATCACATAACACCTAAACAAGTTATGGCACAGATCCCACTTTTGAACTTCAGAAGGAATTGCACATTCCTTTGAGAAGGCACTATGTGATTCTAAATTACAACTCGCTGTCTAGCAATAGGTTTGTATAGGATTGGCAATCATACCTAGACCTGAGCTAAACTGGGTATAACACTCATTACTGGAAATAACTTTGTGCCACATCCCTCTCCCATCCACCTCATAAGGATCACACAGCTAAACCAGGTTTAGAACATGATTCCATTTAGAGCTTTTGAGTTAGAATCTCTCATGCTTCTCAGAAGACAGTGTTCTGATCTCAACTGGTGATGACATGTCTGTCAAGGGGTTTGTATAAGACTGGGAATCAAGATTTGAGCTTGGTCAAACCGTGTCTACCTCACATTGGTTGAAATAACTTCCTGCTCCATATCACTTCATTCCAGCCAGTAAGGTTCACATAATACCTAAACAAATTTTCCAACAGATTCCCATTTTGGGCCTTCAGAAGAAATTGCAAGTTCCTTTGAAAAGGCACTCTCTCATTCCACATTCCACATCCTAGTCGCTGTCTAGCAACAAGTTTGTATAGTACGGGCAATCAAACCTAGAGCTGAGCTAAACTGTGTATGACAACCATTCCTGGAAATAACTTTGTGTCTGATCACTCTCCCTCCCGTCTCCGAAGGATCACACATCTAAACTAGCTTCAGAATATACTGCCATTTAAGGCCCTTGAGAAGGAATCTCTGATGCCTTTCAGGAGGCTGTGTTCTGATCAGTGTTTCTCAGGGGACGTATAGGTAGAGATTAGAATAGCACAGGAAATCTAGAGTAGAGCTGAGCCAAAACTTGTCTAGCTCCCATTTCTGGAAATAACTTCATTCACCATATCCTAACTTTCAAGCTAGGAAGAATCATATAATACATAACAAGTATTGGCACAGATTCCCATTTTGGGCCTTCAGAAGGCATCACAGGTTCCTTTGAGAAGGCATTCCGTGTAAGGCTGTTGAGAAGGAATCTGTTATACCGTTCAGAATGCAGTGTTCTGATCACGGCTTGTCAGGTTTTTTCTGGGTAGAGGTTTGCATAAGACTGGGAATATATCGGTAAGATAAGCCAACCCATGACTAGCTCCCAATTCTTGAAATAAATTCATGCCCCATACTCCTTCCTTCCAGGAAGTAAGGATCACATAATGCCTAAAATCATTTGGCACAGATTCCCGTTGTGGGCCTTCAGAAGGAATCACACTTTCCTTTCAGAAGCCACTTTCTGATTTCAAGTTCCAAGTCACTGTCTATCCAAAGTTCGTGTGGGACTGACCATCATCCCTAGAGCTGAGCTAATCTAAGTATGACACCCATTCCTGGAAATAACTTTGTACATGATCACTCTCCCTTCCCTCTCATAAGGATCACACACTTAACCCAGGTATAGAACATGATGTCAATTAGGGTTCTTGAGAAGGAAACTCACATGCCTTTCAGAAGGCAGTGATCTGATCCTGGCTTGACAGGGAAGGTCTGGGAACACGTTTGTAAAGGACCAGGAATCCGGACTAGAACTGACAAAAAGCATGTATAGCACACATCCTGTAATTAAGATCATGCCCCATCTCCCTTCTTTCCAGCTACTAAGGATCACAAAATACAGAAAGAACATTTTGGACAAATTCCCATTTTGGGATTTCAGAAGGTATCACCCATTCCTTTGAGATGGAACATTCTGAAACCAATATCCAATTAAGTGTCTAGCGTCAAGTTAGTATACGACTGGCAATCATACCTAGAACTGAGCTAAATAGGGTATTGAACCCATTCTTGGAAAGAATATTGTGCCTGATCTCTCTCACTTCCATCTGATAAGTATCACACACCTGAACCAGGTTTAGAACCAGATGCCATTTGGGCCCATGTGAAGGAATATCACATGCCATTCAGACTGTAGTGTTCTGATCCAGGCTTCTCTGGGCAAGTCTGGGAACACGTTTGTATAGGACTGGGAATCCAGAGTAGAGCTGAGCCAAAACATATCTAGCACACATTCCTGGAAAAAACTTCAACCCATCTCCCTTCCTTCAAGCTAGTAAGGATCACATAATACTTAAACAAATTTTGGGAAATATTACCGTTTTGGGCATTCAGAAGGAATCGCACGTTCCTTTGAGAAGGCACTTGCTGATTCCCATTTGCAAGTCGCTCTCTAGCAACAACTGTGTATATGCATGATAATCATATCTATAGCAGAGATGTACTGGGTATCACACCTATTCCTGGAAATAACTTTGTGACTGTTCTTTCTCCCTACCATCTCAGAAGGATCACAAACTTAAACAGGTTTAGAACATGATACCATTTATGGCCCTTGAAAATGAAAACCACATGCCTTTCAGAAGGCAGTGTTCTGATACAGGCTTGTCAAGGTGGATCTGGGAACAGTTTTGTATAGGACTGTGTGTCCAGAGTATAGCTGAGACAAACCATGTCTTGAATCCATTCCTGGAAATAACTTCATGCCCCATCTACATTTTTTTCCATCCAGTAAGGATCTCATAATACCTAAACTCATTGTAGGACAGATTCCCATTTGGGGCCATCAGAAGGAATCGTCCATTCCTTTGAGAAGGCCTTTTCTGATGACAAATTCCAAGTCGCTGTCTAGCAACAAGTTTGCATGGGACAAGCAATCATACATAGAGCTGAGCTAAATTCCGTATGACACCCATTCCTGGAAATAGCTTTGTGCCTCCTCTCTCTTCCTTCCATCTTGTAAAGATCACACACCTAAGAAAGGTTTAGAAAATGATGCTATTTAGGGCCCTTGAGAAGGAATCTCACATGTCTTTCAGAAGCCAGTGTTCTGACCCCAGCTTGTCAGGGCTAGTCTTGGAAGAGGCTTCTATAGAACGGGGAATCTATAGTAGAGCTGAGCCAAACCATGTCTAGCAAAGATTCCTTGAAATATCTTCATTTCCCATCGCCGTTCTTCTAAGTAGTAAGGATCACAAAATACTTAAACAACTTTTGGGAGATATTCCCGAGATGGCCTTCAGAGGCAATCATTGGTTCCTTTTAGAAGTCACTTTCTGATTAGAATTTCCTAGTCGCTGTATAGCAACAAGTGTGTATAGGACTTGCACTCATACCTATAGCTGAAATAAAATGGGTATGACACCCATTCCTGGAAATAACTTTGTACCTGATATCTCTCCTTTCCATCTCATAAGGATCACACACATAAACCTGGTTTCGAACCAGATGCCATTTATGGACCTTGAGAAAAAATATCACATGCCTTTCAGACGGCTGTGTTCTGATCCAGACTTGTCAGGGCAGGACTGGGAACAAGTTTGTATTGACTGCGAATCCAGAGAAGAGCTGAGCCAAACAATGTCTAGCACACATTCCTGGAAATAACTTCAGGTCACAATCCCTTCCTTCCAGCTAGTAAGGATCACATAATACTTAAACAAGACTTCAAAGAGATTCCCCTTAAGAAGGTATCACACCATCCTTTGTGAAGACACTTTATGATTCCACCTTTGAAGTCGCTATATAGCAACAAGTTTGTATAGGACTGGTAATCACCCCTGGAAAAGAGCTAAAGTTGGTATGACAGCCATTCCTGGAAATAACGTTCTGTCTGATCTCTCTCCCTTCCATTTCATCAGGATCACACAGCTAATCTAGGTTTAGAACATGATGCCATTTAGGGCAGTTGAGAAAGAATCTCACTTGCATTTCAGAAGGCAATGTTGTGATCCCGGCTTACCAGGGCAGGTCTGGGAGCAGGTTTGACTAGGATTCGGAAATCAGATTAGAACTGAGCTAAACCATGTCTAGCACTGATTCCTGGAAATAAATTCATGCCCAATCTCCCTTCTTTCCAGCAAGTTAGAATCACATAAAACCTAAAAATATTTTGGGACAGATTCCCGTTGTGAGCCTTCAGAAGGAATCACACACCTCCTTCTGAAGGACATGTGAGATTCCTTCTCAAAGTACCTAAATGTCATCAAGATCTATACCTGGTTTTTGAGTGTGATCTTTACAAGATGGAATGGAGAATAATCAGGCAGAAAGGTATTTCCATGAATGGGTGTCATACTCATTTTAGCACATCTCTTGGTATGATTGCCAGGACTATACAAACTTGTTGGACAGCGACTTGGAACTTGGAATCAGAAAATGCCTTCTGAAAGGAACGGGCAATTACATTGGAAGGCCCAAAATGGGAACGGTCCCAAAATTTGGTTACGTATTATGTGATCACTACAAACTGGATGGAAGGGAGATGGGGCATGAAGTTATTTCCAGGAATGTGTGCCTGACATGGTTTCACTCAGCTATACTCTGGATACCCAGTCCTATACAAACCTGTTGCTAGACCAGCCCTGAGAAGCCAGGATCATAAGAATGCCTTCTGAAAGGCATATGAGTTTCCCTCTCTATGGCCTTAAATGGCATTATGTTCTAAACTTCGTTTAGGTGTATGATCCTTAGGAGATGGAAGGGAGAGTGATCAGGCACAAATTTATTTCCAGGAATGTGTGTCATACCCAGTTTACCTCAGCTCTCGGTGTGATTGCCAGTCCAATACAAACTAGTTGCCATATAGCCACTTCCAAATTGCATTTAGAATGTACCAGCTCAAAGAAACGTGGGATTCCTTCCGAAGGCCCCAAACAGGAATCTGTCCCAAAAATTGTTTAGGTATTATGTGATCCTTACAGGTTGGAAGAAAGGGAGATTGTGCATGAAATTATTTCCAGGAATGGAAGCTAAACATGTTTTACCCCATCTCTGTACTGGATTACCAGTCCTATACAAATCTGTTCCCAGACATGTCCTGAGAAGATGGGATCAGAACACTGCCTTCTGAAAGGCATGTGAGTTTCATTCTCAAGAACCCTAATTGGCATCATGTTATATACCTGGGTTAAGTGTGTGATCCTTATGAGGTGGAAGGGAGAGTGATCATGTACAAATTTACCTCCAGGAATGGGGGTCATACCCAGTATAGCTCAGCTCTAGGGATGATGGCCAGTCCCATACAAACTTGTTGTTAGACCGCGACTTGCAACTTGGAATCAGAAAATGCCTTCTCAAAGGAAAGTCCGATTGCTTCTGAAGACCCAAATGATGCATCTGTCCCAAAGTTGTTTAGGTATTATATGATCATTACTATCTAGAAGGCAGAATGATTGGGCATGAAATTATTTCCATGAATGGGTGCTAGACATGGTTTTGCTCAGCTCTACTCTGATGACACAGTCCTATATAATTCTGTTCCCAGACCTGCCCTGACAACCTGGGTTAAGAACACTGCCTTCTGAAATTTTGTGAGATTCCTTCTCAAGTGCCTTAAACGGCATCAAGTTCTAAACGTGGTGTATGTGTGTGATCATTTCGAGATGGTAGGGAGAGAGATCAGGCACAAAGTTATTTCCAGGAATGGGTGTCATACCAAGTTTTCCTAAGGTCTAGGTATGTTTGCCAGTATTATAAAAACTTGACCTGTTCCCGACCTGTCCTGACAATAAGGGATCAACACACTGCCTTCTGAAAGGCATGTAAGATTACTTCTCAAGGACCCAACATGACATCTTTTTCTAAACATGGTCTAGATGTGTCATCCTTATGAGATGAAATGGAGAGAGATCAGGCAAAAAATTATTTCCAGGAATGGGTGTCATACCCAATTTAACTTATATCTAGGCATGATTGACAGTCGTATACAAATTTTTTTGCCAGACAGCAACTTGCAACTTGGAATCAGAAAGACCCTTCTCAAAGGCAGCTGCAATTCCTTTTGATATCCCAAAACGGGAAACTGTCGCAAATGTTGCTTTTGGTATTATGCAATCCTTACTAGCTGGAAGTAAGGAAAATGGGGCGTGAAGTTATTTCCAAGCATGGGTGATAGACATGTTTTGGATCAGCACTACTCTGGATTCCCAGTCCTATACAAACATGTTCTGAGACCTGCCCTGAAGCAGGGATCAGAACACTGCCTTCTGAAAGGCATGTGAGGTTCCTTCTCAAGGGCACCAAGTGGCCTGATGTTCTAAATCTGCTTTAGGTGTGTTATTCCTCTGAGATGGAATGGAGAGTGATCAGGCACAAAGTTATTTACAGGAATAGTTTTCATACCCCGTCAAGCTCAGTTCAAGTTTTGATTGCTAGTCCTACACAAAGTTAAACTGTTCCAAGACCTGCCCTTGCAAACCAGAATCAGAAAACTGCCTTTTGAAATTCTTTTGAGATTCCTTCTCCAGGGCCCTAAATAGCATCATGTTCTAAACTTGGTTTAGGAATGTGATCCTTATGAGATGGAAAGGAGGGAGATCAGGCACATAGTTATTTCCAGAAATGTGTGTTATATCCAGTTTAGCTAAGGTCTTGTATGATTGCTAGTCCTATACAAACTTGACCTGTTCCCAGAGCTGCCCTCTCACTCCTGGATGATAACACTCCTTCTGAAAGTCACGTGCGATTACTTCTCAATGGCCTTATATGGCATCTTGTTCTTAACTTGGTTTAGGTGTGAAATGCTTATGAGATGAAAGGGAAAGAGATCAGGCACCAGGTTATTTCCAGGAATGTGGGTCATACCCAGTTTGGCTCAACTCTAGGTATGATTGACAGTCCTATTCAAACTTGTTGCTAGACTGCGATTTTGAACTTGGAATCAGAATGTGGCTTCCCAAAAGGAACGTGTGAGTCCTTCTGAAGGCCAGGAACGCAAATCTGTGGGAAACCTTGTTTAGGCATTATATTATCCTTACTAGCTGGAAGGAAGGGAGATGGGTCATGAAGATATTTTCAGAAATGTGTGCTAGACATGATTTGCCACAACTATGCTTTGGATTCCCATTCCTATACAAACCTCTTCCCAGACATACCCTGACAAGCAGGAATCAGAACACTGCTTTCTGAAAGGCATGTGAGAATCCTTCTCAAGGGACATAAATCACATCACGTTCTAAATCTGGTTTAGTTGTGTGATCTTTACGAGATGGATGGGAGATCGATCAGTCAAAGTGTTGTTTCTAAGAATGGGTGTCTTACCCAGTTCAGCTCAGCTCGAGGTATGGTTGCCAGTCCTATACAAACTTGTAGCTAGACAGCGAATTTGAACTTGGAATCATAAAGTGCCTTCTCAAAGGAATGAGTGATTCCTTCTGAAGGCCCAAAACGGGAATCTGTGCCAAAACACGTTTAGCTATTATACAATCCTTACTAGTTGTTAATATGGGATATGGGGCATGAACTTATTTCCAGGAATAGGTGCTAAGCATATTTGGCTCAGCTCTACTTTGGATTCCCAGTCCTATACAAACCTCATCCCAGATCTTCCCTGATGTGCTGGGATCAGAACCTTTCCTTCTGAAAGTCATGTGAGAATACTTCTTAAAATTCCTAAATGTCATCAGGTTCTAAATCGCGTTTAGGTGTGTGATCCATATGGTATGGAAGGGTTTGAGATGAGGCACAAAGTTACTTCCCAGAATAGGTGTCATACAAAGTTTGGCTCAGCTTTATTTATGATTGCCAGTCCTAAACTAACTTGTTGCTAGACAGTGACTTGGAACTTGGAATCAGAAAGTGCCTTCTCAAAGGAACTTGCGATTCCTTCTGAATGCTCAAAACAGGAATCTGTGCCAAATTTTGTGTCGGTATTATGTGATCCTTATTAGCTGGAAGGAAGAGATATGGGGCACGAATTTATTTCCAGGAATGTGTGCTAGATATGTTTTGGCTCAGCTCTACACTGGATTCCCAGTCCTACACAAACCTCTTCCCATACATGCCCTGACAAACCAGGGTCAGAACACTCTCTTCTGAAATGCATGTGGAGAATCCTTCTTAAGAACCCTAAATGGATCATGTTCTAAACTGGTTTATGTGTGTGATCCTTACGAGATGGAAAGGAGACAGATTAGGCACAATGTTGTTTCCAGGAATTGGTGTTGGAACCAGTTTATCACAACTCCAGGTATGATTGCCAGTTTTATACAAACTTGTTGGTAGACAGTGACTTGGAACTCTAATCAGAAAGTGCCTTCTGAAAGGAACTTGTCATTCCTTCTGAAGGCATAAACGGAAATCTGTGCCAAATATTTTAGGTATGATGTGATCCTTACTAGCTGGAAGGAATGGGTACGGGTCATGAAGTTATTTCTAGAAATGGGATATATACATGGTTTCGCTCAGCTCTAGTCTGGATTCCCAAACATATAGAAACCTGTTCCCAGACCTTCCCTGACATTCATGGGTAAAAACACTGTCTTCTGAAATGCATGTGAATACTTCTCCAGGTCCATAAATGGTATCATGTTCTAAACCTGGATTAGGTGTTTGATCCTTACGAGATGGAAGGGAGAGAGATCAGGCACAAAGTTACTTCCAGGAATTGGTGCCATATCCACTTTAGATCAGCTCTAGGAATGATTGGCAGTCTCATACAAACTTGCTTCTACACAACGAATTGGAACTAAAAATCAGAAAGTGCCTTCTCAAAGGAACGTGTGATTAATTCTGAAGGCCCAAAACGGGAATCTGTGCAAAAATATGTTTAGGTATTTTGTGTTCCTTACTAGCTGGAAGGAAGAGATTTGGGGCATGAAGTTATTTCCAGAAATGAGAGCTATAAATGGTTTGGATCAGCTCTACTCTGGAGTCCCAGTCCTATACCAACCTCTTCCCAGACATGCTGTGAGAAGCCTGGATAAGAAAACTACCATCTGAACGGTTTCAGAGATTATTTCTCATCCACCCTAAATGGAATGCCTTCTCAAAGAACGTGTGATTACTTCTCAATGCCCCAAATGGGAATCTTGCAAAAACCTGTTTAGCATTATGTGATGATTACTAGATGGAAGGGAGGGATATAGGTCATGAAGATGTTTCCAGAAATGGGAGCTAGACATGGTTTGGCTCAGCTCTACTCTGGATTCCCAATCCTATACAAACCTCTTCTCACCTTTGCGCCGACAAGCTGAGATCACAACACTGTCTTCTGAAAGGCATGTGAAATTCTGTCTTCAGGACCGTAAATGGCATTATCGTCTAAACCTGGTTTAGGTCTGTGATCCTTCCCAAAGGGAAAGGAGAGAGATGAGGCACAATGTTATTTCCAGGAATGGGTGTTATACCCAGCTTAGCTCAGCTCAATTTGTGATTGCCAATCCTATACAAACTTGTTGCTAGACAGCGACTTGGAAATTGGTATCAGAAAGTGCCTTCTAAACAAAATGTACGATTTCTTCTGATGACCCAAAACGGGAATCTGTGCCAAAACCTGTTTAGGTATTATGTGTACCTTACTAGCTGGAAGGAAGGGATATGGGGCATGAAGCTATTTCCAGAAGCGGGAGCTAGACATGGTTTGGCTCAGCTATACACTGGAATGCCAGTCCTATATAATCCTCTTCCCATATATGCCCTGACAAGCCTGGATCAGAACACTGCCTTCTGAGCAGGATCAGATATTCCTTCTCCATGGTCCTAAATGGCAAGATGTCCTAAAACTGGTTTAGGTATGTGATCATTACAAGATCTAGGGAAGAGATATCAGGCACAAAGTTATTTCAAAGAATGTTTGTCATAACCAGTTTAGCTCAGCTATACATATGATTGCCAGTCCCATACAAACTTGTTGCTAGACAGCCACTTGGAACTTGGAATCCAAAAATGCCTTCTCAAAGGAACGTGTGATTTCTTCTGAAGGCCCAAAACGGGAATCTTTCCCAAAACTGGTTTAGGAATTGTGTGATCCTTACTAGGTGTAAGGAGGGGATATGGGGCTTGAATTTATTTCCAGGAATGGGTGCTAGTCATGGTATGGATCAGAGTAGGCACTGTCTGTTTCCAAGATCCAAGTCGCTGTGCAGCAAAAAGTTGGTATAGGACTGGCAATCATACATAAAGCTGAGCTAATTAGGGTAGGACAACCATTCCTGGATATAACATTTTGCCTGATCTCTCTCCCTTCCATCGCATAAGGATCGCAAACCTAAACTAGCTTTAGAACAATATTCCATTTAGGCCCCTTTAGATGGAATAGCCCATGTCTTTCAGAAAGCTGTGTTTTGATCCCGGCTTGTCTGGGCATGTCTGGGAAGAGGTTTGTATTGGAATGGCGATAGAGAGTAGAGCTGAGCCAAATCATGTCTAGCTCCCATTTCTGGAAAAAACTTCATGCCCCGCATCCCTTCCTTCCAGCCACTAAGAATCATATAATACCTAAACATGTTTTGGCACAGATTTCCATTTTGGGCCTTCAGAAGGAATCGCATGTTTCTTTGGAAGGGACTATCTGATTCCGTGTTCCAAGTCGCTGTCTAGCAACCAGTCTGATTGGCATTGGCAATCATTCCTAGAGCTGAGTGAAACTGGGTATGACACCAATACATTGAAATAACTTTGTGCCTGATCTATCTACATCCCATCTCATATGGATCATAACCTAAACCAGGTTTAGAGCATGATACAATTTACCGCCCTTTTGAATGATTCTCACTTGCCTTTCAGAAGACACTGTTCTCATCCCGACTGGTGAGGGCGTGTATGGGAATGGGTTTGTATAAGACTAGTAATCCAGAGTTGATTTTGTTCAAACCGTGCCTACCTCCCTTTTCTGGAAATGACATCATGCTCCATATCACATCCATCCAGTGACTAAAGATCACATAATTCCTAAACAAGATTAGGCACAGATTCCCGTTTTATGCCTTCAGGAGGAATAAAAAGTTCCTTTGAGAAGGCACTTTCTGATTCCAACATGCAAGTCGCTGTCCACCAACAAGTTTATATGGAACTGAAAATCATACCTAGAGCTGAGCTAATCTGGATTTGACACCCAATCCTGGAAATAACTTTGTGCCAGATCTCTCTCCCTT
>CM053518.1:1991640-2012579 GCA_028646465.1 Rhinoceros unicornis
TTAGGGTTAAGGTTAGGCTTAGGTTTCGGTTGAGGGTTTCTGTATGGGTTTGGTTTAGGTTTAGGGTTAGGGTTAGGGTTAGGGTTACGGTCAGGCTTAGGTTTAGGGTTAGGTTTCTGTTTTGGGTTCGGCTTAGAGTTAGGGTTACTGTTAGGGTTAGTGTTAGAGTTATTGTTGGGTTCCAGTTAGGGCTAGGGTTAGGGTTCAGGCTCGTTATGGTTAGGGTTACATTTAGGATTGGGGGTAAGGTCATGTTTAGTGTTCTGGTCAGTGTTAGTGTCGGGTTAGGCTTCAGGTGAGAGTTAGAGTTATGGTGCAGGTTTGGGTTCAGGTTAGGCTTAGGGTTAGTGTTACTCTTAGTCTTAGAATTAAGGTTGTCGTTGACTTCCCGTTAGGGTTATGGTTAGGCTTCGGGTTAGGGTTCAGATTAAGTTTTGGCTCACGGTTAGGGTTTGGGTTAGGGTAATGTTTACGGTTCAGTTTGGGTTTAGGGTTATGATTCAGGTTAGGGTTTAGCTTAGGGTTAGTGTTAAGGTTAGGTTTGGGTTTAGGGTTATGGTTAAGTTTCTCTTAGGGTTAATGTTAGGGTTCGTGTACTGGTATGGTTAAGGTTTAGGTTTAGGGTTTGCCTTCGGGTCAGTACTCGGCTTAGCTTTAGTTTCAGGTTAGTGCTAGGGTTCGGGTTATGGTTAGGTTTAGGTTTATTGGTCAGGGTAGGATTAGGATTAGGGTTTGGTAGCAGGTTAGGATTAGGTTTAGGGTCAGTTCGGGCTTTGGGATAGGGTTAGGGTTAGGATTAGGGATCGGTTTAGGTCATGGATTAGTGTTAGGGTTTGAGTCCAATTTAGGGTTAGGTTCAGTGTTTGGGTTAGGTTTAGGTTTAGGGGCAGGGTTGGGTTCTTGTTCAGGTTAGTGATAGGGGTTGAGTTAGGGTTACGGGTCGGGTTTAGGTTAGATTTTTCTTTAGAGTTCAGTTTAGGGTTAGTGTTAAGGTTAGGCTTACAGTTGGCTTCACTTTAAGTGTATGATTAATGTTATGTTCAATTATGTTATGTTATGATCAGTTTAATGATCAGATTAATGTTAGGATTAGGTTTCTGTTTAGTTTATGTTTAGAGTTAGCTTTAGGGTTCAGGTTATGGTTGGGGTTAGTGCTAATGTTAGGGTTACAGTTGGGTTCGGATTAGAGTTAGAGTTAGGGTTAGGGTTCCTTATGGTTAATGTTAGGGTTAGCATTAGTGCTGGAATTAAGGTTACATTTTGGAGTAGAGATAGGGTTAATGTTAGGTTAAGGATTCTGGTTAGGGTAAGGTTTAGGTGTAGTGTTAGTTTTAGTGTTCGGGTTAGTGTTAGGTTTAGGGTTCAGCTTCGAGATCACATTAGGGTTAGGGTTAGTGTCGGGCTAGGAGTAGGATTACAGCTAGGGTTAGAGTTCAGGATAGGTTTTCTTATAGTGTTAGGGTTAACATTAGTGTTAGGATTATGGTTAGGTATAGGGTGAGAGTTCGGTTTGTGTTAAGGTTTCTTATAGTGTTCGGGTTAATATTCGTGTGAGTGTTCTGGTTAGGTATAGCGTTAGAGTTTGGTGCGGGTTAGAGTTAAGTCTGGGGTTTGGGTTAGGTTTGGGTTCAAGTTCTTGTTTGGGGTAGGGTTAGGTTTCGGTTTATGTTTAGGGTTAGGATTAGGGTTACAGTTAGTGTTAGTGTTACATTTATGTAACACTATAAGTTATAAGCTTGGTGTTCGGATTAGGGTTAGGTTTAGGGTGCTTGTTCAGGATCGGTTTAGGTTTTGTGTTTTTGTCGGGTTAATCTCCGTGTTAGGGTTAGGTTTAGGGTTCAGTTTAGTGTAACAGTTAGAGTGAGAGTTAAGGTTAGGGTTCGGTTTCAAGTTACTCTTAGGGTTCACGTTAGAGTTAGGTTTTGGACTAGTGCTAGGGTTAGGGTGAGTGTTGCGTTAGGTTAGTGTTATTGTTCATGTTAGGGTTAGGGTTAGGGCTGGGTTACGGTTAGGGTTAGGGTTCAGGTTCAGGTTAGGATTAGGGTTAGTGTTAGGGTTTTGGTGATGTTTAGGCTTCAGGTAGTGCTAGGGTTAGGTTTAGGGTTCACATTAGGGTTAGAGTTAGGTTTAGAATTAGTGTTAGAGTTAGTGTTTGGGTTCGGGTTGGGGTTAAGGCTTGTTTTGGGCATCAGGTAATGGTTAACGTTAGGGTTGGGTTTTGGGTTCCAGTTAATGTTAGGGTTACATTTGGATTGGGTTATGTTTAGGCTAACCTTTTGCGCTAACTTTAGCATTAGTGTTGGGTTAAGTTAGGGTTAGCGTTATGGTTCATGTTTGGGTTGACTTTAGGGTTTGTGATAGTTTTCAAGCAAGCTTTAGTGTTCAAGTTTTTGTTAGGGTTAGGGTTAGGCTGATGTTTGGCTTCCAGTTAGATTTAAGGTTAGGGTTCGGGTTAGTGTTTAGTTTAGGGTTGAGGTTCAGATGTAGGTTAGGTTTAGTGTTCAGGTTAGGTTTAGAGTTGATGTTGTGGTAGGGCTAGGGTTAGGAGTCTGGTTAGTGTTAGGTTTAGGGTTTGTTTTAGGGTTTAGGTTTAGGGTTACTGTTCAGGGTCGGCTTAGGTTTGGGGTTCACTTTATTGTTAGGGTTTGGTTTAGGATTAATGTTAGTGTTAGATTTTGCGGTAGGGTTTAGTTTAGGGTTCGTGTTTTGTATCAGGTAAGGTTTAGGGTTCGAGTCAGAGTAGTATTCGCTGTAGGTTTAGGTTGAGGGTCCGGGTTAGGTTTTCTGTTAGGGTTGGGGCTAATGTTTGGTTTAGGGTTAGGGTTAGGTTTAGGCTTAGGTTTGGGTTCAGTTTCGGGGTACGGCTAGGGTTAGTGTTAGGGTTCGAGTTCAACGTAGGGTTCGGGTTCAGCTACGGGTTACAGTCAGGGTTAGGATTAGGGTTAGGTTTCGTGATGGGTCTCGGGATTGGGATAAAGTTACGGTTTGAGTTCGGGTTAGGGTTAGGTTCGTGTTAGGGTTTGTGTTAGTGTTATGTTCTGTGATGCTGGTTGGTTTTCGTATTAGGTTTAGTGTTAGAATTAGTGTTGGGGTTAGGTTTCAGTTTTGAGTTATGTTTTTTGTTAGGGTTAGTGTTCAGGTTCGGTTTATGGTTTGGGTTAGTGTTTGGTTTTCATTCAGCTTATGGTTCGGGTAGGTTTAGGGTTATTGTTGGGGCATGTTTTCGAGTAAGGTTTAAGGTTATGTTAGAGATAGGTTTAATGTCGGGCTTTGGGTTCAGGTTAGGGTTAGTCTTAGGATTAAGGTTAGTTTTAGGTTTAGGGTTCGAGTTCACGTTACTGTTCGTGGTAGGGTTAGTGTTATCGTCATGGTTAGGGTTCTGGTTAGGTTTAGGGTTAGTGTTAAGGTTGGGGTTCGTTTTAGGGTTAGGGTTAGGTTTAGGCTTAGAGTTAGCGTTTGGATTCAGGTTCGCATTCTGCTAATGTTTAGGGTTAGGCTTAAATTTAGGGTTCAGGTTACGCTTAGGGTTAGTTTTCATGTAAGTGTTCGGGTTTGGGTTCAGCTTAGGGTAACTGTTAGAGTTATGGTTCTGGTGAGGGTTCAGGTTACGCTTAAAGTTAGGGTTAGGGTTAGTGTTAGTGTTATGGTTAAGGTTAGGGTTAGAGTTCAGGTTACTCACAGTTATGTTTAGGGTTAGGGTTCTGGTTCGGTTTAGGGTTATGATTAGAGTAACTGTTATTTTTAGGGTTCTGGTTAGGGTTCAGGTTAGACTTAAGGTTAATGCTACGGTTCAAGTTAGTATTAGGATTAGGGTTACAGTTAGGGTTAGTGTTAGGGGTCAGTTTTGAGTGAGGATTTGTGTTAGGATTCGGTTTATGGTTAGTGTTAGGTTTCTGTTTAAGGTTAGTGTTAGGATTAGGGTTTACTGTTATTGCTAGGTTTAGCATTAGGGCAAAGGTTAGGGCTTCGTTTAGGGTTAGGGTTATGGTTAGGTGTAGAATTAGGCTTAGTGTTCGGATTGGCATTACACTTCTGGTTTGGGGTCGGAATTGATGTTAATGTTAGGCTTCGTGTTATTGTTCAGGTTCGTGTTAGGTTTAGGGTTAGTGTTAGGGTTAGAGTTGTGGTTCTGCTTCAGGTTTGGGTTAGGGTTAGCCTTATTTTGGGGTTATGCTTTGGGTTACTGTTGTGATTTGGTTCATGTTAGGGTTAGGCTTAGGGTTAGGGTTCCTCTTATGTTTCGGCTTAGTGTTCTGGTTATGGTTTTGTTGGATTACGGCTAAGGATTACTTTAGGTTTATGGTTAGTTTTAGGAATAGGCTAATGTTTTGGGTTAAGGTTAGGTTAGGGTTAGGGTTTGGGTTCGGGTTAAGGTTAGTATTTGGGTTTGGTTTCGATTTAGGATTAAGTTTCAGGTTAGGGTTCCGATTAGGGTTAGGGTATAGGTTAGGTTTAGGGTTATGGTGCAGATTAGTGTTTTGGTTAGGGTTCGTGTTAGGGTTAGGTTTCAGGTTCAGTTTACAGTTAGGGTTCAATTTTGTGTTAGGTGAAGTGTTAGGGTTCGCGGTAGGATTAGGGTTATGGTTAGGTTTAGCATTGCAGGTTTTTGGAATAGGGATTTTGGTTGGATTCGGGTTTGGTTAAGGTTAATGTTAGGGTTTGCGTTAGTGTTAGTGTTTGGATTAGGGCTAGAGTTAGGGCTAGTATTGTGTTCTGGTAAGGGTTAGTTTTAGGTTTCGGGTTTGGTTGTGGGTTAAGTTTAGGTTCCTGTTTATCGTTAGGGTTATATTTAGGGTAATGTTAGCGTTAGGGTTAGAATTGTTGTTGGGTTCCACTTAGGGTTAAGTTTAGGGTTCAGGTTAGGGTTCGAGTTAGAGTTTCCTTTAGGGTTTTGGTTAGGATTGGTGTTAGGGTTCAGATGGGGTATGGTTAAGTTTTAGGTTAAGTTTAGGTTAGTGTTCGGGTTAGATTTAGGGTTCAGGTGAGCATTAGTGTTATGGTGAGCGATAGGGTTAGTGTTGGGATAATGGTTAAGATTAGGGTTAGTGTTCGTGTTAGTGTTAGTTTTAGGCTTAGGCTTAGGACTAGGCTTAGGGTTCGGATTAGGGTTAGGCTGTGGCTTTGTGTTAGGGCTAGTGTTCTGGTTAGGCTAAGGGTTAGGGGTAGGCTTTGTATTCGTGTACGGGTTATGGTTAGCCTTAGGTTTCATGTTAGGGTAAAATTAAGGTTAGGGCCAGTATAAGTGTTAGGGTTAGGATTTGGTTGTGTTAGGGTTCATGTTAGGGTTTGGGTTTGGGTTAGGTTTGGGGTTTGGGTTAGTTTTATAGTTAGGTTTGGGGTTCATGTTAGTGTTAGTGTTACTGCTAGGATTTGGGTTATGGTTAAGCTTAAGGTTGGGGCTAGGTTTAGGGTTATGGTTGTATTGGGTTTGGCTTATGGTTTGGGTGAGGGCTCGGGTTATGGTTAGCATTAGTGTTAGGTTCATGCTAGGTTTAGAGTTACGGTTACTGTTAGGATTAGTTTTAGGCTTATGTTTGTGTTCCCGTTAGCTAATGTTAGTCTTCGTGTTAGGGTTTGGTTTAGTGTTAGTGTTAGGTTTCAGGTTAGGGTTCGGGCTGGGGTTGGTGTTACGTCTATGGTTAGGGTTCTCGTTTGTGTTAGGTTAAGGTTTGGGCACTGCTTTTGTTTAGGCTTAGGGTTAGTGTTAGGGATTAGGGTTAGGATTAGTGTTAGAGTTCGGGGTTGGCTTAGGGTTCACGTTAGGTTGAGGTTTAGGTTTAGGATTAGTGTTAGGGTTAGTGTTCAGGTTAAGTTTGGGGTTAGTGTTTGTGATCAGGTAGGCTTTAAGTTTAGGGTCGCGTTAGTGTTCAGGTTAGGTTTAGGTTGAGGGTTCGAGTTAGGTTTTCTGTTAGAGTTAGGGTTAATATTTGGCTTAGGATTAGGGTTAGGTTTAGGGTTAGATTTGTCCTCTGTTTAGTGGTAGGGCTCGTGTTAGTGTTAGGGTTCGGGTTCAGTCTACTGTTCAGGTTAAGGTTTGGGTTCAGTTAAGGGTTATGGTTAGGCTTACTGTTCCTGAAAGGTCTTGGGATTGGGTTAGAGTTATGGTTCGGGTTCAGTTTAGGGTTCGTGTTATGGTTTGGGTTAGTGTTATGTTTTGGTGGTTCAGGTTAGTTTATGCTTAGGGTTAGTGTTAGTGTTAGGGTTAGGTTTTCGGTTAGAGGTAGGGTTCAGGTTCGATTTATGGTTTGGGTTAAAGTTTGGTTTGGTTTCAGGTTAGGTTTTGGGTTAGGGTTTGGGTTAAGTCAGGGGTATTTTTGGGGTGTGTATTTGAGTTAGGTTTAAGTTTAAGTGAGTGATAGGTTTTTCTTGGGGTTCAGGTTTGGGTTATGCTTACTCTTATGGTTAGGGTTAGTTTTAGGTTTAGGGTTCGGGTTCACATTAGTGCTAGTGGTAGCGTTAGGGTTACGGTTAGGGTTAGGGTTTTGGTTAGGTTTTAGGGTAGTGTTATGTTTAGGGTTCTGGTTTTAGTTAGTGCTACGGTTAGGGTTAGTGTTAGGGCAAGGGTTAGGCCTCAGTTTTGGGTTAGGGTTATGGTTAGCTGTAGGATTAGAGTTAGTGGTCTGATTGGGGTTCTGGTTCTGGTTTGGTTTCGGGAATCAAGTTAGGATTAGGGTAGGATTAGACTTCGGTTTAGGTTTAGGGTTAGGATTTGCATTAGGATTAGTGTTAGTGTTAGGTTTAGGGTTTGGGTTAGGGTTTGGATTAGCGTTAGGGTGAGGTTATGCTTCGGGTTATGGTTTTGATTTGGTTTGGGTTAGGTCTAGGGTTCTGGTTAAGCATAGGTTTACTGTTCAGGTTAGGGTTTGGTTGGGTTGCGGCTAGTGTTTGATTTAGGTTTAGGGTTAGATTTAGGGTTAAGGTAATGGTTTGGGTTAGGGTGGGGTTAGGGTTAGGGTTCGGGTTTGGGTTAATATTTACATTCTGGTTCGGTTTAGGTTTCGGTTTCTGGTTAGACTTCAGTTTAGGGTTAGGACATGGGTTAGGTTTAGGGTGACCTTGCGGGTTAGTGTTAGGGTTAGGGTTCAGGTAAGATTCGAGTTAGGGTTAGGTTTAGATTTGGTTAGGATTAGGGTTATCATTCAGGTGAGTTAGGGTTAGGGTTCTTGTTAGTGTTATGGCTACTTTTACTTTTAGAGGTAGGTTTGGGTTTAGCATTAGCATTCATGTTAGTTTTACTCTTAGGTTTAGGGTTAGGGTTCGGGTTAGAGTTAGGTTTAGAGATCGTGTTAGGGTTAGGTATAGGGTTAGGGTTAGGATTAGGGTTTGGTTTTGGGTTAGGTTAGCTTTAGTTTCAGGGTTTGAGTTCAGGTTAGGCATAGGGTTTGGTTCAGGTCAGGGTTAGGGTTAGGGTTCAGGTTAGGATTAGGCTTCTTGCTAGGGTTAGGGCTAGGGTTCAGGTTAGATTTTAGTTGTATGATTTGGCTTAGGCTTAGTGTTAGGGTTAGGTTTGTGGCTTAGCTTATGGATAGGGTTATATTTCACATTAATGTTATGTTTAGGGTGAGGGTTAGTGTTACTGTTAAGTTTAGGGTTGGGGTTATGGTTCCGGTTATGGTTATGTTTAGGGTTCTTGTTAGGGTTAGAATTTCCGTTTGGGTCCAGTTTCTGTTTAGGTTTCAGATTAAATTTAGGGTTCAGTTTCGGGTTAGGGTTATGATCAGTTTAGGGTTAGGGTTAGTGTTACTGTTGGGGTCAGGGTTAGGTTCATGCTTCTGTTTAGGATAATGGATACAATTCCGAATAGGGTTAGGGTTTTTGTTAGGGTTAGGGTTCACTTTCAGTTTAAAGTTAGGGTTGCATTCTGGTTAGGTATGAGGGACGGTCTTAGTGTTTGAGCTAGCTTTATTTTAATGTTTTGGTTACTAGTTCCGTTTAGAATTACCATTCAGGCTCTGTATCATGTTAGTGTGAGGATTACATTTTGGGTACAGTTTAGACTTAGTTTTCAAGCTGGGATTAGCATTAGTCTTTGGTTTATGCTAAGGTTGAGGGTTCCAGGAAGAGTTCGGGTCATCGTTAAGGTTCAGTTCAGATTAGGCTTGGTGGTGTCTTTGTGACAGTGTTAGGTTTAGGTCCTGCTTCGGGTACTATTTAAGGTTAGGTTTAGGTTTCATGTTCAGTTTAGATTCTGATATTGTATTTGGTTAAGTTGCATTTAGGTTGAGGGTATGTTTTAGGCTTAAGATTATTACAAGCCGTAGTCATAGTGTTAGGTATAGACATAGGTTTAGGATTTAGGTTACGGATAAGATTTGCATTCGGTGTTGGTTTAAAGTTAGGGTTAAACCTAACCTTGGGCACTTGGAAGCCCAGGGCTTCACAACTCCAGAGAAAAGACTGGTATCTCTTGATGGAAGGGCTTCCCAGTGTTGCCCCGGGTTCCTATGCCTGCGGCCTGCTGGGGCCACACTCACTGCTTGGCCATATGCCTGTCTTGGCCCTTCTGACTCCACAGAGCCCTTCCACCACCTGGTTGCAGTCCAAAGTGGAGGCGTGGGGTGAGGCCATGGCTTTGTTTTTCCAGGAATAATTGAGGCCCAGGACAAATCAGTTGGTCGAGGCAGAGCCTTGACTTTGCATCCCAGGCCTCCTGTGGCCATGAGGGCCTGACCACCACTTCCAAGGAAGGGAAGTGGCCTGCGAGCTGAGTGGATGTGGGGGAGGGTAGGGAGACAACAGCTGAAACCAAGTAAAGAAATGTGGTGATCCTTAAGTTGCAGCTGGCAAATGCCCCAGGGATGCCCCAGCCAGTCAGATATCCATGGGTGGGCAGGGTCTTCACTGAGGAACCCCCAGGCCCGCCGTAGTCCCCTCGGTGGCCATGCATGTGCCTTTGGCCTGAGGAAGTGTACCCAAACCTGCAGGGCTCCCATGCAGGGTGACTGCCAATGGATTCAAGATGAGATGTGTGCCTTTGGGGCAGCTGGCAGAGAGGCACAAAGTGGAACACCAGCTAAGTGCACACACCTGAGTGGTCGAGTTCCAGGTGGAGACTCAAAATGCACCAAGAAACTCTGTGATGGAAGCTACTCGATCTCTTTGAGCCTCAGTGTTCCCCCTGTAAAATGAGGATCACAGTCCATCTTCACAGAGCTGTTAGGGAAGATACATAAAAGTGCCTGTGACAGCCAGTGTCCACATTATTAACAAACTTGTATCCTACTTCAGAATAATTAATGGAAGGGAGAATGTTGATGAGACCAAAGACGAGATTCCCAGATTCATAAGCAGCCCCAGCAGCATGAGAATGAGAGGAGTTCCGAATAAACAGGGTTCTTCACAGCCCCTTGGAGAGGACGAACATGGGTTACATCAAGATAAGTGTCTGTTGTACCATGACTTGTGTAGTGAGGGTGGGTCCCTAACCACACTGAAATACAGTTGTATGCAGTGGCTCCGAGGAAACAACTACAAAGCAATCAACGCAGCAGTTAGGACTGGGAAGGGGGCGATCAGAGGATGGTCAGAGCCACAAAATCTGACAGAAGACACTGAACCACGACGAGCACCCAGCTCTGTCAACAGCTGCTGTGGTTGCACCAGGAGATCAAACGTCTGAGGCAGCCATTGTGGGGACAGCTGGGAGCACAGTGGTCACTGCAGCCACACCCCAACAGTAGTGCATCTGAGCACACAGACCCCGAGAATTTCCTCTCAATTAATCCTTGTTTCAAGATGATGAATATCCTCATGTTACAATGTCTCCTTCCAACACCTGTGGACGAGTGCCATGAGAACCCCATGAAGAGGTCACAGACCAGTTTAGGATAGAACATTGGGGGATAGGGGAGCGGGGCTGCACCTATCACATCCCTGATAGACCACACGGACTATCACCTGGGCTTATTGAACACGAGAGAAGAACCCAAGGATGTGGTCTAACGAGACTTCCCCATCTTGCCACATTCAGAGACACTATAGAGTTTCTCATACATTCTTTACAAAAATGTTAAAGAATTCATGTGTCTTTAATTCATAAAGAGGCAAATTCTTGACAAAGTGACAGAGTCCAATTTCCATGACCAGGTTTTTCAATTGTTTTGATAATATCCCAATTTCAGGAATCAGAATTGTAACCTAATGGGATGTGTAATATAAACAAGGAGTTTTTTTTCTTTTAGATCAACACCCAGATCTTTAGGGAGGACATAAATCATGAAAGCTGCTAACCATTCCTCCACAGGTTTCAATAAGGCTTTTAAGTTAATTTACCAATCTCAGGAAAAGAGAATTTGGCAATTCAAGTATTTTTTTTCTGCCTTCAAGCATACAGTGCAGCCAAGAGAATGAGTAGAAAAAAATCAACAGGAAGGTTTTGCTCGCATTTTATCTTTTGCACATAATCAGGATATTTTATGTTCTGTTCTTTTCACCACTCTAATCAAGTTTTAAAGAATAAGGTACATCTAAATATCCTTAGGCGTGTTTATCTGGGAATCTTGCCTGAATCCAAAGCAGAGATATTAAAGCTGACGGGTTTCAAATGCTGCCCAAGTGCTGTGTACCATGAACATCCCTCTCCCAAAGCAGGACCACCAGTCTCTTCCTGAGGGATCAGAGTCACCACCCGTGTCCCTGAGAGACTGGCCACTCAGGCATGAGCTGAGATTAGGCTATCAATTTAAAGGGTAAAATGATTAGGCTATTCTCATCTTAATGGTGCTGTTTGGGAGGCCTCTGCACTGGAATGGTTTAGTGAAAACTGCCTACTAGACACTTGCCTAGGAATTGATTTGTTCTCCTCTGCACTTAACGGATCCTGGGGAACCCAGTGATTAACCTCATAGATGCCTCAACTTCCACATCTGTGAAACAGGTAAGTGACAGCCAATGTTACCACACTGCAAAGCTCTTATTTTGTGCTCACAAGAGGGGCCACAAGACCGAATATCTCCCAAAAACTGATGAAATGATGGCACTTTGGCTGGAGAAGGAAGAGGGAAGCAGGCAAAGTAGAAAGATTCTGGGATGTCAAACCAGTTCCCATAAGCAGTTTAAGGAAATACTTGGTCCTGGATTAGGTAGGAGGTTGTGGAAAGACCCACAGACACACAGGTGGGAGGAGGAATCAAGAAACAGAGGGAGGCGGTGAAGAAGAGGCACGAGTCCGGTTTCAAGTTTGGACAAAAGCAATTGCACGCTGCAGGCCCTCGGCTGCCCATGCAGCCCACACACCCTCCTAACTCCCTGGTCCCTCTGGTCCTGGCACATCCCTCTGGGAATCAGTCCACGTGGAGCGGGTGCAGGAAGAGTGTCCTGAGTCAATGGCGGTTTGACCCTAAACCAAACCTTGACCGCCCTCCTCCTCCCCCCACAGCCAGGCACCGCCTGGTGCCCAGAGCATCCTGGGGGTTGTACTCTTGCAGTCCTGCAAGCTCCCAGCCGGGAAAGGTTAAGAGACAAAAGTTCCCAGCATGCACAACTAGGGTACCCAACTCCCACAAGTCCCTCCACGCCTGGCCAACGCCCCTCTGCTTCTACACCCACCTTCTATTCCGCCTCTTTTTTATACCACACCAACTCTCCAAGTCTTACCCACCACCGTGAGTTTGCACAATGTGGTTAGGATGCATCCTTTGAAGCCAGTACTCAGGTAGGTGTTGGGCTGACCGTCCTGGCTATTGCTGAGGATGCTTGCAACCCTGCTGGAAGCTCCCTGGCCAGGATATGAAATTCAGTACCTATAATGGAAAAACCAGGTACCTGGGATCCTGGAATTTTCCTTTTCAAGGCCACCTGTCCTATTATGTCTTCCATCCCTCCAGCCTACCATAATACTGCCTCTGGACCCCGTCGTCAGGATCCCTGCAGAGATCCTCCTCTTGATACTCACCCACCTGAAGGGCCTATACCCATCATAAATACTCAAAGCCACGCCACTTGCCAAATTGAGGCAAAAATGGAATGACTCAGCTGAGTCACGAAAGGGTGAGGGCATTAATAGATGCTTGTTAGTATTAAAATCAATCTGATGATGTCATGAGTGAATGTGTTCCACTTTAAAATAAAACACTGCTGTGATTCTAAGATATTGATTTAGGACCTTGTGCAAATACGCAGGATTTAAAATGTTTATTGTTGTATAACATGCATACCCAAATATATGCAGAAGTCATCCATGTAAACCTCAAAGAGTTATTAGAAAGTGAACACACCTGTGTGACCAAGAACTAGCACCAGCTTCACTCAGGCCCCAACAATCCCTTTCTCCCTACTTCCTCCCCAAAGCTAACTGATATCTTACCAGTGAACACTGTTTATCGAGTTTGTCTTCCTATACAAGTGTTTGATTACAAAACAATTTAAACAATATACAAAATAAACAAAATAGCATAGTAGGCCCATCACCCAGCTTCAACATCTAGTAATTGTCTTCCATTTTTGTTTCATCCACACTCCATCCCATTCCCATCTCACTTTATTATTCTTTTAGTCCTTTGTGTCTGGGGTTGGGGTAAGATTTATGCACACTGAAAGGCACAAATCTCAACCGTACACTTTGTGCAAATAAACATGCCCATATAACCTTCACCCCTTTAAGAATAGGGTATTTCAATCACTCTCAGAAAATTCCTTCCTGTTTTTTCCTTGGCAATTTTCTCCATTCCCTGAGGCAACCGCGATTCTGGATTTTTCACCATAGGTTCATCTTGGCTGAAATCATCACACGTGTATTGTTTTCTGTCCAGCTTGCCACCCTTGGTACGAGGTTGATGAGACTCAACCAGCATGTGTGTGTCAACGTTTGCTCCATGGCACGACTGAGAGCGTTCTGCTCTGTGGATGCCCCGCAGTGTGTTCATCTTTCTCCTGGGGACGTGCAGGTCATTTCCTGAGAAGATTTTAGTACAAACCCTTTTTTATTCTATTTAATTCCTTTGTTAGCATTTAAGTGACACACCTTTTCATTTTTTAGTGGTTGGTCCAGATTACAATATGCATCTTTAACATATCACAGCCTACCCATTCTTAATAGTGTACCAGTTTAATCAATGTAAATTATGGACGACTTGCTACAGAACAGTTCAATTTACCTCTGTACTTTGTGCTATTGTTGTCATAAATTTTACATCTTGCCATGTTATAAATCCCACAACACACTGTTATAATTTTTGCTTTAAATAGTCATTGATGTTTTAAATAAATTAACAGAAAACAGTTAAGTATTTGGAGACAGATGATTTGAGGCTCTGCAAATGCACTGTTTATTCTTTAAGTTTCACCCACAGTTTTCACATTCATCAGTCAGTCTTACCCACAATAATTATTACAGTGGTGCTCTAGTGGCAATTTTCTATTTCATGCTATCCAGCCGCAATTATTCTTTGGAATTCTGTGAGGAAGAGTCTCTCCCTCCTCCTCCCTTCCTTCTTCCTTTCTTTCTCTCATTTTCTCATTCTTTTTTATTCCTCTTTCTTTCTTCCTTTCTTATTTAATCTATTTTATATTAGTATAGACTTGATATTTATTTTATTCTCTGGGTAATAATCTAATGCTACCACTATTTATTTTGTTTCTCACAGTTTTCTAGCTTGAGCCATGGGGAAGTCTTTCAGATTGATTCCTTTTGACATACCTCGTCATTTGCTGTGTTTTATTTAAAGCAGTTTCCTGCTTTCTGGCACTACAAGATGACCCATGCTCATCTTGTATTTTCCATCTCCAGCCCTGGAATTAGCCATTTCTCCAAGAAAACCTGGTTCTTTTTATTAGAGAATGATATTTAGAAACTAAGATCTGGGAGTTGGGTGTGCTCATTGATACTATGGTATCATTGCTTCTAGACCCTCTCAGCAGAAATTGGAAATGTATGTGTGAATATAAACTCAGGTATACACATCTATCTATTCATTTATCAATCTATCAATCTATCCATCTATCTGGAAAGATATATTAGAAGAGATATGGATCCATACTGATAATTCCAATTCCAATCCAACACCACAGAGTTTATTCTAGCATTCTCCTTTTGTTTATTTTTAACTTTTGACACCAACAGCGAGAAACTCAACTCCAGTTAGCTACATTATATTTACTAAAGTGTCAACTAGTTTCAGAATTGCTATTCTATATCCTTATGAAATACAAATTTACCACCTAGAGTACAGTGTTTGTGTCCAGTACTTTAGTTTTACAGTATCCCATGAAAATACTGTCTTCCAAAGTAACATAGGTCAGGACCTTTCATCCCCTCGTCTTCTGTGTGGTTATGTCACATGCTTGTAATTCAGTGAGATTCATTTGTCACTGCATTCCATCTGAGTTCCCCAGCATCCTGATTGATTTTTAAAATTTGCTGAGTAAAATTCACTCTTTGTGGTGTACAGTTCTATGGGTTTTGAAAACTTTATGGTCGTGTATCCACCTCCACAGTACCATACAGAGCTTTATTTTTCACCCCGCCCCAAAATTCTCTCATACTCTCCCTTTGTAGTGAACCCTTTCCCCCATTCCATCCCTTGGCAAACACTGATCCCTTTCCATCTCCCTTATTCAGACATTTATAGAAAGTCAAATAAATGAAATCCTAGACAGTACAGTCTTTTGAATAGGGCTTCCTTCACACAGAGAAATGCAGCCAAGATTCATCCATGTTGTTGTGTGAATCCAGAGTTTATCCTTTTTATTGCCAAGTAGTATTCTAATGTCACAATGCAACACAGTTTCTTTCCGTATTCACCTGATGAAGGTACCTAAAGAAGTTTTGGAACAGATTCCCGTTTTGGGCCTTCAGAAGGAAGCACACCTTACTTAGAGAAGGCAATTTATGATTCCATGTTCCAAGTCGCTATCTAGTAGCAAGTTTCTATAGTTGTGGCAATCATACCTAGAGCTAAGAAAAACTGGATATGACACCCATTCTGGGAGACAACATTGTGCCTGATCTCTCTCCTTCCATCTTGTAATGATCACACACATAAAACATGTTTAGAACATGATGTCATTTAAAGCCTTTGAGAAAGAATCTTACATGCCTTTAAGAAGGCAGTGTTCTGATGCTGGCTTCTCAGGGCAGGTCTATCTACTGGTGTATATGGGACTGGCAATGCAGAGTGGAGTCAATCAAAGCATGTATAGAACACTTTCCTGAAATAACTTCATGCCCCATCTCCCTTCCTTCCAGCTAGTACGGACCACATGATACCTAAACAACATTTGACACAGATTACCATTTAGGACCTTCAGAAGGAATCACACCTTTCTTTGAGCAGGCACTTTCTGATGCCAAGTTGGAAGTCGCTGTGTAGCAACAAGTTTGTATAGGACTGGCAATCATACCTAGAGCTGAGCTAAACTGGGTGTGACAACTATTCCTGGAAAAAAACTTTGTGCCTGATCACTCTCCCTTCCATCTCGTAAGGATGACACACCTAAACAAGGTTTAGAAAATGATGTCATTTACAGCCATTGAGAGGGAATCTCACATGCGTTTCAGAAGGCAGTGTTCTGGTCCCGGCTTCTGATGGTCTTTCTGGTGACAGATTTGTATAGGACTGGAAATCCAGTGTGGAGATGAGCCAAGCCATGTCTAGCATCCATTCCTGGAGATAACTTCATGCCCCATCTCACTTACCTCCAGATAGTAATGATCACATAATACCTAAACAAGTTTTGGCACAGATTTCCATTTTCAAACTTCAGAAGGATTCATATGTTCCTTTGAAAAGGCACTTTCTGATTCCATGTTACAATTCACCGTCTAGCAACAAGTTTGTATAAGACAGGCAATCATACCTAGAAGTTAGCTAAACAAGGAACAACACCCATTCCTGTTATTAACTTTTGCCTGATCACTCTCACTTCCATCTCATAAGGATCACAAACCGAAACCAGGTTTAGAACATGATGCCATTTACGGCTCTTGAGAAGGATTCTCACATGCCTTTCAGAAGGCAGTGTTCTGATCCTGGATTGTCAGGGCATGTCTGGGAAGAGGTTGGTATAGGACTGGGAATCCAGAGTAGAGCTGAGCCAAACCATGTATAGCTCCCACTTTTGGAAATAACTTCATACCCCATCTCCCTTCCTTCCACCTAGTATGGATCTCACAATACGGAAACATGTTTTCCCACAGATTCCCGTTTTGACTCTTCAGAAGGGATCACACTTTCCTGTGAGAAGTCAAATTCTGATTCCAAGTTGCAAGTAGCTGTCTAGCAGCAGGTTTGTATAAGACAGGCAATCTTGCCTCGAGCTGAGCTAAACAGAGTATGACACCCATTCCTGGAAATAACATTTTGCATGATCACTCTCCTTTCCATCTCGTAAGGATCACACACCCAAACCAGGTTTAGAACATGATGTCATTTAGGGCTCTTGAGAAGAAATCTCACACACCTTTCAGCAGGTGGTTTTCTGATTCCAGCTTGTCAGCTCAGGCCAGGGAACAGCTTTGTATAACAGTGGAAATCCAGTGTAAACCTGAGCCAAAACATGTCTAGCACGCATTTCTAGAAATCAATTCAAGTCCCAATTCCCTTCCTTCTGGTTTGTAAGGATCACAGAATAGCTAAACAGGTTTTGGCATAGATTTCTGATTGGATCCTTTAGAAGGAATCACATGATCCTTCTAGGAGTCACTTTATGATTTCATTTGCAAGTCGCTGTATAGCACCAATTTTCTATAGGACTGGCAATCATACCTAGAGCTGAGGTAAACTGAGTATGACATCTATACCTAGAAATAACTGTGTGCCTGGTCTCTCACCCTTTCATCGCGTAAGGATCACACAACTAAACCAGGTTTACTATACTATGCCATTTATGGCCATTGAGAGGGATTCTCACATGTCTTTCTGAATGCAGCGTTCTTATCCTTGCGTGTTAAGGCAGGTTGAGAAGAGGTGTGTATATGTCTGGCAATCCAGAGTAGAGTTGAGCCACAAGTTGTTTAGCACCCTTTTGGAGAAATGACTTCCTGTCTCATCTCCCTTTCTTCCAGCTACTAAGGATCACATTACTCTTAAACAAGGTTTGAAACACACCCGTTTTGGGCCTTCAGAAGGAATCACATGTTCCTTTGAGACGGCACTTTCTGATTCCAAGTTTTAAGTCGCCCTCTGGCAACAAGTGTGTATAGAACTGCCTCTCCTACATAGAGCTGAGCTAAATTGGGTATGACTCACATTCCTGGCAATAACATTGTGCCTGATCTCTCTCCCTTCCATCTCGTAAGGATAACACACCTAAACCATGTTTAGAAAATGATGCCATATAACACCTTTGATAAGAATCTCTCATGGCTTTTAGAAAGCAGTTTTCTGATCCATGCTTGTCAGAGCATGTCTGGGAAGAGGTTTGTGTAGGACAGGTAATCCAAAGTAGATCTCAGCCAAGCCATGTATTGTTCCCATTTCTGGAAATAACTTCACGGCCTATCTCCCTTCATTCCAGCAAGTAAGGATCACATAATACCTAAACAGGATTTGGCACTGATATCTGTTTTGCGCCTTGAGAATGAATCACACTTTCCTTTGAGAAGTAACATTCTGATTCCAAGTTCCAAGTCGCCAACTGGCAACAAGTTTGTATAGGACTGGCAATCATACCCATAGCTGAGCTGAACTGCGTATAACACCCATTCCGGGAACTAATTTTGTGCCTGATCTCTCCTTTACATCTCGTAAGGATCACACACCTAAACTAGGTTTAGTACATGATGCCATTTAAAGACTTTGATAAGAATCTCTCATGACTTTTAGAAAGCAGTGTTCTGATCCATGCTTGTCATACCGTGTCTGGGAAGAGGTTTGTATAGGACAGGTAATCCAGAGTAAAGCTAAGCCAAGCCGTGCATATCTCCCATTCGTGGAAGTTACTTCATGCCTCATCTCCCTTCCTTCTAGTTAATAAGGATCACATACTACCTAAACATGTTTTGGCACAGATGTCTTTTTGGGGCCTTGAGAAAGAATTCACGTTCCTTTGCGGAGGCACTTTCTGATTCCAAGTTCCAAGTCACTGTCGAGCAATAAGTTTGTATAGGGCAGACAATCATACCTACACCTCAGCTAAACTGAGTATGACACCCATTGTTGGAAATAACATTTTCCCTGATCTCTCTTCCTTGCATTTTGTAAGAATCACATGCATAAACCAGGTTTAGAACATGATGCCATTTAGCGTCCTTGAGAATGTATCTCACATGCCTTACAGATTGCAGTGTTCTGATACTGGCTTTCAGGGCTGGTGTAGCAACAAGTTTGTATAAGACCTGGGAATCCAGAGTGGAGCTGAGCCAAACCATGTATAGCACCCATTCCTGGAAATAACTTCATGCCCCATATCCCTTCCTTCCAGCTAGTAAGGATCGCATAATATCTAAACAAGTTTTAGCACAGATTCCTGTTTTGGGCCTTCAGTAAGAATCGCATGTTCCTTTGAGAATGCACTTTCTGATTCCAAATTCCAAGTTGCTTTCTAGTAGCAAGTTGTATAGGACTGACAATCATACCTGGAGCTGTGCTAAACTGAGTATGACACACATTCCTGCAAATAAATTTGTGCCTGATCTCTCTCCCTTCCATGTCGTAAAGATCACACAACTAAACCTGGTTTAGAACATGATGCCATTTATGGCCCTTGGGAAGGAATCTCACATGCCTTTCAGAAGACCGTGTTCTGATCCCTGCTTCTCAGGGCAGCTCTGGCAACAGATTTGTATAAGACTGGCAGTCCAGAGCAGAGTTGAGCCAAACCATGTATAGCATCCATTCATGGAAATAACTTCATGCCCCATATCCCTTCCTTTCAGCTTGTAAAGATCACATAATAACTATACCACTTTTGGGACAGTATCCCCTTTAAGGCATTGTGAAGAAGTTGCATGTTGCTTTGACAAGTCACTTTCTGATTCCAGGTTCCATGTCGCTTTCTAGCAACAAGTTTGTATAGCACCGGCAATCATACCTGGAGCTGAGCTAAACTGGGTATGACACCCATTCCTGGAAATAACTTTCTGCCTGATCACTCTCCCTTCCGTCTTGTAAGGTTCACACATGGAAACTAGGTTTAGAACACTATGCCATTTAGGGCCCTTGAGAAGTAATCTTACATGCCTTTCAGAAGGCAGTGTTCCCATCCCAGTTTCTCAGGGCTGGTCTGGGAACAGATTTGTATAGGACTGAGAATCTAGAGTAGATCTGAACCAAACCATGTCTAGCACCCATTCTTGGAAATAACTTTATGCTCCATCTCTCTCCCTTCCATCCTGTAAGGATCACATAATACCAAACAACTTTGGAACATAGTCCCGTATTCGGCCTCCAGAATGTGTGATATCATTCCTATTCTTATGAGTGACATAGTGTCAATAGAGTGACCACTTCCACTGCTATCTGCGATGTCAGTGACGTTTAACTTTTGACATCACTGCCATTGTGTGCATGTGATATTACACCCTTTTTTATGAGTGATGTGACACACTTGTTTGTGAGTGAGATTGCACTCCATGTGTCTCTGAAAACACTCTCATTGTATGTCACATCTCATCAATTGTGAGTGACGTCAATCTTAAATTTCATATGATATCAAACCATTATTGCGTTTGGTGTCACTTCCAATATTATGTAGGACATCATACTCATTGTGTGTGACATCACTCTGATAGTATATTTGTCATCCCTCCAATAGTGTGTGACTTTGCTCACATTTTGTGTGTGACATCACTCCAATCATTATGTATGAAATCAGACCTTTTTTGATCTTGACAACATGCACAGATGTTGACATCGCAAAAATTGTGTGTGAAATGAATGCAATTTATCATTTGAAATCTCTATTGTTACGTGTTATGTCATTCCCAATATTCCATGTGACATCACACAAATTCTTGATGACATGAATCTACTATTGTTGTGACATCACTCACATAGTGTTTCTGTGACTTCATTCATATATTTGGGGTGACATCACTGTTGTGATAACATGCTCATTGTGTTTATGACATCACACCAATAGGGTGACATCTTTCACACTTCTGTGATATCTGTCACGTGTTCTTTGTTTTATCACTCACATGTTTCTGTGACATCACTCCCATGATGGATGACAGCATATGAATTTTGTGACAACACTCCCACTCTTATGTGTGACATGGTTGTGTCCCCCTGACATAACTTACATTTTACAGTGTGACATCACTCCCATTGCGTGTGTGTGATATCACTCCCATCATTATGCATGATACGACACACATGTTTATGGGTGACATCACACCACTTGTGTGTGTGACAACATCAATTGTGTGTGACATCAACCTTCATAAGCATATAACACCCTAACCATTATTATCTTTGTGTCACTCCCAGTAGTATGTATGACATCACACCAATTGAGTGTGGCTTCACTCTGATAATGTGTTTGACATCTCTCCAACGTTGTGCTTGTGACATCAGTCACATTTTCTTTGCAACATCACTGCAATCATTATGTATCACATCACACTCATTTTTGGACATCACACACCTTGATTGTGATAACACTAGGATAGACAGTCACATCTCTCAAACTGTGTGATGTCACAACCATTGTGTGTGACAGCATTCATATCATTCACTGTGATGTGACATCCAATCTTATGTACGAAATAGCCCACAGGTTTCTGTGAAAAGTCTCACATTTTACTCTGACTTATATGCCACGTGTGTGTATGGTGTAACTACCATTATGTGTGAATTCACTCCCGTTTTCATGAGAGACGCAACGCCCATTTTCTGTGACTTCACCAGGTTGGTGTGTGCCTTCACACACATTGTGTGTCTGACATCACTCAGTGTGTGTATGACATCACACCAATGGTGTATGTGTGAAAAGACTCACATTTGTGTGTGAAAACACTCCCATTGATATGTGTGACATCATTCACCTTTTTTGTGACA
>CM053518.1:2012679-2051373 GCA_028646465.1 Rhinoceros unicornis
TTGGCTAGGGTCAGGCTTGTGGCTAGGGTTAAGTCTAGGGTTAGGTTTAGGGTTATTGCCAGGGTTATGGTTAGGGCTAGGGTTTGGGTTAGGCCTTGTTTTAGGGTTAGACTAGGGTGAGGGTTAGGGTTAGTGTTAGGGCTAGGTCTAGGGTTAGGGTTAGGGTTAGGGTTACAATTTGGCTTATGGTTACAGTTACTGCTAGGGCTAGACTTAGGGCTAGGGTTAAGTTTATGGTTAGGGTTAGTGCTAGTTTTAGGGTTATGATTAGGTTTATGGCTAGTGCTAGGATTAGGCTTAGGTTTAGTCCTAGGGTTAAGGCTAGAGCTAGAGCTAGAACTAGGTCTATTGTTAGGGTTACAACTAAGTTAGGGATAGTGTTATGGCTACGGCTATGCTTAGCATTAAGGCTAGGTTTAGGATTAGTGTTATGGTTTTGGTTAGGGCTTATTTAGGTTTCCGGTTAAGGTTAGGGGTTGAGGGAGGATTAGACTAGTGGATGGGCTAGTGTTAGGGCTAGTGACCGTGGTAGGAGTTGGGTTAGGGTTAGGCTTAATGGAGTGGTATGTTTAGGGTTATGTTGAGGGTTGTGTTAGGGTTAGAGTTACGGTGAGCTTTAGGGCTGGTGGTAGCATTGGAGTTAGCGTTAGGGCTAGAGTTAGGGTTAGGGCTAGGTTTATGCTTAGGGATAGGGTTAGGCCTAGCATTAGGGGTAGGATTAAGAATAGGGCTAGGGTTAGGGTTAAAGTTAATATTGTTGGTAAGGGAAGTTTTTGGGCTACAACTAGAGTTAGTGGTCCTTTATGGTTATGTTTAGAGTTAGGGTTTGTGTTAGGTATAGGTTTAGGCTTAGGGTCGGGCTTAGGGCTAGTGACATAGTTAGGAGTAGCATTAGCACTAGGGTTAGGGTTAGCATTTGGACATAGGCTAGTGTTGGCATTAGGGCTATAGCTAAGATTAGGTCAGTGTTAACATTAGTGTTAGGGTTAGTGTTGGGTTTTGTTTATGGTTAGCTTTAGGGTCATCTCTAGGGCTAGGATTTGGGTTATGCCTTGGGCTAGAGTTAGAGTTAGGATAAGGTTTAGGTTTAGGGTTAGTCCTAGAGCTAGAGTTAGGTTTACTTTTAGTGGTAGGGTTAGGGTTAGATGTAAGTTTAGGTTATGGATAACGTTAGGGCAATGGCTGGTGATAGGTTAGGGTTAGGGATAGATTTGCGGTTAGTGTTAGGGATCAAACTAGGGTTAGGGTTGTGGCTCAGACTAGAATAAAGTGTTAGGGTCAGGGTTAGCATAAGGCTGAGTTAGAGTTAGGGTTAATATTAGGCTAAGTGGACTGGGTAGTGTTGGGTTTAAGGATGGTTTAGGGTTAGGTTTAGGGGTAGTTTTAGGGTTAGGGTTAGTGATAGGGCTAGTGTTAGGGTTATGTTTAGAGCCTGGGCTATGGACATGGTTAGGGTTAGTGTTAGTGCTAGGGCTAGGTCTCAGTTTATGGTTAGGGTTAGGGTTAGTGTTAGAGCTAGGGTTAGTGTGAGGGTTAGAGTTAGGGCTAAGGCTAGGGCTAAGTTTAGAGTCAGATCTAGGGTTAGGATTTGTGTTGGCTTAGGGCAAGCATTGATGCTTAGGATAATGATTAGGTTTACAGTCAGGTTTAGGGGTAGGGATTGCCTTAGTGTAGGGTTACCTTTGGGTTAATGTTAGTACTAGTGTTAGGAATAGGGTTAGGTTTAGGGTTAGGTTTAGATTTAGGGCTAGGGCTAGATAAACGTTTAGGGCTAGTGTTAGGTTTAGTGTTAAGTCTAGCGCTAGCTTTAGTGTAGTACTAGTGCTAGGGATAATCTTAGAGGTTATGGTAAGGTAAGGTTTTAGTTTACACTTAGGTGTACGGTAGTAGCACGGTTAGGGTTAGGTTTAGGGTTAAGTGTAGGGTTAGTGTTAGCGGTAGGGGGATGGGTTGTTTTAGTGTTATGGTTAAGTTCAGGCTTAACATTAGTGTTTGTGCTAGGGTTAGGGGTAGTTTTAATGTTAGGGTTAAGATTAGGGCCAAGGCTATGGTTAGGGATAGGTCTAGGTTTAGGGCTATGGCTAGGCCTGGGTTTAGGGTTAGGTCTAGGACTAGGGTTAATTTCATGTGCAGGGCTGGGTTAATATTAGCCCTAGAGCAATGGTTAGCATTAAGTTTACAATTGAGGTTAGTGTTAATGTTAGTGCTAGGGTTACGGTTACAGCTAGGGTTATGGTTACTGAGAGCGATAGTGCTAAGGATAGGGTTAGGTCTAGGGCTACGATTAGTACTAGGGTTAGGGTTAGCATTTTGGTTGGGTTGGGGTTGTGTTAGGGTGAAAGTTAGGGCTTGGGGTAGCGTTAGAGTAAGTGTTAGTGCAATGTTTAGGACAGGACTATGGTTAGTGCTACATTAAGTGTAAGGATTAGGGCCTGGGTTAGTTCTAGGTTAGGGTTAGGGCTAGGGCTGGTGTTGGTTTTACATTTAGGCCTATACCTAATATTATGGTTATGGGTACGGATGGGTTAGGTTTAGGGTGAGGGGTAGAGCTGGCTTAGAGTTAGCATTATGTTTTGGGGTAGGGGTGGGGTGGGTTTAGGGGTCGGTTTGGAGTAGGGTTAGGTTTAGAGTTAGTGTAGGTGCAGGACCTAGATCAGTGTTAGGGTAAGGTTTAGTGTTAAGGTTAGGTTTGGGACAGGGTTATTGTTAATTTTATGGTTAGCAGTAGGGTTAGGCTTGGGTCTAGTCTTGCGTTAGGGTTAGGTTTAAGCTTAGGGATGCAGTAGGGTTTGCATTAGGATTAGGGGAGCAGTAGGTGTAGGGGTAGAGTTAGGCTTAGGGTTAGGGCTTGTCTTAGTGCTAGGACTCGGGTTAGGGTTAGTGTTAGGGTTGGTTTAAGGTTAGGTTTAGGAGAGCGGTACGTGTAGGGATAGTGTTAGAGTTAGGGTTAGTGATAAGGTTAGGGTTAGGACTAGGGTTAGGGTTAGGGGTAGGGCTACAGTTAATATTATGGCTAGTGCTTAGGAATAGTGTTAGTGTTAGAGGTAGAGTTGCGGTTAAGTTTGGGTTTTGGTTAAGTTTAATTTTATGCTTAGTGGTAGTGTTGGGGTTAGGGTTGCATTCAAGTTAGGTTTAAGGTTACGAAGTGGGTGAGATTTGGGTTAGCGTTATGGTTGGGGGAGGATTAGGTGTAAGGATAGGTTTGGGGTTAGGGTTAGGTTTCGGTTTATGGCTAGTGTTAGGGTTGGCATTAGGACCGAGAGGCACAGTTAGGTTTAAGGGTAGCTTTATGGTTAGAGTCAGGTCTGGGGTACAATTACGGTTAGAGTTTGGGTTTGTCTTGGGTTTAGTGTTAGGGTTAAGGCTGGCTCTAGGGCTGGTTTTAGGGTTAGGGCTAGGGTTAGGGCAAGGTTTTTGGGTTAGGATTAGGGCTAAGATTATTGTTGGGGTTAGCATTGTGGTTGCGTTAGATTAAGGGTTAGTGTTAGGGTTCAGGGTAGTGGTAGGGATAGGCATAAAGTTAGGGTTAACGTTAGAGTTAGGGTTATGTTTAGATTTAATGGTAGAGCTTGACTAAGTTTTAGAGTTATGGTTACTGTTAGACATAGGGTTAGGCTTGGGAGTAGGGGTAGGTTTAAGGTTAGGATTACTCTTAAGATTAGTGTTACTGTTATCATTAGGGATTGGCTTCTGATTAGGCTTAATTTAAGGGTTAGGTTTATGGTTGGGTTTAGGGTTGGGTTAGGGTTAGGGTCCATGTTACTTTAAGTCTTAGAGTCTGGGTAAAGGCTGTTTTAGGGATAGGGGTATGGTTACAGTTATGGCTAGGGGTAGTGATATGGTTAGATTTGGTAATTGCATTAAGGTTAGCTTTAGTGCCAGGGCTAGAGTTAGGGCTAGGGTTAAGTTTAGGGCTATGACTTTGTCTAGGGCTATGTTTAGGGCTTGGGCTAGGGTTAGGTTCAGTTCTACTGCTAGGGTTAGTTTCAGATCTAGGACTAGGCATAGGGCTGCTTTTAGTGTTAGTGTTCTTGGTTGGGCTAAGTGTTAGGCCCAGTTTTAAGGTAAGAATTACAGTTAGCTTTGGGTCTAGGGCTGGACCTCATGTTAGGATTATGGCTAACATTATGGTTAGAGTTAAGGTTAGGGATAGTGTTACGGGTCAGGTGAGGTTAAGGTTTAGGTTTAGGGTTGGGGTTGGCCTTAAGGCTAGGTTTAGTGTAAGGCTTGGGTCAAGGTTAGGGTTAGGGCTGGTGTTAGAAGTAGATTTAGGTTTAAGGTAAGGGCTATAGTTAGGGTTAGGGTTAGGGTTAGTGGTAGGGTCAGGTTTAGGATTAGGTTTATCACTATGGCTAGGGTTAGGGATAGCTTTAGTGTTAGTTTTAGTTTCATGGCTATGGTTAGAGTTAAGGCTAGGCATTTTTTTAGGTTTACTCATAGCAGTAGGTTTAGGACTAGGTTTTGGATTACGTATAGGGCTTCAGTTAGGTAGTTTTAGTTTTAAGATTAGAGGCAGGGGTAGGGATGCGGTGGGGTTGGATTAGGGTTACGGTTAGTGTTATGGTTAGGTTTTGGGTTACTGTATTGGTTAAGGTTAGGGCTACAGATAGGGCTAGGTTTAGGGTTATGACTAGTCTTATGGTTAGTGTTAGAACTAGTGTTAGCGTTAGGATTAGAGGTAGGCCTAGGATTAGGGTTATGGTTAGGGTTAGCGTTAGGGTTAGGGTTAGGGTTAGGCTAAGTGTTTGGTTTAAGTGTAGTTTTAGGGATAAGGGCATGGCTAGGGTTAGGTTTAGGGTTAAAGTTAGCTATAAAGTTAGACGTGGTGAAGTTCTAGTTTTAGTGTTATGCTTAATATTAGTGTTTGTGCTAGCTTTAGGGTTCTTCTTATGGTTAGTGTTAGGGGTACGCGTAGGATTAGGCTTCGGGTTGGATTAGGGTTAGGGTCAGGGTCTGGGTGAGTGTATGAGTAGGGCTAGGATTAATTTCAGGTGTAGGGTTGTGTTAGCATTAGATCTAGGGCAAGGGTTATGGGTAGGGTTACAGTTAGGGTTAGGTTTAGGGCTAGGGCTAGTGCCAGGGTTAGGGTAACTCTTGGACTAGGTTTATATTAGGGATAGGGCTAGGCTTAGGCTTAGTGCTAGGTCTTGGATTATTGTTAGTGTTAAGGTTTGTGTTTGGGCTGGGTTAAGGCTGAGGTAAGGCTCAAGTATAATGTTAGTGGTAGGTGTAGTGTAAGTGTAGGGTAAGATTTAGGGTTAGGGATAAGGATAAGGATATATCTAGGGCTACGGATAGGTTTAGGGTTATGGTTATGGTTAGGGCTAGAGTTACGGTGAGAATTAGGCTTCAAGTTGAGATTAATGTTAGCATTAGTTTTAGGGCTAGGGTTGGGGTTTGTATCAGGAACACTAACCCAACGTTAGCTCCAAGCCTAAGCCTACCCCAAAACCTAAAACTAGCCTGAGCCCTAACCCTAATCATGTGTCTACCACTACACTCACTGTAACTGTAACACTAAGGCAATTCTAACCCTAAATTTAACCTTGTCCTAGCCCTAGCCATAAGAGTAACCCTAAGATTGCAGAACACTAACTCTAACCCTAGTCCTAACCCAACCCAAAACTCTATGCCGACTCTTACCCTTTCCATTGCCCCAACCTTAAGGCTCACCCAGCACTAATGTCAGACCTAACCCTAATCCTAACCCTAGCCCTAACACAAAAATCAGCCCCAACCCTAACTATAACAATAAATCTAGACATAAACCTAAAAAGAAACCTAACAATATATGTAATAACAGAACCTAGCCCTAAGCCCAGCCCTAATGATAACTGTTGTCATAACACTAAACCTAAGACTACTCCCATCCCTAATCTTCATCCTAACCCTACACAAAATCCAACCCCATCCCTAACCCTAGCCGTAGGTGTAGCCCTAACACAGTCCTAACACAAACCATAGCCCTATTCCTAATCCTACCCCTACCGCTCAACCTAAACTGAACTGAAAGTCAAACCACCTCTCCTAACTCTAAACCTAAACATATCACTACTCCTAGCAATAGCTCTAATCATAACCCAGCCTTGGCCCTTACACTAACCCTAATCCTAACCCTAACCCTAGCCTTAAGCAACACTAACTCTAACCCCAAGAGTATCACTCACCCTCACTCTAACCCTAAACCTAACCTTAAACCTAACCTTAACCTTCACCTAGTTAGACCTGACCTTAACACTAGCCCTAGCTAAAACTTTAATGCTTGACCAAGCCTTAGACCTAACTGAACGTCAGCATTAACCCTAGCAATGGCCCTAACCCTAACACAAACCCTAACCCCAAACTTAGCCCTTACCAACAATAACCCTAACCCTGCTCATAACCCCAAGCCTACTCCTTGCCCTGTACCTAACTCTAAACAAGTCCTAGACCTGACTCTGACCCTGGTCAAGGGCACAAAATGTAACCCTTGACCAAGCCATAGACCTAACCCTAACCTTAACACTAACACTAGCAATGGCCCTAATTGTAACCATAGCATTAACGTATATCTAACCCTAAACTAAAATCTAATCCTAACCCTAAACCTAACCCTATCCCTAACCCTAAAACGAACCCTACTGCTAATCTTAACACTAACCCTAACATGAAACCTAACCCTAACCCTAAACTGAACACGAAGTTTAACCCTAAACCTAATCCTAACACTAACAATAACATGAACATAACCCTAACCCTGACCCAACCCAAACCTAGACCTAAGCCTAACCCTAACCCAAAACTTAATGCTAACCATAACCCTAACACTAACCCAAAACCTAACCCTAGTGCTACCCCTAAACCTAACCCTAACGATAAAGCCCATGTCTAACCCTAACCAGAACCTAACCCTAAGTTTAATAAAATATTGAACCCGAAACCGAACTCTAACCCTAATCATAACCATAACCTCAAGCCTAACACTAAGCCTAACACTAACCATAACCTTCACTCAAACCCTAACCCTAACCTGAACCCTAGTCCTAACCGTAAACCAAACCCTAACACTAACCCTAACCTGATACCGAAACTGAACACTAACCCTAATCCTAAACCAAACTCTAATCCTAGGACTAAAAATAACGCTAAGCCTAACCCTGTGCCAAACCCAACCCTAACCCTAAACCTAACTCTAATTCTAACCTAACACTAACTCTAACACTAACCCTAACCCTAACGTTAACACTAACTCAAACCCTAAGCGTAACCATAATGCTAACCCTAAGGCAAAAACTAACCCTAACTCTAACCCGAACCTGAATCCTAAACCTAACCCTAACCCAAACCCAAATGCAAGCTGAACCCAGCCCTATCCCTAATCCAAAATTAACCTTAAACCTAGCCCTAACCCTAAGCCTAAATTTAAACGGAAACCTAACAGCAACCCTAAGTCTAAACTGAACCCAAACCCTAACCCTGACTCTAAGAATGACCTTAACCCTAAGACAAAAACTAACTATAACCCGAAGCCTAACCAGAGACTAATGCTAAGCCCATCCAGAACACAAACCCTAACCCTAACCCTAATACGAACACTAACCTCTGCTGAAGCCTTAACCTAACGCTAACAGTAACCCTAATGCTAAACGTGACCATAAACCAAAACATAACCCTAATCCTGACTGGAACACGAACCCGAATCCTAGCAGTAACCCTAAACCAAAAAAATCCCTAATCTTAAACCAAACCCTAAATGTAACATGAAAATTAACCCTAAAGCTATCAGCACCCCTAACTGGAACTGTAACCCTAACCATAACTCTAATCGTAAATCGACGCTAAGCCTAACAGAAACCCGATCCCAAATCCAAAACATAAACCTAACCCTAACTAGAACACTAACCCTAACACTAAACTTAAACCATACCTTCACCCAAATCCTAATGCTAACCTAAATCAAACCCTAACTCTAACCAGAATTCTAACACTAACTCTAACCCGAGCCCCAACCCTAACCCTAATCCAAACCCAACACTAACCCTAACCCTAGCCCTAGCCCTACCCTAACCGTAATCCTAATGCAAAAACAAACCCTAACTCTAAAACTAACCATAACCCAAACACAACCCTACCCTAACACTAACTCTAGACCTAACACTAACCCTAAACATAACAAGAACCCTAAAGCAAGAGCTAAGCCTTTCACACACCCGAAACCTAATCATAAGCCTAATACAAACACTAAACCAAAACCTAAACCTAACCCTAACTCTAACCTGAATCCTAAACCTAACAAGAACCCTAACCCGAAACAAAACCATAACCTTAATCTGAAGTCTAACCTGATCCTAACCCTAAGCCTAAAGCGATACCGAAATGGAACCCTAGCAATAACCCTAACCAAAAAACTAACACTAACATTAAACCTAACCCTAACACTAAGTCTAACCTGAACCCTAACATTAAACCTAACACAATCCCAAACCGAACACTGACCTTAACCCTAACCCTAAACTCTAACCCTAAACCTATGCATAAAACAAACCTGTACCAAATCCAAACCCTACCCGACACAGAACCCTAAGCCTATGCTAACCTTAGCCAGAATAGCAACAGTAACACTAACTTTAGCCTGAACCCTAATGTCATCCTAACCCTAACCCTAAACTGAACACTAACCCTAACTTGAAACCTAACCCCAACCTGGGCCTGAACACAATACCTAACCAGAACCCTAAACCTAACACTAACGCTAACCCTAACCCAAACCCTAACTCTAACCCTAACCCTAAACCCAACACTAACCCTAACACTAACCCTAACCCAACCATAACATTAACGTGAATCATAACCCTATCTCTATCCTGAACTGTAAACTTAACCCCAACCCTCACCCTAAACCTAACCCTAACCCAAATTTAACTTGAACCGTAAGCGGAAACCAACCATAACTCTAAACTAATGCTAACAGTTTCCGAGGCCACGGCTCTGGGGAGAAATCCAGAATAGAGGGCACGGGTGAGGCCCTTGACCTGAGTGCTCAGGTGCCATGGCCAGGGCAATGGGAAGGGTGGATCAATTAGCCTGCTTTGTTCAAAGCAGGCCAGCTGGCCAGCTGGCCAGCCAGGTAGTACAGCCACCTGGGCCAGACATCTTTCAACCTGAGATGTTTGGAGGAAAGAGCACTGGGGCCTGCCGCCAAGTTTTCTGGAGCCTGTGCTGGGCCCCTTCAGAGGAGGAAGAGGCCTGGCAACTGGTGTGACAGTCCTGGAATCTGGCAGCCTCCCACACCAGGGTCTCTCCCCTGCCCAGGCCTCCTGAGTGAGGACGATGGTCTTGGCAGTGGCGAGTGGGGTGGGGCTCGTGCTGAGCCTTTCCTGGTATGCCCTGGGAGAGAGTACCTGGGGATGGGCTGACTCTGGCTAGGTCTGAGGGACCCACACAGCTCAGGGCTGTCAGGGGTAGAGAGAGAATCCCCTTCCACCCTTTCCTTTAAGGTTCTCATGGCTGGACAAATTATTAAAAGACGGGTTCACTGGAGAAAAGAATACTAAGCTTAAGAACATGTGTACATGGGAGAAACACTGGAAAATGAGTCTCTCAACACAATAGCTGAGATTCTCCTATTAAATACTATCTTCTGCTCAAGACAAAGGAGGATGTTGGGGGTGGGCATGTGGGATGTGAGAGGGGAAGAAGACAATTGGCATGGAGAGGTACGAGTAAAGGCTTGTCTGAACCATTTCTCCTGCACTGGGGTCAAGTCTGGAAGGGACAGCAGGGAGGTGACCAGGAACTGGACTCACTGTAGTGGGGCTGGCCACAAGGCGGTCGTGGTTGGGGTGGGTGGAAGTGGGATGGTGAGTGAGTTGGCACCAGCAGTGGGGGCAGTGATTCAGAGGTGAGCGCTCTCTCTCTCTCTCTCTGTCTGTCTCTCTATCTGTTGGGGACCTGAGGAGAGGAGGTTGACGCGCCCCACCCACCTCATTTGCCTCTCCCATGGTCCCTTCTTTCTCTTGCCGCTCCGGGAGCCCTGCGGTCTTGGTTCAACCCCTCATACCAAGGGCACATGCGTGGCTGTTGGGGCCTAGGGCAGGCCTTGGGGTTCCTTAGTGAAGTCCCCCATGGCCAGCAGGTCTCTGACCAGCTGGGGCACTCTCTTGTGCCTGCCAGGTGCAGCTGAAGAAGGAACACTGCTGTGCTTGACTTGGCTTCACCTGTTGTCTCCCTCCCATCCCCCACTTCCACTCATCTCGCCTGCTGCTTCCCTTCTTTGGAAGCGGTGGTCTAGACCTGGTGGCCAAAGGCGGACTGGGGTGCCAGTTCAAGGCTCTGTCTCAGCAAGCTTCTTTGGCCAGGGCCTTATTTCTTACTGGAAAGGCAAAGCTACAGCCTCCCCTCATGCCCACACATTTCAACTCCAGCCAGGTGGAGGAAAGTCTCTGTGGAGTCAGAAGGGCCAAAACAGGCATATAGTCATGCAGTGAGTGTGGCCCCAGCAGGCCACAGGTCTAGGGAGCCTGGGCCACACGGGGCAATCCTTTCCATTGACAGGTCCCACAATCTTCTCTTGAGTCCTGAAGTCCTGGCCTTCCCAGTGCCCAACGTTATGTTTAATCCTAACCTTAGCCCTAACCCTAACCCAACACCAAATGCAAACCCCTTCCATAACTTAAATCTTATCCCTATGTCTATATTTAACACTAACACTAACCCGTATACTAATCTTAAGTCTAAACTCTTCCCTCACCCTTAATCCAAACTAACCGAACACAAAAACTAAATATAAACTGATACTGAACCAAAAACCTAACCATAAATGTAACCCAAACTGCGGCCTAAACCTAACCATGACTTGAAGCCACTCCTAAACCTAATCTGCACCGAACTCTGACTGTGACCCGAACCCTTACCAGAACACTCATCATTTTCGTAAACCGAAATCTATTGCAAATCCCAGCTTGAACACTAAGTCTAAACTGTACCCAAAACTAACACAAATCCTATACCTAATATGAGCCTGAATGCTAAATCTAAACTGAAACATAACCTTAACCCTTACCATAAAGTTAACTGGAAACCTAAGCCTGTCTCTCATACATAACCTGAATGCAATCCTAAATGTAACTCAAGGTGAAACATAACCCTAGCCCTAACGGAAATAATATCCCTTAACCTAACCAGAACACTAAACCTAACCCTAACCCCAAGAGTAAAAAACACTAACCCTAACCCTAACCTTATTATAACCCTAAAATTAAACTGAACCCTAAACCTAATCTGAAAACCTACCCGAACCTGGACCCGAACCCTAACCCTAACCAGAATCCTAACCATGAACATAACCCTAAACATAACCCCTACACTAACACTAACCCTCACCCTACACATAACATTAACTTGAATCATAACCCTATACATAAATTGAGCCGTAAAACTTACCCTAATGCTAACACTAAACATAAACATAAAACTAAAACCTAACCTGAACCCAGCCCTAACCCTAGCAAGATGTGTAACCTTAACTCTAAAACTAACTGGATCCCGAACCAGAACCCTAAACCTAACTCTAATGTGAACAATAACCATAGCCTATACACTAAGCTTAACCCAAACCCTAACCTGCAACTTAACCCTAAAACAAACCCGAACCCAAATATTAACCTGAACCCGAACCCTAACCCTAAATTAACCCTGTGCCGAACCATTACCCTAATCCTAAAACTAACACTAAACCTAAACTAAACCTTAGCCCTAACACAACAAACCCTAACCAGAACACTGACTCTGAACATAACATGAACCCTAAACCTAGGCCTAAACCTAACCCAAAACTAAATCGTACCAGTAACCCAAAGCATAACCCCACCCTAACACTAACCCTAACCCGAAACTGAACCCTATCCCCAAACCTAACCATAACTCTAATCCTAACACGAACCCTAACGCTAACACGAAGCCTTAATCTAATCTTTTTTCCGAACCCGAACCAGAACCAGAACCCCAATCCAAACACTAACCCAAATCCCACACCTAACCATAACCCTAAACCGAACCCTAACACTTGCCCTAAGCCTAACCCTAACCCTAACAATATCCCTAACCCTAAACCTAACACTAACCATAAACAAACCCTAACCCGAACCCAAACACTAACCCGACCCCTAACACTAACCCTATCAATAACCCTAATCCTAACCCTAATCCCAGCAGTCACCTTAATGTTACGTCTCACCTGAACCCTAACCAGAACCCTAACAATTAGTGTTACTCTAACCATAACCCTAAACAGAACCGGAACCCTAGCGCTAACCAAAACCATAACACTAACATGAACCCTAACCATAACACGAACCCTAAACATAGCCCTAACATTAAGCTTACCTTAACTCTCACCCGAACTCTAAATCTAACAGTTACCCTAAGCCTAACCCTAACCTGAACACTTACCCAAAAACTAAGCCTAAGCATAACCCAAACCCTAAATTTAACCATAACCCTAAACATAAGCAGAACTCGAACCAGAACCCAAAAGCTAACTCTAAGCCTAAAACTAACTCTAACCCTAAACCGAAGCCTAAACTTAAGACTACCCCTAAACATAACCAGAACCCTAACCTTAACCCTAACCATAACCCTACCACTAGCACTAACGTGAACCCAAGCCCTAAACCTAAACCTAACCCTAACCCTAACCCTAACCTGAATGCAAACCCCAACATTAAACCTATCCCTAACAACCCCAAAACCTTACTCGAACACACACCCCAACAATTCCCCTAAGCCTAAGCCGAACACTAAGCTGAATCCAAACCAAACATTAACCTGAACCATAAAACGAACCTAAATCTTAACCCTAACTCAAATCTTAACCCTAACCCAAAACCTAACTCAAACCGGAAACCTAAAACCAACACTAACCCTAACACTAACCCCAAACCTAAAAGAACCAGCACCAGAGAACATAACACTAACACAAACCCTAACATGAACCTAACCCTAATCCAAACCCAAACCCTAACTCTAACCCATACCTAAGCCCTATTGGGAGACCTAACCTTAACCCTAACACTGACTGTAAACCTTAGCTGAACCTGAACCCTAACCAGAACCCTAAGCTGAACATGAAGCCTAAGACTAACCTTAGCCCTACCCCTAAACCGAACCCAAATCTAACACTAAACCTAACACTAACCCTAAACCCGGTATTAACCCTAACCCTAACAGAAAACCTAACACGAACCCTCAACCTAAACCTAACAAGAATACTAACTCGACCCTAACCCTCAACCTTACACGATCTCGAACACAAAACCTAACCCAAACCCTAACCCGAACACTAACACTAACACTAATACTAATCCTAAACCAAACGCTAACCATAACACGAACCCCAATCCTAACCCTAACGCGAACACTAACCGTAACACTAAACTCTAACACTAACCCTAACCCTAAACAAAACCTGTTCCTGAACCCTAACCCTAACACTAACCAGATCCCTAAACCTAGCCCTAAACACAGCCCCATTTCTAAACCTAACATGAACCCTAAACTTAACCCTAACACTAAAGCAAAAACTAACTCTAACCATAAACTTAAACCTAACTGGAACCCAAACATCAGCCTACCCTATCCCTAACAATAACCCTCACCCTAACGCTTGCCTGAAAACTAACACTAAACCGAAGCCTAAACCAAACCTGAACCATAACCGGCACCCTAACCTAACCTAACCCTAATGCTAAACTTACCATAAAACTTAGCCTAACCATAACCCAAAGCCCAGCAGTAACCCTAACATTAACCAGAACCCAAACCCAAAACTAATCCATACCTGATCCTGAAAAAGAACCCACCCCAACCCTAACCCAAAAACTAAGCCTAACACTAAGTCTAAACCTAACCCTAACCCCAACGTGAACCCTAACCCTAACCCTAACACTAAACTTATCATAAACACTAACCATAACCCTAAACCGAAACACTAACACTAACCCTAAGACTAAACAAAACTGGTCCCCAAACTGTAACTCTAACACTGACCAGACTCCTAGCCATAGACCTAATCCCAACCCCAACCATAACTGTAAGCATAACCCAAAACCGAAAACTAACCCTAACATGAACTCTAAGCTTAACACTAACACTAATACTAAACTGAACCCTAACACGAACTCTAACCATAAACCTAACTGGAAATCAAACATAAGCCTAATACTAACCCTAAAGCTAACACTAACCCTAATACTCACCCGAACCCTAAACCTAGCCTAAGACTAACCCTATGCTAACCCAAACCCAAACCAAACCTGACCCTAGCAATAACCCTAACATGAAGCCTAGCGCCAATTCTAACAATAAACTGAACCAGAAACCTAAATCTAATCTGAACACAAACTCTAACCATAAACCTAACCCTAACCCAAATGCTAACATGAACCCTAACCCTAACCCTAAAACTAACCAACCCAATCCTAACTCAAACCATAGCAATAACCCTAAGCCAAATCCTAACCCAAACCCTAATGCTAAATCTAACCCTAACCCTAACTCGAAACCTAACACTAACACTACCCTAACCCTAACCCTAATCCTAAAATTTAACCCTGACCCGAAGCCTAACATGACCCTAACCGTAACTCAAATCCGATCTTGAACCTGAAACCGAACTCTACCCTAAACCTAACCATAAAACCAACCCTAACATTAACCCTATCCTTCACCGAAAACCTAACCGTAACACTAAGTCAAACCCAACTCTAACCCGAAAAATAATCCTAACTCTAACCTGAACCCTACCACTAATCCTAACCCTAAGGTGAACCTGAAATCTAACCCTGACCCTAATCCGAACACTAATTCTAAAACTGAACCTAAATCTTACCCTAACATGAACCCTAACAGTAGCCCTAACCCAACCCAATACTAACCTTAAACCTAGGCCTAACCATAAGTCTAATCCTAAGGCAAGGCCTAATCTGAACAACAAACCCAACCCTGACCTGAAGCCTAATACTAGACTAACCCTAAACCTAATTGTATCCAGAACCCAAACCCTAACCCTAACCATAACCCTAATCCAAACGAAAACCTCAAAGTAAATCTAACCATAAACATAACAGTAATCCTAACCCTAACCGTAAACCGAAACCTAACCATAACACTAAGCCAAACACGAAACTGAACACTAACCCTAAACCGAACCCTAGCCCTAACCCAAATCAGAACCTCACCCTACCCCTAATTTTAACACTAACCCTAAGGTGAACACTCAACCTAATCATAACCCTAACACTAGCACAAACCCCAAACCTAACCTAACCCTAACCAGAACCAGAACACTAACTCAAACCCTAAACACAACTATAACCCTAAATCAAACCCAACACTAACCCTAACACTAACCCTAGCCCTAACTCTAACCCTAAACATAACAAGAACCCTAACGCTAAAGCTAAGCCTTTTCTGAACCCAAAAACTAACCATATTCCTAATACGAAACCAACGCTAATCTTAAACGTAACCCTAAACCTTACCCTGACACCAACACTAACCGTAACCCTAACTGGAACCTGAACCCTAAACCTACGCCTAACACTCACCTTAACCCTAAACTGAATCCTAACCTTAACAAGAACCCTAGCCTGAACCCGAACCCTAACACTAAATGGAAGCCTAACCCGACCCTAACCCTAAGCCTAAACTGAACCCAAAACCGAAACCTAACCCTAAGCCCATCTCTAATACGAATACTCACACTAACACTAAACATAAAACTAACCCTAACTCTAATGCAAACTCTAACCCTAACCCTAACGCTAACCTAACCCTACCACTGAACCTAACCCTAACCCTAACACTAACCCTAAACTCTAACCCTAACCCTACAAGTAAAATAAACCTGTACCGAAGCTAAACCTTAACTCTAACCAGAACCCTAACCCTAACCCTAAACCTAACTTGATCATAACCCTAGCCCTAAACTCAACCCTAAGCATAACCTGAATACTAACTCAAACCTGGACCCAAACCCAAACACTAGCCCTAACCAGAACCCTAAACCTAACCATAACAATAAAAGTAACCTGATCCTAACCTGAAACGTAACCGGAAAAGAAACATATCCCTAAACCTAACACCAACACTAAGCCTAAACCTAACAGTAACACGAACCCAAACTCAACCCTAACACTAACCCCTACGGGAACGAAAACATAACCATAAACCTCACCTTAAGTGTAACCACATCCCTAACCCTAAACCGAACCTGTACCCAACTCTAACATTAACCCTAGCCTAACTATAACACTAACTTGTACTGGAACACTAAACCTAAACCTAACCTGTACACTAAGCCTAACCCTAACCTGAAGCCTAACCAGACCCTACCACTAACCATAAACAACCCCTAACCTGAAACCTAACCCTTAACCTAATACAAACACTAATCCTAAAATTAAACCTAATGGTACACCTAACCCTAACCCAAACCGTAACACTTACCGTAACCCGAAACCTAACCTGAAGTCGAATAATAATACAAACCCTAACTCTTACTCTAACTCGACCTCTAACGATAAACCTAACCTATACCCTAAGCCTAAGACTAACCCTAACAGTAAACTTAACCCTAACCCTAATCCTAACAGGAAACATAACCCTAAAGCTAGCCATAAAACTAATCCGAACCCTAACCCTAACCCAAAACCAAACCTAAACCTAACCCTGACCCTAACACTAACCTGAACACTATCGCTAATCTTAACCTTAACCCAAACCCGAAACCTAGCCACGACACAAACATTAACCTGAACCCTAACCCTAACTTTAACCTAACCAAAGCGTAACACTAAAACTAGACCTAAGTCTAAATTTAACGATAACTCGAACTCTAACAGCAACCCTAACCCTAACCTGAACCTGAACTGTAACCCTAACTCCAGCCCTAACACTAATATGTACCCTAAAGCTAACCCAAACTTCAAGGCTAATGCTATCCGTAACCCAACCCAATCCTAACCCTAAGCCTATCCCTAACCCAAAGCCTAACCCTAACCCAAACCCTAACATTAACCCTAATCCTAACCCGAAACCTAACCCTATTGCAGTGCTAAAACTAACCCTAACACTAACCCTAACAGTAACTCAATGCAAGCCTAACCCTAAACCTAGCACTAAACCAAAGCCTAACCCTAACCTGAACCTTAATAGTAACCCGAAACTGATCCCTAAACTTAACTCTCATCTTAACTGTTACACTAAACTGAACCCTAAACCTAAGCCTAACATGAAGCTTAACCCAACAATAACCCAAACCCTAACCTGATCCAGAACCCTAACCCTAACTATAACACTAATCCAAACACCCTCTCCCCAAACGTAACACTAACACTAACTGTAACCCTAATCTTGACCCAAAATCAATCACTAATGCTAACCTGAATAAGAACTTGAACCCTAAACCTAACCCGAACACCAAACCTAACCCTAACATGAACCGAAATCCAACCTTAACCTGAATCCTAGCCAGACCATAACCCTAAACCTAATGTGATCTCGGAGCTGAACCCCAACCCTAACACTAACCCGAACACGAACCCTAACACTAAACCTAACCTTTACCCTAACCCGAACCCTTAACCTAAACTTAAACCTAACCCTGCCCCAAAACATATCCTTAATTCCAGCCACAATGCAAACCCAAAACCTAAGCCGAACCTGAAAACTAACCCTAACCCTAATCCGAACCAAACCCTAACCCTAAGGCTAGAACTAACCCTAACCCTAAGTCGAACCCTAAAGCTAACACTAACCCTAAATGGAAACTGAAACTTAATCCTAAAATTAATCCGAACACTAAACATAACCCTATACATAAACGCAATCTTAACCCTAAACCGAAGCCAACTGTAACCAACTCTAGCCCTAAACCTAACCCAAAAGCGAACCCAACTCCTAACCCTAACCCAAACCCTATGCCTAACCCAAATATGAACCCAACCCTGCCACTAAACCTAACCCTAAGCCTAACACGAAAACTAGCCCTAACCTTAACCCTAACCCGGCTCCAACCCAAACCCTAACCCATACCCTAAAGTGATCACTAACCCTAACCCTAACCCTAACCAGAAGCCTGAAACTACCATAACGCAACCCTAACCTGATACCAAACCCGAATCCTAAATCTAGCCCGACCACTAAACCTAACCCTAAACTTAACACAAAGCCTAACACTAACTTTAAATTAAAGCCAACTCGACCACAGACCTGAAGGCTAACCCTAACCCTATACTTAAACAAAACCAGTACACGAACCCTAAAACTAACCCTGCCCAGAAACTTAACCATAACCCTAACCCCAACCCTAAAACTAACCCTAACTCTGACGTGAACCCTAACCATTACCCTAAGCCAAACCCTAACCGTAACCAGAACCCTAACCCTAACCTTAACGGGAAGGCAATGACAACCCTAATTCTAACTTTAACAGTAACCCTAACCCTTAGCCTAACAATAATACAAACCTGAACCCTAATGCTAACTCTCACCTGAAGCCTAACCCGACATTAACACTGACCAGAGCACTAAACCTAACCTTAATTCCAACCTAAATGTAACCCTAACCATGACAAGCCTCAATCCTAAACCTAACCCTAACCGGAACCAAATCATAACACTAAAACTAACCCTAACAGTGACCCTAACACTAACCTGAACATGAACCATAAAGCTAAGCCTGACCCTAACCATAACCCTAGCCCTAACCCTAAGCCTAACCATAAACATAACCCGGACCCTAACACGAACCCTAACCCTAAACCTAAACCAAACCCATACACAAACCCTAACCCGAAGCCTAAGCCTAACCTTAACCCTAACATTAACTGGAACACGAACCATAATCCTAACCCTAAATCTAACCCGATCCTTAACCCAAAACCTAACACGAACCTTAAGCCAAAAGCTAGTAATGATTCACACTCAGATACAAAGATGCTTCTTTCTGTCAACTTACAAACCTAGAGAAGAAAGTGTGTTCTCTAAGGAATTTGAGAGTGTTTCTGTCTCTAGAAACTCCACGGAGCTGTTTCCAAACCGCCTTTCGGAAGGTGATCATTAGCAGGTGGAAGGAAGGGAGATGGCGCATGTAGTTACTTCCAGGAATGAGTGTAAACCATAGTTTAACTCAACTGTAGTAATGATTGCCCCTCAGATACCAAAATGTTTCTTACCATCTTCTCACAAGCCGGGATAAGAAAGTGCCTTCTCTAAGGAACTTGAGTGAGATTCTGTCTCAAGGCCCTACATGGTGCTGTGCACAACTTTGAATGAGAAGGCAATCCTTAGGAGTTGTAAGAAAGGGAGATTGGGAACAAACTTGTTTCCAGGAATGGGTCTTATAAAAACAATGCCTTCTGAAAGGCATGTGAGATTTCTTCTCAATGGCCATAAATATTTTGATGTTGTAAGCCTGGTTTACGATTGTGAACTTTATGAGATGGAAGAGAGAGCGATCTGGCAGAAAGTTATTTCCCAGAATGTATGTTGTAGCCAGTTTAGCTCGGCTCTAGGTATGATTGCCAGTCCTATAGAAACTTCTTTCTAGACACCGACTAGGAACTTGGAATCAGAAAGAGCCCTATCAAAGAAATGTGTGATTCTTGTGAAGGTCCAAAATGGGAATCTGTGCAAAATGTTGTTTAGGTATTACGTGATTCTTACAAGCTGGAAGGAAGAGAGATGGGGCATGAACTTATTTCCAGGAATGGGTGCTAGACATAGTTGGCTCAGCTCCACACTGGATTGCAAGTATTATACATATCTCTTCCCAGAAATGCCCTGAGAAGCCAGCATCAGAACATTGCCTTCTGAAAGGAATGAGAGAATCCTTCTCAGGGCCATGAATGGCATCATGTTCTAAACCTGGTTTAGGTGTATGATCCTTAGGAGATGGAAGGGAGAGGGATCAGGCACAAAGTTTTTCCAGGAATGGGCTCATGCAGTTTAGCTCAGCGCTAGATATGACTGCCAGTCCTATACAACCGTGTTGCTAGACAGCAAGTTGCAACTTGGAATAAGAATGTGCCTTCTCAAAGGAACGTGCGATTTCTTCACAAGGTCACAAATAGAAATCTGTGCCAAAACTTGTGTAGTTACTAAATGATCTTTACTAGCTGGAAAGAAGGAAGATGGGGCATGAATTTATTTCCAGGAGTTGGTGTCATATCCAGTTTATCTCAGCTCTAGGAATCATTTCCACTCTTATACAAAATTGTTGCTAGAGAGCAACTTGCACCTTTGAATAAGAACCTGCTTCCTCAACGGAATGTGCAATTTCTTCTCAAGGCCCTAAAATGGAAATCTATCTCAAATCTTCTTTAGGTATTATGTGATACTTACTAGACGGAAGGAAGGGAGATGGGGCGTGCAGTAATTCCAGGAGTTGGTGTCATACCCAGTTTCGCTCAGTTCTAGGTATGCTTGCAATTCCTATAGAAACTTGTTGTTAGCTACTTGGAACATGGAATCAGAAACTACTTTCTCAAAGGAAGATTTAATTCCTTCTGAAAGCCCAAAATGGGTATCTGTGCCAAAACTTCTTTAGGTATTATAGGATCTTTACTGGCTGGAAGGAAGTCAGATTGGGTATGAAGATATTTCCAGGAGTTCGTGTCATACCCAGTTTAGCTGAGTGCCAGTTATGATTGCCAGTCCATAAAAATAATTCCTAGACAGCAACTTAATTGTTGGAATAAGAAAAAGACTTCTCAAGGGAGCGTGCGATTTATTCTCAAGGAACTAAATGGCTATATATGCCAAACTTGTTTGGGAAATATGTGACCGTTACTAGCTGGAAGCAATGGACATAGGGCATGAAGTTATTTCCAGGAGTTGCTCTCATACCCAGTTTAGCTCAGCTTTAGTAATCATTTTCAGTCCTATACAATCTTGTTGTTAGACAGCAACATGTAATTTGAAATCAGAAAGTTCTTCCACAAAGGAATATGATATTGCTACTAAAGGCCCCAAACAGATGGATGTGCCAAAACTTCCTTAGGTATTATGTGACCCTTACTAGCTGGAAGCAAGGGAGACTCGGCATGATGTTATATCCAGGAGTTGGTGTCATAACCATTTTAGCTCAGCTCCGGGTGTGACTGACATTCCTCTACAAACTTGTTGCTACACAGCAACTTGGAACGTGGAATCAGAATGTGCCTGCTCAAAGGAAACTGAGATTCCTTCTGAAGGTGCAAAACGGCATATGGTGCCAAAACCGGTTTTGGTATTATGTGATCCTTACTAGCTAGATGTAAGGGAGATGGCACATGAATCCATTTTCAGGAATGGGTGCTATACTTGGTTTGCCTCAACTCCACTCTGGATTGCCAGTCCTATACAAACCAGTTGATAGACCTACCTTGACAAGCTCAGATCAGAACACTACCTTCTGAAAGGCATATGAGATTCCATATCAATGGCCCTAATTTACATCATGTTCTTAACCTGGTTTAGGTGTGTGATCTTTACGAGGTGGGATGGAGAGTGTCATACACAAAATTAAATCCAGGAATGGGTGTCATACCCAGTTTAGCTCAGCTTTATGTATGATTGCCACTTCTGTGGAAACTTCCTCCTAGAAAGCTACTTGGAACATGGAATCAGAAATTGCCTTCTAAAAGGAATGTTTTATTCCTCAAGAAGGCCCAAAATGGGAATCTGTGAAAAATCTTGTTTAGATATTCTTTGATCCTTATCAGCTGGAAGGAAGGGAGATGGGGCATGAAGTTATTTTCAGGAATGTGTGCTATACGTGGTTTTCTCAGCTCCAATCTTGATTGCCAACCCTATACAAACCTGTTGCCAGACCTGGACTGAGATGCCAGGATCAAAACACTGCCTTCTTTAATACATGTGTGGTTCCTTCTCGATGGCCATAAATATCATCATGTTCTAAACCTGGTTTAGGCGTCTGATCCTTACGAGATGGAAGGGAGAGGGATCAGGCACAAAGTTTTTTCCAGGAATGGGTTTCATACCCAGATTAGGTCAGTGTTAGGTATGATTGCCAGTTCTATATAAAATTGTTGCTAGAGAGACACTTGGAACGTCAAATAAGAAAGTGCTTCCTCAAAGGAATGTGCAATTTCTTCTCAATGCCCCAAACAGAAATCTGTGCCAAAACTTCTTTAGGTATAATGTGATCCTTACTAGCTGGAAAGAAGGGAGATGTGACATGAAGTAATTTCCAAGAGTTGGTGTCATACCCAGGTTAGCTCAACTCTTGGTATGATTGTTTTTCCTATACAAACGTGTAGCTATACAGTGAATTGCAACTTGGAATCAGAAAATGCCTACTCAAAGGATCGTGTGAATCCTTCTGAATTCCCAAAACGGGAGTCTGTGCCAAAAGTTGTTTAGCTCCTATGTGATCATTATTATCTTTACGGAAGGGAGATGGGGCATGAAGTTTTTTTTCATGAAAGTGTGCTATACATCGTTTGGTTCAGCTCCACTCTAGATTGTCAGTCCTATACAAAACTGTTGCCATACCTCCCCTGAGAAGCCGGGATCAGAACACTGCCTTCTGAAAGGCATGTTAGATATCTCCTCAACAGCCCTAAATGGCCTCATGTGCTTAGCCTGGTTTAGGGGTGTGATCCTTACAAGATGGAAGGCAGAGAGTTCAGGCAGAAAGATATTTCCAGGAATATGTGTCATATCCAGTTTAGCTTGGCTCTAGGTATGATTGCCAGTCTTATAGAAACTTCTTTCTAGACACCGACTTGGAACTTGGAATCAGAATGTGCCTTATAAATGGCACATGAGATTACTTGCAAAGGTCCAAAACGGTAATCTGTGCCAAATCTTGTTTAGGTATTATGTGATCCTAACTATCTGGAAGGAGGGGTTATGGGGTATGAAGTTATATCCCAGAGTTGGTGTCATACCCAATTTAGCTCTGATCTAGGTATGATGCCACCCCTATAGAAACTTCCTACTAGACCACTACTTGGATCATGAAATCAGAAATTCCCTTCTCAAAGAAAGATGTGATTCTGTCTGAAGACCCAAAATGGGAATCTGTGCCAAAACTTGTTTAGTTATTATGAGATCTGACTAGCTGGAAGGAAGGAATATGGACATGAATTTATTTCCAGGAATTGTTGCAACACATGCTTTGTTTACTCCACACTGGATTGCCATTCCTATTCAAACCTATTCCCAGACATGGACTGACAAGCTGGCATCAGAACACTGCCTTCTGAAAGGCATGAGAGAATACTTCTCAAGGGCCGTAAATGGCATCATGTTCTAAACATAATTTAGGTGTGTGATCCATATGACATGGCTGGGAGAGGGATCAGGTACAAAGATTTTTCCTGGAATGGGTGTGTCAGGAGAGAGGGAGAATCTCCCTCTGCCCTTTTCCTTAAGGTTCTTATGGCTGACCAAAAAATTAACATGACAAGGTAGCAGAAGAAAATAATATGAAATTTAATAACATGTATACATGGGAAAACTCAGAAATGAGCAACTCGTCTCTCTGTCTAAGCTGCTTGCTCAACTGTTTTAGCTAAAGGTGAGGAAGCTGTTGGGGGTGGCTAGTGGTGTGGCACTTCAGAAGGCAAGAAGACAATTCTATTCAGGGTGATCTATAGAAAATTTGGTCAGTGAGAGATAGAGCTTTTGATAAAAGGGGCCTGGTGCTTTTCCTATTGTAACCTGCATCCCAAATTATCTTTATGGCCATCGTGATAATAACAGCTTCCTGAAACAGATCTTTTGTTTTAAATATGTTAGGCAGCTTGGGAGGGGAAACTCATATTCTTCCTGAGTCCTCTGAGTCCTTATTGTCTTCAGCTCGAAATAATCCACATACATGTGTGGTGCCTTCAGGGATATCTTGCCCTGAGCACCATTATGTGTCATACTCAGTTTAGCTCAGTGCTAAGTTTGATTACTAGTCCTATAAAAAATTGTTGGTAGACAGCAACTTGCAACTTGGAATAAGAAAGTGCTTCCTCAAAGGAACCTGCGATTTCTTCTCAAGAACCCAAAATAGGAATCTTTGTCATAACTTGTTTAAGTATTGTGTGATCCTTACTAGCAGGAAGGAAGAGAGATGAGGCATGAAGTTGTTTCCAGGAGTTGGTGTCACACAGGTTTAGCTCAAATCTAGGAATCATTGCTAATCCTATACAAACTTATTTCTAGGCAGCAACTTGCAACATGGAAACAGAAAGTGCTTCCTCAAAGGAACGTGCAATTTCTTCTCAAGGCCCCAAACAGAAATCTGTGCCAAAACTTCTGTAGTTATTATGTGATCTTAACTAACTGGAAGGAATGGAGGCGGGGCAAGAAGTTATTTCCAAGAATGGGTGCTATACATCATTTGGCTCAGCTCCACTCTGAATTGCCAGTCCTATACAACCCTAGACCCTGACATGCACTGACAAGCCGTCATCAGAACAATGCCTTTTGAATTGCATGAGAGAATCCTTTGCAAGGGCCGTAAATGGCAACATGTTCTAAACCTGTTTTAGGTGTGTGATCCTTACGAGATTGAAGGGAGAGGGATCAGGCACAATGTGTTTTCCAGGAAGGGGTGTCATACCCAGTTTAGCTCAGGGCTAGCTATGATGGCCAGTCCTATACAAAATTGTTCCTAGACAGCAACTTGCAACATGGAACAAGAAAGTGCTTCCACAGAGGGACGTGCAATTTCTTCTCAAGGCACCAAAATGGGAATAGGTGCCAAAACTTCTTAGGTAATATGAGATCCTTAATATCTGGAATGAAGGGAGATGGGGCATGAAGTTATATACAGGAGTCTGTGTCATAGCCAGTTTAGCTCAGCTCTAGGAATCATTGCCAGTCCTATACAAATTTGTTTTTACACAGCAAGTTTCAACTTGGTGTAAGAAAGTGCTTCCTCAAAGGAACATGCAATTTCTTCTCAAGGCCCCAAACCCAAATCTGTGCCAAAACTTGTTTTGGAATTTTGTGATCCTTACTAGCTAGGAGGAAGTGAGATGGTGCATGAAGCCATTTTCAGGAATGGGTTTTATACTTGGTTTGCCTCAGCTCCACTCTGGATTGTCAGTCCTATACGAAACTCTTGATAGACATGCCCTGATGGGCCAGGATCAGAACAATGTCTTCTGAGAGGCAATGAGATTCCTTCTCATTGTCACTAAATATCATAATGTTCTTAACCTGGTTTAGGTTTGTGATCCTCATGAGTTGGCAGGCAGAGAGATCAGGCAGAGTTTTATTTCCAGGAATCGGTGTCATACTCAGTTATCTCAGCTCTAGGTATGATTGCCAGTCCTGTAGAAACTAATTTTTTGACCTCGCCTTGGAACTTGGAATCCGAAAGTGCCTTATCAAAGGAACATGAGGTTCCTTGTGAAGGTCAAAAACGGGAATCTGTATCAAAACCTGTTTAGGTATTATGTGATCCTTACTAGCTGGAAGGAGGGTGGATGGTGCATGAAGCCATTTACAGAAATGGTTGCCATACTTTGTTTGGTTCAGCTACAATATGGTTTGCCAGTCCTATTCAAACCTGTTGTTAGACCTGCCCTGACATGCTGGGATTAGAACACTGCACTCTGAAAGGCATGTATGATTCCTTCTCAACGGCCCTACATGGCATCATGTTCTTAAGCTGGTTTAGGTGTGTGATCCTTATGAGATGTCCGTGGGTTGGGTCAGGAACTAATTTATTTCCAGAAATGGGAGTCATACCCAGTTCAACTTAGCTCTACTATGATTGCCACTCCTATAGAATCTTGCTGCTGGTCAGCTACTTGGAAAAATGGAATCGTAAATTGCCTTCTCAGAGCAAGGTGTGATTCTTTCTGAAAGCCCAAAGTGGGAATCTGAGCCAAAACTTTTTTAGATACTATGTGAATCTTAGTAGCTGGATGGAAGTGAGATGAGGAATGAAGCTATTTCTAGGAGTTGGTGTCATAACAAGTTTATCTCAGCTCTTCAAATCATTGCCAGTTCTCTACAAATTTTTGCCAGAGAGCATCATGCAACTGGGAGTCAGAATGTGCTTCCTTAAAGAACGTGAAATTTCTTCTCAAAGCCCAAACAGGAATCTGTGCCAAAACTTGTTAATGATTATGTGAACCTTACTAGCTGGAAATAAGGGAGATGTGGCATGAAGTTATTTCCAGGAGTTCCTGTCGTACCCAGTTTAGCTCAGCTCTAGGTATGATAGTCTTTTCTACACAAACTTGTTGCTTCACAGCAACATAAAATTGGAAGCATAAAATGTCTGCTCAATTTATGTGTAATTCCTTCTGAGGGCCCAAAACGGAAATCGGTGCCAAAACTTCTTTTGGTATTATGTGATCCTTACTAGCTGGAAGGAAGAGAGATGGGGCATGATGCCATATTCAGGAATCAGTGCTATACTTGCGTTGGCTCAGCTCCATTTTGGGCACCAAGTCCTACACAAACATGTTGATAGACCTGCCCTGAAAAGCCAGGATCAGAACCCTGCCTTCTGAAAGGCATGTGTGATTTCTTCTCAATGGCCCTATACAAACTAGATTCAACACAACGACTTGCAACTTGGAGTCAGAACGTGCCTGCTCAAAGCAACGTGAGATTCATTTTGGAACGAATGCAGATGGGGCTTGAAGTTATTTTCTGGAATGGGTGGTATACAGGGCTTGGCTCAGCTCCACTCTGGACTGCCAGTCTTATACAAACCTAGTCCCACACATGCACTGAAGCTGGCATCAGAACACTGCCTTCTGAAAGGCATGTGAGATTCCTTCTCAATGGCCATAAATATCATCATGATCTAAACCTGGTTTAGGTGTGATCCTTGCGAGATGGAAGGGAGAGATAAGGCAGAAAGTTATTTCCAGGAATGGGTGTCATACCAAGTTTAGCCTGGCTCTAGATATGATTACCAGTCCTATAGAAACTTCTTTCTAGACACCGACTTGGAACTTGGAATCAAAAAGTGCCTTATCAAAGGATCATGAGATTACTGGTGATGTTCCAAAATGTGAATCTGTGCCAAAATTTGTTTAGTCATTATGTGATCTAACTAGTTGGAAGGAAGTGAGAAGGCGCATGAAGTTATTTCCAGGAATGGGTGCTATACATGGTTTCACTCATCTCCCCTATGGTTTGCCAGTCCTATACAAAACTAGTTTAAGACCTGACCTGAGAAGCCTGGATCAGAACACTGCCTTCTGGAAAATATGTGAGATTCCTTCTTAACGGCCCAAATTGGCATCACTTACTTAACCAGGTTTAGGTGTGTGATCCTTCCTAGATGGAATGGAGACAGGTCAGGTACAAAGTTATTTCCAGGAGTGGGTGCTAAACATGTTTTGGCTCAGCTCCAGACTAGATTGCCAATTCTGTACAAACCTAGTCCCAGACATGCACTGAGAAGCCAGCATCAGAACACTGCCTTCTGTAAGATCTGAGAGAATCCTTTTCAAGGTCTGAAAATTTCATCATGTTCTAAACCTGGTTTTGGTGTGTGATCCTTACGAGATGGAAGGGAGAGGGATCAGACACAGTGTATTGTCCAGGAATGAGTGTCATACCTAGTTTAGCTCAGCGCTAGATATGATTGCCAGTCCTATACAAAATAGTTGCTAGACAGCAACTTGCAACTTGGAATAAGAAAGTGCTTCCTCAAAGGAATGAGCAATTACCTTTCAAGGCATCCAAATGTGAATCTGTGCCAAAACTTGCTTAGATAGTGTGTGATCCTTACTAGCTGGAAGGAAGCGAGATGGGGCATGAAGTTATTTCCAGTAGTTGGTGTCATACCCACTCTACCTCAGCTCTAGGTATGATTGTCATTCCTATACAAACTTGTTGATACACAACGACTTGCAACTGGGAGTATGAAAGTACCTGCTCAAAGGTACGTGCGATTCCTTCTGTGGCCCAAATTGGGTATCTGTGCCAAAACTTGTTTGGGTATTATGTGATCCTTAGTAGCTGGAAGGAAGGGAGATGTGGCATGAAGTTATATACAGGAATGGATGCTATAAATTGTTTGCCTCAGATCCACTCTGGATTGTCAGTCCTAAACAAACCTCTTCCCTGACATGCCCTGAGAAGACGGCATCAGAACACTGCCTTCTGAAAGGCATGAGAGAAACCATCTCCAGGGCCGTAAATGGCATCATGTTCTAACCTGGTTTTGTAGTGTGATCCCTACAAGATGGAAGGGAGAGTGATTAGGCACAATGTCTTTTCCAGGAATGGGTGTCATACTCAGTTTAGCTCAGTGCTGTGTGTGATTGCCAGTTCTATACAAAATTGTTGCTAGACAGCAACTTGCAACTTTTAATAAGAAAGTGCTTCCTCAAAGGAAAGTGCGATTTCTTCTCAAGGGTCCAAAATGGGAATCTGTGCCAAATCTTGTTTATGTATTTTGTGATCCTTACTAGCTGGAGGAATGGAGATATGACACAAAGTTATTTCCAGGAGATGGTCTCATACCCAGTTTCGCTCAGCTCTAGAAATCATTGCCAGTCCTTTACACACTTGTTGCTAGGCAGCGACTTGCAACTTGGAAGCAGAAAGTGCTTCCTCAAGGGAACAGGCAATTTCCTTTCAAGGCACAAAACAGAAATCTGTGCCAAAACATCTTTAGGTATTATATGATCCTTATTTGCTGGAAGGAAGTGAGATGTGGCATGATGTTATTCCCAGGAATTGGTGCTATACATATTTTGTCTCAGCTCCTCTCTGGATTGACAATCCTATACCAACCTGTTGCCAGACCTGCCCAAAAAAGCCAGGATGAGAACACTGCCTTCTGAAAGGTATGAGAGAATCCTTCTCAAGTGGCGTACATGGCATCATTTTCTAAACCTGATTTAGGAGTGTCATCCTTACGAGATGTAAAGGAGAGTGATAAGGAACGAAGTTTTTTGCAGAAATGGGTGCCATACGCAGTTTACATCGAATCAAGTTATGATTAACGGTCCTATACAAAATGGTTGCAAGACAGCAACTTGCAACTTCGTAGAAGAAAATTCTTCCTCTGAGCAATGTGCGATTTCTTCTCAAGGCCCCCAAATGGGAATCTGTGCCAAAACTTGTTTTGTTATTATGTGATCCTTACTAGCTGGAAAGAAGGGATATGTGGCATGAAGTTGTTTCCAGGAGTTGGTGTCATACCCAGTTTACCTCAGCTCTAGGTATGATTGCTATTCCTGTACAAACTTTTTTCTACACAGCTGCTTTCAACTTGGAATCAGAAAGTGCCTGTTCAAAGGAATGTGCAATTCGTTCTGAAGGCCCAAAATGGGAATCTGTGCCAAAACATGTTTTGTTATCATGTGATCCTTACTAGCTGGAAGGAAGGGAGATGGGGCATGAAGCCATTTTCAGGAATGGGTTTTATACTTGGTTTAGCTCAGCTTCAACCTGGATTTCCAGTCTTCTACAACCTGTTGATAGATCTGCCCTGAAAACCCGGGATCAGAACACTGCCTTCTGAAAGGCATGTGTGATTCCTTCTCAGCTACCATAAATGGAATCATGTTCTTAACCTGCTAGGTGTGTTATCCTTATGAAGTGGAAGGATGAGAGGTCATGCAAAAAGTTATTACCAGGAATGTGTGTTATACACATGTTATCTCATATCTAGGTATGATTGCCACTCCTATAGAAACTTGCTGCTAGACAGCTACTTCGAACATGAAATCAGACAGTGTCTTTTCAAATGAACATGAGATTCTTGGTTAAGGTCCAAAACGGGAATCTGTGCTAAAACATGTAAAGGTATTATTAGATCCTTACTAGCTGGAAGGAAGGGAGATGGGGCATGAAGTTATTTCCAGGATTTAGTGTCATACCAAGCTTAGCTGAGCTCAAGGTATGATTGACACTCCTATAGAAACTTGCTGTTAGACAGCTACATGGAACATGGAATCAGAAATTGCCTTCTGAAAGGAATGTCAGATTCCCTCTGAATGCCCAAAATGGGAGTCTGTGCCAAAGCTTCATGTATTATTTGATCCTTACTAGTTGGAAGGAAGGTAAAGGGGCATGAAATTATTTCCAGGAGTTTATGTGATAACCAGATTAGCTGAGCTCTAGGAATCATTGCCAGTCCTATACAAACTTGTTGCTAGACAGCAACTTGCTACATGGAATAAGAAAGTGCTTCCTCAAAGGAACGTGCAATATATTCTCCAGAGCCCAAACAGAAATCTGTACCAAAACTTCTTTATGTAGTATGTGATCATTACTAGCTTGAAAGAAGGCAGATGTGGCATGAAGTTATTTCAAGGAGCTTGTGTCATACCAGTTTAGAACAGCTCCAAGAATCACTGCCAGCCCTATACAAACCTGTTGCTAGACAGCAAGTTGCAACTTGGAATCAGAAAGTGCTTCCTCAGAGGAATGTGCAATATCTTTCAAAGGCCCCAAACAGAAATCTTTGCCAAAACTTGTTTAGGTAATGTGTGATCCTTCTAGCCACTAGGACGGGAGCTGGGGCATGAAGTTATTTCCAGGAATGTGAGCTATACATGGTTTGTCTCAGCTCCAATCTGTATTGCCAGTCCTATACCAACCTAGTCCCAGACAAGCTTTGAAAGCAGGCATCAGATCAATGTTTTCTGAAAGGCAGGAGAGAATCCTTCTCAAGTGCCATAAATGGCATCTTGTTCTAAACATGGGTTAGGTGTGTGATCCTTATGAGATGGAAGTGAGAGGGAGAAGGCACAAAGATTTTTCCAGCAATGGGAGTCATACCCAGTTTAGCTCAGAGCTAGGTATGATTGCCAGTGCTTTACAAAACTGATGCTAGAGAGCAACTTCCAACTTGGAATAAGAAAATGCTTCCTCAAAGGAACATGCAATTTCTTCTCAAGGCCCAAAAATCAGAACCTGTGCCAAACTTGTTTAGGTATTATATGATCCTTACTCGCTGGTAGGAATGGAGTTGGGGCATGAAGTTACTTTCAGGAATGGGTCCTATATATGGTTTGGCTCAGTTCAACTCTGGATTGCCACTCCTATACAAACCTTTTGCCCAACCTGCCCTCAGAAGCCGGGACCAGAACACTTCCTTCTGAAAGGCATGTGAGATTTCTGCTCAATGACTGTAATTATCATCATCTTCTAAACCTGGTTTAGGTATGCGATCCTTACGAGCTCGAAGGGAGAGAGATCAGGCAGAAAATTATTTCAATGAACGGGTGTCATACCCAGTTTAGCTCGGATCTAGTGATCAATGCCAGTCCTATAAACACTGCTTTCTATACACCAACTTGGAAGTTGGAACATGTAAATGGAAAGTTCCTTATCAAAGGAACATGTGATTCCTTGTGAATGTCAAAAACGGGAATCTGTGCCAAAACATCTTTGGTATTATTTGATCATAAAGTGCTGGAAGGATGGATGATGGGGTATGAAGTAATTTCCAGCTTTAGGTGCTATACATTGTTTGGCTCTGCTCCACTCTGGACTGCCTGTGCTATACAAACTTAGTCCCAGACATGCACTGGCAAGCCAGCATCAGAACAAGTTCTTCTTAAATGCATGAGACAATACCTTTCAAGGGCCATAAATGTTGTCACTTTCTAAACCTGGTTTTGGTGTGTCATCCTAAGAAGATGGAAGGGAGAGTAATCACTCACAGAGTTTTTTCCAGGAATGGGTGTCATAACCATTTTAACTCTGCGCTATGTATGATTGCCAGTCCTAACCAAAATAGATGCTAGAAAGGAACTTGCAAATTGGAATAAGAAATTGTTTACTCAAAGGAATGGGCGATTTCTTCTCAAGACCCCAAAATGTGAATCTGTTTTAAAACTTGTTTAGGTAGTATGTGATCCTTAATTGCTGGAAGGATGGGAAGTGGGGATGAAGTTATTTCCAAGAGTTGGTGTCATACCCAGTTTAGCTGAGCTCTAGGTATGATTTCCACTCCTATAGAAACTTGCTGTTAGACAGCTACTTGGAACATGGAATCAGAAATTGCCTTCTCAAAGGCAGAAGTGATTCCTTCTGAAAGCCCTTGTGGGAATCTGTGCCAAAATTGTTTAGGTATTATGTGATCCTTACTAGCTGGAAGAAAGGGAGATTTGGGATGATGTTAATTCGAGGTGTTGTTGTCATACCAAGTTTAGCTCAGCTCTGGGATTCACTCCCAGTCCTATACAAACTTTTTGTTAGACAGCAACTTCCATCTTGGAATCGGAAAGTGCTTCCTCAAGGGAACGTGCAATTTCTTCTCAAGTCCCAAAACGGGAATCTGTGCCAAAACTTCTTTAGGTATTATGTGATGCTTACTAGCAGGAAAGAAGGGAGATGTAGCATGAAGTTATTTCCAGGAGTTGGTGTCATATCCAGTTTCCTTCAGTTCTAGGTCTGATTGACAATCCTATAGAATTTTGCTGTTAGACAGGTACTTGGAACATCGAATGAGAAATTGACTTCTCAATGAAAGTTGTGATTCCTTCTGAAGGCCCAAAAAGGGAATCTGTGCCAAAACTTGTTTAAGTATTATATCATCCATACTAGCTGGAAGGAAGTGAGATGGAGCATTAATCCATTTTCAGGAATGGCTGCAATAAGTATTTGGCTCAGCTCCACTCTGGACTGCCAGTCCTATACAAACTTGTTCCTAGACCTGCCCTGACTAGCCAGGATAAGAACACTGCCTTCTTAAAGGCAAGTGAGAATCCTTCTCAATGGCCCTAAATGACATCAAGTTCTTAACCTAGATGATGAGTTTGGTCCTTACGAGTTGGAAGGGAGAGAGATCAGGCACAAATTTATTTCGAGATATGGGCGTCATACCCAGGTTACCTCTGCTCTAGCCGTGATTACCAGTCCTATAGGAACTACATTCTAGACACTGACTTGGAATTTGGAATCAGAAAGTGCCTTATCAATGGAACATGAGATTGCTTGGGAAAGGTCTATAATGTGATTCTCTGTCAAAACTTTTTTATACATTCTGTGAACCAAACTAGCTAGAAGGAAGTTAGATGGGGCATGAAGGTATTTCCAGGAATGGGTCTGATACATGGATTGGCTCAGTTCCACACGGGATTGCCAGTCCTTTACAAACCTTATGCCAGACATGCACTGACAAGCCAGCATCACAACAATGCCTTCTGAAAGGCATGAGAGAAAACTTCTCAAGGGCCGTAAATGGCATAATGTTCTAAACCTGGTTGATGTGTGTGATCCTTACAAGATGGAAGGGAGAGGGATCAGGCACAAATTATTTTCCCAGAATGGCTGTCATACACAGTTTAGCTCAGCACTAGGTATGATTGCCAGTCCTAAACAAAATGGTTGCTAGACAGCAACTTGCAACTTGGAATAAGAAACTGCTTCCTCAAAGGCAAGTGCGATTTCTTCTCAAGGCCCCATAATTAGAATCTGTTCCAAAACTTGCTTAGATATTATGTGATCATTACTGGCTGGAATTTATGGAGATGGGACATGAAGATTTTTCCTGGAATGGTTGTCATACCCTGTTTAGCTCAGCTCTAGGAATCATTATCAGTCCTATACAAATTTGTTGCTAGACTGCAACTTGCAACTTGGAAACAGAAAGTGCTTCCTTAAAGGAACGTGCAATTTCTTCTCAAGGCCTCAAACAGATATCTGTGCCAAAACTTCTCTAGCTATTATGTGAATCTTATGCACTGGGAAGAAGGGAGATGTGGCATGAAGTTATTTTCAGCTGTTGGTGTCATACCCATTTTAGTTTATCTCCAGTTAGGATTCCCATTCCTCAACAAACTTGCGGCTATAAAGCGACTCACGTCTTGGAATCAGAAATTGCCTGCTGAAAGGAAAGTGTGATTCCTTCTGAAGGCTCGAAAGGGGAATCAGTACAAAAACTGGTTTTGGTATTACGTGATCATTACTTGCTTGAAGGAATGGAGATTGGGCATTAAGTTATTTTCAGGAATGAGTGCCATACATGGTTGACTCAGGTCCACTCAGGATTGCCAAACCTATACAAACCTGTTGCCAGACCAGCCCTGAGAAGCCTGGATCTGAACACTGACTTCTGAAAGGCATGTGAGATGCCTTCTCAATGGCTGGACATATCATCATGTACTAAACCTACTTTACGTTTGTGATCCTTAAGAGATTGAAGGGAGAGAGATCAGGTAGAAAGTTCTTTCCATTAATGGGTGTCATACCAAGTTTAGCTCGGCTGGAGGTATGATTGCCATTCTTATAGAAACCTCTTACTAGACACCAACTTGGAACTTGGAATCAGAATGTGCCTTAACAAAGGAACACGAGATTCCTTGTAAAGGAATCTCATGTACTCAAAGGTACATGAGAATCCTTGTGAAGTTCCAAAATGGGAATCTGTGCAAAAAATTGTTTAGGTAATATGGGGTCCTAACTAGCTTGAAGGAAGTAAGATGGGGTAGGACGTTATTTCCAGGAATGGGTGTTATACGTGGATGGCTCAATTTCACTCTGGATTGCCAGTCCTATACAAACCTGGTCCCAGACATGCACTGATAAGCCGGCTAAAGCTCACTGCCTTCTGCAAGGCATGAGAGAATTATTCTCATGGGCCGTAAAGGGCAAAATGTTCTATAAGTTGTTTAGAGGTGTGATCCTTACGAAATGGAAAGGAGAGGTATCGGGCACAAAGTTTTTTCCAGGATTGGCTGTCATACCCAGTTTAGCTCAGCGCTAGGTATGATTTCCACTCACATAGAGACTTGCTGTTAAACAGCTACTTGGAACATGGAATCAGAAATTGCCTTCTCAAAGAAAGGTGTGAGTCCTTCTGAAATCGCAAAAGAGAAATGTATGCCGAAACTTGTTTAGGTATTATTCGATAAATTTTACCTGGAAGGAAGGGAGATGGAGCATAAAGTTACTTCCAGGAGTTGGTGTCGTACCCAGTTTAGCTCAGCTCTGGAAATCATTGCCAGTCCTATTCAAACATGTTGATAGACAGCAACATGTAACTAGGAATCTTAAAGTTTTTCCTCAAAGGAACGTCCAATTTCATCTCAATGCCCCAAACATTAGTCTCTGCCAAAACTTGTTTAGGTATTTTGTGATCCTTAATAGCTGGAATAAAGGGAGATGGGGAATGAAGTTATTTCCTGGAGTTGGTGTCATACTCAGTTTGCTCAGCTCTGGGAAGCATTGTCAGTCCTATGCAAACTTGTTGCTAGACAGCAACTTGCAACTTGGAATCAGAAAGTGCTTCCTCAGAGGAACGCGCACTTTCCTTTTAAGGCCTGAATTATCAATCGATGAAAAAACTTCTTTAGGACTTATGTGATCTTTACTAGCCCGGAAGTAAGGGAGATGAGGCATGAAGATATTTTCAGGAATAGGTAATATTCATGGCTTGCCTCAGCTACACTCTGGATTGCCAATCCTATACAAACCTGTTGCCAGACCTGCCATAAGAAGCCAGGATCAGAACAAAGCCTTCTGAAAGGCATATGTGATTCCTTCTCAATGACCATAAATATCATCATGTTCTAAACCTGGTTTAGGTTTGAGATCCTTAGTAGCTCAAAGTAATTGCGATGGGGAATGAAGTTATTTCCAGGAATAAATGTCATATTCAGTTTAGCTCAGCTGTGGGAATCATTGCCAGTACTATTCAAACTAGTTGCTAGACAGCAACATGCAACTTGGAATCAGAAAGTGCTTCCCCCAAGTGTTGTGCAATTACTTCTCCAGGACCCAAACATTAATCTGTGCCAATTATTGTTTAGGTATTGTTTGTTTCTTACTAGCTAGTAGTAAGGGAGATGGGGCATGAAGTTATTATCCGGAAGGGGTAGTAGTCACTTTGCTCAACTTCGCTCTGGAGTTCCCATCCTATACAAACCTGTTGCCAGACCTGCCCTGAGAAGACAGGATCAGAACACTGCCTTATGAAAGGCATTTGAGATTCTTTCTCAATGGCGGTAAATATCATCTTGTTCTAAAGCTGGTTTAGGAGTGAGATCCTTACTAGATGAAACTAAGTGAGATGGTGCATGAAGATATTTCCAGGTATAGGAGTCACACCCAATTTAGCTCAGCTCTAGGAATCATTGACAGTCCAAAACAAAGTTCTTGCTAGATAGCAACTTGGAATCAGAAAGTGTTTGGTCAAAGGAACATGCAATTTCTTCTCAAGGCCCTAAACATCAATCTGTGCAAAACTTCTTTAGGTATTATGTGATCCTTACTAGCTGGAAGTAAGGTAGTTGGGGCATGAAGTTATTTCCTGGAGTTGGTGGCATAACAATTTTAGCTCAGCTTTGGGAATCATTGTCAGTCCTATGGAAACTTGTTGCCAAACAGCAACTGGTAACCTGGAATCAGAACGTGCTTCCACAAAGGAACGTGCTATTTGTTTTAAAGGTCCCAAAATTTGAAGCTGTGCCAAAACTTGTTTAGGAATTATGTCATCCTTACTAGCTGGAAGTCAGGGAGATGGTGAATGAAGTTATTTCCAGAAGTTGGTGTCATACCCATTTTAGTTCAGCTCTGTGAATCATTGCCATTCCTATACAAACTGTTGCTAGGCAGCAACATGCAATGTGGAATCAGAAAGTGTTTCCTCAAAGGAATGTGCAATGTCTTCTCAAGGCCACAAACATTAATCTGTGCCAAAACAAATTTATGTATTATGTGATGCTTACTAGCTGGAGTAACAGAGTTGATGCATGAAGTTATTTTCAGGCTTTGGTGACATACCCAGTTTAGCTCATCTTTTGGAATTTTTGCAAGTCCTATACAAACTTGTTGCTTGACAGCAACTTGCATCTTGGAATCAGAAAGTGCTTCCACAAAGAACATGCTATGTCTTCTCAATGACCCAAAATGAGAAGCTGTGCCAATACTATTTTAGGAATTTTGTGATCCTTACCAGCTGGAAGTAAGGGAAATGGGGCATGAATTTATTTCCAGGATTTGGTGTCACACCCAGTTTAGCTCAGCTCTGGGAAACATTTCAAGTCCTATATAAACTTGTTGAAAGGCAGCAACTTGCAGCTTGTAATAAGAAAGTGCTTCCTCAAAGGAACGTGCTATTTGGTCTCAAGACCCAAATATGGGAATCTGTGCCAAAAGTTGTTGAGTTGTTATGAGATCATTCCTAGCTGGAATTAAGGGAGATGGGGCATGAAGTTATTTTCATGTATGGGTAATATACTTGGTTTAGCTCAGCTCCATTCTGGATTACCAGGCGTATACAATCCTGTTGCCAGACCTGCCCTGAGAAGCCAGCATCAGAACATGGCCTTTTTAAAGGCATGTGTGATTTCTTCTCAATTGCCTTAAATATCATCATGCTCTAAACCTGGTTTTGGTGTAATATCTTTACTAGGTAGAAGTAAGGGCGATGGCGCTTGAAGCTATTTCCAGGAATGGGTGTCATACCCAGTTTCGCTCAGCTCTGGAAATCATTGGTAGTCCTATAGAACCAGTCCTACACAGCAACTTGTAACTTGGATTCAGAAAGTGCTTCCTCAAACAATCGTGCAATTTCTTCTCATGGCCCCAAACTTTAATCTGTATAAAACTTGTTTAGGTATTTTGTGATCCTTACTATCTAGATGTAAGGGAGATCGAGCATGGAATTATTTCCTGGAGTTGGTGTCATACCCAGATTAGCTTGGCTCTCGGAATCATTGCCAGACATACGCAAACTTAATGCTAGACAGCAATTTGCAAGTTTTAATAACAAATTGCTTCTTCAAAGCAACATGCTATTTCTTTCAAGGCGCCAAAATGAGAATAGGTGCTTAACATGTTTATGTATTATGTGATCTTAACTAGATGGAAGTAAGTGAGATGGGGCATGAAATTATATTCAGAAATTGGTGTTATACATGGCTTGGCTCATCTCTACTCTGGAATGCCAATCCTATACAACCCTCTTGCCAGACCTACCCTGAGAAGCCTGGTTCAGAACACTGTCTTCTGAAAGGCATGTGTTGTTCCTTCTCAATGGCTGTAAATATCATCATGTTCTAAACCTGGTTTAGGTGTGTGATCCTAGTAGATGGAAGGGAGAGACATCAGGCAGAATTTTACTTCCAGGAATAGGTGTCATATCAATTTAGCTCGGTTCTAGGTATGATTGCCAGTCCTATAGAAAGTTCTTTCCAGACACCGACTAAAATCTTGGAATCAGAAATTGTCTTGTCAAAGTAACATGAGATTACTTGTGAAGGTGCAAAAAGGGAATCTGTGCCAAAACTTGTCTAGGTATAATGCAATCCAAATTAGGATTAAGGGAGATGGGGTATGAAGTTAGTTCCAGGAATGGGTGCTATACATGATTTCGCTCACTCCACTAGGGATTGCCAGGCCTATACAAACCTAGTGAAGGAAATGCACTGACAAGCCAGCATCTGAATAATGCCTTCTGAAAGGCATGAGAGAATCCTACTCAAGTGCTATAAATGGCATCATGTTCTAAACCTGGTGTAGGTCTGTGCTCCTTATGAGGGAAGGGAGAGGATCAGGCACAAATTTTTTTTTTTTTTTTCTTTATTGATGTTTTAATGGTTTCTAACATTGTGAAATTTTGGGTTGTACATTTTTGTTTGTCCATCACCATATATATGACTCCCTTCACCCCTTGTGCCCACACCCCTTGTGCCCACTTGTTTGTCCATCACCATATATATGACTCCCTTCACCCCTTGTGCCCACCCCCCACCCCCACTGCCCCTGGTAACC
>CM053518.1:2051873-2071790 GCA_028646465.1 Rhinoceros unicornis
TGCAGACTTCTTATCACTTGGATACTAAACACAATTACTCTCTCCACCGTCACCAGCTCAGCTTTTAATATGTGAAACTTCTAGGGAAGTTTCAGAGGAGGGAACTGATGGTGCTCAGGGCAAGATACCACAGGAGGCACCACTCTGGTATGCGGATTATTTCGAGCTGAAGACAATAAGGACTCAGAGAACTCAGGAAGAATATTTGAGCTTACCCTCTCAAACTGCCTAAAGTATTAAAACAAAAGATGTGTTTCAGGAAGGAGTTATTATCATGATGGCTATAAAAATACTGTAGGATAGAGGTTAAAATAGAAAAGACACCAATAAGCCCATCATATTGGAAGTTCTGTCTCTCTGGCCACAATCTCTGGATGGCCCTGCAAGGAGTTGCCAGACAATCATTTACAATGGAAGTCTCCATTTTTAAAGGGATCTCTCCCTCTGTATTGGGAAGAGGGGGGGTGACCTCATTTCTAGAAACTTGTCAGTGTAGAAGGTGAGGTCTTAAAACTGCATAATAACCTTACTCTTGCTTAGAGTGCTTTAGTGATAATCTCCCGTAACAGACACTCGCACCCCCAACATCCTCCTTGTCTTTGGTTGAACATGGTATTTAAGACGAGAATTTCTGCTATTGTCTTGAGAAACGCAGTGTCCCTGCTTGCTCCCATGTATACATGTTATTAAAATTGGTATTATTTTCTCTTGCTAACCTGTCTTGTTAATTATTTGGCCAGCCATAACAACCTTAAGGAAAAGGGCAGAGGGAGATTCTCTCTCTTCCCCCAACACCCCAGCAGCCTTACTTTGAGCTAGTCATGATCTCACATCTAAACCACGTTTAGAACAAGATGATATTTATGGCCATTGATAAGGATTCTCACATGGCTTTCAGAAAGCAGTGTTCTGATCCTGTCTTCTCAGGGCAGGTCCAGAAACAGGTTTTTATAGTATTGGCAATCCACAGTGGAGCTGAGCCAAACCATGAATACTATGCATATCTGAAAATAACTTCATGCCTCATCTCCCTTACTTCCAGATAGTAAGGATCACAAAATACATAAAGAAGTTTTGGTACAGATTAATGTTTCAGGCCTTGAGAAGAAATTGCATGTTCCTTTGAGGAAACATTTTCTGATTTCAACTTGGATGTTGCTGTCTAGCAACAAGTTTGTATAGGATTGGCAACGAATTCCAGAGCTCAGCTAAATTGCATATGACACCAACTCCTGGAGATCACTTCACACCCCATCTCCCTTCGTTCTAGCTAGTAAGGATCACAGAATACCTAAACAAGATTGGCACCGATTCTCATTTTTGGGTCTTGTGAAGAAATGGCACGTTTCTTTGAGGAAGCACTTTCTTATTGCAAATTGCAAGTTGTTCTCGAGCAACAAGTTTGTATAGGACTGGCAATGATTCCTAGAGCTAAGCTCAACTGGTATGACACCCATTCCTGGAAATAAATTCATGCCCCATCTCCCTTACTTTCTGCTAGTGAGGTTCTCACACCTAAACCAGGTTTAGAACATGATGATATTTACAATCCATGAGAAGGAATCTCACGTGCCCTTTAGAAAACAGTGTCCTGATCCTGGTTTCTCAGGGCAAGTCTGGCAACAGGTTTGTAAAGTATCGGCAATCCAGAGTAAAGCTGCACCAAACCATGAATATTACCCATTCCTGAAAATAACTTCATGGCCTACCTCCCTTACTTCGAGCTAGTAAGATTCACATAATAACTAAAGGCAATTTGGCTCAGATTAATGTTTGAGGACTTGAGAAGAAATTTCAAGTACCTTTGAGGAAGCACTTTCTGATTCCAAGTTGAAAGTTGCTGTCTGGCAACAAGTTTGTATAGGACTGGATATGATTCTCAGAGGTAAGCTAACCTGTGTATGACAGCTACTCCTGGAAATATCTTCATGCCTCAATTCACTTACTTCCAGCTAGTAAGCGTCACATACTTCATAAACAAGATTTGCATATTTTCACATTTTGTGGCCTTGAGAATAAATAGCACATTCTTTTGAGGAAGTATTGTCTGATTCCAAATTGCAAGATGCTGTCTAGGAACAAGTTTGTATAGGACTGGAAATGTTTCCCATTCTGAGCTAAAATGGGTATGACATCAACTCCTGGAAGTAACTTACTTCATGCCCCATCTCTCTTACTTCCAGCTAGTAAGGATCACATAATATCTAAACAAGTTTTGGCACAGATTCCCAATTTGGGGTCTTGAGAGGAAATTGCACGTAATTCTGAGGTAACACTTTCTGACTGCAAGTTGCCAGTTGGTGTCTAGCAACAAGTTTGTATTGGACTGGCAATGATTCCCAGAACTGAGCTAAACTGGGAATGACATCGATTCCTGGAAATGACTTTATGCCCCATCTCCCTTACTTTCAGATCATAAGGATCTTACAGCAAAACCAGGTTTAGAACATGATGATATTTACGGTCATTGAGAAGGAATCTGACATGACTTTCAGAAGGCAGTGTTCTGATAATGGCTTCTCAGGACAGGTCTGGCAATAGGTTTGTATAGGATTGGCAATCCTGTGTGGAGCTGAGCCAAAACATAAAATTTACCCATTCCAGAAAATTACTTCATGCCCCATCTTCTTTATTTCCAGTTAGTAAGGATCACATAACACCTAAACAAGTTTTGCCACAGATTAGTATTTGGGGCCTTGAGAAAAAATTGCACCTTTCTTTCAGGAATCGCTTTCTGATTCCAAGTTGCAAGCTGCTGTCTAGCAACAAGTGTGCATAGGACTGGCAATGATTCCCAGACCTCAACTAAACTTGGTATGAAACCAGCTCCTGGAAATTTCTTCACTCCCCATCTTCCTGTCATCCAGCTATTAAGGATCACATAATACACTAAGTGGTTTTTGCACAGATAAATGCTTGGTGAATTGAGAGTAAATTGCACATTCCTTTCAGAAAGCAGTTTCTGAATCCAACTTGCAAGTTGGTGTCTAGCAACAAGTTTGTATTGCAGTGGCAATGATTCCCAGAGCTGAGCTAAACTTGGTTTGACAGCAATTTCAGGATATAACTTCATACCCCATCTCCCTTACTTCCAGTTAGTAAGGATCATATAATACCAAAACAAGTTTTGGCACATATTAATATATGGGGCCTTGAGAAGAATGTGCATGTTCCCTTGAGGAAGCTGTTTCTGATTCCAAGTTTCAAGTTGCTGTCTAGCAACAAGTTTGTATAGGACTGGAAATGATTCCCAGAGCTGAGTTAAATTCTGTTTGACACCAACTCCTGGAAATATCTTCATGCTCCATCTCCATTCCTTCCAGTTACTAAGGATGACAAAATACCTAAACAAGTTGTGGCACAGATTCCCATTTTGGGGCCTTGATAGAAAATCGCACGCTCCTTGGAGGAAACACGTTCTGATTCCAAGTGGCATGTTGCTGTCTAGCAACAAGTTCGCATAGGACTGGCAATGATTCCTGGAGCTGAGCTAAACTGGGTATGACACCAAATCCTGGAAATATCTTCATGCCCATCTCCCTTACTTCGAGGTAGTAAGGATCACATAATACCTAAACAAGTTGGCACACATTAAGTTTGGGTCATTGAGATCTATTTGCACGTTCCATTGAGGAAGCACTTTCTGATTGCAAGTTGCAAGTTGCTGTCTAGCAACAAATTTGTAAAGGGCTGGCAATGATTCACAGAGCAGAGCTAAACTGGGTGTGACACAAACTACTGGAAATAACTTTATGCTCCATCACCCTTACTCCCAGCTAGTAAGGATCTCACACTTAAACCAGGTTTAGATCAAAGGATATTTAAGGCCATTGAGGAGGAATCTCACAAACTTTTAGGAAGTCCTTGTTCTGATCCTCATTTTCCTGGGCAGGTCTGCCAACAGGGTTGTATAGGATTGGTAATCCAGAATGGAGCTGAGCCAAACCATTAATATTACCCATTCTTGAAAATAACTTCATGCCCCATCTCCCTTACTTCCAGCTATTAAGGTTCACATAACACTTAAGTTTTGGCACAAATTGATATATCGACCCTTTAGAGGGAATTCCTCATTCCTTTGCTGAAGCACATTCTGATTCCAAGTTGCAAGTTACTGTCTAGAAACAAGTATGCATAGGACCGTCAGTGATACTCAGGGATGAGCTAAACTGTGTCTGGCACCCATTCCTGGAAATAACTTCATGTCGCATATTCCTTACCTCAAGCTAGTAAGGATCACATAATACAGAAACAAGATTTGGAACAGATTCCCATTATGGGGCCTTCCGAAGAAATAGCAGGTTGCATTGAAGAAAATCTTTCTTATTAGAAGTTGCAAGTTGTTGTCTAGCAAGTAGTTTGCATAAGACTGGCAATGATTCCCAGAGTTGAGCTAAACTGGGTATGACACCAACTCCTGGAAATAACCTCATGCCCCATCTCCCTTACTTCCAGCTAGTAAGGATCACATAATACCTTAAAAGTTTTGGCGCAGATTCTCATTTTGGGGCCTTGAGACATAATAAAACGTGTCTTTGAGGAAGGACTTTCCTATTACATGTCACAAGTTGCTGTCAAGCAACAATTTTGTATAGGACTGGCCATGATTCTCAGAGCTAAGCCATACTTGATAGGACACTCATTGCTGGAAATAAATTCATGCCCCATCACCCTTCCTTTCAGCTAGTAAGGATCTCACATCTAAACAAGATTTAGAACACGATGATATTTACGACCATTGATAATGATTCTTACATGCCTTTCAGAAAGCAGTGTGCTGATCCTGTTTTCTTAGGGCAGGTCTGGCAACAGGTTTGTATAGGATTGGCAATCCAGAATGGAGCTGCGCCAAACCATGAATATTACCCATTCCTGAAAATAATTTCATGGTCCATCTCCCATACTTCCAGCTAGATTAATGTTTGGAGCCTTGAGAAGTAATTGCATCTTCCTTTGAGGTAGCCTTTTCTGATTCCAAGTTGCAAATTACCGTCTAGTATAATGTTTGCATAGGACTGGCAATGATTCCCAAAACTCATTTAAACTGGGTATGAGACCCATTCCTGGAAATAACTTCATGCCACACCTCCCTTATTTTCAGCTTAAGGATCTCACAACTAAACCAGTTTTAGACAATGATGATATTTACGGCTATTTAGGACAAATTTCACATGCCTTTCAGCAGGCAGTGTTCTGTTCTTGTCGTCTCAGGGCAGGTCTGGCAAAAGTTTTGTATAGAATTGGCAATCCAGATGGGAGCTGAGCAAAATCAGGAATATTACCCACTCCTGAAAATAACTTTATGCCCCATCTCCCTTACTTACAGCTAGTAAGGATCACCTAATACTTAAACAAGTTTGGCACAGATTAATATTTGGGTCCTTGAGCAGAAATTGCACCTTCCTTTGAGGAAACACTTTCTGATTCCAAGTTAAAAGCTGCTGTCTAGCAACAAGTTTGATTAGGACTGACAATGATTCACAGAGCTGAGCTAATCTAGGTATGACAACCATTCCTGGAAATAACTTCACGGCCTATCTCCCTTACTTCCAGCTAGTAAGGATCTAAGAGGTAAACCAGGTGAAGAACATGATGATATTTACAGCCATTGAGAAGGAATCTCACATGCCTTTCAGAAAGCCGTGTTCTGATCCTGGCTTCTCAGGGTGGGTCTGGCAACATGTTTGTATAGGATTGGCAATCCAGAGTGGAGCTGAGACAAATCATGAATATTACCCATTCCAGAAAATAACTTCATGCTCATCTACCTTCCTTCCAGCTAGTAAGGATCACATAATACCTAAACAACTTTTGGCACAGATTCCCATTTTGGGGCCTTGCAAGATATAGCACGTTACTTTGAGGAAGCAATTTCTTATTACAAGTTGCATATTGCTGTCTAGCAACAAGATTGTATAGGACTGGCAAAGATTCCCAAAGCTGAGCTAAACTGTGTATGACACCAACTCCTGGAAATAACTTCATGCCCCATTTCCCCTTCTTCCCGCTATAAGGATCACATAATACCTAAAGAAGTTTTGACACACACTTATGTTTGGTGCCTTGAGAAGAAATAGCACGTTCCTTTGTCGATGCACTTTCTGATTCCTACTTGCAAGTTGCTATCAACAAGTTTGCATATGACTGGAAATGATTCCCAGAACTGAGCTAAACTGGGTATGAATGCCACTCATGGATATAACTAAATGACGCATATCCCTTACTTCCATCTGGTAGGGATCACATAACACCTGAACAAGTTGTTGCACAGATTAATTTTTGAGGTTGTGAGAAGAAATTGTGTGTTCCTATGAGGAATCAATTTCTTATTACATGTTGCAAGTTGCTGTCTACCAACAACTATGTAAAGGACTGGCAATTATTCCTGGAGCTGAGCTAAACTGGGTACTTGACAAACTCCTGGAAATACCTTCATGCCCCATTTCACTTGCTTACAGCTAGTAAGCATACGGTAATACCTAAAAAAGTTTTAACACAGATTAATGTTTGTAGCCTTGTGAAGAAATTGCACGTTCCTTTGAGTAGGCACCTTCTGATACCTAGTTGCAAGTTGTTGTCTAGCAACAAGTTTGCATAGGAAGGGCAATGATTCCCAGAATCTGAGCTAAACGCAGTACGACACCGACTCCTGAAAAAACTTCATGCCCCATCTCCCTTACTTCCAGCTAGTAAGGATAACATGATACCTAAACAAGTTTTGGCAGAGAATCCCATACTGGGCCCTTGAGAATAAATAGAACATTTGAGGAATCACTTTCTGGTTCCAAGTCGCAAGCTGTTGTCTAACAAAAAATTTGTATAGGACTTGCAATGATTCCCAGAGATCAGCTAACCTGGTTATGACACCCATTCTTGGAAATAAATTCATGACTTGTCACCCTTAGTTCCAACTAGTAAGGATCCCATAATACCTAAACAAGTTTTGGCACATTTTAAAGTTTTGGCCCTTGAGAAGAAATAGCACATTACTTTGAGGAAGCACTTTCTGATTCCAAGTTCTGCGTTGCTGTCTAGCAGCAAGTTTGTATAAGACTGGCAAAGATTCCCAGATCTGAGCTATAATGCTTATGATACCAAGTCCTGGAAATAACTTCATGAATCATCTTCCTTACTTCCTGCTATTCAGAATCACAGAATACATAAAGAAATTTAGGCACAGATTGATATTTGGGGCCTTGAGAAGAAAGAGCACGTTAGATTGAGGAAACACTTTCTGATTCGAAGATGCAGGTTGCTGTCTAGCAAAAAGTTCACATAGGACTGTCAATTATTACCAGATCTGAACTAAAGTGAGTATGACACCAACTCCTGGAAATAACTTCATGCCCTATCTCCCTTATTTCGATCTAGTAAGGATCACATAATACATAAACAAGTTATGGCACAGATTAATGTTTGGAGCTTTGAGAGGAAATTGCACGTTCCTTTGAGGAGGAATTTTCTGATTCCAAGTTGCAAATTGCTGTCTAGCAACAAGGTTGTGTAGGACTGGCAATGACACCCAGAGCTGACCTAAACTGGGTATGACACAAACTCATGGAGAAAACTCCATGACCCATCTCCCTTATATCCAGCTGGTAAGGATCACATAATACCTATACAAGTTTTGGCACAGACTGCCATATTTGGGCATGAGAAGAAATACCACGATGCTTTGAAGAAGAACTTTAATATTACTGTTTAACAACAAGTTGTATGGGACTGGCAATGATTCAAAGAGCTGAGCTGAACTGGGTTTGACACCAAGTTCAAATTTGCTGTTTAACAACAAGTTGTATGGGACTGGCAATGATTCAAAGAGCTGAGCTGAACTGGGTTTGACACCAACTACCGCAAATAACTTTATGCCACATCTCCCTTACTTCCATCTAGAAAAGGATCACATACAATCTAAACAAGTTTTTGCACATTTTCCCATTTTGGGTCCTTGAGATATAATAGCACTTTCTTTTGAGGAAGCATATTCTGATTCCAAGTTGCAAGTTGCTGTCTAGCAAAAATGTTGTATAGCACTGGCAATGATTTCCAGAGCTGAGGTAAACTGTGATGACACCCTTTCCTGGAAACAAACTCATGCCTCATCTCCCTCACTTGCATCTAGCAAGGATTACATAATCCCTAAACAAGTTTTGGCACAGATTCTCATTTTGAGGCCTGGAGAAGAAATAGCAGGTTGCTTTGAGGAATGACTTTCATATTATAAGATTTAAATTGCTCTCTAGCAAAAAGTTTGCATAAGATTGGCAATGATTCCAAGAGCTGAGCTAAACTAGGTATGACACCAGCTCTCAGAAATAATTTCATGCCCCTTCTCCCTTCCTACCAGTTAGTAAGGAGCACATAATACCTAAACAAGTTTTGACACTGATTTCCATATGGGTGCCTTGATAAGAAACCGCACATTACTTTGAGAAAGCACTTTCTAATTCCAAGTTGCAAGTTGCTGTCTAGCAACAATTTTGTACACCACTGGCAATCATACCTAGTGCTGACCTAAACTGGGTATGACACACATTCCGGGAAAACCTTTGTTCCTGATTCCGCTCCCTTCCATCTCGTAAGGAGCACATACCTACAGAATGTTTGGAAAATGATATCATTTACAGCCCTTGAGAATGATTCTCTCATGCATTTCAGAATTCATTTTTCTGATGGTGGCTTTTCAATGCATTTATTTCACCATGTTTGTATAGGACTGGCAATCCAGAGTAGAGTGAGCAAAACCATGTATATCCCTCCTTCATGGAAATAAATTCATGCCCCATCTCCCTTAATCCAGCTAGTTAGGATCGCATAATACCTAGACAAGTTTTGGCGCAGATTCCCCTTTTGCACCTCCACAAGGAATCTCAGATCCCATTCATAAGGCCCTTTCTGTCTCCAAGATCCTATTCAGTGTCTAGAAAGAAGTTTTTATAGGACAGTCAATCATACCTCGTGCCGAGCTAAACTGGGTAGGACATCCATTCCTGGAAATAACTTTCTGCCTGATCTCTTTCACTTCCATCTAGTAGGATCCAACACCTAAACCAGGTTGAGAACATGATGATATTTATGGCTATTGAGAAGGAAACTCACATGCCTTTCAGAAGGCAGTGTTCTGATCTTGATTCACAGGGCAGGTCAGACAACAGATTTGCATATGTTTGGCAATCCAGAGTGGAACTCAGCCAATTCATGAATATTACATATTCCTGAAAATAACTTCATGCTCCATCTCCCTTCCTTCCAGCTAGTAAGGATCACATAATACCTAAAGAAATTTTGGCACAGATTAATGAATAGGGCCTGTGAAGAAATAGCATGTTGCTTTGAGGAAACACTTTCTTATTACAAGTTGCAAGTTGCTTTCTAACAAGTAGTTTGCATAGGACAGGCATGATTCCCAGAGCTCATCTAAACTGGGTATGACACAATCTCCTGGATATAACTTCCTGCCACATCTCCCTTACTTACAACTAGAAAGAACTGCTCAGCTAAACAAATTTTAGAACATGATGATATTTACGGCCGTTGAGAAAGAATCTCACATGGATTTCAGAAGGCAGTGTTCTGATCCTAGTTTCTCAGGGCAAGTCTTGCAACATGTTTTGTTTAGGATTGGCAATCCATATTGGAGCTGAGACAAACCATGAATGTTACCAATTCCAGAAAATAACTTCATTCCCCATCTCTCTCACTTCTAGTTAGTAATGGTCACATAATACCTAAACAAGTTTTGGCACAGATTCCCATATTGAGGGCTTGAGTTGAAATAATGTTGCTTTGAGTAAGCACTTACTTATTACAAGTTGCAAGCTGCTGTCTAGTAACAAGTATGCATAGGACTGGCAATGATTACCAAAGCTGAGTTAACTTGGGTATGACACTAACTCCTGGTAATAGCTTCATGCTCCTTATCACTTACTTCCAGCTAGTAAGGATCTCATAAAATCTAAAAACGTTTAGGCACAGATTTATATTTGGGGCATTGAGAAGAAATTGCATGTTCCTTTGAGGAAGCACTTTCTTATTACATTTTAAACATTGCTGTCTAGCAACAAGCTTGTATAGGACTGCCAATGATTCACAGAGCAGAGCTAAACTGGGTCTGAGACAAACACCTGGAAATAACTTCATGCCCATTCTCCCTTACTTCCAGCTAGTGAGGATCACATAATAGGTTAACAAGTTTTGGCACAGAACCCATTTTGTGGCCTTGAGAGGAAATAGCACATTCCTTTGAGGAAGCACCTTCTGGTTCCAAGTTGCATGCTGTTGTCTAGGAATAATTTTGTATAGGACTGGCAATGATTTCCAGAGCTGAGCTAAACTGAGTAGGACACCAACTCCTGGAAATAACTTCATGCCACATCTCCCTTATTTCCAGCTAGTAAGGATCACATAATACCTGAAGATGTTTTGCATTAGATAAATGTTTGGAGCCTAGGAAGAAATTGGACGTTCCTTTGAGGAAGCACTTTCTGAATCAAAGTTGTTTTTTTGCTGTCTAGAAACAAGTTTGTATAGGACTGTCAATGATTCTGAGAGCTGAGTTAAACTCGGTATGACACCAACTCCTAAAAACAACTTTGTACCCCATCTTCCTTACTTCCAGCTAGTAAGGATCACATCATGCATAAAGAAGATTTAGCACAGGTTAACTTTTGGGCTCTTGAGAAGACATTGCACATTACTTTGAGGAAGCACTTTCTGATACCAAGTTTCAAGTTGCTGTCTGGCAACAAGTGTATATATTACCGGCAATGATTCCCAGAGCTGAGCTAAACTGGGTATGACACCAACTCCTGGAACTAGATTCATGCTCGATATCCATTAATTCTAGCTAGTAAGGATCACACAAAAGCTAAAAAAGATTTGGCACAGATTAACGTTTTGGGAATTTACCAGAAATTGCACATTTCTTTGAGGAAGCAATTTCTTATTACATGTTGAACGTTGCTGTCTAACAACAAGATTGTATAGGACTGGCAATGATCCCCAGAGCAGTGCTAAACTGGGTGTGAAACAAACTCCTGGAAGAACTTCCTGCCCCATCTCCCTTACCTCCAGCTAGTAAGGATCACATAATACCTAAACAAGTTTGGGAACAGAACACATTTTGGGACCCTGAAAACAAAGAGCATGCTCCTTTGAAGAAGCAATTTCAGGTACCAAGTTGCCTGTTGCTGTCTAGCAACAAGTTTGTATAGGACTCTCAATGATTCCCCGAGTTGAGCTAAACTGGTTTTACACCCCTTTCTGAAAATAGCTTCATTCCCCATCTCCCTTACTTCCAACTAGTAAAGATCACAAAATACGTAAGCAAGTTTTGGCACAATTTATTGTTTCTGGCTTTGTGAAGACATTGCATGTTCCTTTGAGGAAGCACTTTCTGATTCCAAGTTGCAAATTGCTGTCTAGCAACAAGTTTGTAAAGGACTGGCAATGACTACCAGAGCTGAGATAAAGTGGGTTTGACACCCATTGCTGGAAATAACTTCCTGCCCCAACTCCCTTACTTAAAACTAGTAAAGATCACAGAATACCTAAACAAGTTTTGGCATAGATTAAACATTGGGGCCTTGACAAGAAATTGCACATTAATTTGAGTAAGCACTTTCTGGTTCCAAACTACAAGTTGCTGTCTGGCAACTAGTTTGCATAGGACTGGCAATGATTCCCAGAGCTTATCTAACCTGGGCATGACACCAACTAAGGGAAATAACTTCATGACCTATCCCCCTTACTTCTGGCTTGTAAGGATCTCACACCTAAACCAGGTTTAGAAGATGATGATGTTTATGGCCATGGGAAGCAATTCACATGACTTTTAGAAGGCAATGTTCTGATGCTGGTCTCTCAGAGCAGGTCTGGCAACAGATATGTGTAGGATTGGCAATCCAGAGTGGAGCTGAGCCAAACCATGAATATTACCCATTCATGAAAATAACTTCGTGCTCCATTTCCCTTACTTCTAGCTACTAATGATCGCATAATACCTAAAGATGTTTTGGCACAGATTAATGTTTGGAGCCTTGAGAAGAAATTGTTCATTCCTTTGAGGAAGCACTTTTTGATTCCAAGTTGCACGTATATGTCTAGAAACAAGTTTGCATAGGACTGGCATTGATTCCCAGTGATGAGTTAAACTGGCTATGACACCAACTCCTGGAAATATCTTCATGCCCAAACTACCTTACTTCCAGCTAGTAAGAATCACATAATACTTAAATGAGGTTTCGCCCAGATTCCCATTTTTGGGCCCTGAGAAGAAATTGTACATTCGTTTGAGGAAGCGTTTTCTGATTACAAGTTGCAAGTAGCTGTCTAACAAGCTAGTACAGCACTGCCAGTGATTCCAGAGCTGAACTAAATTGAGTATGACACCAACTCCTGGAAACAATTTCATGCCCTATCTCCCTTAATTCCAGCTAGTAAGAATCACATAATACCTAAACAAGTTTTGGCATAGATTAATGTATTTTGCCTTGAGCACAATTTGCACATTCCTTTGAGGAAGCACTCTCTGATACCAAGTTGCAAGTTGTTTTCTAGCAACAACCTAGTATAGCACTACCAATGATTCCCAGCGCTGAGCTAAACTGGGTATGACAACAACTCATGGAAAGAACATCATGCCCCATCTCCCTTACTTCCAGCTATTAGAGTTATCACACCTAAACCAGGTTGATAACATGATATTTACGGACTTTGAGAAGGAATCTAACATGCCTTTATGAAGGCAGAGTTCTGATGCTGGCTTCTCAGGGCATGTCTGGCCACAAGTTTGTATAGTATTGGCAATCCAGAGTGGAGCTGAGCCAAATCATGAATATTACTCATTGCTGAAAATAACTTCATTCCCCAACTTCCTTACTTCCAGCTAGTAAGGATCAAAAAACACCTAAAGAAATTTTGGCACAGATTAATGTTTGGGGCCTTGGGAATAAATTGCACGTTCATATGAGGAAGCACTTTCTGATTCCAAGTTGCAAGCTGCTGTTTAGCAACAAGTTTGCATAGGTCTGGCAATGATTCCCAGAGCTGTGCTAAACTGGGTATGACAACAAGCTCTGGAAATACCTTCATGCCCCAACTCCCTTACCTTCAGCTAGTAGGGTCTCATACCTAAACCAGGTTTAGAATATGATAATATTTACGACCGTTGAGAAGGAATCTCACATGCTTATAAGAATGATTTGTTCTGATACTGACTTCTCAGTGCAGGTATGGCAACAAATTTGTATAGGATTGGTAATCCAGAGTGGAGCTGAGCCAAACCATGAATATTGCACATTCCTGAAAATAACTTCATGTCCCATCTCCCTTACTTATAGCTAGTAAAGATCTCACACCTAAAACAGATTTAGAGCATGATAGTATTTACTGCAGTTGAGAAGGAATCTAATATTGCCTTAAGAAGGCAGTGTTCTGACACTTGTTTCTCAGGGCAGGACTGACCACAGGTTTGTATAGGATTGTCAATACAGAACTTAGCTTATCCAAACCGTGAATATTAGCCATTCCAGTAAATAACTTCATGCCCCATCTTCCTTAATTCCATATACTAAGGATCACAAATTACCTAAAGAAGTTTTGGCACAGATTAATGTTTGTGGCCTAGAGAAGATATTGCAAGTTCCATTGAGGAAGCAATTTCTGATTCCAATTTGCAAGTTGCTGTCTTGCAAGAAGTTTGTATAGGACTGGCAATGATTCCCAGAGCTGAGCTAAACTGGGTGTGAAACCAAGTTCTGGAAAAAACTGGATATCCCATCTCCCCTACTTCCAGCATGTAAGGATCACATAATCCCTAATCAAGTTTTGGCTCAGATTAATGATTAGGGACTTGAGAAGAAATTGCACGTTCCTTTGAGGAAGCACTTTCTGATACCCTGTTCCAAGTTGCTGTATAACAAGAAGTTTGTATATGAGTGGCAATGATTTCCGGAGCTGAGCTAAACTGGCTATGACACCCATTCCTGGAAATTACTTCATACCCCATCTCCCTTACTTCCAGCTAGTAAGAACCTCACACCTAAACCCTGTTTAGAACATGATGATATTTACATCCATTGAGAAGGAATCTCAAATGCCATTCAGAAGGCAGTGTACTGATCCTGGCTTCTTGGGGCAGGGTTTGCCACAGGATTTTATAGGATTGGCAATCCAGAATGTTGCTGAGCCAAACCATGAATATTACCCACTCCTGAAAATAACTTCATACCCCGTCTCCCTCCTTCCAGATAGTAAGGATTACATAATGCCTAAAGAAGATTTGACACAGATTAATGTTTGGCGCCTTGAGAAGAAACAGCTCGTTACTTTGAGGAAGTACTTTTATATTACATGATAGAAGCTGCTGTCTAACAACAAGTTTGTATGGGACTGGCAAGTGTTCCCAGAGCTGAGATAAACTGGGTATGACACCAATTCAAGGAAATAACTTAATGCCCCAACTCCCTTGCTTCCAGCTAATAAGGATCACATAATAACTAAATATGATTTGGCACAGATTAAAGGTTGGGGCATTAAGAATAAATTGCACCTTCCTTTGAGGAAGCACTGTCTGAATCCAAGTTGCTAGTTGCTCTCTAGCAACAAGTTTGCATAGGACTGACAATGATTCCCAGAGCTGAACTAAACTGGTTATGAAACCCATTAATTTAAATAAGTTCGTGCCCCATCTCCCTTACTTCCATCCTTTAAGGATCTCACAGGAACCAGGTTTAGATCTGGATTATATTTATGGCTGTGGAGAAGGAATTGCACATGACTTTCAGAAGGAAGCATTCTGATTCCGGATTTTCAGCACAGGTATGGCAACAGGTTTGTATAGGATTGGCAAGGCAGTGATTGGCAATTGAGCAAAACCATGAATATTACCCATTCCTGAAAATAAATTCATACCATATCTCCCTTAATTCCAGCTAGTAAGGAGCACATAATAACTAAACATCTTTTGGCACAGAACCTCTTTTGGGGTCCTGAGAAGAAATGTCAGGTTCCTTTGAAGAAGCACTGTCTGGGTCCAAGTTGCATGTGGCTGTCTGGCAACAAGTTTGTATAGGACTGACAATGAGTCCCAGAGCTGAGTGAAACTGGACTGACATCGATTCATGAAAATAACTTCATGCCCAATGTCCCTTACTTTCAGCTAGTAAGGATCTCACATCTAAATGAGATTTAGAACAGGATGATATTTACAGCCATTTAAAAGGAATCTCACATGCCTTTCCGAAGGCAGTGTTCTGATTCGGGGTTCTCAGGGCAGGCCTGGCAACAGGTTTGTGTAGGATTGGCAATTCAGAGTGGAGCTGAGCCAAACCATGAATATAACCTATTCCTAAAAATAAACAGATGCCACATCTCCCTTACTTCCAGCTAGTAAGGATCACATAATACCTAAAGAAGTTTTGGCACAAATTAATCTTTGGGGCCTTGAAAAGAAATTGCACGTTCCTTGAGGAAATACTTTCTCATTCAATGCTGCAAGTCGCTCTAGCAATGATTTTCAAGGACTGGCGATTTTTCCCGTAGCAGAGATCTACTGGGTATGATGAAGACTACTGGAAATAACTTCATGCCTCATATCCCTTACTTCCAGCTTGTAATGATCTCACAACTAAAGCAAGTTTAGAACATGATGGTATTTATGGCTGGTGATAAGGAATATCACATTCCTTTCAGAAGGCAGTGTTCTGATTCTGATATCTCAGGGCAGGTCTGGCAACAGGTTTGTATAGGATTGGAAATCAAGAGTGGAGATGAAGCAAACAATTATTTTTTACCATTCCTGAAAATAACTTCATGCCACATCTCCCTTACTTCCAGCTAGTAAGGATCACATAATACCTAAACAAGATTTGGCACAGATTCCCATTTTGAGGCCTTGAAAGATATAGCACTTTGCTTTGAGGAAGCACGTTCTTAATACAAGTATCAAGTTGCTGTCAAGCAGCAAGATTGTATAAGACTGGGAATGATTAGAAGAGCTGAGCTAAACTGTGTATGACACCAACTCATGGAAATAACTTCATGCCCCATCTCACTTACTTCCAGCTAGTAAGTATCACATAATACCTAAACAAGTTTTGGCACAGATTCCCATATTGGGGCTTTGAGAAGAAATAGCACTTTACATTGAGGAAGCACTTTCTGACTCTAAGTTGCAAGTTGCTGTATGGTAACAAGTTTGTATAAGACAGGCAATGATTTCCAGAACTGAGCTAAACTGGGTATAACACCAATTCCTGGAAATAACTTCATGCCCCATTTACCCTACTTCCAGCTAGTAAGGATCTCACACCTAACCCGGTTTAGAAAATGATGATATTTACGTTCATTGAGAAGGAATCTCACATGCCTTTCAGAAGGCAGTGTTCTGATCCTGGCTTCTCACGACTTTTCTTGCAACAGGGTTGTATAGGATTGGCGATCCACTGTGGAACTGAGCCAAAGCATGAATAAAACCCATTCCTAACACAACTTCATGCCCAGTCTCCTTTACTTCCAGGTAGTAAGGATCACATAATACCTAAACAAATTTTGGCACACATCACCATCGTGGGTCCTTGAGATTTAATAGTCCGTTCCTTTGAGGAAGCACTTTCTGGTTCCAAGTTGCAAGTTGCTGTCTAGCATCAAGTGTGTAAAGGACTGGCAATGAATCCCAGAGCTGAGCTAAACTGGGTATTACACGGATTTCTGGAAATAAATTCATGCCCCATTTTCCCTTACATTCAGCTAGTAAGGATCACACACCTAAACCAGGTTTAGAACATGATGAAATTTACGAACATTGAGAAGGAATCTCTAATGCCTTTTAGGAGGCAGTGTTCTGGTCCTGGCTTCACAGGGCAAGCCTGGCTACAGGTTTGTATAGGAATGGCAATCCAGAGTGTAACTCAGCCAAACCATGAATTTTTCCAATTCCTGAAAATAACTTCTTGCCCCATCTCCCTTACTTCGAGCTAGTATGGATAACATAATACCTAAAGAAGTTTTGGCTGAGATTAATATTTGGCCTTGAGAACAAATTGCACGTTCCTTTGAGGAAGCAAATTATGATTCCAAGTGTCAAGTTGCTGACTAGCAGAAAGTGTGTATAGGGCTGGCAATGAGTCCCAGAGCTGAGCTAAACTGTGAATGACACCCATTAGTGGAAATAAATTCATGCCCCATCTTGCTTACTCTTCAGTAGGTAAGGATCACACACCTAAACCAGGTTTAGAACATGATGATGTTTACGACCATTGAGAAGGAATCTCACATGCCTTTTGAGAGGCAATGATCTGATCCTGGCTTCACAGGAGTGGACTGGCAACAGGTTTGTAAAGGAATGGCAATTCAGAGTGGAGCTCTGTCAAACCATGAATTTTACCAATTCCTGAGAAGAACTTCATGTCCCATTTCCCTTACTTCCAACTAGTAAGGATCACATAATACGTAAAGAAGTTTGAGCACAGATTAATGTTTGGGGCATTGAGAAGAAATTGCATGTGCCTTTGAGGAAGCACTTTCTGATTCCAACTTGCAAGTTGCTATCTACCAATGTTTGTTATGACTGGCAATGAATACCAGAGCCGAGCTAAACTGGATATGACACACATTCTTGTAAATAACTTCATGCCCCATCTCCCTTAGTTTCAGATAGTAGGGATCTGATGCCTAAACCACGTTTAGAAGATGATGATAATTATGGTCATTGAGAAGGAATATCAAATGCCTTTCAGAAGCAGTGTTCTGATACTGGCTTCTCAGGGCAGGTGTGGAAACAGGATGTATAGGATTGGCAATCCAGTGTGGAGCTGAGACAAACCATTAATATTACCCATTCCTGAAAATAACTTAATGCCCCATCTACCTTACTTCTATCTAGTAAGGATCACATAATATCTAATGAAGATTTCGCACAGATTAATGATTGAGGCATTGAGAAGTAATTGCAAGTAACTATGAGGAAGCACTTTCTGATTCCAAGTTGCAAGTTGCTGTCTAGCAACAAGTTTGTATAGGCCTGGCAATCATTCAAAGAGCTGAGCAAAACTGGTTATGACACAATCTCCTGGAAATAACTTCATTCCACACCTCCTTATTTCCACCTAGTAATGATGACACAAAACCTAAAGGTGATTTGGCACAGATAAATGATTGGGACCTTGAGAAGAATTTACACTTTCCTTTGAGGAAGCACATTCTGATTCCCAGTTGCAAGTTGCTGTCTAATAACAAGTTTGCATAGGACTGGCAATGATTAACACAACTCAGCTAAACTGTATATGACACCAACTCCTGGAGGTAACTACATGTTCCATCTCCCTTACTTCTAGCTGGTAATGATCACATAATAACCGAACAAGTATTGGCACAGACTAATATTTGGGGCCTTGAGAAGTATTTGCAGGTTCCTTTGAGGAAGCACTTTCTGATTCCATGTTGCTCATTGCTGTGTAGCAACACGTTTTTATAGGACTGATAATGATTCTCAGAACTGAGCTAAACTGGGTATGACACCAATCCGGGAGATAACTTCATGCCCCTTCTACCTTACTTCCAGCTAGGAAGGATCATATAATACTTAAAAATGTTTTGGAACAGATTAATGTTTGGGGCCTTGAGAAGAAATTACATGTTCCTTTGAGGAAGTACTTTCTGATTTCAAGATGCAAGTTACTGTCTAGCAGCAAGTTTGTATAGGACTGGCAATGTTTCCCAGAGCTGAGCTAGACTGGCTATGAAACCAACTAATGGAAATAACTTCATGCACCATCTCCCTTACTTCCAGCCTGTAATTATCAAATAATACCAAAAGAAATTTTGGCAGAGATTGCCAATTTGGGGCGTTGAGAAGAGAATGCAAGTTCCTTTGATGATGCACTTTCTGATTCCAAGCTGTAAGTTGCTGTCTAGCAACAAGTTTTCACAGGACAGGCAATGATTCTCAGAGCTGAGAAAAACTGGTTAAGGGACCCATTCCTGGAAATAACTACATGCCCCAACTCCTTTACTTTCAGCTAATAAGGATCTCACAACTAAACTACATTTAGAACATGATGATAATTACAGTCATTGAGAAGGGATATCACATACCTTACAGAAGGCAGTGATCTGATACTCGCTTCTCAGGACAGGTCTGACAAGAGGTTTGTATAGGATGGTCAATGATTCCCAGATTACAGCAAAACTGGTATGACACCAACTCCTGGATATAACCTCATGCCCCTTCTCCCTTAATTCCAGGCAGTAAGTATCACATAAAACCTATACAATTTTTGGCACAGATTGCCATTTTGGGGCCTTGAGAAGAAAAAGCACGTTCCTTTGAGGAAGGACTTTCTGTTTCCAAGTTGCAACATTCTGTCTAGAAACAATTGTTGTATAGGACTGGCAATGATTCCCAGAGCTGAGCTAAACTGGGTATTACACAAACTCCTTTAAATAACTTCATGCCACATCTCCATTACTTCTAGCATTTAAGGAACACAAAATACCTAAAGAAGATTTGGATCAGATTTATGTTTGGGGCCTTCAGAAGGAATTGCACGTTCCTTTGAGGAAGGACTCTCTTATTCGAAGTTGCAAGTTTCTGGCTAGCAACAAGTTTCCATAGGTGTGGCAATGATTCCCAGAGTAGAGCTAAACTGGGTATGACACCAACTCCTTGAAATCACTTCATGCCCCATATCCCTTATTCCAGCTAATATGGATGACATAATACCTAAACAAGTTTTGGCAGGGATTCCCATTTTGGGGCCTTCAGAGGTAATATAACGTTGCTTTGAGGAAGCAATTTCTTATTAATTGTTGCAAGTTGCTGTTAAGAAACAAGTTTGTATAGGACTGGCAATGAATGCCAGATATGAGCTAAATTGTGTATGACACCAACTCCTTGAAATAACTTCATGCCCCATC
>CM053518.1:2077762-2119871 GCA_028646465.1 Rhinoceros unicornis
AGAGAAGGCACTTTCTTATCCCGGCTTGTGAGAAGATGGTAAGAAACATCTTGGTATCTGAGGGGCAATCATTACTAAAGCTGAGTTAAACTATGATTAGCACTCATTCCTGGAAGTAACTACATGCCCCATCTCCCTTCCTTCCACCTGCTAATGATCACCTTCTGAAAGGAGGTTTGGAAACAGGGCCATGGAGTTTCTAGAGATAGAAACACTCTCAAATTCTTTAGAGAACACACTTTCTTCTCTCGGTTTGTAAGTTGACAGGAAGAAACATCTTTGTATCCCAGTGTGAATCATTAGTAGTTTTCAGCTTAAGGTTCGTGTTAGGTTTGGGGTTAGGGTTCAGGTTAGCTTTAGGGTTAGGATTATGGTTCAGGTTCCTGTTAATGTTAGGGTTAAGTTTAGGTTTAGGGTTAGAGTTAGGGTTTGTGTATGGGTTTGGTTTAGGTTTAGGGTTAGGGTTCGGGTTGGTTTCCGTGTTATGGTTATGGTTAGGCTTAGGGTTAGGGCTAGGGTTAGGGTTAGGGTCATGCTTAGCTTTAGGGTTAGCTTTTGGGTTCAGGTTCAGGTTAGTGTTAGGGTTCCTGTTAGGGTTAGTTTTAGGGTTATGGTTTGGTTCCGGTTAGGGTTAGGTTTAGGATTCAGGCTTGTCATGGGTAGGGTTAGATTTAGGTTTTAATTAAGGTTAGGTTTATTGTTCTGATCAGTGTTAATGTCGTGTTAGGCTTCAGGTGAGTGTTAGAGTTAGGGTTCAGTTTTGTGTTCCTGTTAGGCTAAGGGTTAGGGTTACTGTTAGAGTTAGAATTAGGGTTGTCATTGCCTTCCCATTAAGGTTAGGGTCAGGGTTCTGGTTACGGTTAGGGTTTGGGTTAGGGTAATGGCTAGAGTTAGGGTTAGTTCTAGGGTGGGGGTTAGTGTTAAGGTTAAGGTTCTGCTTAGGGTTAGTGTTAGGGTTCGTGTACTGATTTTGTTTAGGTACAGGGTTAGGGTTAACCTTCAGGTCAGTGGTCGAGTTAGCTTTAGTTTAAAGTTAGTGTTAGGGTTCGTGTTAAGTTTAGGCTTAGATTTAGTGGTCGGGTTAGATTTAGGATTTGGGTTTGGTATCAGGTTAGGGTTGGGTTATGGTCGTTTCAGTCTTCTGGTTAGGGTTAGGGTTAGTGTTAGGCATCAGTTTAGGGTATGGGTTAGGGTTTGTGTTGGAGTCCGGGTTAGGGTTAGGGTTAGGGCTAGTGTTCTGGTTAGGTTTAGTGTTAGGTTTAGTAGCAGGGTTGGGTTCATATTTGGGTTAGGCATAGGGTTTGGGTTAGGGTTAGGTGTCGTGTTCGCTTTAGTGTTAATTTTAAGGCTAGGGTTAGGGTTACACTTGGCTTCCATTTTGGTTAAGATTGCGTTTATATATAGGGTTATGTTTAGTGTTCGGATTATTGTTAGGATTAGGTTTCAGTTTCCGTTTAGGGTTAGAGTTAGCTTTAGGGTTCGAGTTAGTGTTAGAGTTAGTTACAGCGTTGGGGTTAGGGTTGGGTTCAGATTAGGGTTAGAGTTAGTGTTCAGGTTCGGGTTAGGTTTAGGGTTTGCATTATGGCTGGAATTAAGGTTATGTTTTGGGGTAAGGTTAGGTTTAAGTTTAGGTTAAGGCCTCGGGTTAGGATAAGGGTTAGGTTTAGTGTTCGGGTTAGTGTTATGGTTAGGGTTCAGCTTCGAGTTCACTTTAGGGTTAGGGTTATTGTTGCGCTAGGTTTCAAGTTAAGGTTAGATTTGGGTTCAGGTTACGGTTAGGTTGGGGTTCGGGTTAGGTTTAGTGTTCATGTTCTTGTTAAGGTTAGCATTAGTGATAGGTTTTGGGTCAAGATTAGGGTTACAGTTAGTGTTAGTGTTACATTTAGGGACAGCGTGTTTGGTTTAGGGTTAGGGTTAGAATTTGGGTTCTGGATCAGGTTAGGGTTTGGGTTATTGTCGGGTTAAGCTTCATGTTAGGCTTAGGTTTAGGGTTCAGTTTAGTATAACTGTTAGGGTGAGAGTTAAGTTTAGGGTTTGGTTTAAGATTACTATTAGGGTTCAGGTTAGGGTTAGGCTTCGGGTTAGTGCTAAGCTTAGGGTTAGAGTTGCATTGACTTACTGTTAGGTTTAGTGTTAGGCTTAGGGTTAGCCCTGGATTAGGGTTAGGTTTCAGGTTATGATTAGGGTTAATGTTAGGGTTTGGGTTAGGGTTAGTCTTTGGGTTAGGGATAGGCTTAGGGTTAGTATTGAGTTAAGTTACGGATAGTATTAGCATTCAAGTTTGGGTTAGCTTTAGGGTTCATATTATTGTTAGGGCTGGAGTTAGGGTTACAGTTCAGGTTCAGGTTAGGGTTAGGGTTGCAGTTAGAGTTTGAGTTATCATTAAAGGTAGGCTTAGGTATAGTTTTAGGGTTAAGCTTTGGTTAAGTTAAACTTAGTGTTAGGGTTCAGGTTAATGTTCGTGTCACTGTTAGGTTTCTGCTTTGGGTAAAGTTTAGGATTAGCGATACTGTTCATGTTAGTGTTTGGGTCAGGCTTAGGTATAGGTTTGGTTTCGCGTTAGGGTTAGTGTTTGGATTAGTTTTATGGTAATCTTAGTGTTATGTTTCTCTTTACGATTAGGGTTAGGGTTAAGTTTACAGTTAGGGTTAGTCTTAGGGTTAGGGTAAAGGTTAGATTTATGGTTAGAGGTCGAGTTAGGGTAAGAGTTAGGGTTGTGTTATTATTCGACTTCACGTTAGGTTTCGGTTTAGGGTAAGAATTATGGTTTGGGTTATGGTTAGCTTTAGCATTAGGTTTAATTTAAGGATTAGTGTTTGTATTTGTGTGAGGATTAGGTTTCAGGCTAGGGCTTCTTTACGGTTATTGTTATGGTCTGATTAGGCTTCGGGTTAGAGTTAGTCTTAGGGTACAGGTTATGGTTAGGGTTAGTGTTCCAGTTCAAGTTAGTGTTATGGTTAGGCCTAGGGTTAATGTTAGAGTTGGGTACAGGTTCGGTTTAGTGTTACGGATATGGTTACTATTAAGGGTGGTTTTATGGTTATGTTTAGGTTCCAGTAGGCGTTAGAGTTGGGTATGGGTTCATGTTACTGTTAGTTTTAGGCTTACTGTTAGTGTTAGTTTTAAGGATATGTTTGGTTTCCGGTTAGGTTTCAGGTTAGGATTCAGGTTACATTTAGTGTTATGGTTAGGTTTAGAGTTCTGGTTAGGGTTAAGGTTTGGGTTTGAGTCCAGGTTTGGGTTAGGATTCAGGTTAGGCTTAGGGTTCAGTTTAGGGCTAGGGTTATTATCAGGTTAGGTTTAGGGTTAGGTTTAGTGTTTTGGTTAGAGTTAAGTTTTAGGTTCAGTACAGGTTTATTTTACGTGTAGCATTAGGGTTAGAGTTTAGGGTTAGTGTCAGGTTTAGGTTTAGTTTCAGTGGTCAGGTTAGGTTAGTGGTAGGGTTATGTTTAGAGTTTGCATTAGAGTTAGGGTTAGTTTTATGTTTAGTGTTAGTGTGAGTATTCATAATAGAGATGGGGTTAGGGTTAGGGTTCGGTTACGGTATCAGTTTAGGCTTAGGGTTATGGTCGGGTTAGGCTTCCATTTAGTGTTGGGTTTTGGGTTCGGGTTAGGGTTCTTGTTAAGTTTACGTTTCAGGTTAGGGTTAAGATGAGTGTTAGGCATAGGTTTAGGGTTCAGGTTCCAGTTAGGGTTATGGTTAGTGTTGGTGTCAGGGTAAGGGTTAGGGTTAGGTTTAGGATTAGCGTTGGTATTCGGATTAGGAATATGGTTAGTTTTCGGCTTTGGCAAAGGCTTAGCTTTAGCATTAGGGTTCTTGTTATGTTTATGTTTAGAGTTAGGTCTAGGGTTAGGATTAGGGTTAGTGTTGAGTTTGGTTTATGGTTATGGTTAGGTTTAGGGTTAGGGTTAGTGTTCGGGTTTGGGTTCGGGTAAGGGTTAGGGTTGGGTTTTGCATTAGAGTTAGGGTTATGGTTAGGTTGAGTGTTCACCTCAGGGTTAGGGTTAAAATTAGGGGTAGGGTGGGGTTCTGATTTGGGTTAGGGCTATTGTTCCGTTTAGGGTTAGGGTTCAGTTTCATGTTTGGCCAGGGTTATTGTGAGGTTTCGCGTTAGGGTTAGGGTTAGGATTACTGTTAAGTTTATGGTTAGGTTACTGTGAGGTTTGCGTTCGGATTAGGGTTAGGTTTAGGGTTCGGGTTCTGGATGCAATTAGGATTTGGGTTAGCATACTATTAGGCTTCTGGTCAGGGTTATGTTTGTTGTTCAGATTAGTGCTTGGCTTAGGGTTAGGCTTAGGGTTAGGCCTAGGTTTAAATTTAGTATTAGGTTGGGTTAGGGTTACAGTTAGGGTTCATGTTTGGGTTAGAATTAGGTTTAATGTTAGAATTATTGTTCATATTAGGGTCAGGGTTAGATTTCAGGTTCACCTTAGGGTTAGGGTTAGTTGTAGTGTTTGATCTAGTGTTAGGATTAGGTGTCGGGTTAGTGTTGGGTTTGACTTAGGGTTACGGTTAGGTTTCGGGTGAAAGTTAGTGTTAGTGTTAGGGTTGGTTTTATGGTTAGGTTTAGGGTAGGGTTCGGTTTCAGTTTCAAGATCGGATTAGAGTTATGGTTAGGGTCAGTTTAGGCTTCGGGTCAGGGTTAGTTTTAGGGTTACGGTTAGGGTTATTATAGTGTTAGGGTTAGGGTTCAAGTTAGGGTTAGGGTTAGCTTTAGTGTTAGGGTTTTGGTTAGGTTTTGGCTTAGGGTTATTGCTGGGTTAGAGTTAGGTTTGGGTTGGTTATGTTTAGGGTTAGGGTTAGGGTTAGGGTTCATGTTAGCATTAAGTTTACAGTTAGTCAGAGTTAGTGTTCAGATTAGAGTTAGGTTTCGGGTTCATGTTATTGTTAAGATTAGCACTTGGGTTCATGTTAGGGTTATTGCTAGGGTTCAGGTAAGGTTTGGATTTGGGATAGCATAGGGTAAGGCTTAGGCTAGGCTTAGGGTTCTGTTGAGTATAGGGTTAGAGTTAGGGTTAGGGTTAGGGTTAGGATTAGGCTTATGTTTGGGTTCCAATTAGGTTTAAGTTTAGAGTTCATGTTAGGGTTCAGTTTAGTGTTAGTGTTAGTGTTAAGGTTGGAGTTCAGGTTAAGGTTAGGTTTCGGGTTTGCATTAGGCTTAGTGTTATGGTTGGGGTTGGGTTTAGGTCTATGGCTAGGCGTCTGGTTAGTGTTAGAGTTAGAGTTTGGGGACCCGTTTTGTTTTGGTTTATGGTTAGTGCTAGTGTTTCGGTTTAGGGCTGAGGTTAGTGTTCACGATAAGTTTAGGGTTAGGGTTAGGGTTAGGGTTAGGGTTAGGGTTCACGTTGGGCTTAGGGTTAGGTTTAGACGTAGTGTTAGTCTTATTGTTTGTGTTAGGGTTGGGGTGTGTTCGTTTTCAGGATCAGGTAAGGTTTAGGTTTGGGGTTTGGGTTCTGGTTAATGTTAGGGTTACTGCTGGGCTTTGGGTTATGGTTAGGCTAAGGTTTATGGCTAAGTTTAGCATTAGGTCTGCGATAGGTTAGGGTGAGCCTTATGGTTTGGGTTTGCGTTAGGGTTCGGGTTAGTGTTCGTTTTCAGGCAAGCATTAGAGTGATGGTTATTGTTAGGGATAGGGTAGGCTGATGTTTGAGTTCCAGTTAGGTTTAAGTTTAGGGTTTGATTTAGTATTTGGTTTAGTGTTAGGGTTAGATTTACGGTTATGGTTCAAGTTAGGGTTAGGTTTAGGGTTCAGGTTAGGTTTAGAATTGGGGTTGTGTTTAGGGCTAGGGTTAGGGGACTGGTTAGTGTTAGGGTTAGGGTTCAGGAACAGGTTTTTTTTAGAGTTAACGTTAGTGTTAGGGTTTAGGGTTATGGTTAGTGGTCGGGTTAGGGTTAGGATTGTGGTTCGTATTATGGTTAGCATTTGTTTTAGCATTAGTGTTAGTGTTCGGGTTAGGGTTTGGGTTAGGGTTCGTGTTCAGGATCGTGTAAGGTTTAGGGTTAGGGTCGGGTTAGTATTCGTGTTAGGTTTAGGTTCATGGTTCGGGTTATGTTTTCTTTTAGGGTTAGGGTTAATACTGGGTTTAGGGTTAGTGTTAGGTTTAGTGTTAGGTTTTGGTTCTGTTTAGGGGTGGGGCTAGGGTTAGTCTTAGGCTTCAAGTTCAGCTTAGGTTTCTGGTTATGGTTTGGGTTCAGATAAGTTTTAAAGTCAGGGTTAGGGTTAAAGTTAGGTTTCCTGATAGGGCTCGGGTTTGGGTTAGTGTTAGGGTTTGTGTTTGGATTAGGGTTAGGTTCACGTTAGCGTTCGCATTAGTGTTATGTCTTCTGGTGCTGGTTAGTTTTAGGTTTAGGGTTAGTGTTAGGATTAGTGTTGGGATTAGGTTTCCGGTTTGAGTTAGGTTTTGGGTTAGGGTTAAGATTTAGGTTCGGTTTATGGTTCAGGTTAGTGTTTGGTTTGGATTCAGCTTAGGGTTTGGCTTAGGCTTAGGGGAATTGTTGGGGTGTGTGTTCGAGTAAGGTTTAGTGTTAAGTTAGGGATAGGTTTAATGTTGGGTTTGCATTCAGTTTAGAGTTACTGTTAGAGTTAGGGTTAGTTTTAGGTTTAAGGTTTCAGTTCACGTTAGTGCTAGTGGTAGGGTTATGGTTATGGTTAGGGTTAGGGTTATGTTTAGGGTTAGTCTTAAGTTTAGGGTTCAGTTTTTGGTTAGGGTTAGGTTTAGGCTTAGAGTTAGCTTTTGGGTTCTGGTTCGAGTTCTTCTTATATTTAGGGTTAGTGTTAAATTTATGGTTCGGGTTATGCTTAGGGTTAGTTTTTGGGTAAGGTTTCAGGTTAGGGTTAGGCTTAGGGTAACTGTTAGAGTTAGGGTTCAGGTGAGGGTTCAGGTTACGCTTAATGTTAGGGCTATGTTTAGGGTTCATGTTATGGTTAGGGTTCAGGTTAGTGTTACGGTTTTGGTTAGGGCTAGTGTTCCAGTTCGGTTTAGGGTTATTGTTAGCGTAGCTGTTATTGTTTAGGGTTCTGGTTAGGGTTCTGTTTAGACATAACGTTAGGGTAAATGTTAGACTTAGGGTTAGGATTAGGGCTTTGTATAGGGTTAGGGTTAGTGTTAGGTGTCGGTTTAGGGTGAGGGTTCGGTTTAGTGTTTGGTTTATGGTTACTGTTAGGTTTCAGGTTAGGGTTTTTGTTAGGATTCGGGTTAGGCTTAGGGCAAGGGTTAGGTTTTAGGTTCCGGTTAGGGTTATGGTTAGGTGTGGGATTAGGGTTATTGTTTGGATTGGGGTTCTGGTTCTGGTTTGGGTTCGGAATTGATGTTAGAGTTAGGTTTCGTTTTAATATTAGAGATCGTGTAAGGATTAGAGTTACTGTTAGGGCTAGGATTGGGGACAGGGTTCAGGTTCGGGTTAGGGTTAGTGTTAGGTTGGGGTTATGCTTTGGGTTACTGTTATGATTTGGTTTTGGGTTATGGTTAGGCTTAGGGTTAGGGTTTATGTTATGTTCAGAGTTAGTGTTCTGGTTAGGGTTTTGTTGGGTTAGGGCTAAGGTTTAGTTTAGGTTTAGTGTTAGATTTAGGATTAGGGTAAATGTTCGACCTAGGCTTAAGTTAGGGTTAGTGTTCGGGTTCATGTTAGTATTTGGGTTCGGGTTTGCTTTAGGGTTAAGTTGCAGGTTAGGGTTCGGGTTATGCTCAGGGTATAGGTTATGTTTAGTGTTCACAATAGGGTTAGGGTTAGGGTTCTGGTTCGGGATCGAATAGCATTAGATTTAAGGTTAGACTTCTTGTTAGGGTTATGGCTAGGTTTCAGGTTAGGTTTCAGTTTTATGGTTATGTTTAGTGTTAGCGTTGGGGTAAGTTTTACGGCTCAGTTTATGGCTAGGGTTATGATTCACGTTAATGTTATTTTTAGGGTAAGGGTTAGTGTTACTGTAGGGGTTATGTTTAGGGTTATGGTTATGGTTAGGATTCTGGTTAGGTTTAGGGTTAGGGTTCACTTTCAGGTTACAGCTAGGATTGCATTCAGTTTAGGTATTAGGGACAGGCTTAGGCTTCGAAGTAATTTTATGGTAAGCATTAAGATTCTGTTTCAGTGTAGAGTTAGTGTTCAGGCTCATGTTAGGTTTAGGGTGTGGGTTAGTATTTGGGTACAGTTTAGACTTAGTGTTCAAGCTGGGATTAGCATTAGATTTCGGTTTATGAAAATGATGAGTGTTCTGGTAAGGGATCAGTTCATAGTTAGACTTATGTGCAGATTAGGTTAAGGGGTGGCTTCATGGCACTGTTAGGTTTCGGCTGTAGTTTGGGTTACATTTAGCGTTAGGTTTAGGGATCAGTTCCTTTGTCTTGAGCAGAAGATAGTGTTTAATAGGAGACTCTCTGCCATTGTGTTGAGAGACTCATTTTCCAGAGTTTCTCCCATGTACACATGTTCTTTAGCTTAGTATTATTTTCTCCAGCGAACCTGTATTTTAATAATTTGTCCAGCCATGTGAACCTTAAGGGAAAGGGCGGAGCGGTATTCTCTCTCTGCCCCTGACAGTCCTGAGCTGGGTGGGTCCCTCAGACCTAGCCAGGGTCAGCCCATCCCCAGGCGCTCTCTGCCGGGGCATCCCAGGAAAGGCTCAGCATGAGCCTCACCCCACTCGCCACTGCCAAGACCATCGTCCGCACTCAGGAGGCCTGGCAGGGGAGGGACCCTGCTGTGGGAGGTTGCCAGATCCCAGGTCTGTCAAACCAGTTGCCAGGCAGCTTCCTCCTCTGACGGGGCCCAGCACAGGCCCCAGAAATCTTGGCGGCAGGCCCCAGGGCTCTTTCCTCTTAACTTATCAGGTTGAAAGAGGTCTGCCTCAGGTGGCTGGACTTCTCCGCCTGCCAGCCGGCCAGCCGGCCTCCTTTGGACAAAGCAGGCTAATTGATCCACCCTTCCCATTGCCCTGGGCGTGGCACCTGCGCACTCAGGTTGAGAGCCTCACCCGTGCCTTCTCTCATGGATTTCTCCCCAGAGACTTGGCCTGGGAAACTGTTAGTGTTAGGTTAGAGTTATGGTTGGTTTCTGCTTATGGTTCAAGTTAAGTTCGGGTTAGGGTTAGGTTTAGAGTGAGTGTTGGGGTTAAGTTTCCTGCTCAGGTTACAGATAGGGTTATGATTCACGTTAATGTTATGGTTGGGTTACGGTTAGTGTTAGGGTTAGTGTCGTGGTTAGGGTTAGGTTTAGAGTTAGGGTTTGGGTTAGGGTTAGGGTTAGGGTTGGTGTTAGGTTTAGGGTTCTGGTTAGGGTTAGGGTTCAGGTCCAGGTTGGGGTTAGGTTTCAGGTTAAGTTAGTGTTCAGTTTAGGGTTAGGGTTAGGATGACATTAGGGTTCGGGTTAAAGTTAGTGTTACTGTTGCTATTATGGCTAGGGTTAGCATAGGCTTAGGGATCTGTTTAGGGTAGTGTTTGGGTTTGGTACAGGTTTGTTTTACGTATAGGTTTAGGGTTAGAGTTAGTGTTAGGGTTAGGGTCAGTGTTCAGGTTAGATTTTGTGTAAGTTTTAATGTTAGGGTCTGGTTAGACTTAGCGTTAGGGTTAGGTTTAGTGTTAGTGTTAGTTTTCGGGTTAGAGTTAGTGCTAGGGTTCGGTTTCGGTATCGGTTTGGGTTAGGGTTAGGGTCAGGTTAGACTTCAGGTTACGGTTAGTGTTTGGGTTCACGTTAGGGTTCTTGTTAGGTTTAGGATTCAGGTTAGAGTTTGGGTTAGGGTTAGGTTTAGGTTTTGGGTTAGTGTTTGTATTAGGGTTATGAATAGGTTTCGGGTTTGTGAAAAGCTTAACTTTACCTTTAGGGTTCTTTTTATGGTTAGGGTTAGTGTTAGGTCTAGACTTAGTGTTAGGGTTAGGGTTGTGTTTGGGTTATGGTTAGTTTTAGGTTTAGGGTTTGTTTTCGCATTAGGGTTATGGTTAAGGCTAGAGCTAGGGCTAGGTTTAGGGTTAGGATTCGGTTTGCATTAGGATTAGGGTTAGGGTTCGGGTTCGCATTTGGGTTAGGGTTAGAATTATGGTTAGAGTTCGGGGTGGCATTAGGATTTGGGTGAGGGTATGCTTTAAGTTTAGTGTTAAGGTTAGTGTTCGAGTTAGGGTTAGGGTTATGCTTCGGGTTTGTTATCGGGTTTCTGTTAGGGTTAGAGTCGATTTAGGATTAGAGTTATGGTTAGAGTTACGGTTCCAGGTAGGGGTGCTGATAGGGTTAGGGTTAATATTCGTTTTAAGTTTAGAGTCCTTTTTAAGGTTAAGGATTTTTGGGGTTTAGTGTTACTGCTAGGGTTTGGGTTCGTGTTCCAGTTAGGATTAGGGTTATGTTATGGTTTATGGTCTCGTTTAGGATTAGGGTTACTGCTAGCATTAGGTTAAGGCTTCACGAGAGGTTAGTGTTCATATTAGGGTTAGGCTTAGGGTTTGTGTTCTGGATGAGCTTAGCATTAGTGTTGGGTTAGTCTTCGGGTTACGATTAATTTTAGGGTAAGTGTTAAGGTAATTCTTAGAGTCAGGTTTAGGGTTGGGTTTCAGGTTAGAGTTAGGGTTACTGTTACCGTTTGGGTTAAGTTTAGGCTTAGGGTTAGGGCTAAGGTTAAGGTTAATTTTGGATTAGGGATAGGGTTGGGTTCAGCTTGCATTTGGGTTTGGGTTAGGAATAGGTTTAGGATTCAGGTTCGGGTTACAGTTAGGGTTAGTTTTTGCATTACAGTTAGCATTATGGTTACGGTTAGGGTTCGAGTTAGTGTAATGTTAGGGTTAGTGTTAGGGTTAGGATTAGAGTTAAGTTCAGTGTTAGGGTTGGGTTTGGCATAGTGTTAGGCTTAGCGTTAGGTTTTGTCATAGGATTAGTGTTTGGTTTAGGATTAGGGTTAGTGTTCAGTTTCCGTATCAGGTTAGGGTTAGTGTTAGGGTTCGGGTTAGGGTTAGGACTAGGGTTCAGGTTAGGGTTAGGTTTTGGGTGAAGTTTAAGGTTAGTGTTAGGCTTAGCGTTAGGGTTGAGGTTATGGTTAGGGTTAGTGTTAGAGTTCGGTTTCGGGTTCAATCTTTTATTAAGGTTAAGTTTAGTGTCTGGTTATGGTTAGAGTTGGGGTTTTTTGTTAGGGTGAGGTTTAGGGTTAGCATTAGGTTTAGGTTTTGGGTTAGTGTTAGGGTTATGGTTAGCATTAAGGTTTGGGTTAGGGTTAGGCTTAGTTCTAGGTTTGGGTTGGGTTAGGGTTAGGGCTATGTTCATGTTTGTTAATGTTAGGGTTAGGTTTAGGTTTATAGTTAGTGTTGAGTTTAGGGTTAGGGTTAGGTTTCAGGTTAGGGTTAGTGTTAGGATTAGCAGTAGTGTTCGTTTTGGGGATATGGCTAGGTTTCATGTTAGGTTTTGGTTTGGGTTAGGGTTAGGCTTAAGATTCGGTTGAGAGTTAGGGTTAGTGTTATGTTTAGTATTAGGGTCAGGATTATGTTTAGGATTAGGTTTAGGATTCAGCTTAGGTTTAGGCTTAAGGTTAGGGCTAGGGGTAGTGTTGAATTTAAGGTTAAGGTGGGGCTTAGAGTTAGGATTAGTGTTTTGGTTAAAGTTAGTGTTAGGGTCAGGTTTACCGTTCAGGTACGGTTTGTGGCTAGTGTTAGGTTTCATATTTGGGTAAAGGTTAGGGTTAGAATTAGGGTTAGGGCTAGGGTTGGGGTTAGGATTGGGTTAGGTTTGGTTTAGGGTTGGGCTAGGGTTACGGTTAGGTTTAGTGTTAGGTTTTAGGCTGGTGTTAGGTTTAAGGTTACTGTTAGGGTTAGTGTTAGGCTCATGTTTGTGTTCCAGTTATGTTTAAGGTTTTTTTGGGGTTAAGGTTCATTTTAGCGTTAGTGTTAGGTTTAGGGTTCAGGTTACAGTTAGGTTTAGGGTTTAGGTTAATGTTATGGTTGGGGTTGGTGTCAGGGTTATGGTTAGGGTTAGAGTTATGCTAGTGTTAGGGTACTGTTAGGGCTATGGCTAAGACTAGGTTTAAATTTAGGGTTAGAGTTGGCTTTGGGTTACAGTTACAGTGAGTGTTAGTGGTAGGCATACGATTAGGGTTAGGGCTCAGGCTAGTTTTAGGTTTTGGGGTAGGCTTAGGGTTAGAGCTAAAGTTGGGTTAGTGTTCCTGATACAAACCCCAACCCAAGCCCTAAAACTAATGCTAATATTAATCAGAATGTGAAGCCTAATTCTCACAGTAATTCTAGCCCTGACCATAACCATAACTCTAATCCTAAACATAGACATAGATATATCCTTACCCTTAACCCTAACCCTAAATCTAACCCTAAACTTACTCCTACACTTACACGACGCCTACCACTAATATTTTACCTAAGCCTTACCTCAACCCAAAACCAGCCCAACCACTAATCTTACACTAACAATAATCCAAGACCTAGCACTAAGCCTAACCCTAGCCCTAGCCCTAATACTAACCCTATTTCAAGCCTTATCCTAACCCTGGCACTAGCCGTAGGCCTAACCCTAACCCTAACTGTAACCCTACTCATTACCCTTGCCCTAGATCTAATGCTAACACAACCCTACACCTGAAACTAATCCTAGGCATAACGATAGCCTTAAAACCCAGACCTGTCACTAACCATAACATTAAAACTAACACTACCTCTAAACCTAGACCTGGCACAAAGCTTAACCCTAACCCTAACCCTATACTAACTCTAGTACAAACACTAAGGCTAACACTATCCCTAATTCTAACCCAAACAATAACGCTAACCCTAACACAAATCCAACTCTAACCCTAAGCCTAAATGTAAACCAAACCCTTTTCCTATCCCTAACATTAAACCTAAGCCTAATGTACCCCTAACCCCAATGCTACTCGCCCTTCTCTCCATAAAACTAACTCTAATGCTAACCCAAATCTAACCCTAAACCTAGCCTTAACCCTAACACTAACCCTAGCCCTACTCCACCACTCACCCTGACGCTTACACTAGCCCTAATCCAACCCGAAGCCTAATCCTACCCCTACCCCTAACACTAACAATAAGAAGAACCCTAAAGCTAGCACAAACACTAATATTAACAAATAACACTAAAACTAGACCTCCAGTATGTCTAAATTCATAGCCAACTTTAACCCTAAAGCTAACCCTAGCCATGCCCTTATCCCAAAACTACACTTAAACCAAACACTTAGCCTAACCCTAACCTTAAACCTAACCCTACCCTAATCCTAGTCACGGCCTTAAAATAATGCTTATCCTAGACCTAATGCTAGCCCTAAACCTAACACTGCTTCTAGCTCTAGCACTTAACCCAAACCTGAACCTAAACCTAACACTAACCCTAGCCTTACCCTAACCTAAACACTAAACCTAGCCCTAAGCCAACCCCTGGCACTACCCCGGACCCTAGTCATAACCCTAAACCTAACCCTAACACTAACCCCTTACTCTAAAACAACCGTAACCCTAACCCTAAGCCTAACCCTAATCCTAGACAGAATCCTAACACAAACCCTTGCCCTAGCTCTAACACTAACCCTAACCCTATACATAACCCTAAGCCAAACTCAAACCCTAAACATAATGGTCAGCCTAACACTAAACCTACTCCTAAACCTAACCCTAAACCTAACATCAGCCCTAGCCTTAACCCAATTACTAAGCCTAAAGTTAGGCTTAACCAAAATGCTAGCCCTACACATAACACTAACCTTAATGCTAGCACTAACCCTAACACTAGCCCTAGCACTAGACCTACCCCTACACCTAACCATAACACTTCACACAAGCCCTAAACCTAACACAAATCCGAGGCCTAGACCTGACCCTAAACGAAGCCCCCGACATAACCATATCCCTAACCCTAACCCTCGCTCTAGCCCTAACTCTAACCCTAACAATAACTATAGAACTAGGCCTATCCTTAATGATACTCTAGTCCTTTCAGTAGCTCTGGCCCTAATGCTAACTCTAACACTAACAATATACATAAATTTAGCACTAACACTAAGGCTAACCTTCACCATAGCCCTAAACCCCACCCTAGCTCTAGTCATAACCCTAAACTTAAGCCTACACATAAGCCGAACCCTAAATTTAACCCTAGCCCTAATCCAAACACTAACATTAACTGTAACAGTAAGGTCGCGATAAGCTTAACTGTAGCCTTAAAACTACCCCTAATGCAAACCCTAACACTAAACCACCTTAACCCTAGTCCTAACCCGATCCATAAAACTATGCCTAACATTAGTTCTAACCCTAACCCTAGCCTTAACCTGAACTATAGCCTTAACTCAAACGATAAACTAACCCTAACTCTCACCATAACCCTAACTATAACACAACCTGAGATCTAACCTTAACTCTAGCCTTAGGAATAACCCTAACTATAACACTAACACTAACCCAACCCTAACAGCAACCTTAACCGAACCCTTAACACTCCCCTAACGCAAACACTAACCCAACACCGACCCCTACGACTACACCTACCCTTAAAACTAACCCAACACTAACCCTAACCCTACCCCTAACCCTAAACCTAAACTAAACCTACTGTTATAACTAACCCTAATGATAACACTAATCCTAACCTGAACCCTAATTCGCACCCTAGCCCTAGCCCTAACCCTAACACCAGCCCTAGCCTTAACCTTAGGTTTAACCCAAACCCTAACGCAGACCTAACCATAAACTACCCCTACACCTACCCCTCTTCTAGACCAAAACCTAACCGAAAGTCTACCCCTACTTCTACCCCTACCCCTAACACCAAGCACAACATAACCCTAATTCAAACCTTAACACTAATCCTAGCCCTAGCTCTAATCCTAAACCTAACACTAGTTCTAACACTAACCATAACACTAGTCATATCCCTAAACTTAGCCCTATCCCTAGCCCTAACTTTAACCATTACACTAACCCAAAACCTAACCCTAACCCTAAGCCTAACACTAACACTAATCCAACCCCACCCCCTCCCTACCCATACCTCTAATCTTAAAACTAATGCTAACTCTAACAGTAGCCCTATATGTACACTGAAACCTAGCACTGACCCTACTGCTGTGACTAATCCTAAACAAATGCCTAGCCCTAACTCTAACCATAGCCAGGAACCTAAAACTAACACTAAACCTATCCATAAGCCTAGCCGTAGTCATAAACCTAATCCAAAACCTGACCCTAGGACTAACCCTAAAACTAACCCTAACCATAGCACTTACCTTAAACATAAATCTACTTCTAACCCTAGCCCTAATCCTAACCTTGACCCAAGCCTTACACTAAACCTAGCCCTAATTCCAACCCGAACCCGAAACCTAATCCTTAACCTCACCTGACACCTAACACTATCCCTAACCATAACACTAACCCTAATGCTAACCATAATCCTAACATAAGCCCCAGCCCTAGACCCAAAGCTAAATCTAACCCTAACACTAAAACTGGGCCTAACACTTAGCCCAACTCTGAACACTAACACTAAAAGCAGCCCTATGCCTAGTCCTAGATCTGAAACTAACGCTAGCAGTAGAACTGAACCTAACCCTAGCACAAGCCCTAAACCTAGCCATAGACAAAGTCCTAGCCCTAAACTTAACCTTAGCCCAGACTCTAGCCCTGGCCCTAATGCTAACCCTAATGCAAATCCCAAAGCTAACCGTAACACTACACTTAACCTTAACTGTAACCCTACGCCTATCGCTAAAGGAGCCTTTCCCCAGATCATAAGACTTAAGGTAACACGGACCCTAGCCCTAACCCAACCGTAAACCCAACCCTAAACCTAACCCTTACCTTATGCCTAAACAGAACTCAATCCCTAATGATAACACTAAGACCAATGTTAAGAATAATCCTAACGCAAAACCTACCCCTACTCCCAAACCTAACCCTATGTCTAACTGTAACCATAACTCTAAATCCTAGTCAAGCTCTAGCATTAAATCTAAACCTAACCCTAACTCTAAAGTTAACCCTAAGGTTACGCCAACCCCTAACACTACCCTGAATCCTAACACTAACCCTTAATCTAATGCAACCACAACTCTAACTCCAACAATAATCCTAGCCCTAACCCTAACCCAAACCCTTGCCTAACCCTAGCCCTAACCCTAAAACCAGCCCTAGAGCCAGCCTTAACCCTAACCCTAAGCCCAAGAGAAACCCAAACTCTAACCGTAATTGTACCCCTAGACCAGACTCTAACAATAAACCTACACTTAACCCTAACTGTGGCTCTAGGTCCTAATGCCAACTCTAACACTAGCCGTAAACTAAACCTAACCCTAACACTAAAACTAGAGCTAACCCAATCCCTACAACTACCACTGACCTTAACCCTAACGCTAACCCTAAACCTATCCTTACACTTACTTCTCCCCTAACCATAATGCTAACCCAAATCTCACCCACTTGGCACCCTTAAACCTAACTCGAATGCAACCCTAACCCCAACACTACAACTAACCATAAAACTAACACTAACACAAACCCAAACTTAACCCCAAGCCTACCTCTAACACTAAAACTATTCCTAAGCACTAGCCATAATCCTAACTCTAGCCCTACCCGTAACCCTAACCCTAATCCTAGCCCTAACCTTATCACTAACCCTAACTCTAACACTATTCCTACACTTACCGCTCTGACAAACCTAACCTTAAACCAACCCTAACACTAACACTAACCCGAGTCCTAGCACTAAGACAAGCCCTAACCCTAAGCCTAACTCTACCCCTACACCTACTCCTCCCCTAATCCTAATGGAAACCCTACCACATCCCTAAGCTTAAACCTAACCCTAACGCAAGTCTAACCCCTACCCTAACCCTACAGCTAACTATAAAATTAACAATAACCCTGTCTCAACCCTAACCTTAACCCAACACTAATCTGAGTACTGCACCTACACTAACTCTAAATCTAACCCTAATCCAAACCGACCCCTAACCCCACCCCACCCTTACCCTTAAACATAATACTAAATCTAAGCCAGCACTACCCCTCACCCTACCCATAATGCTAACCCTAACCCATCCATACCCATAAACTTAATCTTAGCCATAGCCCTAAACATAAAACCAACACCAGCCTTAGCACAAACCCTGACCTAGAATTAACCCAGGCCCTAACCCTAACATTTAATGTAGCACAAACAATAGACCTGCCCTAACCATTGCACTAACACTTACTCTAACACTACCCCAAGCCCTAACTGTCACCATAACACAACCCAAATCCAACCACAAAGCTAACCCTAAGCCTAAAACTAATCTTAGCCCTAGCCGTAACCCTAACCGTAGCACTATCGCCCTCAGTAACCATAAGCCTAGCCGTAACCCTAACCCTAGCACTAACATTAGCACTAACCCCAATTGTAACATTAATGCTAACCATTGCTATACACTTAACATTAAAACAGCCCTACACATGAAATTAACCCTAGTCCTAGACCTAACCCTAAACCCAGGCCTAGCCATAGCCCTAAACCTAGATCTAGCCCTAACCATAGCCTTGGCCCTAACCTAAACCCTAACATTAAAACTATCCCTAACCCAGGCACAAACACGAATGCTAACCCTGAACCTAACCATAACACTAAAACAACCCATGCCCATACCCCTAAAACTAACCCAAACCTTAACCCTAAACCTAAACCTAACCGGGCTACTAACCTACACCTAACTGTAAAGCAAACCCTTACTTTACCATAACCTCCAGCCTTAACCCTAGCAGCAGTCCTACACTAAAGCTAGCACTAGACCTAACACTAACCCTAACGCTAGCCCTAACCCTATCTCTAGCCCTAGCCCTAACTCCAAACCAACCCTATTCCTAGCACTAGTACTAACCTTAACCCAAATCCTAACCCTACACTAAGGCAACTCTTACCTCTAAAGCTGACTCTAACACTAACCCTAAACCTAACCCTCAATGCTAGCCCTAAGTCAACACAAATCCTAGCCCTAGATCTGACCCTAAACTTAGCCCTAGCCCTAGCCCTAGCCCTAACTCTAACACTAACATTAACCTTAGCTCTAACCCTAACCCTAAACCTAACCATAAATCTAGAACTAGCACTAGCACTAACACAAACCCTAACCATGTCCATAGCCCTGGCTCTAAACATAACCCTAACACTAGCCCTATCACTGACCCTAACCCTAAAACTACCCCTAAACCTAACCCTAAACCATCCCTAAAACCAACACTACACATTCCCCTTAGCCTAACATTAACCGTAACTCTAAGTTAGCCTTATGCTAACCCTGACCCTAACCCTTTATTCTAGTCTGAGCCACAACCCTAACCCTAGTTTGATCCCAAACACTAACCGTAACTCTATCCCTAACCCTAACCTATCACCAGCCATTTCCCTAACCCTACCCTTAACCTAAACTTACATCTAACTCTAAGCCTACCACTAAAAGTAAACCTAACTATAGCTGTAGGACTAACCCTAAACCTAAACCTTATCCTAACTCTAACTCTAGCCCTAGGCATAACGAAAACTCTAGTCCTAGAGATGACCCTAATGCTAACCATAACCATAACCCAACAATAACCCTAACCCTAATGTTAGCACTGACTTAATCTTAGCCATAGCCCTAATGCCAATACTAGCCCATGCCCAAACCCTAACCTAACCCTAGTCCTAATGCTATTCCTAACTATGACACTAGCCCTAAATCTGACCTTAACCCTAAACATATACCTAACCCAAACCCTAACCCTAAACATAACCATAACCTACTACTGACTTTAGCTGTAGCCCTAAAACTGCCCCTACCCATAATATTAACTGCTACCCTAATCCTAGCCCTACTCTTAACCCTACCCCTAATGGTAGGCCTAACCCTAGCCCTAAGCATAAACCTAGCCCTACCCCTAACTCTAGCCCTAATGCTAACTCCAATGCTAACACCAGACCTAAAGATCACCATAACTCTAACCCTAACACAACCCTCACCATAACCCTAAATATTCCACTCCTCTAACCCTAACACTAACCCAACTCCTACCACTGTCACTAACTCTAACTCTAGCCCAACCCTTACCCTAATCCTATCTCTAACCCTAACCTTAACTGGAAACCTAAACAAGCCCTAACCAAAACCCTAACACTAATCCTAACCCTAGCCTCAATACTAAGCATAGCCGTACCCATAACACTATCCCTAACTTAGTTGTAACCCTAACAATAGCCCTAGATCTAGCTCTAGCCTTAACCCTAGGACTAAACCTAAGCCTAAAACTAGCATTAGCCATAAACGTAATCGTAACCCTAAAACTAGCACTAACCCTAACCATAAACTTAACCCTAGCCCTAAGCCTAGACCTAGCAGTAACTGTAACCATAACCCAAATCCTAACCCTAACACTAACCCTAAACCTAGCCCTAGTCCTAACGCTAACCCTAACCCTGACCCTAGCCTAATCCTAACCCAAGACCTAACCCAAACACTAGGCCTAACCATAACCCTGGCAATAACCCTAAAACTAGCCCTAGACTTAACCCTAGCCACAAGCCTAACCCTAGCCAAGCCCTAAACCTAACACTAGCACTAGCCATAACCCTACCATTAAACCTAACAGTAACCCTAGCCTTAGCCTTAGCCCTAACCCTAAACCTAATCTAGCCCTAGCCCTAACCTTAAACCTAACCAAAACTCTACAACTAACGCTAACAATAACCCTAAGCCTAACCCACACACAATTGGTCTGATGTCAACATATGTGAATGTTGTCACACACAATAGGTTGGAAGTCATACATAAAAATATGAATTATGTCACAAAAAAGGTGAATGATGTCACAAATATCAATGGGAGTGTTTTCACACACAAATGTGAGGCTTTTCCCACATACACCCTTGGTGTGGTGTCATACACACACTGAGTGATGTCAGACACAAAATGTGTGTGAAGGCACACACCAACCTGGTGAAGTCACAGGAAATGGGCGTTGTGTCTCTCACGAAAACGGGTATGAATTCACACATAATGAGAGTTACACCATACACACATGTGGCATATAAGTTAGAGTAAAATATGAGATACTTCACAGAAACCTGTGTGCTATTTCGTACATAAGAGTGGATGTCACATCACAGTGAATGATATGACTGCTGTCACACACAATGGCAGTGACATCACACAATTTGAGTGATGTGACTGGCTATCGTAGTGTTATCACAATCAAGGTGTGTGATGTCCAAAAATGTGTGTGATGTCACACATAATGATTGCAATGATGTTGCAAAGAAAATGTGAATGATGTCACAAGCACAACGTTGGAGTGATGTCAAACACACTATCAGAGTGAAGCCACACTCAATTGGTGTGATGTCATACATAAACTGGGAATGACACCAACATAATAGTGTTTAGGATATTATATGCTTATGAAGGTTGATGTCAAACACAATTGATGTGATGAGACACACAAGGAGGATGTTGTCACACACACAAGTGGTGTGATGTCACCCATAACCATGTGTGTCACATCATGCATAATGATGGGAGTGATATCACACGCACACAATGGGAGTGATGTCACACTGTAAAATGTAAGTTATGTCAAAGGGGGCACAACGATGTCACACATAAGAGTGGGAGTGTTGTCACACAATTCATATGCTGTCACAAATAATGAGAGTGATGTCACAGAAACATGTGAGTGATAAAACAAAGAACACGTGACAGAAGTCACGCACGTGTGAAAGATGTCACTCTCTTGGTGTGATGTCATAAACACAATGAGCATGTTTTCACAACAGTGATGTCACCCCATATATATGAGTGAAGTCACAGAAACAGCATGTGAGTGATGTCACAACAATAGTAGATTCATGTCATCAAGACTTTGTGTGATGTCACATGGAATATTTGGAGTGACATAACACGTAACAATAGAGATTTCAAACCGTAAATTGCATTCATGTCACACGCAATTGGTGTGATGTCAACATCTGTGCATGTTGTCAAGATCACAAAACGTCTGATGTCATACATAATGATTGGAGTGACGTCACACACAAAATGTGAGCAATGTCACACTATTGGAGGGATGACGAATATACTATAGTAATTATGTCACACACAATAATTATGATGTCCTATATAATATTGGGAGTGACACCACACAAAATAATTTTTGATATCATATGAAATTTAAGATTGACCTCACTCACAATTGATGAGATGTGACACACAATGAGAGTGTTGTCAGAGACACAAGGAGTGCCATCTCACTCATAATCTAGTGTGTCACATCACTCATAAAATTGGGTGTGATATCACATGGACACAATGGGAGTGATGTCCAAAGTTATACGTCACTGACATCGCAGATAGCAGTGGAAGTGGTCACACTATTGAAACGGTGTCACTCATAAGAATGGGAATGATATAAACTGGAATCAAGAAGTGACTTGTGTAAGCAACATGGAATTTCTTAACAATGCCTTAAAGGTGATTCTGTCCAAAAGGTGGTCTAGTTATTATGTGATCCTTACTAGCTGAAAGGAAGGGATATGGGGCATGAATTTATTTCCACGAATGGATGCTATACACGGTTTGGCTCAACTCTGCTCTCGACTGCCAGTCCTACACAAACTTGTTGCCAGAGCTGCCCTGAGAAGCATAGATCAGAACACTGCCTTCTGAAAGGCTTGTGAGATTCCTTCTCAAGGGCTGTAAATGGCATCATGTTCTAAACCAGGTTTAGGTGAATGATCCTTAACGAGATGGAAAGGAGAGAGATCATGCACAATGTTATTTCCAGGAATGGGTGTCATACTCAGTTTAGCTCAGTTTTAGGCAAGATTGCCTGTCTTATACAAACCTGCTGCTAGACAGCTACTTGCAACTTGGAATCAGAATTTGACTTCTCACAGGAAGTTGTGATCCCTTCTGAAGAGCCAAAAGGGGAATCTGTGGGAAAACTTTTTTCTGTATTGTGAGATCCTTACTAGGTGGAACCAAGGGAGATGAGACGTGAAGTTACTTCCAGAAGTGGGAGCTATACATGATTTGGCTCATCTCTACTCTGGATTCCCAGTCTTATACCAACCTCTTCCCAGACATGCCCTGACAATCCAGGATCAGAACATTGTCTTCTGTAAGGCATGTGAGAATCCTTCTCAAGAGGCATAAATGGCATCATGTTCTAAACCTGGTTTCGGTGTGTGATCCTTATGAGATGGAAGTGAGAGAGATCAGGCAAAAAGTTAATAACAGGAATGGGTGTCATTCCTTGTTTAGCTCACTTCTAAGTACGATTGCCAGTCCTATACAAACTTTTTGCTAGATGGTGAATTGTAACTTGGAATCAGAAAGTGCCTTCTCAAAGGTACATGTGAATCCTTCTGAAGGTTCAAAATGGGAATCTGTGCCGAAACTTGTTTAGGTATTATGTGATCATTACTATCTGGAAGTAAAGGAGATGGGGCATGTAGTGATTTCCACGAATGGATGTTAGACATGGTTTGGCTCATCTCCAATCTGGATTTCCAGGCCTATACAAACCTGTCGCCAGAACGGCCATGAGAAGCCAGGACCAGAACACTGCCTTGTGAAACGCATGTGAGATTTCTTCTCAATGGCTGTAAATGACATCATTTTCTAAACCTTGTTTAGGTGTGTGATCCTTAGGAGATGGAAGGGAGAGAGATCCGGCATAAAGTTTTTTCCAGGAATAGTTGTCACACCCAACATAGCTCAGCTCTAGGTATGATTGCCAGTCCTATACAAACTTGTTACTACACAGCGATTTTCAACTTGGCATCAGAAAGCGCCTGCTCAAAGGAAGATGTATTTGCTTCTGAAGGCCCTAAATGGGAATCTGTGCTAAAACTTGTTTAGGTATCATGTGGTCCTTAATATGTAGAAGGAAGGGAGATGGGACATGAAGATATTTTCAGGAAAGTGTTCTATACATGCTTTGCTTGACTCCACTCTGCATTGCCAATCCTACACAAACCAGTAGATAGACATGCCCTGAGAAGCCAGCATCAGAACACTGCCTTCTTAAAGTCATGTGGGATTCTTTGTCAAAGACCTTAAATGACATCATGTTCTAAACCTGTTTTACGTGTGTGATCCTTACGAGATGGAAGGAGAGAGATCAAGCACAATGTTGTCTCCAAGAATGGGTGTCATATCCAGCTTTTCTTAGCTCTAGGTATGATTGCCACTCCTATAGAAACTTGCAGCTAGACAGTGACTTGGAAGGTGGAATCAGAAATTGCCTTCTCAAAGTAAAATGTGCTTCCTTCTGAAGGCGCAAAACGGGAATCTGCTCCAAAACATCTTTATGTACCTTCATCAGGTGAATAGGGAAAGAAACTGTGTTACATTGGGACATTAGAATACTACTAAGCAATAAAAAGGATAAACTCTGGATTCACACAACAACATCTATGTGAAGGAAGCCTGATTCAAAAGGCTGTACAGTATAGGATTGCATTTATTTGACTTTCTATAAATTTCAGAATAACAGAGATGGAAAGTGATCAGTGTTTGCCAAGGTATTGAATGGGGGAAGAGGTTGACTACAAAGGGATAGTATGAGAGAATTTTTTTGGGGGGGGGTGAAAAATAAAGATTTGTATGATACTGTGGAGGTGGATGCCCGACCATAAAGTTTTCAAAACCCATAGAACTGTACACCACAAAGAGTGAATTTTACTCGGCAAATCAGGATGCTGGGGAACTCAGATGGAATGCAGTGACAAATGAATCTCACTGAATTACAAGCATGTGACATAAACACAGATGACGAGGGGATGAAAGGTCCTGACCTATGTTACTTTGGAAGACAGTGTTTTGATGGGATACTGTAAAACTAAAGTAATGGACACAAACACGGTACTCTAGGTGGTAAATATTTTTTTTATAAGGATATGGATTAGCAATTCTGAAACTAGTTGACACATTAGTAAATATAATGTAGCTAACTGGAGTTGAGTTTCTCACTGTTGGTGAAAGAAGTTAAAAATAAACAAAAGGAGAATGCTAGAATAAACTCTGTGGTGCTGGATTGGAGTTGCAATTATCAGGAATTATCAGGATCCATGTCTCTTCTAATATATCTATCCAGAGACATGGATAGAATGACTGATAAATGGATAGATGTGTTTACCTGAGTTTATATTCACACATACATTTCCAATTTCTGCTGAGAGGGTCTAGAAGCAATGACACCATAGTATCAATGAGCACATCTAACTCCCAGATCTTGGTTTCTAAATATCATTCTCTAATAAAAAAAAACCAGGTTTTCTTGGAGAAATGGCTAATTCCATGGCGGGAGATGGAAAACACAAGATGAGCATGGGTCATCTTGTAGTGCCAGAACGAAGGAAAGTGCTTTAAATAAAACAAAGCAAATGATGAGTGTGTCAAAAGGAATCAATCTGAAAGACTTCCCCATGGATCAAGCTAGAAAACTGTGAGCAACAAAATAAATAATGGTAGCATTAGATTACTACCCAGAGAATAAAATAAATATCCATGAGTCTATACTAATATAAAATAGATTAAAAGAAAGGAAGAAAGAAAGAGGAATAAAAAAGAATGAGAAAAAGAGAGAAAGAAAGGAAGAAGGAAGGGAGGGGGAGGAAGGGAATCTTCCTCACAGAATTCCAAATAATAAATGCGGCTGGATAGTATGAAATAGAAAATCACCACTAGAACACCAATGTAAAAATTATAGTGGGTAAGACTGACTGATGAATGCGAAAACTGTGGGTGAAACTTAAAGAAGAAACAGTACATTTGCAGAGCCTCAAATCATCTGTCTCCAAATACTTAACTGTTTTCTGATAATTTATTTAAAATACCAATGACTATTTAAAGCAAAAATTATAACAGTGTGTTCTGGGATTAATAATATGGGAAGATATAAAATTTATGACAACAATAGCACAAAGGACAGACAGCGGAAAATTGAACTGTTCTATAGCACGTCTTCCATATTATACATTGATTAAACTGGTACAATATTAAGCCTGGGTAGGCTGTGATATGTTAAAGATACATATTCTGACCTGGACCAACCACTAAAAAATGCAAAGGTGTGTCACTTAAATGCTAATAAAGGAAATAAATTGCATAAAAAAGGGTTTGTACTAATATGTTCACAGCAGATGACCTGCACGTCCCCAGGAGGAAGATGAGCACACTGCGGGGCATCCACAGAACAGAACTCCCTCAGTCGTGCCATGGAGCAAACGCTGACACACACATGCTGGGTGAGTCTCATCAACCTCGTATCAAGGGAGGCAAGCTGGACAGAAAACAACACAAGTGTGATGATTTCAGCCAAGATGAACCTATGGTGAAAAAACCAGAACAGCTGTTGCCTCAGGGAATGGAGAAAATTGCCTAGGAAGGAACAGGAAGGAGTTTTCTGCGGGTGATGGAAATACCCTCTTCTTAAAGGGGTGAAGGTTATATGGACATGTTTATTTGCCCAAACTGTACGGTTGAAATTTGTGCCTTTCAGTGTGCATACATTTTACCCCACCCCCAGACACAAAGGACTAAAAGAATAATAAAGTGAGGTGGGAATGGGATGGAGTGTGGATGAAACAAAAATGGCAGACGATTACTACATGTTGAAGCTGGGTGACGGTCCTACTATGCTATTTTGTTTATTTTGTATATTGTTTAAATTGTTTTGTAATCAAACACTTGTATAAGAAGACAAACTCGATAAACAGTGTTCGCTGGGAAGATATCAGTTATCTTTGGGGAGGAAGTAGGGAGAAAGGGATTGTTGGTGCCTGAGTGAAGCTGGTGCTAGTTCTTGGTCACACAAATGTGTTCACTTTGTAGTAAGTCTTTGAGGTTTACATGGATGACTTCGGCATATATATCTGTATGCATGTTATACATCAATAAACATTTTAAATCCTGCATATTTGCACAAGGTCCTAACTCAATATCTCAGAATCACAGCAGTGTTTTGTTTTAAAGTGGAGCACGTTCACTCATGACATCATCAGATTGATTTTAATACTTTCAAATGTCTATTAATGCCCTCAGCCTTGTGTGGCTTGGCTGGGTCATTCCATTTTTGCCTCAATTTGGCAATTTGTATGGCTTTGAGTTTTTATGATGGGTATAGGCCCTTCAGGTGAGTGGATATCAAGTGGAGGATCTCTGCAGGGAGCCTGACAACGGGGTCCAGAGGCAAGATCAGCTAGGCTGGAGGGATGGAAGGCATGGTAGGAGAGGTGGCCTTGAAAAGGTAAATAACAAGATACCAGGTACCCGGTATTTCCATTTTAGAGACTCAATTTACATTTCAAATCCTGGCCAGGGAGCTTCCAGCAGGGCTGCAAGCATCCTCAGCAATAGTCAGGCTGGTGAGCCCAACCCCTACCTGAGTACTGGCCTCAAAGGATGCAGCCCAACCACACTGCATAAACTCACTGTGGTGGGTAGGGCATGGAGATTTGTCTTGGTATAAAGAAGAGTAGGGATAGAAGGTGGGCTGTAGAAGCAGAGGGACGTTGGCCAGCGGTGGCCGGACCGGTGGGAGTTGGGTCCCCTACCTCTGCATGCTGGGAACATTTTTCTCTTAACTTTCCCCAGCTAGGAGCTTGCAGGACTACAGGACTGCAACCCCCAGGATGCTCTGGGCACCAGGCGGTGACTAGCCCTGGGGGGAGGAGGAGGGCGGTGAAGGTTTGGTCGAGGGTCAAACTGCCATTGACTCAGGACACTGGTCTTGCACCCGTTCCACGTGGACTGAGTCCCAGAGTGTTGAGCCAGGACCAGAGGGACAAGGGTGTTAGGAGGGTGTGGTGGCTGCATGGGCAGCCAAGGGCCTGCAGTGTGCAATTGCTTTTGTCCAAACTTGAAGCCAGACTCGTGCCTCTTCTTCACCGCCTCCCTCTGTTGCTTGATTCCTCCACCCACCTGTGTGTTTCTGGGTCTTTCCACAGCCTCCTACCTAGTCCAGGACCAGGTGTTTCTTTAAACTGCTTATGGGAACTGGTTTGACATCCCAGAAACTTTCTACTCTGCCTGCTGCCCTCTGCCTTCTCCAGCCAAAGTGACAACATTTCATCAGATTTGGGAGACATTTGCCCTTGTGGCCCCTCTTGAGAGCACAACATAAGAGCTTTGCAGGGTGGTAACATTGGCTGTCACTTACCTGTTTCACAGATGTGGAAGTTGAGGCATCTGTGAGATTAATCACTGGGTTCCCCAGGATCCGTTAAGTGCAGAGGAGAACAAATCAATTCCCAGGCAAGTGTCTACTAGGCCATTTTCACTAACCCATTCCAGTGCAGAGGCCTGTGAAACAGCACCCTTAAATTGAGACAAGCCTAAGCATTTTACCCTTTAAATTGATAGCCTAAAATCAGCTCACGCCTGAGTGGCCAGTCTCTCAGGGACACGTGTGGTGACTCTGATCCCTCAGGAAGAGACTGGTGATCCAGCTTTTGAGAGAGGGATGTTTATGGTAGACAGCACTGGGGCAGCATTTGAAACCCGTCAACTTCAACATCTCTAGTTTGGATTCAGGCAAGGTTACCGGATAAACACACCTAGGGATAGTTAGATGTACCGTATTCTTTAAAAATTGATTAGAGTGGTGAAAAGAACAGAACATAAAATATTCTGCTTCTTTGCAAAAGATAAAATGCAAGCAAAACCTTCCTGTTAATTTTTTTTTTCTGCTCATTCTCTTGGCTGTACTCTATGCTTGAATGCAGAAAAAAAAAAACTTGAATTGCCAAATTCTCTTTTCCTGAGATTGGCAAATTAACTTAAAAGTCTTATTGAAATCTGTGAAGGAATGGTTAGCAGCTTTCAGGATTTATGTCCTCCCTAAAAATCTGGGTGTTGATCTAAATGAAAAAAAGTCCTTGTTTATATTTCACATCCCATTAGGTTACATTTCTGATTCCTGAAATTGGGATATTATCAAAACTATTGAAAAACCTGGTCATGGAAATTGGACCCTGTCACTTTGTCAAGAATTTGCCTCTTTATGAATTAAAGACACATGAATTCTTTAACATTTTTGTAAAGAATGTATGAGAAACTCTGTAGTGTCTCTGAATGTGGCAAGATGGGGAAGTCTCGTTAGACCACATCCTTGGGTTCTTCTCTCTTGTTCAATAGGTCCGGGTGATAGTCCTTGTGGTCAGGTGCAGCCCCGCTCCCCTATCCCCCAATGATCTGTCCTACTCTGGTCTGAGACCTCTTCATGGGGTTCTCATGGCACTCATCCACAGGTGTTGGAAGGAGACATTGTAACATGAGGATATTCATCATCTTGAAACAAGGATTAATTGAGAGGAAATTCTCGGGGTCTGTGGGCTCAGATGCACTGCTGTTGGGGTGTGGCTGCAGTGACCACTGTGCTCCCAGCTGTCCACACAATGGCTTCCTCAGACGTTGATCTCGTGGTACAACCACAGCAGCTGTTGACAGAGCTGGGTGCTCTTCGTGGTTCAGTGTCTTCTGTCAGATTTTGTGGCTCTGACCATCCTCTGATCGCCCCCTTCTCATTCCTAACTGCTGCGTTGATTGCTTTGTAGTTGTTTCCTAGGAGACACTGCATGCAACTGTATATCACAGTGTGGTTAGGGACCCACCCTCACTACACAAGTCACGGTACAACAGACACTTATCTTGATGTAACCCATGTTCGTCCTCTCCAGGTGGCTGTGAAGAACGCTGTTTATTCGGAACTCCTCTCATTCTCATGCTGCCAGGGCTGCTTATGAATCTGGGAATCTCATCTTTGGTCTCATCTACATTATTCCTTTCATTCATTATTCTGAAGTCGGATACAAGTTTGTTAATAATGTGGACACTGGCTGTCACAGGCACTTTTATGTATCTTCCCGAACGGCTCTGTGTAGTAGGACTGTGATCCTCATTTTACAGGGGGAACACTGAGTCTCAGAGAGATCGAGTAGCTTCCTTCACAGAGTTTCTTGGTGCATTTTGAGTCTCCACCTTGAACTCGACCATTCAGGTGTGAGCACTTAGCTGGTGTTCCATTTTGTGCCTCTCTGCCAGCTGCCCCAAAGGCACACGTCTCATCCTGAGTCCATTGTCTGCTTGATTGCAGTCATCCTGCATGGGAGCCCTGCAGGTTTGGGTACACTCCCTCAGGCCAAGGGCACATGCATGGCCACCAAGGGGTCTACAGTGGGCCTGGGGGTTCCTCAGTGAAGGCCCTGTCCACCCACGGATATCTGACCAGCTGGGGCAACCCTGGGGCACATGTCAGCTGCATCTTAAGGATTGCTGCCTTTCTTGACTTGGTTTCAGCTGTTGTCTCCCTACCCTCCCCCACATCCACTCAGCTTGCAGGCCACTTCCCTTCCTTGGAAGTGGTGGTCAGGCCCTGGTGGCCACAGGATGCCTGGGATGCGAGGTCAAGGCTCTGTCTCGACCAACTGATTCGTCATTGGCCTCATTTTTTCCTGGAAAAACAAAGCCATGGCCTCAACCCAAGCCTGCACTTTTGACTGCAACCAGGTGGTGGAAGGGCTCTGTGGAGTCAGAAGGGCCAAGACAGGCATATGGCCAAGCAGTGAGTGTGGCCCCAGCAGGCCGCAGGCATAGGAAACCAGGGCCACACTGGGAAGCTCTTCCATCGAGAGGGCCCAGTCTTTTCTCTGGAGTTGTAAAGCCCTGGGCTTCCAAGTGCCCAAGGTTAGGTTTAACCCTAACTTTAAACCAACGCCGAATGCAAATCTTATCCATAACCTAAATCCTAAACCTATGTCTATACCTAACACTAAGGCTAAGGTTTATAATAATCTTAAGCCTAAAACATACTCTCAAACTAAATACAACCTAACCAAACCCAAAATCAGAATCTAAACTGACCATGAAACCTAAATCTAACCTTAAATAGTACCTGAAGCGGGGCCTAAACCTAACACTGTCACAAAGACACCGCTAACCCTAATCTGAACTGAACCTTAAAGATGACCCGAACTCTTCCTGGAACCCTCAACCTTAGCATAAACCAAAGACTAACGCTAATCCCAGCTTGAAAACTAAGTCTAAACGGTACCCAAAATGTAATCCTCACACTAACTTGATACAGAGACTGAACGCTAATTCTAAACGGAAATAGTAACCAAAACCTTAAAATAAAGCTAGCTCAAATACTAAGCCTGTCCCTCATACCTATCCTGAATGCAACCCTAACTTTAAACTGAAGGTGACCCCTAACCATAACCATAACCCTAACCCTATCCGGAATTGTATCCATTATCCTAAACAGAAGCATGAACCTGACCCTAACCCCAACAGTAAAACTCACCCTAACCCTAAACTGATCATAACCCTAACCAAAAACTGAACCCTAAATTTAATCTGAAACCTAAACAGAAACTGGACCCAAACGCAAACACTAACCCTAACAAAAACCCTAAACATAACCATAACCAGAACCATAACCCCAAACCTAAACTTAACAGTAACACTAACCCTCACCCTGAACATAATATTAACGTGAAATATAACCCTATCCATAAGCTAACCCTAACACTAAGCCTAAGCCAAATCATAAAACTAAAACCTAACCTGAACCCTAGCCCTAAACCTAGCAAGAAGTCTAATCCTAACCCTAACCCCTACCCTAACCTGAACAAAACCCTAGGCCTAACCTGAACTCAAACCCTGAAACTAAAACTAACCTAACCTGAAACCAAACCCTAATCCTAACCCTCACCCTATCCCTAGCCCTAACTCTATCCCTAACCCTAACTCTAACCCAAACCCTAACCCTAATCCTAAAAATAAAACTAACCTGAATGATATCTCTAAACCCAAACCGAAACCTAAAACTAAACATAACCATAACACTAACAAGAACCCTAATCCTAAATCACCTGAATGATAACCCTAATCCTAACCAGAAACCTAAATCTAACCCTAGCTAGAATCTTTACCCAAACCCTAACCCTAACACTAACCTGCAAGGTCACCCTAATCCTAAGCCATATCCTAACCCTAAATTGAACTCTAACCTGAAACTTAACCCTAAACTGAACCAGAACTTAAACACTAACCAAAACCCGAACGCTAACCCTAACCTCACCCTAACCGCAACCATTATCCTAACCCTAAATCTTACCCTAAACCTAAACCAAACACTAGCTGTAACCCAATCAAACCCAAATCCGAACAGTAACCCTATACTTAACCAGAACCCTAGACCTAACCCAAACAATAACCCAAACCAAGTGGAAACCATAACCCAAAGCAGAACCCGACCCTAAAGTTAATCCTAACCCTAACCGAAAACCTAACACTAACCCTAATCTTAATGGAAATCCTAACCCTAACCCTAACCCGAAGCCTAATCCTGTCCTAACCCTAACCCGATTCCCGAAACCAAACCAGAACCAGAACCCCAATCAGAACACTAAATCTAATCCTATAGCTAACCATAACTCTAACCCGAACTGAGCCCTAAACCTTGCCCTAACACTAACCCTAACCCTAACATTAACTATAACCAGAACATTAAACTTAAGACTACTAAACCGAAACAAAACCTTAACCCTAACCATAACCCTAAAGCTACCACTAGCACTAATGTGAACCTGAACCCTAAACCTAAAACTAACCCTAACCATGACAGTAACCATAACACAAACCTGAACCCCAAGAATAAATCTATCACTATCTTAACCTTAAACCTAACTCGAATACACACCCCAACAATACCCCTAACTTAACACAAACCCTAACCCAAAACCTAACCTAAACAAAAGCCATAAATCGAGCCTGAAACCTAACTCTAACTGAAAACCTAACCCTAACCCTAACACTAACCCTAAGCATAAACTAACCTGCACCCCCAAAACATAACACTAAGCCAAACCATAACATGAACCCTAACCCGAACCTAACCCTAAAATGAACCCTAACCATAACTCTAACCCAATCCCTAGACCTATCAGGAACACTAAGCCTAAGCATAACCCTTAACTGAACCCGAACCCTAACTGAACAGTAGACTGAACCTGAACATTAATACTAACACCAGCCCAACCACTAAAGAGAGGCCAAATCTAACCCTAAACCTAACCCTAATCCTAAGCCAAACATTAACCCTAACCCTAACAGAAATCCTAACTTGAACCCTCAACCTAAAGCTAACCTGAATATTAACCCGACCCTAAAATTAAACCCTACCTGATCCCGAACATTAACCCCAACACTAACCCTAAAACTAATCCTAAACCTAAACCTCATCCTAAGGTGAACCCTAAGCCAACCCCGAACCCTAACACTAACCCTAACCCTAACCCCTAACACTAATACTAAGCCTAAACAAAAACAGTGCCCGAAGCTTAAGCTAAAACTAACAAGACCCATAACCATAGGCCTAACACCAACCCCCACCTGAACCCTAACCTGAACCCTTACCTGAACCCTAAACATAACCCTAACCTGAACCCTAACCTTAACACTAAGCCAAACCCTAACCCGAACCCTAACCTTAACACTAACGGGAACACAAACATAAGCCTAAATCTAACCCTAAAAGTAACCCTAACTCTAACGCTAGCCTGAAACCTAACACTAATCCTAACCATAACCCGAGACCAACCCTAACCACAAACCAAAAACAATACAACCATAACCCTAAACCTAGCCCCAACCCTAAGCTTAACCATCACCCAAACCCTAGCAGCAACCCTAAAACTAACCTGAACCCCAAACCTAACTCTAAACCTAACACAAACCCCAAAAGTAACCCTAAACTTAACCCGAACCAAAACCCTAACATGAACCCTAACCCAACCAAATCCTAATGCTAACCCAAATACTAGCCCTAACCCTAATTTCACACTAACATGAAACCTAAGGCTAACCATAACCCATACCCGATCACTAACCCTAACCCTAACCCTTAGCCTAACAAGATCACTAGCCCTAACACAAAGCCAAAGCCTAACTCTAATACGAACCCTAAGCCTAGCCCTAAGCCTGAGCCTAAAACTAACACTAACACGAACTCTAACCCTAATCTTAACCATAATCCCGACCCTAACCCTATCCCTCACCATAACACTAATGCTCATCTGAACCCTAAATCTAACCCGAACACTAACCCTAACCTAAAACTTAAACATAACCCATCTGAACCGTAACACCAATCCTAACAAAAACCCTAAGGAAACCCTAACCTGAACCATAAAGCTAACCCTAAGTGGAACCCAATGACAACTCTAACCCTAAAGCTAACTTTACCCTAAATATAACCCTAAAGATAAACCGGAACCTAACCTTAACCCTCACCCGAACCTGAAAACGAAAACTAACCCTTACCAGAACAAAATCCTAACCCTAGCTCTAGCCCTAACCCAAACCCTAACACTAATCCGAACCACAACACTAACCTTAACCAAACCCGAATCCAACCCAAAACCGTATTCCAAAAACCTGTAACGCTAAACCTAAGCATAACCCTAATCCTAATGGGAACCCTAACACTTCACCTAACACAAAACTGAACCCTAACTCTAACCCGAAACCGAAACCTATCCCTAAAACGAACCATAACCCTAACACTAATCTGCACCATAACCCTAACCCTAACCTATACACTAACCCTAATCGGAACCCTAACCTGAAACTTAACCCTAAACCAAAACCAAACCCAAATTCTAACTCGAACTTGAACCCTAACCCTAACTTAACCTTAACCCCAAACCTTAGCCTAATCCTAAAACTAACCCTAAACCTAAACTAATCCCTAGCCCTAACACAAAAAAACCCTAACCCGAACACTATCCCTAAACATAACATGAACCCTAACCCTAAGCCTAACCTTAACACGAAACAAATCACAACAGTAACCGAAAGCATAACCCCACCCTAAGGCTAAGCATAAGCCAAACCTGAAGCAGAACCACAACCCTAACGCTAACACTAACCCTAAACCTAACACGAACCCTAACACTAACACGGAGCCTAAACTTAACGTGAATTTCAAACCCAAACCAGAAGCGTAATGCCAATCCGAACACGAAAACTAATTCTACACCTAACCATAACTCTAAGCAAAAACAAAGCCATAACCTTTGCCCTAACGCTAACCCTAGCAATAACAGTAACCCTAACCCTAACACTAAACTTAACCTGAAACCTAACACTAACCATAAAACGAATCCTAACACAAATCCTCACTCAAAACCAACCCCTAACACTAACCCTAAATCTAACCCTAATCCTAATCCTAACCTGAACCGTAGCATTAACCCTAACATTAAGTGTATCCTGAACCCTAACCAGAACCCTAACAATAACAGTTACTCTAATCATAACCCTAAACCGAACCAGAACCCTAACCCTAAACCTAACCTTAACAGTAACCTGAACTCTAACCTGAACCTTAACTATAATACTAACACTAACCCTAACATTAAAGGTAACCAGAACCCTGACCCGAACCCTAAATCTAATGGTTACACTAAGCAGAATCCTAACCCGAACCCTTACATGAAAACTAATGCTAAGCGTAACTCGAACCCTAAATTTAACCCTAACCCTAAACATTAGCAGAATGCGAACCTGAACCCAAACGCTAAATATAAGCCTAAAACTAACCCTAACCATTAACAGAACCCCAACCCTAAACCGAACCCCAACCTTAACGCTAACCCTAAACCTAACCAGAACCGTAACCATCAACACAACCCTAAGCCTACCACTACCAGTAACGTGAACTCGAACCATAAACCTAAAACTATCCTTAACCCTAACACTAACCGTAACCTGATGCAAACCTCAACATTAAACCTATCTCTAACTTAAGCCTAAACCTTACCCGAAAACACACCCCAACAATAACCCTAAACCTAACCCGAACCCTAAGCTGAATCCAAACCAAACACTAACCTGAACCATAAACCGAACCTGAAACCTATCCCTAACCCAAAACCTAACTCAAACCCGAAACCTAATCCCAACAATAACCATAACAATAAACCTAATCCGAAAACTAACCAGCATCACAGAACATAACACTAACAAATACCCTAAGACGAGCCCTAACACGAATCTAACACTAACCGGAACTCAAACCCTAACTTTATCCCAATACCGAGCCCCATCACAAAACCTAACCTTAATCCTAACCCTGACTGTAACACTTAGTTGAACCCGAACCCTACCCAGAACCCTAAGCTGAACTCGAACCCTAACACTAACCCTAGACCTAACCCGAAACTGAACCCAAACCTAACCCTAAACCTAACATTAACCCTAAACCAAACATTAGCCCTAACCCTAACAGAAAACCTAACCTGGACCCTCAACATAAACCTACACCGAATACTACTCCGACTCTAACCATAAAACTTACCTTATCCAAAACACGAACACTAACCCAACCCTACTTCGAACACTAACATTAATATTAATTCTAAACCAAACCCTAACAATAACATGAACCCCAATCATAACCCGAACATGAACACTAAACCTAACCCTAAATCCTAAAACAAACCCTAAACCTAGCACTAACCAGACCCCTAATACTAGCCCTACCACAACCCCAACTCTAAAATTAACATGAACACTAAACCTAACCTAAAGCTGAACCCCAACCCTAAACTAAACACTAACCCGAACCCGAAGCTTAAATCTAACTGGAACCCAAACATCAGCCTAACAAAAACCCTGACAAAAACTTGAACCCTAAAGCTTGCTTGAAAACTAATACAAACCCCAACCCTAACCCAAACATGAACCATAACGCTAACCTTATCTTAACCCAATCTTAATGCTAAACTTACCCCTAAATGTTAATCTAACCATAACGCAAGCCAAGATGTAACCCTAACATTAACCGGAACCCAAAACCCAACCCTAACTCTCACCTTTACATGATCCCGACAACAAGACTTAACCCCAACCCTAACCCAAACACTAACTCTAACACTAATTCTAAACCTAACTCTAACCCTAATGTGAACCCCAAAACTAACGCTAGCCCTAACCCAAAGCCTAACACTCAACAAATCCCTAACACTAACCCTCATCCTAACCCGAACCCTAACCCAGGGCTAACCCTAAACCTAACACGAAGCCTATCACTAACCCAAGGCAACCCTCAGCCTAACCCTAGCACTAGCCCAAAGCCTAACTCTAACCTGAACCTTAACAGTAACCCGAAACCAAACCCTAACCTTAACTCTCACCCTAATTGTTACACTAAACGGAACCCTAAACATAACGCTAACACGAAGCTTAACCCAATAATAACACAAAACCTAACCCGATCCTGAACAAGCACCCTAAACCTAACCCTAATCCGAACACTAAGCTCTCCATAAATGTAACACTAACACTAACTGTAACACTAATCCTAACCCTAAACATAAACCGAACCGAAACCTACCCCAAACAAGAACTAGAACCCAAACCTAAACCAAACCCCAGACTTAACCCTAACCCGAACCAAACTCTAAACCTAGACCTAAGCATAACACTCACACGAATATTAACCCGAACACTATAAGATACCCTAACCCAAACCGAACACTCACCCTATACCTAACCATAATCCTAACACTAATATTAACCCTAACACTATCAGAAACCCTAACGTGAACTGTAACACTTACTGTAAACCTACTCCTAGCCCGACACTAACCCTAACCCTGAGTGATCTCGAAGCTGAACCCTAAACCTAACACTAACACGAACACTAACCCTAACACTATACCTAATCCTTACCCTAACCAGAACCCTTAACATAACCTTAAACCCAACTCTACCCCAAAATGTAACGTTAATTACAGCACTAATGCTAAACCTAACACTATCCATAACAAACTCTAACCCTAAGGCTAACTCTAATCCGAACACAACCCTAACACTAACACTAGCACTAACCCTAACATAAACCCGAACCCTAAAGCTAACTATAACCATAAACAAAAACGAAACCTAACACTAACATTAATCCGAACACTAAACATAACTGTAATCATAAACTTAAACTGAAGCCAACTGTAACCCTAACCTTAACCCTAACCCTAAACCGAACCCTAAAAGTAAAATTAACCCAAACCCGACACCTAACCCTAACCCGACCCCTATCCCTAAACTGAACACGAACCCAACGCTGCCCCTAAAGCTAAAGCTAAACCTAACCCAAACACTATACATAACGCTAACCCGGACTCAAACCCTAACACTAATCCATTACCTAAACCGATCCCTAATCCTAACTCTAACCCTAACCCGAAGCCAGAACCGACCCTAAACATAACCCTGACCTGGTACCAAACCCTAATCCTAATCCTACCCTGACCACTAAACCTAACCCTAACCATAACCCAAACCCAGCACTAACCTTAAACTAAAGATAACCAGAGTACTGACCCGAAGGATAACCCTAACCCTAAACTTTAATCAAACCAGTACACGAACCCTAACACTAAACCTAACCAGAAACTTAACCATAAACCTAACCCCAAACCTAACATTAACACTAACCCTAAACTAAACTGGAACCTGAACCATAACACTAACACCAACCTGAACCCTAACCATTACCCTAACCCAAACCCTAACAGTAACACGAAATGTAACCTGAACCCTAACCCGAAGCCTAACCCTAACCCTAACGGGAAGGCAATGACAACCTTAATTCTAAGACTAACAGTAACACTAACCCTAAGCCTAACCCGAATCCAAACCTGCACCATAAGTCTAACTCTCACCTGAAGCCTAACCCGACACTAACATTGACCAGAACACTAAACCCTAACCTTACCCGCAATCCTAAATGTAATCCTAACCAAAACCAGCCTGAACCCTAACCCTAACCCTAACTGGAACCCAACAATTACTCTAACACTAACCCTAACCCTAATCCGAACCCAAATCTGAAACCTAACCCTAAACCTAAGCCTGACTCTAACACTAACTCTAACCCTAAACCTAAACCAAAGTCAAACAGAAACCCTCAACCGAACACTAAGCCTAACCTTAACCCTAAACCTTACCCAAATCTGAAACCTAATCTTAACCCTAAACCTAACCCGATCCCTAACACAAACTCTAACACGAACCTTAACCCGAAAGATAGTAATGATTCACACTCAGATACAAAGATGTTTCTTTCTGTCAACTTACAAACCAAGAGAAGAAAGTGTGTTCTCTAAGAAATTTGAGAGTATTCCTGTCTCTAGGAATTCCACGGCCCTGTTTCCAAACATCGTTTTGGAAGGTGATCATTAGCAGGTGGAAGGAAGAGAGATGGGCAAGAAGTTACTTCCAGGAATGGGTGTTATCCAGTGTTGAACTCAGCTGTAGTAGTGATTGCCCCTCAGATACCAAGATGTTTCTTACCATCATCTCACAAGCCGGGATAAGAAAGTTCCTTCTCTAAGGAGTTTTTGTGAGATTCTATCTCAAGGCCCTACATGGTTCTGTGTACAACTTTCCTTGGGAAGGCAATCCTTAGGAGCTGGAAGGAAGGGAGACTGGGCATGAAGTTACTTCCAGGAATGGCTGGTATTCATCCTTTCACTCAGCTCTAATAGTGATTGCCACAAAGATAGAAAGATATTTCATAACATCTACTTACTTTCCAGGATAAGAAAGTGCCTTCTCTAAGGCATGTGAGTGAGATTCTCACTCACTCACTTAGGCCTGTGCAAAACCATTTTGGGAAGACAATCCCTAGGAGTGGGAAGGAAGAGAGAAGGGACATGAAGTTACTTCCACGAATGGGTGTCAACCATAATTTTACTCAGCTCTAATAGTGATTGTTGCAAAGACAGACAGATGTCTCTTGCTGTCTACTTACAAGCCCAGACAGGAATGTTCTTTCTCCAAGGAATGTGACTGAGATTCTCTCTGAAGGCTCTACATGCACCTGTGCAAAACCTTCTTTGGGAAGGAGATTCTTAGGAGGTGGTATGATGGGAGATTTTGCAAGAAGTTACTTCCCGATATGGGTGTTATACATCGTGAAATTCAGCTATAGTAATGACTGCCACTCAGATAAAAAGATGTTTCTTATCATCTACTTACATGCTGAGAGTAGAAAGTGTGTTGTCTGAGGCATTTGAGAGTGGTCCTGTCTCAAGGCCCTACATGGCCCAGTTTCCAAACCTGCTTTATGAAGACAATCCTTAGGAGCTGGAAGGGTGGGAAAATGGGCACAAAGTCATTTCCAGGAATGGGTGTTATACTTAGTTTAGCTACTCAGATACAAATATGTTCCTAACCATCTACTTAGAATTAGCTGTCAGTAAGTGTGTTCTCTATGGCTTGTGAGTGAGACTGTCTCAAGCCACTACGTGGTCCCCATTCCATACCTGCTTTAGGAAGGTAATCCTTATGTGCCAGAAGAAAGGGATCTTGGGCATGAACTTCGGTCCAGGAACTGGTGTTATCTATAGTTTAACTTAGCTGTAGTAGTGATGCCACTCAGAGAGAATGATGTTTCTTATCATCTACCAATAAGCAGGGATAAGAATGTGCCTTCTCTAAGGCATGTGCGTGAGATTCTCTCTCAAGGCCCTACATGGCCCTGTGCAAAACCTGCTATGGGAATGTGATCCTTAGGAGCAGGAAGGAAGAGAGTTTGGGCATGTAGTTACTATCAGGAATGGTTGTAAAACAGGGTTAAACTCAGCTGTAGTAATGAACGCCTGTCAGATACAACGGTGTTTCATAACGTCTACCTTCAAACTGGGAGAAGAATTGTGTTTTCCAAGGCGTTTGAGAGTGATCCTTCCTCAAGACTCTAGATGACTCTGTTTATAAACCTGCTTTGGGAAGGAGATCTGTAGCAGCTGGAAGGAAGGGAGATTGGGCACGAAGTCATGTCCAGGAACAGGTGCTATACACAGCTTATCTCAGCTGTAGTAACGATTGCCACTCATATCGATATTTGTTCCTAGATATTTACCTACAAGGGGGTTCAGAAAGTGCCTTATCAAAGGAGTATGAGATTCATTCTCAGGGCACAAAATATCATTACGGTCTAAATCTGGTTCAGGTTTTTCACCATTACAAGATGGAAGGAAGAGTTGTTAAGCACAAATTTATTTCCAAGAATGGGCCTTACATATACTTTTGCTAAGATGTAGGAATGATTGCCACTCATACACAAACTTGTTCATGGACTTCTACTTAGAAATCTGCATCAGAAATTTCCTTCTCAAAGGAATGTGAGATTAATTCTCGGGTCCAGAAACGGCATTATGTCCCAAACCTGGTTGAGGAAGGTGATCCTTACAACATGGGAGGAAGAGAGATTTTGCACAAAGTTATTACCAGGATGAGGTGTTATACATGATTTAACTCTGCTTTAATAATGATTGTCACTCATTTGCAAACTTGTTCCTGCATATCCACATATAGGCAGGGATTTGAAAGTGCCTTCTCATAGGAGTGCGAGATACCTTGTCAGGGTGCGAAATGACAATATGTTCCAAAGCTGGTTTAGGTTGGTCATGCTTACCAGATGGAAAGAAGAGAGAATGAGCACCAAGTTATTTTCAGGTATAGGTCATATATATTTCATCTCCGCTGTAGTAATGATTGCCACTCATATTCAAACATACTCCTAGACATTTACTTTCAAGACAGGATGAGAAATTACATTCTCAAAGAAATGGGAGATTCGTTCTCAATGGCTGAATTGGCATTATTTACTATACCTGGTCTGTGGTTGTGATCTCACTTGATTGAAGGAAGCGAGAAATGGCCGAAAGTTATTTCCAGGAATGAGTGTTATACATAATATAGCTCACCTCTACTAATGATTGAAACTCCTACACCAACTTTTTCCTACATATCTATTTAGAAGTCAGCATTAGAATGTGCCTTCTCCAGGGAATGTGCGATTTGTTCTCAAGGTCCGAAATGACAATATGTTCAAAATGTGTTTTAGGTTTGTGATCTTTACGAGATGGAAGGAAGAGAGATTAGAAACAAAGTTACTTCCAAGAATGGGTGTCATATGAAGTTTACCTCAGCTGTAGTAACGATTGCCAATCATATACAAACTTGTTCCTAGACATCAACATAAACACCAGGATCAGAACGTTCCTTCTCAAAGCAATGTGAGACTCCTTCTTGAGGATCGAAATGGCATTATGGTCCAAATCTGGTTTAGGTTTGTGATCCTTATGAGATGGAAGTAAGAGAGATTAGGCACAAAGTGATTTCGAGGAATGGGTGTTATACTTAGTTTGTCAGCTGTAGTAATGACTCTCATGCCTATACAAACTTGTTCCTAAATATCTACTTAAAAGCCAGTATCACAGAGCGCATTCTCAACAGAATGTGTGATTCCTTCAAAAGGCCCAAAATGGCAGTATGTTCCAAACCAGCTTGACGGACTTGGTCCTTACCAGGTGGAAGGAAGAGAGTTTGGGCTCTGCTGTAGTAATGATTGCCAATCATAAACAAACTTGTTCTCAGACTTCTACGTAGAAGCTGGGATGAAAAGTTTCCTTTCGAAAGGAATATGAGTTTCCTTCTCTCTCTTTTTATTTTATTTTTGTGAGCAAGATCAGCCCTGAGCTAATGTCTAAGCCAATCCTCCTCTCTTTGCTATGGAAGGCCGGCCCAGTGGTAACAACCATCCCAGTCTTCCTCTACTTTCTGTGAGATGCAACCACAGCATGGCCTGACAAGCAGTACATTGTTGTCTGCCTGAGATCCAAACGTGGGGAACCATCAGCGGAGCGTGCGTGCTTAAACACTACGCCACGGGGCTGGACACCATGAGGTTTCTTCTCAAGGCCCGAATAGCATGATGTTCCAAAAATGGTTGAGCAAGCTGATCCTGATGAGATGAAGGAAGAGAGATTAGGCACAAAGTGATTTCCACAATGGCTGTTATACATGCTTTAGCTCCTGTAGTCATGATTGCCACTCATAAGCAAACTTGTTCATAGAAATCTACATACAGGCCGGGAACACAAATGGACTTCACAAAGGAATGTGACATTCCTTCTCAGGGCCCCAAATGGAAATATGTTCCAAACCGAGCTTAGGTTTTTTTTTTTTTATTGATGTTTTAATGGTTTCTAACATTGTGAAATTTTGGGTTGTACATTTTTGTCTGTCCATCA
>CM053518.1:2120371-2143181 GCA_028646465.1 Rhinoceros unicornis
ATTTGGTGTTGACATCACACCCATTGTGAGACACCACACACCTTGAGTGTGATAACACTAGGACAGATGGTCACATCTCTCTAATTGTGTCATATCACTCCCATTATGTGTGATGGCAGTCATATTCTTAACTGTGATGTGACATTCACTGTTTTGTATGAAGTCACATCCAAGTTTTGTGAAATCTTTCACATTTCTCTCTGACATATCACACTGGTATGTTTTGTGTAACTCTCATTGCTATGTGGGACTATACACTCATTTTACTTATAGACACCACTCCTATTGTCTGTGACATCACCAGGTTGGTGTGAGCCTTCACACACATTGTGTGTCTGACATCACTCAATGTGTGTGTGATATCACAGCAATGTTGTGTTTGTGACAGTGCACACGTTTGTGTGTGAAAAAACACCCATTGTTATGTGTAACACCATTCACAGTGGTGACAAAAAACACTTTTTTATGTACGATATCACACGTATTATGAGCGTGACAACATTCACAGATGTTGACAGCACACCAATTGCATGTGAAATGAATGCAATTTAGCAAATCAAATCATTATTGTTACTTGTGATGTCACTCCCAATATTGGGTGTGATGTCACATTAATTCTCGAGACCATCACTCTACTAGTGTTGTGACATCACTCCCACGGTGTTTCGGTGACGTGACTCATATATTTGGAGTGACAACTCTTTGTTATTTGAGACAACATGCCTGTTGTGTTTATGACTTCACACCAATAGTGTGACATCAATGACACGTGTGTGACATCAGTCTCGAGTCCTTTGCTGTATTACTCACATGTTTCTGTGTGACATGACTCACACTGTGTGACATCATATGAATTGTGTGACAACACTCTCACTGCTATGTGTGACATTCTTGTGTCACTTTTGACATAACTCACATTTCATGGTGTGACATCACTCCCATTGTGTGCATGTATATCCCCTCTCATCGTTATACATGATGTGACACACATTGTTATGGGTGAAATCACACCACGTGTTTGTGACAACATCCTCATCGTGTGTCACAACACATCAATTGTGTGTGACACCAACCGGAATTAGCATATGATATCCCAACAGATATTATGTAGGTGTCGCTCCCAGTATTATGTATGGCATCACACCAATTGAGTGTGGCATCATTCTGTTAGTGTGTTTGACATCACTCTAATGTTGCGGTTGTGACATCGTTCACATTTTATATGCGACAGCATTGCAATCATTATGTGTGACATCACACGATTTTTTGGACACCACACCTCACGATTGTGATAACACTAGGCTAGCCACTCACATCTCTCAAATTGTGTGAAATCACACCTACAGTGTGTGAATGCAGTGACGTTATTCACTGTGATGTAGCATCCAATTTTATGTTCGAAATAACAGCCAGGTTTCCGTGAAATCTCTCAAATTGTACTATGACAAATCCCACATGTGTATATTGTGTAAGTTATTTCCAGAAATGGGAACTAGATATGTTTTGGCTCGGCTCTACTATGGATTCCCAGTCCTATACAAATCTCTTCCTAGACGTGCACTGACTGGCCTGTATCAGAACACTGCCTTCTGAAAGTCATGTGATATTCCTTCTCAATGGCCATAAATGACGTCATGTTCTAAAACTGGTTCAGGCGTGTGACCTTATGAGATGGAAGGGAGAGAGATCAAGCACAAAGTTATTTCAAGGAATGGGTATCATACCCAGTTTAGCTCAGGTCTAGGTAGGAGTGTCAGTCCTATACAAACTCATTGTCAGACAGCGACTGGAGCTTAGAATCAGAAAGTGCCTTCTTAAAGGAATGCGTGATTACTTGAGAAGTGCCACAATGGGAATCTGTGCCAAAACTTGTTTAGGTAGTATGTGATCCTTACTAGGTGGAAGGAAGTGTGATGGGGCATGAAGTTATTTTCAGGAATGGGTGCTCTACATGGTTTGGCTCTGCTCCAGTCTTTATTGCCAGTCCTATACAAACCTGTTCATATACCCGCCCTGACAAGCCGGGATCAGAAGAGTGACCTCTGAAACTCATGTGAGATTCTTTCTCAAGGGCCTTAAATGGCATCATGTTCTAAACCTGGTTTAGGTGTGTGATGCTTATGAGATGGGAGGGAGAGACATCAGGCACAAAGTTGTTTGCAGAAATGAATGTCGTACCCAGTTTAGCTTGGCTCTAGCTATGATTGTCAATCCTATACAATCTTGTTGCCAGACATCAACTTGCAACTTGGAATCAGAAAGTCCCTTCTCAAAGGAATGTGTGATTCCTTGAGAAGGCCCAAAGTGGGAATCTGTGCCAAAACTTGTTTAGGTAATATGTGATCCTTACTCCTGTAAGGAAGGGAGATGTGGCATAAATTTATTTCCATGAATGTGTACTATACATGTTTTGGGTGCCATCCACTATGCATTGCCAGTCCTATACAAACCTGTTTATAAACCTGCGCTGACAAGCTGGGCTCAAAACACTGCCTGCTGAAAATCACGTGAGATTCTTTCTCAAGGGCCTTAAGTGGCATCATGTTCTAAACCAGGTTTTGGTGTGTGATCCTTATGAGATGGAATGGAGAGACATCAGGCACAAAGTTGTTTCCAGGAATGGGTGTCATACCCATTTTTTCTCAGCCCTAGCTATGATTGCCACTCCTATACAAACTTGCTGCTAGACAGTGGCTTGGACCTTGGAATCAGAAATTGCCTTTTCAGAGGAAGGTGTGATTCCTTCTGAAAGCCCAAAACTGGAATCTGTGCCAAAACTTGTTTAGGTATTATGTGATCCTTACTAGATGGAAGGAAGGGAGATGGGGCATGAAGTTATTTCAGGGAATGGATGCTAGAAACGGTTTTGCTTGGCTCTACTCTGAATTGCCAGTCTTATACAAACTTGTTGCCAGATATGCCTTGAGAAGCTGGGATCAGAACACTGCCTTCTGAAAGGCATGTGAGATTCCTTCTCAATGGCCGTAAATGGCATCATGTTCTAAACCTGGTTTAGGTGTGTGATCCTTATGAGGTGGAAGGGAGAGAGAACAGGTGCAAAGTTATTTCCAGGAATGGGTGTAATACCCAGTTTAGCTTGGCTCTATGTATGATTGCCAGTCCTATAGAAACATGTTGCTAGACACCAAGTTGGAACTTGGAATCAGAAAGTGCCTTCCCCGGGGAAACGTCAAGATGGGGGCGTAGGCAGACTCTGAACTAACCTGCTCTCGCACACACAGCCAATATACATCTACTCATGGAAAAATTACTCCTGAGACAGAACTGAAAACTGGAAAAGAGGAATTCCTGCCAAAAAGGACAATGTTAATTGAGGTGGAAGAGGCAGAAACTCCCTTCTGGAGAGAAAAAACACTGCCTTCACAAGCCGCCAGCTTCATGTCTGGCTGGGAGCAGCCCAATGCATGCAGCCTCCGTGGAGGCATGGGCCCTGAGCCGGGGAGCGCCCCTGCTGTAGGCTTTTTGTAGACGCAGCACAATCGAGACCAATGGCATCATATCTGACTTTGCCTGCTATTAAAACAGTGGGGAGTACCCCCAGAAACCCTGGATCACAAAGAAATTAAAACCAGCTCATAAATAGTCCACATGCAAAGTCACCCGGTTCTGAAAGCATCCTAAAATCACCAGAAAGAAAGATGCATAGTGCTTTGGTGAAAAGAGGCTCAACTGATAGGCCCTGAGTGCATCTTGGAGAGACGTGAGACCTCTCCAGAGACTGGGGTATTGGTGGCAGGCATTCTTGGGGACTGGTGTGGGCGTGTTGACACAGACATCATTGGAGTTCTCCCTGGGTCCTGCTAGCCCAAGTCTGCCCCACCAAGTAGACCTCTGATTTAATCCAGCTCAGCCACGGTGGGCAGCCCACCCCAGAGCCTGGCCCCACTCAACAACAAGGCCTCATGCAATTTGTGGGCCTGCACAGATTGGTGACTGGAATATCTGCAGCCTGGCAACTGAGCCGACTTCAGTGGGGCAGGTCATGCACAAGGAGCAGGTTGAGAGTGTGGGCCAGTGGTGGAGTGTTTGGTGCTCCCGCCATGGAGAGACTGGGTGCACTTCGGGAGGTCGGGGTGCACACACGGGACGGGACTGTGTTGACTGTGTGTGTGGACCTGTGGGTGGCAGGGCATGTCAGCTGCAGAAGACTTTTGCATCTCAAAGACCCACATTTGGGGTTTGCCCCACCTTCCAAAGTCTGAAACAATTGGGTGCTCCTGTGCCTGAGGCCAGCCCCACCCAGCTGCAATCCTCAGAGAGCTGACAAGAGACCTAAAGGCTGGAGGCTTATAGCAATTGTAATCCCCTGAGCCTCACAACCTGCCATGATGGGGAGCCTACTCACTTACAAGAAATACTGCAACACAAATGTGGTAATAGTACTTGCAGCAACTTGTGCTGGAGCACCCACACCTGATAAAGAGACTGAAGGGCCCACAACAACTACAAACAGCTGAGCATTACAACAGCTGACTAGAGCATAACTCGGCCTACCTGGGTGCATACAGGGAGAGCCAACAGGCCACAACAGAAGGACACACCTAGCCCACATAGGGGTCACCCTTGGAATATTGAGAACTGAGGGAAGCACACTGCAGGACTCCTAAGGCATCACTTATATAAGGTCACCTAACCAAGAGCAGGATACATAGATGACCTACTTAATATGTAGACACAAGCACAAGGAAAGAGGCAAAATGAGGTGGGAAAGGAATACATTCCATGTAAGGGAACAGGAGAAAACTCCAGAAAAGTAACTAAGTGAAACAGAAATGAACAACGTAGCCGACAGAGAGTTCAAACTAACAGTGTTAAGGATGCTCACTGATGTGGGGAGAAGAGTAGATGAACTCAGTGAGAATGTCAACAAAGAAATGGGAAGATATAAAAAGAACCAATCAGAAATGAAGAATACGATACTGGAAATGAAAAATTCGCTAGAGGGACTCAAAAGCAGAGTAGAGGATACAGACGAATGGATCTGTGAGCTAGATGAAAGACTAGAAGAAATTACCCATCTGAACAGGTAAAAGAGAAAAGAATGAAAAAGAGTGAGGACAGACTTAGGGACATCTGGGACAAAGTCAAGCACACTTACATCAAAGTTATAGGTGTCCCAGAAAAAGCAGAGCGAGACAAAGGGACAGAGATTCTATTTCAAGAAATAATAGATGAAAACTTCCCTAACCTAAGGAAGGAAGCAGACATCCAGGTATAGGAAGCACAGAGAGCCCCAAGCAAGATAAACCCAAAGTATCCACACCAAGACAATTCATAATCAAAATGTCCAGAATTAAAGATACAGAGAGAATCTGAATAGCTGCCAGAGAAACACAAGTAACATACAAAGGAAACCCCATAAGTCTATCAGCCGACTTCTCAACAGAAACCTTACAGGCTAGAAAAGAGTAGCATGATATGTTTAAAGTGCTAAAAGGAAAAAACTTACATCCAATAATAGTCTACCCAGCAAGATAATCATTCAAAATGGAAGCAGAGATCAAAAATTTCGCAGACAATCAAAAATTAAAGGAGTTTGTCACCAAGAAACCAGTGCTAAAATAAATGTTAAAGGGAGTGATTTAAGGAGAAAAGAGAAGACCACAAATAGGAAAAATTATCTATTTCCATGATAATAGGGCAATCTATACAAATGCACAAAAAAGAGATTAGATATTATATCAAAAACATAAAATGAAGGAGGAGGGGAGTGAAAGAGTAGAGCTTTCAGACAGAGGTCAAACTAAAGAGACATTCAATTCTGTATAGAAGGCGGAAGGAACAGAGAAGGACTACTAAAACACTGAGAAACAAAGTTAACAATGACAGTAAGTACATACTTACCAATAGCTACTTTAAAAGTCAATGGACTAAATGCCCCAATTGAAAGGCATAGGGTGCCTGATTGGATAAAACACCAAGACCCGTATATAGGCTGCATACAGGAGACACTTCCAGAAATGGGTCTCATACTCTGTTTAGCTCATTTCTAGGTATGATGGCCAGTCCTATACAAACTTTTTGCTAGACAGCAACTTGTAACTTGGAATCAGATATTTCTTCATCAAAGGAGTGTGCAATTTTTCTGAAGGCCCCAAAAAGAAATCTGTGCCATACCTTGTTTATATATTATGTGATTCTTAGTAGTTGGAATGAAGGGAGATGGGGCACAAAGTTATTTCCAGTCAATTGCTTTATACCCAGTTTATCTCAGCTCTAGGCATGATTGCCAGTCCTATCCAAACTTGTTGCTACACAGACACTTGCAACTTGGAATCAGAAAGTTTCTGCTCAAAGGAACGTGCGATTACTTCTGAATGCACGAAATGGGAATCTGTGTCAAAACTTGTTTAGATATTATGTGATCCTTTCTTGCTGGAAGGAAGGAATATGAGGTAAGAAGTTATTTCCAGAAGTGGGAGCTAGACATGATTTGGCTCAGATCTACTCTGGATACCCAATCCTATACAAACCTCTTCCCTGACCTGCACTGATAAGGTGGGATCAGAACAATGCCTTCTGAAAGGAATGTGAGATTCTTTCACAAGGGCCTTAAATTGCATCATGTTCTATACCCTGTTTAGGTGTGTGATCCTTACGAGATGAAATCGAGAGTGATGAGGCCAAAGTTGTTTCCAGGAATGGGTTTCATACCAAGAATTTCTCAACTCTAGGTATGATTGTAACTCCTATACAAACTTGCTGCTTGACAGCTACTTAGAACAAGGAATCAGAGACTGAATTCTCCAAGGAAGGTGAGATTCCTTCTGAAGGCTCAAAATGGGATTCTGTGCCAAAAATTATTTAGGTATTATGTGATCCTTACTAGCTGGCAGGAAGTGACATAGGACATGAAATTATTTTCAGGAATGGGTGCAAACATGTTTTGGCTCGGCTCTACGCTTTATTGCCAGTCCTATACAAGCCTGTGGCCAGCCCTGCCCTGGGAAGCCAGGATCAGAACACTGTCTTCTGAAAGGCATGTGAGATTCTTTCTCAAAGGCCATAAATGGCACCATGTTCTGAACCTGGTTTAGGTGTGTGATCCTTACAAGATGGTAGGAGGAGAGATCAGGCACAAACTTATTTCCAGGAATGGGTGTCGAACCCAATTTAGCTCAGCTATAGGTATATTTTTCAGTCCTATAGAAAGTTGGTGCTAGACCCCGACTTGGAACATGGAATCAGAAAGTGCCTTCTCAAAGGAACATTTGATTCTATCTGAAGGTGCAAAACCAGAATCTGTGCCAAAACTTGTTTAGGTATTATGTGATCCTTAGTGGCTTGAAGGAAGGGAGATGTGGCATGAAGTTACTTCCTGAAAAGGTATCCAGACATGATTTGGCTCAACTCTACTCTTGATTCACAGTCTTATATAAACCTCTTCCCAAACATGCCCTGACAAACCTGTTTGCTGACTGGCTTTCAGAGCCGAGATCAGAACACCACCTTCTGGAAGGCACGTGAGATTCCTTTTCAATGGCCGTAAATTGCATCATGTTACAAACCTTCTTTAGGTGTGTCATGATCATGAGATGGAAGTGACAATGATAAGCCACAATGTTATTTCCAGGAATCAGTGTCATACCCAGTTTAGCTCAGCTCTAGTTATGATTATCAGTCTTATACAAACTGGTTGCTAGACAGTAACTTGCAACTTGGAATCAGAAACTGCTTCCTCAAAGGAATGTGTGATATGGTCTCAAGGCCCCAAAAAGAAATCTGTGCCAAAACTGTTTTATGTATTATGTGATTCTTACTAGCTGGAAAGAAGGGAGATGGGGCATGAAGTTATTTCCAGGATTTGTTGTCGTACCCACTTTAGCTCAGCTCTAGGTATGATTGCCAGTCCTTTACAAACTTGTTACTAGACAGCGACTTGGAATATGGCATCAGAAAGTGCCTTCTCAAAGGAATATGAGACTCCTTCTGAAGGTCCAAAACGGGAATCTGTGCCAAACATGTTTAGGTATTATGTGATCCTTACTAGCTGGAAGAAACAGATATGAGGTGTGGGTGATGAGGAACAAATCCCCCTCTGCCCTTTCCCTGAATGTTCTCATTTCTGGCCAAATAATTACCAAGACAGTTTAGCAGGAGATAATAATACCAAGTTTAATTACATGTATATATGGGAGAAATTAAGGACCCTGCATTTCTCAACACAAGAGCAGAAATTCTTGTCTTAAATACCATGTTCAGCAAATGCCAAAGGGGGATGTGTGGTGTGGGGTTAGTCAGTTACAGGAGATTACCACTAAAGCACAGTAAGCAAGAGTAAGTTTATTATGCAGATTTAAGGCCACACCTTACACATTGATAAGTTTCTATTTATGAGGCCATCTGCACTCTTCCCAGTACAGAGAGGGAGATACCTTTACAAATGGAGATTTCCCTTATAAGTGTAAATGTTTGTCTGGCCACTCCTCAGGGTGCCATCCAGAGAATTTTCCCTGAGAGACAGAACTTCTGATAAGGTGGGCTTGTTGGTGCCTTTTCGATTGTAACATCTATTTTACATTATATTACAGCCATCAGATAGAAGATCTGTTCTGCGAAGGACTTACTTTGTTAAATTCTTTAGGCATTTACTGGGGGAGGTCAAATGTCTGTCAGAGAAAACAATCAACGTAAAGAGATATATTTCAGGGTGGCCAAATCTTGATCTCCCTCAGTCCCGCCTTTAAAACTAAAAGTTTCACATTCCTTTGGAATCTTAAAGAAGTTTCACATTCCAGAAGATGAGTTGATAGTCTGTTTAATCTCAGTGAACACATTTCTAGGTCCTGATAATAGATCAGTTCAATTAACTTCATTTTAGAATGTGGTGATATTGGTGGGCTCTCAAGGTTACACGTATATTGTGGAAATATTTCCATGTAAACAAAAGATAAACAAGGTTAATGGTGGGAGCAAATTGTAAATCAGTTTCTGAGTTTAGAGGACAGCCTGTTAAGAAGAGTTTTAGATATCAGTGTCAAAGTATCTTTTGCAGTTTAAAATGTCTCTGATGTTGTCATTGGGTAGACTCTTAAGTTTATATCAAGTCTGTCGGCTTCAGGACAAAGAGCAGGTTCAGTTCTCAGTGATTCCAAATGAAAATGAAGGAAAAATCAAAAACATTAGTGAGGAGATCTGTAGCCAAATATTTTAGGAGACTAGAAGAAATCAGGATCCAGTCAAGTCAACAGGTATAAAACAAAAACCTCAAAAGGTAATTAACAAATCTAGGATCTAATATCTGCAAATGTATACTATAGTTTTTACTGAAATATAATTTTTCCCTCTAAAATCACACTCCTTTTTATCAAAGATGTCAAAATTCAGACTAACTAGTTTGCAAAATAAGTCCAGTTCCAATAAAGTTGGCCCAATTATTTATATACGTACAGGAAGAATAACAATTGATCATATAAGCTCTTTTAAATCTGCTTTGCTGAAACTTTTTATAAGGACTCTAAGATTGAAATTTAAAGGCCTCTCGAAGCCAGGAAAACCAGCCAAGTAGTTTGTCATCAGACTTCACCTATAATACCTACAGATTTGGGTGAATTCCTCTCTTCTGAGGTTCCTCCAAAATTTTTCGAGGTTCCTTATACCTGACAGATAAGTGACATTCTTCAATTATCCTGGTAAGTGCTGCTTGGAACATAAGGTACCAGGCCAATAATTCCACATGGCTTTATAACATGAAGTCCAATATTTATTCCTCAAAAGTTTATGGCTATATCATAAATATGATGTTCCAGTCACAGCCTTGGTAACATAACCAGTGTTTCCAATTGTGTCCTGTTATAAGGAGAACAGATTCTTATTGAACTTGTGAAAATAACTATATTGCCATGAAAACAAAAATAGTCACTTACTAAGAGTTTCCAAATCCTGGAGGGATGAGGTGCAGAACAAAAGATAAATATTTCAATTTTGCTTACAAATTTAGCATTTAAAAAATTGCTATAAATCATAGCTAGCTCAGGAGAAAAGAGAAAAAGTTTTCCTTAAATCTGAGAAAACAAAACATTAAAAATTAAGAAATACTTCAAATGATAAATCATATAAATTATAAACATCCTTATCGGTTCATTCAGTCCTGTGTAATCCATTCTTGATCTCCATCTTTTTGTTAGCAGCTTCATGAAGTCAGCAGTCTCTTCATCAGAGTTCTGTAATTTCTTACCAAGTTCAGTTTTATGATCAGAAATTTTCTCAGAAACCTCTGCTCCAGTGTAAATGTCAGAGTCCTTTCCATGAATTTTTCTGAAGTTGAAAAATTTTGCAAAAGCGTTAGAGCAAGGAAATGTCTGTAAACAAGACCTCAAAATGGCATTTGACAAAGATATTTGGTTAATTTTGTGACATACAACACTTTAAAATAATAATAACCAGAATTATGACTGATAACCCGCCAGACCCGAATTTCAGTAATGTTATAAAATTTTAAAACACCTATATCAATAACATTTAGCCACATAATACCACCTAAGCAGACTTATCATCACTTATCTGACAATGCTTCCCATGTAGTTTAACATACTGAATAAGCCTAATGAATTTAATATCTTCCTCCTTATAGAAAGAGAGAAAATTTCTTTGAGAAGTTCTGGGCCCTTTGAAAATTCTCCAAGGAAAAAGTAAAAAATAAAAGATTTTATTTAAGATATGAATTTTGGGGAGCTTTTCAAAAATATAAAAAGTCAAAGCAAACAGAGCATTAACAGTCCAAAAAGCCTTAATAGAGAGACCTCAGCCATTTGAACATAGCAAATTATTTTAACAAAACAAAGACATCTCAAAGGTAAAGGAGTTGTTTATAACCTCTCAGATGAAAAGTTCAAGAAAAATTATTCGTTTAAGAGAAAGAAGACCAAATTTTAATTTTGTACCAGATTACTTTTGATATTAAAACTAATTTACTTAATTAAATTCATTTTAATCTTAGCCAAATTAGCAACGAATGTTAAGACGACAAAAGCCCTTATGGATTGGTCCCTTTATGACAAACTCCTCTGAGAGCTTGTCACAGCTGGACAAGGATAGTTCTGAACCCCAGTCTAATCGAATGGCAACAAAGGTGCACTCTGGTAATTGCACCTTCCATATGGTAGAGACCAATGAGAATATCCTCACTGGTGACAAAGCCAAGTTCTCAGGACACAAAAGAAGACAGAGACTACTCTGGGAAGAAAATGGATCAAGATCAAAACAAAGAGTACTCTACCAAATTTACTAGAGTCACTAAAAGCACAAGAAAATAGTTTCTCAAATATTTTCTCCTGCCAATCTAAATTTAGAAAGGCAAAAAATTCTCACTACTTGCGTCCACTGGACCCTGATAATAGTGATTCTGGGAGCCTGACATGGTAAGAAATCTTACCTTTTCCCAGCATTCGTCCCGTCTTCCCCTATCTCAGCATCTGCAGTAGTCCAAAGAGAAGGCAGTTCTTCAAGCCAGAGAAAGCAATCGGCCAGCCAGTGGGAATCCTGCCGGCTACACCAAAACAGAGGGGGAAGAGAGGGAGAATCCCCTTCTGCCCTTTCCCTTAAAGTTCTTATGGCTGGCCAAATAATTAGCAAGACAGGTTAACAGGAGAAAACAATACCAAGTTTAATAACATGTATACATGGGAGAAAAAAGGGACACTGCTTTTCTCAACACAATAGCAGAAATTCTCATCTTAAAAACCACGTTCAGCCAATGACAAAAGAGGATGTTCATGGTGGGCGGAGTCAGTTACAGGAGATTACCAGAAAAGCACAGTAAACAAGAATAAGGTTATTATGCGGATTTAAGGCCTCACCTTCCACATAGATATGTCCCTAGAAATGAGGCCATCCCTCCTATTCCCAATAAAGAGAGGGAGATACATTTACCAATGGAGATTTCCCTTATAAATGTAAATGCTTGTCTGGCAACCCCTCACAGGGCCATCTAGAGAATGTGGCCAGAGAGACAGAACTTCTGATAAGGTGAGATTGTTGGTGCCTTTTCCATTGTAACATTTATTTTACATTATATTACAGTGATCAGAAAGAAGACCTGTTCCAGGAAGGAGTTCCTATGTCAAATTCTTTAGGCAGTTATGGGGGGAGGTCACATGTTCATCAGAGAACACAATGAAGGTAACGAGATATACTTCGGGGTGGACAAATCTTGATCTCCCACAGGGGCATGAAGTTATTTCCAGAAATGGGAGCTAGACATGGTTTGGCACAGCTCTACTCTGGATTCCCAGTCATATAGAAAACTCTTCCCACGTTAGCCTTGAAAAAAATCAGGATCAGAACAATGCCTTCTTAAAGCCATGTGAGAATCCTTCTCAAGGGACTTAAATGGCATCATGTTCTAAACTTGGTTTCGTGACGTGATCCTTACGAGATGGTAGAGAGAGAGATCAGGCACAAAGGTATTTACAGCATTGGGTGTCATACCCAGTTTAACTCAGTTCTAGATATGATTCCCAATCCTATACAAACTTGTTGCTAGACCGTTACTTTGAACTTGGAATCAGAAAGTGCCTTCTCAAAGGAATGTTCCATAGCTTCTGAAGGTCCACATCGGGAAGCTGTGCCAAAATTTGTTTAGGTATCTTGTGATCCTTACTAGCTTCAAGGAAGGGATATGGATCATGAAGTTATTTCCAGAAATGGACGATAGACACATTTGGCTCAGCTCTACTCTGGATACCCAGTCACATACAAAACTCCTCCCAGTATTGCCCAACAAGCCGAGATCAGAACACTGCCTTCTGAGTGGCCGGTGAGAATCCTTCTCAAAGGCCATAAATGGCATCAATTTCTAAACTGGTTTAAGTTTGTGATCTTTATGAGATTGAAGGGAGAGATAACAGGCACAAAGTTATTTCCAGGAATTTGTGTCATACCCAGTTTATCTCAGCTCTATGTATGATGGCCTAGCCCATACAAACTTGTTGCTAGGCAGCGACTTGGATCTTGGAATCAGAATGTACCATCTCAAAGGAACCTGTGATTACTTCTGGAGGCCCCAAATGGGAATCTGTGCCAAAACTTCTTTAGGTATTATGTGACACCTACTAGCTGGAGGTAAGGGATATGAGGCATGTAGTTATTTAGAAATGGGAGCTATAGTTTCTTTGGCTTAGCTCTACTCTGGATTCCCAGTCCTACACTAAGGTCTTCCCAGACATGCCCCTGTGGAAAACCTGCTTGAGCATGGTGTTCCTTAGGAGCTGGAAGAAAGGGATTTTAGGCACGAAGTTGTTCTCAGGAATTGGTCTTATACTTATTTTAACTCAAATTTAATAATGATTGGCACTCAAAAAGAAGGTATTTCTAAGCATCTAATTACAAGTCACGTGAAGAATGTATCTTCTCTAATGTATTTAGTGAGATTCTTTCCCAAGTGTCTACACGGTGGTGTTTCCAACCCTGCTTTGGGAAGGTGTTCCTTAGAAGTTGCACGTAAGGGATATGGGACATAAAGTTATTTCCGAGACTGGGTGTTCTACAAAGTTTAACCCAGCATAGTAGTGATTGCCACTCAGAAACAAAGTTGTTTCTTACTGTCTACTTAGAAGCAGCGAGAGGAAAATATGTTGTGTAAGGAATTTAAGAGTGGTCCTGTGTGAAGATCTTCCATGGCCCTTTTTCAGAAGCTGTTTTGGAAATGCGATCATTAGGCGCTGGATGGAAGAGAGATGGGGTACAAATTTATTTCCAGGAATCGGTGTTATCCTGAGATTTACTCAGCTATAGTAATGATTGCCACTCATATACAATCATGTTCCTTACCACCTACTTAAAATCCGTGATAGATGGTGCGTTCTCTCACAAAAGTGAGTGAGATTCTCTCTCTAGGCCATACAAGGCCATGTTCGATTTCTGCTTTGGGAAGTCGATCAATAGCAGAGGGAAGGAAGGGATATTGAGCATGACGTTATTTCCAGAAATGGGTGTTATACATCGTTTACTTCAGCTGTAGTAATGATTGCCACTCACAAACAAAGATGTTTCTAGAAATGTAGTTACAAACCAGATGAAGAAAGTGTCTTCTCTAAGGCATGTGCTTGAGATTCTCTCTTAAGGGCATGTATGTCCCTTTTTCCAACTCTGCATTGGGTAGGCTATCCAAATGTTTTGGACGCAAGGGATATTGGGCATGAAGTTATTTCCACGTATGGGTGTTATACTGAGTTTAGCTCAATTATGGTAATGATTGCCAATCAGATACCGACTTGTGGTTAACCATCTACTTAGTATCTGGCATCTGAAAGTGTGTCCTCTCAATCCAGTCAGTGAGAATTAGTCTCGGGGCACTACAAGGCTCTCTTCCACACCAGCTTTGGGAAGGTGATCCTTAGGAGCTGGAAGAAAGTGAGATTCGGCATGAACTTACTTCTACAAATGGGTTTACATATAGTTTAATTCCGCTGTAGTAGTGATTGCCACTCAGATACAAAGATGTTTCTTACAATGTACTTACCAGCCAGGATAAGAAAGTTCCTTCTCTAAGGAATGTGAGTCAGATTCTCTTGCAAGGCCCTATGTGGCCCTGTTTCCAAACCTGCTTTCTGAAGGTGATGCACAGGAATTGGAAGGAATTGAGATTGCCCATGAAGTTAATTTCAAGAATGGGTGTTATCCATCGTTTAACTCAGCAGTAGTAGTGATTGCCACTCAAATAGATAGATGTTTCTTACAATCTACTTACAAGTTGGTTTAGAAAGTGCCTGCTCTAAGGCATGTCAGTGAGATCCTCTCCCAGGACCCTATGTGGCCCAGGGCAAAAGATGCTTTGGGAAGGAAATTAGGAGCTTCTAGGAAGCAAGAATGGGCATGAAGTTACTTTCATGTATGGGTGTCATACATGGTTAATATTAGCTCTATTTAAGATTGCCACTATGAAACAGATGTTTCTTACCATCAACTTATAACACAAGGTACGAATGTGTGTTTCCTAAGGCATTTGAGAGAGATCTTTTCTCAAGTGCCTACATGGCCCTGTATCCATATCTGCATTGGGAAGGTGATTCTAAGGTGCTGGTAGGAATGGAGATTTGAACTAAGTTATTTTCAGGAAAGGGTGTTATACTAAGTTTATCTCAGCATTGGTAAAGAGTGCCGCTCAGATACCCACATCTCTGAGTCAAGTCAGTGAGATTCTGTCTCAAGGCTCAACAAAGCCCTGTTACACATCTGCTTTGGGAAGGAGATCCATAGCACCTGGAAGGAAGGGAAATTGGGGGTGAAGTTATTTCCAGGAATTGGTGTTACACATAGTTTATCTCAGCTCTGGTAACATTTCCCAATCGTGTGCAAACATGTAACAGGATCTAGCTAGAATCTGGTATCAGAAAGTGCATTTTCTATGGTTTTGAGTGAGATATGTCTGAAGGCAACACACGTTCCTGTTCCCAAATCTGCGGTGAGGAGCTGATACTCAGGAGCTGGAAGGAAAGGACATTGTTCATGAAGTTACTTCCAGAAATGAGTGTTATATGTAGTTGAACTCAGGGGTAATAGTGATTACCACTCCGATATCAAAATGCTTCTTACCATCTACTTACAAGCTGCGATAATAAAGTTCTTTCTCTAAGCCATGTGAGTGATATTCTTTCTCTAGGCCCTACATGGCCCTGGTTCCAAACCTGCTTTGGTGAGATGATTCATAGGAACTGGAAAGCAGGAAGATTGGGCCTGAAGCTGTTTGTAGCAATGGGTGTCATAAACAGTCTAACTCAGGTGTAGTACTGATTGCCACTCAGATACATAGATGTTTCTAACCATCGACTTACAACCCACTATAAGAAAGTGTGATTTCCAAGGCCTTTGAGAGATGTCCTGTCTCAAGGACTTACAAGGCCCTGTTCTATAGTTGTAATGGTGTGGTCATACATAGCACCTGGAAGGAAGGTATATTTGGCAAATAGTTACTTCCAGGGATGGGGTTTATATATAGTTTAACTCAGTTGTAGTAGCGATTGACACTCAGATACAGAGATGTTTCTTAAAATCTACTAACAGGCACAGATAAGAAAGTGGCTTCTTTAAGGCATGTGAGTGATATTCTCTCTTAAGTCCTTACATAGTCCTGTCTCCAAATCTGCTTTGTGTAGGCCATCCTGAGGAGCTTGAAGGAAGGTGGATAGGACAGGATGTTACTTCCATGAAAGAGTGTTATTCATAGTTTAATTAAGCTGTACTAGTTCTTGACACTCAGATACAAGGTTCGTATCTACCACCTACTTACTACCCATGCTGAAAATGTGTGTTCTCTAACACATTAGAAAGAGGTCCTCCCTGAATACCCTACAAGCCAGTGTTCCATCCATGCTTAGGCAAGGTGATAAATAGCAGCTGGAAGGAAGGGTTATTGGGGATGAAGCTATTTAAAGGAGTGCTTGTTATATATAGTTTAGCTCAGCTATAGTAATGCTTTCCACTCAGATACAAAGATGTTCCTAACCACGTACTTAGAATCCAATATCAGGAAGTGCATTCTCTATGACTTGTTAGTGAGATTCTCTCTCAAGACAATACATGGCCCAGTGCAAAATCTGCTTTGGGAAGGTGATCCTTAGGAGCAGAAAGGGAGGGAGATTGGGCAAAAATATTTTTCCAGGAATGGGTGTTATACATAGTTTAACTCAGCTGTAGTAGTGATTGTCAATTAGATACGAAGGTCTTTCCTTCTACCTACTTACAACTCACTATAAGAATCTGTGCTCTTGAGGACACTTGAGAGATTTCCTGTCTAAAGACACTGCAAGGCCCTGTTCCATACGTGCTCTGAGAAGTTGATCCTTAGGAGCCTGATGGAAAATTGTTTGGGCATGAAGTTACATACAGCAATAGATGTTATGTTTAATTCAGCAGTAGTAGCAATTGTCACTCATATACAAAGATGTTTCTTACCAACTACTTACAAGCCACAATAAGAAAGAGCCTCTCTAAGGCATGTGAGTGAGATTCTCTCTCAAGGCCCCACAGGGAGCAGTTTCCAAACCTGCTTTCTGTAGGCGATCCTTAGGAGCATGAATGAAGGGAGATTGGGGATGAAGTTATCTCCAGGAATGAGTGTTTTATGTAGTTTAACTCATCTGTAGCAGTGATTATCACTCAGATATAAAGGTGGTTCTTACCACCTACATCCAAGCTGGGATTGTAAATTTCCTACTTGAAATTGTGTGAGTGAGGTTCTCTCACAAGGACCTACAAGTCCCTGTTCCATACCTGCTTTGGGAAGGCGATCCTTATGAGTTGGAAGGAAGTGAGATTGGGTATGAAATTACTACCAGGAATAAGTGTTATACATAGTTTTACTCAGCTATAGTAATGCTCTCCACTCAGATTCGAACATGTTCCTGATCATCTACTTAGATTCAGGTTTCAGAAATTGCCTTCTCTAAGACATGTGTTGAGATCCCTTGACAAAGCATTTCAGGTCCTCTTTCCAACTCTGCTTTGGGAAGCCAATACTTACGATTCCCAAGTAGGGGAGATTGGTCATGAAGTTACTTCCAAGGATGTGTGTTATACAGAATTGAACACAGCTGTAGTAGTTTTTGCCACTCAGATACAGAGATGATTCTTACTATCTATTTGCATGCCAGGATAAGAAAGTGACTTCTCTAAGACATGTGACTGACTTAGATTCTCTCCCAATATCCCACTTGACCCTGTTTTCAAACCTGCTTTGTGGGGCAGAAGTTAAGGTGGTGCTGTAGGCAGACTCTGATAACACATCCTCTTACTTACACAGCGAATTTACAACAACTCTTGGTAAAATTACCACTGAGACAGAACTGAAAACTGGACAAGACCAACCCCTGCAACAAATAACAATCCTAATTGAGGTGGAAGAGGCAGAAATTCCCTTCTGGAGAGAATAAACACCACCTTCACAAGCTGCAGCACTTCACGGCCACCCAGGAGCAACCCAAAGGTAGGCAGCCCTCCCTGGAACAGTGCAGGACCTGAGCTGGGGAGTGCTCCCGCTATAGGAATTTTTGGACCCAGCACAACCAAGACTAGTGGCATAATATCTAACTTTGCTCGTTACTAACAACCGTGGGGCATAATCCCAGAAAAGCTGGTTCACAAGGAAATTAAATGCTGCTCTTAAAGGGCCCATGCACTAATTCACCCATTTTAGATAGCCTAAAATCTCCAGAAAGGAAGGCACACATTCCTTTGGTGATAAGAGACTCACCTGATAGGCTCTGAGTGCATCTATGTGAGAGGTGAGATCTCTACAGCGACTGGAACATTGGTGGCAGCCATTGTTGTGCCCTGAGTTTGACACGCTGACAGAGAAGCTGGCAGACACCATTAGTGGTGTCCCTGCAGCCTGCCAGCCCAGGGTCTGCCACACCCACTAAAGCACCGATTTAATCAAGCTCAGCCAGTGCAAGCAGTCTGCCCTAGGGACAGGCCAAACCCAAAAACAAGCCCTCGGGCAACTTGTGGGCCTGCTAAATGAACTGCCTGGATTATCGCCAGCCTGATGAATGTGTACAATTCTGTGTGACTGAGCGTGTGCAAGGACCATGTGGAGAGAGTGAGTCATTAGTGAAGTTGTGGGGGCTCCCAACTTGGAGATACTGGATCCACTTCAGGAGGTTGGGGTGCACGAACCGAGCAAGACTGTGTTGACTCTGTGTTTGGACCTGTGAGCGGTGGGGCTTGGAGGTGCAGAATACTTGTGGTTCTCAAACAACCACATAGGGCATCAGCCCCACGTTCCAAAGCCTGAAACAATTGGGTGCTGCCATGCCTGAAGCCAGTCCTACACAGCTGCAATCCTCAGAGAGCTGACAAGAGACTTTAAGGCTGGAGGCTTATAGCAATTGTAAGCCCTTGAGCCTAAAAACATGCCATGCTGGGGACCCTCACTTAATAGAAATACTGCAACAGGAATGTGATACCTTGCAGCCAACAGTGCTGGGGCTCCCTACACCCAATAAAGAGACTGAAGGGCCCACAACATCTACAAGCAGCTGAGAATTACAACAGCTGGCAAGAGCGACAGCTCAGACTCCCTGGGCACCTGTGAAAAGAACAACAATAGAAGGACACTTGTAGCCCACATAGGGGTTGCTCCTGGAACATTTGGAAATGAGGGAAGCACACTGCAAGGTCTGGTAAACCATCACTTATATAAAGTCACCTCGCCAGAGCAAGAGATGTAGCTGACCTACCTAATACATAGACACAAGCACAGGGAAAAAGGCAAGATGAGGTGGGAAAGGAATACATTCCAAATAAGGGAACAAGACAAAATCCCAGAGAAGGAACTAAATGAAGCAGAAATGAACAGCCTACCTTACAGAGAGTTCAAAGAAAGTGTTTTAAGGATGCTCACTGATCTTGGGAGAAGAATGGATGAACTCAGTGAGAAGATCAACAAAGAAATGGCAGATATAAAAAGGAAACCATCAGAAATGAAGAATACAACACTGGAAATGAAAAATTCACTGGAGGGACTCAAAAGCATAGTAACCGATACAGAAGAATGGATCTGTGAGCTAGACGAAAACTAGAAGAAGTCACCCAAGTTGAACAGATAAAAGAAAAAAGAATTAAAAAGAGTGAGGAGAGTCTAAGGGATCTCTGGGACAACATCAAGCACACTAAGATCCATGTTATATGTGTCCCAGAAGGAGAAGAGTGAGACGAAGGGGCAGAAAATCTATTTGAAGAAATAATAGCTGAAAACATCCCTAACCTAAGGAAGGATACAGACATCCAGGTACAGGAAGCACAGAGAGCAGCAAACAAGATAAACCCAAAGAGGCACACACCAAGACACATCATAATTAAAATGTCCAGAATTAAAGACAGAATCCTAAAATCCACAAGAGAAAGACAAGTTACATGCAAAGGAAAACCTATAAGGCTATCGGCTGACTTCTCAGCAGAATCCTTACAGGCTAGAGGAGAGAGCCATGATATATTTAAAGTGATAAAAGGAAACGAACTACAGCCAAGACTACTCTGCCCAGCAAGGTTATCATTCAAAATGGAAGGAGAGATAAAAATTTCTCAGACAAGCAAAAATTGAAGCAGTGTGTCATCAAGAAACCAGCACCACAAGAAATGCTACAGGGACTTATTTAAGGGGAAAAGAGAAGACCACATATAGTAAAAATTATCTATTTCCATGATAGGAGGGTAATGGTTACAAAGGCACAAATGAGATTAGATATGATATCAAAACTAAAATGGGCGAGAAGGGGTGTTAAGGAGTAGATCTTTCAGATAATGTTCAAACTAAAGAGACCATCAACTTGATATAGGCTGCCATACGTAGGTTACTATATGAACACTATAGCAATCGCAAACCAGAAAACTATAATAAATCCACAAAAAACTAAGAGATAGGAGCCCAACCATAATACTAAAGACAGCCATCATACCACAAGGGACAAGAGCAAGATAAGAAGAAAGGAACAGAGAAAAACTACTAAAACTCTGTGAAAAAAATGTTAAAAAACTGCAGTAAGTACATACTTATCAATAGCATCTTTAAACCTCAATGGACTAAATGCCCCAATTGAAAGTCATAGGGTGGCGACTGGATAAAATATAATAAAAGCCCATATATATGCTGCACACAAGAGATAACTTTCAGTAAAAAAGACCCTCACAAATTGAAAATGAAGGGATAGAAAAAGATACTCCATACTAATGGCAATGAAATGAATGCTGGGGTAGAAATACTCATATAACACAAAATAGACTTTAAAAGAAAAACTGAAACAAGAGAAAAAGAAGGGCACTACATGATGATCAAGGGAACAATGCAACAATTGCATATAACACTTTAGGTATATATGCACCCAATGTAGGAATACTTAAATACGTAAAGCAATTATTAACAGATATCAAAGGAGAAACAGACAGTAACACAGTAATAGTAGGGTACTTTCACACTCCACTTACACCAATGGATGGATCATCCAAATAGAAGATCAATGAGGAAATACTGGCCTTAAATGACACACTAGAACAGATGGATCCGGTAGATATATACAGAGCATTCCATCCTAAAACCGAGGAACACACGTTCTTTTCAAATGCACAAGGAACATGCTCCAGGATTAATCACATATTAGACCACAAAGCAAGTCTCCATAAATTTAAGAAGACTGAATTAATACCAAGCATCTTTTCTGACCACAATGTTACAAAATTAGAAATCAACTCTATGAAGAAAATCAGAACAACCACAATTATGAGGAGATGTAAGAAAATGCTACTGAACAACGATTAGATCAATGAAGAAATCAAAGGAGAAATCAAAAAATACCTGGAGACAAGTGAAAATTATGATAAGACATTCCAGAATTTATGGGCTACAGCAAAAGCGGTTTTAACATGGAAGTTTATAGCAACACAGGTCTATATCAACAAACATTAAAAATCTCAAATAAACAATTTCAAAATGCACCTAAAGGAACTAGATAAATGAAGAACAAAGCCCCAAATCAGTAGAAGAACAGAAAGAATAAAAATCAGAGAAGAAATCAATGAAATAGTGACTAGAAAAACCATAGAAAAAATTAATAAAATCAAGAGCTGGTTCTTTGACAAGACAATAAAAAAAAAGACAAACCTTTAGCTATAAGCACAAAGAAAAAAAGTGAGAAGGCTCAAATAAGTAAAGTCACAATTGAAAGAGGAGAAATTACAACAGACACCTCAGAAAAAGAAAAGATTATAAGAGAATACTATGAAAAGCTATATGCTAACAAATCGGACAATCTGGAAGAAATAGTTAAATTCTTAGAATCATACAACCTTCCAAAACTGGATCAAGTAGAAGTAGAGAATTTGAATAGAGCAATCACCAGTAAGGAGATAGAAACAGCAATTAAAAACCTCCCCAAGAATAAAAGTCAAGGACCAGTCGGCATCTCTGGTGAATTCTACCAAAAATTCAAGGAATACTTAATACCAATCCGTCTCAAACTCTTCCAAAAAATTGAAGAGGAGAGGAAGTTCCTTAACTCATTCCATGAAGCCAACATTACCCTGATACCAAAACGAGAGAAGGACAAAACAGAAAAAAAAATTACAGGCCAATATCATTGAGGAACATGTAAAACTTCTCAACAAAACACTGGCAAATCGCATGCAACAATACATTAAAATGATTATACACAACGATCAGGTGTGATTTATTCCAGGGATTTAGGTGTGTTTCAACATTTGCAAATCAAACAAGGTGATACATCACATTAATAAATGAAGAATAAAAATCACATGCTCATCTCATAGCTGCAGAGAAAGCCTTTGACAAGCTACAGCATACATTTCTGATAAAAACTGTAAATAAAATGGGTATAGAAGGAAAGTACCTAACCATAGTAGAGGCCATATATGACAAACCCACAGCGAATATCATCCTCAGTGAAAAACTGAAAGTTATCCCTCTAAGAACAGGAACCAGACAAGGATGCCCACTCTCAGCACTCCTATTTAACATAGTACTGGAAGTTCTAGCCAGAGCAATCAGACAATTAAAGGAAAAAAAAGGGATCCAAATTGGAAAGGAAGAAGTGAAACTGTCACTATTTGCAGATGACATGCTTTTCTATATGTAAAACACTAAAAAATACACCACAAAAATTTTAGAAGTCATAAATGAATAAAGTAAAGTTGCAGGATACAAAATCAACATACAAAAATCAGTTGCATTTCTATACAAGAACAATGAAGTAGCAGAAAGAGAAATGAAGTATACAATCCCATTGACAATTGCAACAAAAAGAACAAAATACCTAGGAATAAACTTAACCAAAGAGGT
>CM053518.1:2143681-2213104 GCA_028646465.1 Rhinoceros unicornis
TATCTGCAGTTCCCAGGCGTCTGAAGTGGAGCATGCACACCCAACTGCTTGTGCAACCGGGCAGGCCCCAGGGAGAGATTTGTTAATAGAATGTCGTTAACAGTATTGTTGGGAAAGGCAATTTTCAGGATAGTCCTCTACAGATGCAAGCAAAAATTTTTCTCCACACTGTCCTTTCATTGAATGGATGTTATAGGTAATGTCTCCCAGTTACAGTCAAAAGAGGAAAAGCTCTCACAGGATGATAAGATGCACAGCTAATAGCATGCTGACTTCTGGAAAATGATTGGTACATTACATGTGAGAAAGAGCCTGAGTGATGTCTGTAAACGGCAGTCCATGAAAGGGAACTTTTCAACATGATTCTCTAGGGCTGCAAGGAGTGGATTTTCTCCACAGTGAACATTCATTGAATGAGTGTGACAGATACTCTTTCTCAGCTATTGTGAAATGATTAGAGCTCTCATAGGAAGACGTGACTTACAGCTAACGGCAAGCAGATTTCCAAATTAGTGGTCTTTCATGATATGCTTGTGATAGTCTCTATGTTGGATTGAGCTGCAGTCTATTAAAAGACACTTAATAAGAGGATCCTAATCAGCTGCAAGCAGAAGTTTGTCTTCACAGTGTTCTCTCATTGAAGGGATGTTATGCATAATCTGTCACAATTGTTTTCAAAAGTTGAAAAGCTCTCAAAGAAATATGTTCCATACAACTAGTGGCAACCTAGGTTCAGCAGGAGATTTCATTTTTTACATCAGAGAGGAAACCTGAGTGCAGGCAATGAACTGCAACATTTCAAAAGGCAGTTTTCAAGTTGATCCTAAACACCTACAAGCCAGAGTTTTTCTTCACAGAGTAATTCCACAGTGTGGATATTATAGAGGCACTATCCCGCAACTAGTGAAATATATAAAAGCTGTATAGAAAGATGTTCACCAAAAGTGACTGACAAGCTGACTTCAGCCAAAATACGATTTCTGTATGTACAAGAGAGAGCCTGAGTGCATTCCATGAGCAGCATTTTATGGAACTGCACTATTCAAGATGATCCTGGTGGCCGGCCCCATGGCTTAACGATTAAGTGCATGTGCTCTGCTACTGGTGGCCCAGGTTCGGATCTGGGCATCCACCAGTGCACTGCTTGTCCAGCCATGCTGTGTTGGCATCCCACATAAAGCAACTAGAATGATGTGCAACTATGATGTACAACTATCTACTGGGACTTTGGGGAGAAAAAGGGGAAAAAAAGCAGGAGGATTGACAATAGGTGTTAGCTCAGAGCCGGTCTTCCTCAGCAAAAAGAGGAGGATTGGCGTGGATATTAGCTCAGGGCTGATCTTCCTCAAAATAAATAAATGAATAAAGATGATCCTAAACTGGTAGAAGCAAGAATTTTTCTGTACACCATATTTTCATTCAGTGGATAACCTAACTGTTCTCCCCCTGTTGTCATGAAAAATTCCAGAACCCTCCTAGGAAGATACGTCCTACATCTACAGGGCAGTTAAGTTCAGCACAGGCATTCTTTCATTACCTTTGAGAGAAAGCCTGAGTGTAGGCCACAAACTGCTATGGTTGAAAAGTCACTTATCATGACAATACTCAAGCACTCAAGATTTATTTTTTAAATCTGTATTCACTCACAGGCAGATACAGATATTCCCTTCAAGCTGTTGTGAAAACCTTTAAAACTCCTGTGTGAAGTTTTCATATACAGCTAAGTGCAAGCTCCCTTCAGTACTCACATTCTTTCATTTAATGTGAGACAGAGCCTGGGTGAAAGTGGTGAGTTGCAATGTTGCCAAAGGTACTTTTCAGAGAAGAGTCTACACAGCTACAAGCAAGAATTTTTCTTCATAGTGTGCATCCAGTACATTGATATTATAGATATTCTTTTCCTCTTGTAATGAAAAGTTTAAAGCCCTTCATAGGAAGATGTTCCCTATCAGCTACTGGCAAATTGACTTCAGCAAGAATATTCTTTCATTCCATTTAAGAGAGTGGTTGATTCAAGCACCTGTAAAGCAATGTTTGAAAAGGAATATTTCAAGATGATCCTAAAGAGATACATGATGGAGTTTTTCTCCACATTGAACTTCCTTTGAATGAGTGCTAGAGATAATCTGTCCCAGTTGCAGTGAAAACGAGAAAAGCTGTCATCAGGATACGTTCCTTGCAACTACTGGCAAGCTGAGTTCAGCAGGAGCACTCTTTCATTCTATTGGAGAGAAAGCTTGAGTGAAGACCATAAACTGCAAAGCAGGAAACATCACTTATCAAGATGATCCTCAAAAGCTACAAGCGAGAGTTTTCTCCACTCTCCTGTTTCATCAGATGGATGTTATAGATATTCTTTCACAGCTGCAATTGGAAGTTTAAAAGCTCTCAGAGGAAGATGTTCCTTAAAGACACTTGCAAAATGAGTTCAACAGAACTTTGTTGCATCACAGGGAGAAAATTCCTAAGCAAAGGTGAATAACAGCAGTGATGAAAAGGCAATTTTCAGGATAATCCTATACAGATGAAAACAAACGATTTTCTCCAAACTGGACTTTCATTTTATAGATGTTATATAGGCTATTTCCAAGCTCTATTGAAATTTTAAAACCTCTCCAATGAGGATGTTACTAACAGATATTCATCACCTTTTTTAAGCAATAGTGTGCGTCATGATATGCTAGAGAGACCCTGCATGCAGATTGAACTGCAGTGTATTTGAAGTCACTTATGAAGATGATCGTAAACATTTAGAGGCAGAAGTTATCTTCACTGTGCACTTTCATTGAATGGATGTTGTTGGAGTGATGTCAAACAATATCACATTGATGCCACACACAATTGTTGTGACGTCATACATAATACTGGGAGTGACACCACACACGATAATGGTTGGGATATTATATGGTAAGTAAGGTTGTTGTCACACAAAATTGTTGTGATGTGACAAACGATGAAGATGTTGTCACACTCAAACAATTGATGTGATGTCACCAATAAGCATGTGGTCACCATACAAATCAGTGGTATTGATATCACATGCACACAATGGGAGTGATGTCACACTTTAATATGTAAGCTATGTAACTAGGGACATGTCAATGATGTCATACATAGTGGGAGTGATGTCACACTATTGATGTAATGTCACACATAATGAGAGTGATGTGACACAAAAACATGTGAGTAATATCACAAAGGACATGTGACTGACGTCACACATGTGGGAGCATTCACACTACTGGACTGATGTCGTACAACAATACAGGCATGATATCACACATAACAGAAAGATGTCACCCAAAATACAAGAGTGAAGTCACAGAAACACCATGGGAGTGATGTCACAACACTAGTAGAGTGATGTCCTCGAGAATTAATGTGACATGACACATAGTATTGGGAGTGATAGGACACTTATCAATAGCAAATTCATATAGTAAATTCCAGTGATGTCACACAATCGGTGTGATGTCAACATATGTGAATGTTGTCACACACACAATAGGTGTGATGTCATATATATAATTTGAGTTATGTCACAAAAATGTGAATGGTGTCAGATATATCAATGGGTGTGTTGTCACACACAAATGTGAGCACTATCACACATGAACCATTGGTGTGTTGTCACACAGACATTGAGTGATGTCAGACACACAATGTGTGTGAAGGCACACACCAACCTGGTGATGTCATGGACATTTGGAGTGATGTCTCTAAGGAAAATGAGTGTGAATTCACACATAACCCTGAGAGTTACACAAAACACACAATAGGGATACAGGTCAGAATAAAATATGATAGACTTCATTGAAAACTGAGTGATTTCATACAAAATTTTAGATGTCACATCAAAGTTAACAATATGACTTCTGTCACACAATGAGAGTGATATCACACAATTTGAGTGATGTGACAGGCTAACCTAGTTTTATCCTGCTCAAAGTGTGTCAGGTTCCAAAAGAGGTGTGGTGTCACACATATGATTCGAGTATTGTCACACACAAAATATAAGCAATGGCAAACGCCGTTGGAGTGATGTCAAACACACTATCAGAGTAATGTCACACTCAGTTGATGTGATGTCATACATAATACGGGGAGTGACACCACACGTAAAAATGGTTTTAGATCATATGAAGATTAAGGTTGATGTCACTCACAATTGATGAGATGTGACACGCATCGAGGCATTGTCACACACACACAAGGGTGCGGTGTCAACCATAACCAAGTGTGTCACATCACGCATAACATAGGGTGTGATATCACATACACACAATGGGAGTGATGTCACAAGTTACATGTCACTGATGTCACAGATAGCATTGGGAGTGATTTCACAATATTGATGTGATGTCACTCATAAGAATGGGACTGAAGTCACATAAATATATGAGTAATTTCACAAAGGACACATGACTGATATCACACATATACTGTTAAGAGTCTACACTCAGGTTTTTATCCAATGTATTGAAAGAGCACTTCAGCTGAACTCATCTTGCCAGTATCTATAGGGAACATACTCTAATGACAAATTTTATATTTTTCACTACAACTGGTACAGATGATCTGTAACATCCATTCACAAACTAAAGCACAGTGTGAAGAAAAAATCCTTTTTCTTATGTTTATGATAGTCTTGAAAAGTCCCTTTTCAAAGTTTTTAGTTCATGTCTTTCATTCAGACTTTCTCTTACATGCAAAGGAAAAATGTGCTGGTTGAACTCGGTTTGCCAGTAGCTGTTAGGAAGCATCATCCTATCAGAGGATTTAAACTTTTCACTACACAAGGAAGAGACTATCTATAATATCCATTTACAAAAAGCAAAGTGTGGAGAAAAACACTTGCTTGTACCTGTTGAGCATCTGCACTGAAAAGTACTTTTTCAAACAGCAGCTGACGACATTTATTCAGGTTCTCTCTCACATTAAATGAAAGAATGTTCTTACTGAGCAAATGTTGCCATTATCTATTAGATCGTCCCATGAGAGCTTTTAAACTTTTCATCACTGCTGGGAGAAAATATCTGTAACATCCATTGAAATAATATACACAGTGGAAAAATTCATTTGCGGTATTGAGAATCATCTTGTTGAGTGAACATTTCAATCATTGATCTTCATCGCCTGCACTCTGGCTTTCCCTAAAATATAATGAAAGCACACTCGTTCTGAACTCAACAGCCCAGTAGCTGTAAGTCAGCTCTTCCTTGGAGGGCTTTGAAACTTGTCACTACAGCTGGGAGAGAGTATCTGTAACATCCCTAAAATGGAAGTCAAGTGTGGAGAAAATCTCCGGCTGGTATTTGTATAGCATCCCCCTGCAAATTGCCTTTTTCATCATTGTAGTTAGCGATCGTCACTCTGGCTCTCTCGCCTATGTAATGCAAGAAAGTACTTGCTGAACTCACCTGACTAAGAGCTTTAAGCAGGAACCCCCTTTGAGAGCTCATAAAACTGCACTGCAGCTGCAAGAGATCATCTGTAACATCAATTCCATGTAAGTTCTCTGTGCAGGAAAACACTTCCTCTTAGCTTTTTAGGATCATATTGTAAGGTGCCTTTTCATCTTTGCAGTTCATTGCATGCACTCAGACTTCCTTCCTGATATCAAAGAAAACATCCCTGCTAAACCTACTTCGCCAGTAGCTGTTAGGATCACCTTCCTAGCAGAGTTTCGAATTTTCACCACAGCTCAGAAAGAAGCTGTATTACATGAATTCAATGAATGCACACGTTGAAGAAAAGCTCCTTTTGTAAGTGTTTATGATCATCTTCTTAAGTGGCTATAAATACACTGCAGTTCAGTCTGCATTCAGGGTCTCACTAGCATATCAACATGACCAGTATTGCTTGACACAGCTTGCCAATGTCTGTTAGGAACATCTTCATATGAGAAGATTTAAAATTTCAGTACAACTAGTAGAGGGTATCTACAACATCCTTAAAATGAAAGTCGAGTATGCATAAAATTTCTTGCTTCTATAGGTATACGACTATCCTGATAATTGCCTTTACCAACGTTGCAGTTAACGACCTTTAATCAGGAATTCTTTCCCATGTAAAGTAAGAAAGCTCTTGCTGAACTCTGCTTGCAAATACTTTACAGGAGGATCTGCCTCTGAGAGCTTTTAAACTTCCACTACTGTGGGGCGAGAATTTCTCTAACATCCATTCCATGAGCCTACCCTGTGGTGAGAAACTCTTAAGGTTAGCATTTTAGGATATGTTAAAGTGCCTTTTCCTTTTTGCCGCTCATGGCCTGTACTGAGGCTCCCTTCCCAATAGAAAGACAAATCCCCACTGCTCAAACAAGTTTGAAAGTAGCTGTTAGGAACAACGTCCTATGACAATTTTCCAACTATCAGTACAGGTGGTGCAGATTATCACTATCATCCATTCAATGAAAGTTGACTGTTCAGAGCAAATCCTGTTTTTAAGTCTTTAGGATCACCTTGAGAAGAGTCTTTTAATTACTGCAGTTCAATCTGCATTCTGGGTCTGAGTTGCATACCATGACAAACACTATTGAGTAACACGGGTGGCCCATATCCGTAGGTTATATCTTCATATGAGAGGTTTTACAGTTTCATTGCAGCTAGGGCAGAGTATCTATAACATTCATAAAATGAAAGTCAAGTGTGGAGAATGTCTCCTTCTGATATCCTTATAGGATCATCTTGCAAATTTCCTTTTCCCTCTTTGCAATTAACGACCTTCACTCAGGCTCTCTCTCCCAGGACATGCAAGAAAATGTTTGCTGAACTCAGCTTGCAAGTATCTTTAAGGAGCACCTTCCTCTGAGAGCTTTTAAACTTTCCTTTTCAGATGGGAAAGAATATCTATAACATCCATTCCATGAACATACTGTGTGGTGTAAAAGTCTTCCTTTTAGTTTTCTGGATCACATAGTAGAGTGCTTTTTCCTCTTTTGTCGTTCATGTCCTTCACTGAGGCTTCCATCCCAAAGGAAAGACAAAACACCACTGCTCAGTTTACCAGTAGCAGTTTGAAAAATTCCTAGGACAGCTTTCAAACTATCACTACATGTGGTGCAGATTATCATTACCCTCCATTCAATGAAAGTGGACTCTTCAGAGACACTCTGTTTGTAGCTGTTTGGGATCATCTTGAGAAGAGACTTTGACTACACTGCAGTTCATTCTGCATTCAGGTTCTCAGTAACGTATCATGACGAACACTATTGCTTATCACAGTTGGCCAATATCTGTAAGTAACATCTTCATGTGAGAGGTTTTCAAACATCAATACAACTGGGAAAGTGTATCCATAACATCCATGAATTGAAATTCAGGTGTGGAGAAAATCCTTTGTGTGTATCTGTATGGGAAAATTCTGAAATGTGCCTTTTCCAACATTGCAGTAAATGACCTTAACCCATACTCTCTCTCCCAAGTCAGCTTGGAAATATCTTTAAGGAGCACTTTCCTCTGAGAGCTTTTCAACTTTCATTGGAGCTGGGAGAACTTATGGATAATATACACTCCATGTAACTACCATGTGGAGGAAAACACTTGATTTTAGCTTCTTCAGATCATATTGTCAATTGTATTTTTATCTTTTCATTTCATTGCCTGCACTCACGTTTCCTCCCCGATGTAGAGAGAAAACACTACTGCTAAACCTACTCTGCCAGTAGCTGTTAGGAACACCTTCCTATGAGAGTTTCAACTTTTCAACACACCCCGGAAAGAAGCTGTATCAAATCTGTTCAATGAATGTATATTTGAAGAAAAGCTCTTCTTGTGCCTGAGTAGGATTATCTTCATGAATGATTTTAAATGCACTGCAGTTCAGCCTGAATTTAGGGTATCACTAGCATATCATGATGAACACCATTGCTTAACACAGGTTGCCAATATCTGTTAGTAACATCCTCATAAGAGAGGTTTTAAAATTTCAGTACAGCTGGGAGAGTGTGTCTATGACATCAATCAAGTGAGAGTTCACTGTGGAGAAAATGTCTTGCTTGCATGTGTAGAGAACTATCCTGAAAATTGTCTTTTCCACCATTGCAGTTAACAACCTTCATTTAGGAATTCGCTCCCATGTAATGCAAGAAAAATGTTGCTGAACTCAGATTGCAAGTAGCTGTCAGCAGATCTGCCTCTGCAAGCTTTTAAGCTTTCCACTGCAGCTGGGACAGAATATCTACACCATAGATTCCATGGAAGTACTCTGTGGAGGAAAATACGTGCTTTTTGCATTTTAAGATCATCTTGCAAAGTGCCTTTTCATTTCTGCAGTTCATCGCCTGCACTCAGGCTTCCTCCCCAATATAAAGACAAAGCACCACTGTAAACCTATTTTGCCAGTTGCTGCTAGAAGGACATTGTTCTGAGATGTTAAACTTGTCACCACAGCTGGGAATGAAGCTCTATTACATCCGTTAAAGGAAAGTACCGTGTGAAGGATACTTTTCTTTTCGCTGTTTGGAATCATATCCATGAGTGACATTAAATACATTATGTCTCATACATTGTTCAGTCTACCATCAGCGCCTCACTAGCATATCATTATCAACAGTATTGCTTAACACAGGTTGCCAATATCTGTTAGGAGCACCTTCATATGAGAGCTTTCAAAATTTCAGGACAGATGGGAGTTTCTATTACATCCATAAATTGAAAATTCACTGTAGAGAAAATTTCTTGCTAATATCTGTATAGGACAGTGCTGAAAATTGCCTTTCCATCGTTGCAGCTAACAACCTTCACTTAGTAATTCTCTCCCTATGTAATGCAAGGAAGACCTTGCCGAACTCAGATTGCAAGTAGCTTTCAGCAGGATCTGCCTCTGAGAGCTTTTATATTTTCCGCTTCAGTTGGGACCCAATATCTATAACATCCAGTACATGAACCTACCCTGTGCTGAAAAAATCTTCCTTGTAGATTTTTGGATCATGTGCTTAAGTGCCTTTTCCTCTTTGCCGTTCACTGTCTGCATTGAGGTTGTCTTCCAAATGGAATGACAAAACACCAGTAATCAACCAATTTTGCCATTACCTTTCAGGAACATCTTCCTATGACGGCTATCACTACAGGTGGTGCAGATTATGCTTACCATGCATTCAATGAAAGTTGACCCTTCAGACAAACTCCTCCTTGTAGCTGTTTAGGATCATCTTGAGAATTTGAATACACTGCAGTTCAATATACATTCCGGGTCTCACTAGCATATCATGAAAAACACATTTGCTTAACAGAGGTACCCAGTAATTGGAAGTAACCTCTTGATATGAAAGGTTTTAAAATTTCAGTACAGCTGGGAAAGAGTATCTATATCAACTGTAAAAGGAAAGGCCAGTCTGGAGAAAAATTCTTGCTCGCATCTGTAGAGGACAATCCTGAAAATTACCTTTCCCAACATTGTTGTAAATGACATTCACTTAAGAATTTTCTCCCCAGGGCCTGGCCAGTGTTGCAAGAGGTTGAGTGTGCATGCTCCACTTTGGTGGCCTCAGGTTTGCAGTTTTCCAACCCCAGGCATGCACCAACGCACTACTTGCCATGATATGCTGTGGTGGCATCCACATAAAGTAGAGGAAGATGGGCAAAGATGTTAGCTCAAGGCCAATCTTTCTCAGCAAGAAAGAGGATGATCAGCGTCTTATGTAGCCTCAGGGATGATCTTTCTCACACAAAAAATAGAATTCTCTCCCATGTAATGCCTGAAAGTTCTTGCTTAACTCTGCTTTGAAGTAGGTTTAAGGAGGATCTACCCCTGACAGCTTTAAAACTTTCCACTGCAGATGGGAGAGAATATCTATAGTATCCATCTAATGAATGTACTCTTTGGAGAAAAACAATTCCTTTTAGGTTTTGAGGATCATAATGGAAAGTGCCTTTTCCTTTTTTTGGTTCATTGCCTGCACTGAGGCTGTCTTCCCAATAGAAAGACAAAATACCACTGCTCAACCACTTTTGCAAGTAGCAAGGAATGCAATAACTTTGTGCTCTGTCTGTCTTCCTTCCAGCAAATGAGGTCCGCCTTCCTTAACCAAGTTTGGGACATATTGCCATTTTGAGCCTTGAGAAGGAATATCACATTCCTTTGAGAAGGCACTTTCTCATCCCGAGTTCTAAGTAAACCTTTAGGAACACGTTAGTAAATGAGTTTCAATGATTACTAGAACTTAGCTAAACTATGTATAACACCCATTGCTGGAAATAACGTCATGCCCAATCTCACTTCCTTCCATCTCCTAAGGATAAGAAACCTAAAACAGGTATGTAACAGAATGCTGTTTCGGGCCTTGAGATTGAATCTCAAATTCCTTTGAGAGGGCACTTTCTGACCAAGGCCTGTAAGTAAATGTCTGGAAACGATGTTGCATATGTGTGACAATCATTACTTCAGCTGAGCTAAACTATGGATAACACCCATTTCTAGAAATATTTTCATGCCCAATCACTCCACCATCCAGCTCTGAAGCTTGTCATCCCTAAACCAGGTTTAGAACATAATGCTATTTCGGCAGTTGAGAATAAATCTCACAATCCTCTGTGAAGACACTTACTGATAACTATCACAAGTAGATGTCTAGTAACAGGTTTATATTGGAGCATCAATCAGTACCACAGCTGAGTAAAATGATTTATAATCCCCATTCATAGAAATAACTTCAGGCACAAGCTCTCTTCCTTCTAGCACTAAACATCACTAAACTAAACCAGTTTTGGACCATATTGCCATGTTGGGGCTTGAGAAGGAATCTCACATTCCTTTGAGAAGGCACTTGCTGATCCCAGAGTGTAAGTAGTTATCTAGGAACAAGTTTGCATGTGAGTAGCAAGCATTAATACAGCTGAACTAAGCTATGTATAATACCTATTCCTGGAAATAACTTTATACCTCATCTCTCTTCCTTCCAACTCACAAGGATAAAAATGTTAAAGCTGGTTTGGAACATATTGCCATTACACCACTTGAGATGGAATCTCATGTTCCTCTGAGAAGGCACTTTCTGATCCTGTCCAGAATGTTGAAGTCTTGGAATAAGTTTGTATATGAGTGTTAATCATGAGTAGATCTCAGCTAAACTATGTACAACAACAATTCCTGGAAATAATTTTTGCCTCATCTCTCCTCTTTCAATCTCATATGGACACAAACGTAAACCAGGTTTCATAAATCAGGCCATTTTGGGCCTTGAGAACAAATCACACCCTTCTTTGAAGGCACGTTCTGATCCCTGCTTCTAAGTCTATGTCCAGGAACAAGATTCTATATAAGTGGCAATAGTTAGTATACCTGAGCTAGTCTATGAATGACATCAATTCCTGGAAAAAAGCTTCATGCTCAATCTCTCTTACTTCCAACTGGTTAATACCACCTTCCTTGAGCAAGTATGGAACATATTGCTGTTTCAGGCCTTGAGAAGGAAGATCACATTCCCTTGAGAATTCACTTTCTGATCCTGGGGTTATGTAGATATCAAGGATCAAGTTTGTATATGAGTGGCAATCATTACTATACCTGAATTACTGTATGTATAAAACCCATTAATGAAAATATCATTGTGCCCAATATATCTTCCTTCCAGCCAGTAAAGATCACAAACATAAGCCAGGTTTGGAACATATTTCCATTTGGGGCCCTGAGAATGAATGTCACATTCTTTTGTGAAGTCCATTTGTGTTCCTGGCCTGTATATAGATTACTATGAACAAGTTTGCATGTGAATGGCATCATGACTACAGGAGCTAAAGCATGTATAACAGCCGTTGTGGAAATCACTTTGTGCCTAATCTCTCTTCCTTCATCTCATCAGGATCAGCTTGCTCAACCATTTTTGGAACATCGTTCTATTCGGGTCTTGAGAAGAAACCTCATGGTGTCCAGCCCCGTGGTGCAGTGGTTAAGTGCCATTGCTCCCCTGCTGGTGGCCCATGTTTGTATCTCGGGCACACACCAATGTAGTGCTTGTCAGGCCATGCTGTGGTGGCATCTCACACAAAGTGGAGGAAGATTGGGATGGATGTTACCTCTGGGCCAGCCTTCCATAGCAAAGAGAGGAGGATTGGCATGGACATTAGCTCAGGGCTGAGTTTGCTGACAAAAAAAAAAAAGAGAAGGAACCTCATATTTCTTTCAGAAGGAAACTTTTTATCCCGGCTTCTAAGTAGAAGTCTGATAACAAGTTTGTATATGATTGGCAATCATTACTACAGCTGAGCCCAAACTCTTCATTCCACCTGGTAAGGACAACCTCCGTCAACCAGGTTTGGAACATACTGCCCTTTCGGGCCTTTAGAAGGAATCACACATTCTGTTGAGAATGCACTCTGTGATACCGTCTTCTAAGTAAATATTTAGGAAGAAGTTTGTATAAGCGTGAGAGTCATTACTACAGCTGACAAACTAGGTATAACACCCTTTCCTGGAAATCACTTTGTGCCTAATTTCTCTTCCTTCCATCTCGTAAGGATCACAAACCTAAACCAGATTTGGACCATAATGCCATTTCGGTCCTCAAGAAGGAGTCTCACACTGCTTTGTGAAGGAACGTTCTGATCCTGATGTTTACGTAGATGTCTAGGAACAAGTTTGTATATGATTGGCAATCATTACTATAGTTGAGGTAAACTTCAGATGACACCCATTCTTGGAAGTAACTTTGTTTCTAATCTCTCTTCCTTCCCTCTTGTGAAGATCACAAACTTAAACCAGATTTCAAAACTATTGCCATTTTACACCTTGAGAATAAATCGCACATTCCCTTGAGAAGGCACTTTCCAAAGCTGACTTCTAAATAGATGTCTAGGAAAAAGTTGGTGTATGAGTTTCAATGATTAGTAGACGTGAGCTATATTATGTATAACATCCATTCCTGGAAATAACTTTGTGCCCAGTCTCCCACCCTTCCAGCTCCGAAGGATCGCCTTCATAAAGCAGGTTTGGAAACAGGGCCGTGTAGGGTCTTGGGACAGGACCACACTCAAATGCCTCAGACAACACACTTTCTACTCCCAGCATGTAAGGAGATGATAAGAAACATATTTTTATCTGAGTGGCAGTTATTACTATAGCTGAAGTTCACGATGTATAACACCCATATCTGCAAGTAACTTCTTGCAAACTCTCCCATCATTCCACCTCCTAAGACTCTCCTTCCCAAAGAAGGTTTTGCACAGGTGCATGTAGAGCCTTCAGAGAGAATCTCAGTCACATTCCTTGGAGAAAGAGCATTCCTGTCCGTGCTTGTAAGTAGATGGTAAGAGACATCTGTCTGTCTTTGCAACAATCACTAATAGAACTGAGTGAAATTATGGTTGACACCCATTCGTGGAAGTAACTTCATGCCCCATCTCTCTTCCTACCCACTCCTAAGGATGGCCTTCCCAAAATGGTTTTGCACAGGCCTACATAGGGCCTTCAGAGAGAATCTCACTCACATGCCTTAGACAAGGCACTTTCTTATCCTGGAAAGTAAGTAGATGTTATGAAACATCTTTCTATCTTTGTGGCAATCACTGTTAGTGCTGAGTGAAATGATGGATACCAGCCATTCCTGGAAGTAACTTCATGCCCAATCTCTCTTCCTCCCAACTCCTAAGGATTGCCTTCCCAAGGAAAGTTGTGCACAGCTCCATGTAAGGCCTTGAGACAGAATCTTATGCAAACTCCTTAGAGAAGGCACTTTCTTATTCCGGCTTGTGAGAAGATAGTAAGAAACATCTTGGTATCTGAGGGGCAATCACTACTACCGCTGAGTTAAACAATGGGTAACACCCATTCCTGGAAGTAACTTCCTGCCCCATCTCTCTTCCTTCCACCTGCTAATGATCACCTTCTGAAACGAGGTTTGGAAACAGGTCCATGGAGTTCCTAGAGACAGGAATACTCTCAAATTTCTTAGAGAACACACTTTTTTCTCTCGGTTTGTAAGTTGGCAGAAAGAAACATCTTTGTATCTGAGTGTGAATCTTTACTATCTTTCGGGTTAAGTTTCGTGTTAGAGTTTGTGTTAGGGATCGGGTTAGGTTGAGAGTTCAGATTAGGGTTCGGGTTTGGGTTAGGCTTAGGGTTAAGGTTGGGCTTAGGGTTTGGTTGGTGGTTTCTCTATGGGTTATCTTTAGGTTTAGGTTTAGGGTTAGGGTTAGGGTTAAAGTCAGGCTTAGGTTTAGGGTTAGGTTTCGTGTTTCCATTTGGCTTAGGATTAGGGTTACTGTTAGGGTTAGTGTTAGAGTTATTGTTGGTTTCCAGTTAGGGTTAGGGTTAGGGTTAGGGTTCAGGCTGGTTATGGTTAGGTTTACATTTAGGATTGGGGGTAAGGGTATGTTTAGTGTTCTGGTCAGTGTTAGTGTCGGGTTAGGCTTCAGGTGAGAGTTAGAGTTACGGTGCAGGTTTCAGTTTGGGTTAGGCTTAGGGTTAGTGTTACTGTTAGTCTTCCAATTAGGTTTTTCATTGCCTTCCCGTTAGGGTTAGGGTTAGGCTTCGGGTGAGGGTTCAGGTTAAGTTTTGGGTTACGGTTAGGGTTTGGGTTAGGGTAATGGTTAGTTTTCTGGTTGGGGTTAGGGTTATGGTTCAGGTTAGGGGTTAGCTTAGGGTTCATGTTAAGGTTAGGTTTTGGGTTAGGGTTATGGTTATGTTTCTAGTTAGGATTAGTGTTAGGGTTTGTGTACTGGTTTGGTTAAGTTTTAGGGTTAGGGTTTGCCTTCGGGTCACTACTCAGTTTTGCTTTAGTTTAAGGTTAGTGTTAGGGTTCGGGTTATGGTTAGGGTTTGGTTTAGTGGTCAGGGTAGGATTAGGATTAGGGTTTGGTACCAGGTTAGGATAAGGTTTAGGGTCGGTTCGGGCTTTGGGATAGCATTAAGGTTAAGATTATTGATCGGTTTAGGTTATGGATTAGTGTTAGGATTTGAGTCCGGGTTAGGGTTAGGTTTAGTGTTTGGGTTGGGTTTAGGTTTAGGTTTAGGGGCAGGGTTGGGTTCGTGTTCAGGTTAGGGATAGGGGTTGAGTTAGGGTTAGGGGTCGGGTTTGGGTTAGGTTTAGTTTTAGGGTTTGGTTTAGGGTTAGGGTTAATGTTAGGGTTACAGTTGGCTTCAGTTTAAGGTTATGATTACAGTTATGTTTAGTGTTCGGATTAATGTTAGGGTTAGGTTTCAGTTTTGTTTAGGGTTAGAGTTAGCTTTTGGGTTCGGGTTAGTGTTAGGGTGAGTGCTAGTGTTAGGGATAGGGTTGGGTTCAGATTAGAGTTAGATTTAGGGTTAGGGTTCGTTATTGTTAGTGTTAGGTTTAACATTAGGGCTGGAATTAAGGTTACATTTTGGGGTAGAGTTAGGGTTAATGTTAGGTTAAGGGTTCTGTTTAGGGTAAGGGTTAGGTATAGTGTTAGGTTTAGTGTTTGGGTTAGTGTTAGGTTTAGGGTTCAGCTTCGAGATCTCATTGGGGTTAGGGTTAGTGTCGGGCTAGCAGTAGGGTTACAGTTATGGTTACAGTTCAGGTTAGGGTTTCTGATGGTGTTAGGGTTAATATTAGTGTTAGGATTATGGTTAGGTATAGGGTGAGAGGTCTGTTTAGTTTAGGGTTTCTTATAGCGTTTGGGTTAATATTCATGTGAGTGTTATGGTTAGGTCTAGGGTTTGAGTTTGGTTCGGGTTAGGGTTAAGTCTGTGGTTTGGGTTAGGTTTGGGTTCAACGTCTTGGTTGGGGTAGGGTTAGGTTTCGGTTTATGTTTAGGGTTAGGCTTAGGGTTACAGTTAGTGTTAGTGTTATGATTATGGAAAGCTTAGTGTTCAGATTAGGGTTAGCTTCAGGGTGGTTGTTCAGGATCGGGTTAGGTTTTGTGTTATTGTTGGGTTAAGCTTCGTGTTAGGGTTAGGTTTAGGGTTCAGTTTAGTGTAACATTTAGGGTGAGAGTTAAGGTTAGGGTTCGGTATCGTGTTACTGTTAGAGTTCAAGTTAGAGTTAGGCTTTGGTTCAGTGCTAGGGTTAGGGTGAGGGTTGAATTGGGTTAGTGTTATGGTTCGTGTTAGGGTTAGGGTTAGGATTAGGGCTGGGTTAGGGTTAGAGTTAGGGTTTGGGTTCGGGTTAGGATTAGGGTTAGTGTTAGTGTTTTGATGAGGGTTAGGCTTTGGGTTAGGGCTAGGGTTATGTTCAGGGTTCACATTAGGGTTAGTGTTAGGTTTAGAATTAGTGTTAGAGGGCTGACCCCGTGGCTTAGAGGTTAAGTGCATGCGCTCCGCTGCTGGCGGCCTGGGTTCCTATCAGTTAGGGTGAGAGTTAAGGTTAGGGTTCGGTATCATGTTACTGTTAGGGTTCAAGTTAGAGTTAGGCTTTGGGCTAGTGCTAGGGTTAGGGTGAAGCTTGCATTGGGTTAGTGTTTTGGTTCGTGTTAGGGTTACGGTTAGGATTAGGGCTGGGTTAGTGTTAGGGTTAGGGTTTGAGTTTGGGTTAGGATTAGCGTTAGTGTTAGGGTTTTGGTGAGGGTTAGGTTTAGGCTGATGTTTCGGTTCCGGTTAGATTTAAGGTTAGGGTTCGGGTTAGTGTTTAGTTTAGGGTTGGGGTTCAGGTTTAGGTTAGGTTTAGTGTTCAGGTTAGGTTTAGAGTTGGGCTTGTGCTGGGACTAGGGTTAGGGGTCTGGTTAGTGTTAGGTTTAGGGTTTGTTTTAGTGTTTAGGGTTAGGGTTAGTGTTCAGGGTCCTTTTAGGATTGGGGTTCATTTTATTGTTAGGGTTTGGTTTAGGATTAATGTTAATGTTAGTTTTCGAGGTAGGGTTTGGTTTAGGATTCGTGTTTTGGATCAGGTAATATTTAGTGTTAGAGTCAGAGTAGTATTCGGTGTAGGTTTAGGTTGATGGTTCGGGTTAGGTTTTCTGTTAGGGTTAGGGCTAATGTTTGGTTTAGGGTTGGGTTTGGGTTCAGTTTCGGGGTAGAGCTAGTGTTAGTGTTAGGGTTCGACTTCAGCTTAGGTTTCTGGGTAGGGTTCAGGTTCAGGCAAGGTTTGCAGTTCAGGGTTAGGATTAGGGTTAGGTTTTGTGATGGGGCTCTGGATTGGGACAAAGTTAGGGTTTGAGTTCGGCTTAGGGTTAGGTTCGTGTTACGGTTCGGGTTAGGGTTTTTGTTATTGTTATGTTCTGTGTTGCTCTTTAGGTTTCGGATTAGGTTAGTGTTAGGGTTAGTGTTGGGGTTATGTTTCGGGTTTGAGTTAGGTTTTGGGTTAGTGTTAGGGTTCAGGTTCGGTTTATCTTTCGGGTTAGTGTTTGGTTTGGATTCAGCTTAGTGTTCGGGTTAGGTTTAGGGTTATTCTTGGGGCGTGTTTTCGAGTAAGTTTTAGGGTTAAGTTAGAGATAGGTTTAATGTTGGGGTTGCGTTCAGGTTAGGGTTAGTGTTAGGTTTAATGTTACTTTTAGGTTTAGGGTTCGAGTTCCCATTACTGTTAGTGGTAGGGTTATGGTTATGGTCATGGTTAGGGTTCCGGTTAGGTTTAGGGTTAGTTTTAAAGTTGGGGTTCAGTTTAGGGTTAGGGTTAGGTTTAGGCTTAGAGTTAGCATTTGGGTTCAGGTTCGCATTATGCTAATGTTTATGCTTTGGGTTAAATTTACCATTCGGGTTACGCTTAGGGTTAGTTTTCATGTAAGGTTTCGGGTTAGGGTTCAGCTTAGGGTAACTGTTAGAGTTAGGGTTCGGGTGATTGTTCAGGTTACGCTTAATGTTAGGGCTAGGGTTAGTGTTAGTGTTATGGTTAAGGTTTGGGTTAAGTTCAGGTTACTGTTACGGTTAGGTTTAGGGTTAGGGTTCTGGTTCGGTTTAGGGTTATGTTTAGTGTAACTTTTATTGTTAGGGTTCTGGTTAGGGTTCAGGTTAGACTTAATGTTAGGGTTAATGCTACGGTTCTGCTTAGGATTAGGTTTAGGGTTACAGTTAGGGTTATTGTTAGGGGTCGGTTTTGAGTGAGGATTTGTGTTAGGATTCGGTTTATGGTTAGTGTTAGGTTTGGGTTAGGGTTAGGGTTAGGGTTAGGGTTACTCTTATTGCTAGGTTTAGCGTTAGGGCAAACGTTAGGGCTTTGTTTAGGGTTAGGGTTATGGTTAGGTGTAGAATTAAGGTTAGTGTTTGGACTGCGTTACGCTTCTGGTTTGAGTTCGGAATTCATGTTAAGGTTATGCTTAGTGTTAGTTTTAGGGTTCGTGTTAGGTTTAGGGTTAGTGTTAGGGTTAGGGTTGTGGTTCAGTTTCAGGTTTGGGCTAGGGTTAGCCTCATTTTGGGGTTATGCTTTGTGTTACGGTTGTAATTTGGTTCGTGTTAGGGTTAGGCTTAGGGTTAGGGTTCCTGTTATGTTTAGGGTTAGTGTTCGGGTTAGGGTTTTGTTGGATTAGGGCTAAGGATTAGTTTAGGTTTAGGGTTAGTTTTAAGATTAGGCTAAGATTTTGGGATAAGGTTAGGTTAGGGTTAGTGTTCGGGTTCGGGTTCGGTTTAGTATTTGGGTTTGGTTTTGGTTTAGGGTTAAGTTTCAGGTTAGGGTTCCGATTAGGGTTAAGTTATAGGTTAGGGTTAGGGTTATGGTGCAGATTAGTGTTAAGGTTAGGGTTCGTGTTAGGGTTAGGTTTCGGTTTCGGTTTAGAACTAGGGTTCAATTTTGTGTTAGGTGAAGTGCTAGGGTTCGCGTTACCATTTGGGTTATGGTTAGGTTTAGCATTGCAGGTTTTTGGAATAGTGTTTTGGGATGGATTCGGGTTTGGTTAAGGTTAATGTTAGGGTTCGGGTTAGTGTTAGGTTTGGTGTTAGGGCTAGAGTTAGGGTTAGGATTGGGTTCTGGTAAGGGTTAGTTTTAGTTTTCTGCTTCGGTTGAGAGTTAAGTTTAGGTTCCGGTTTATCGTTAGTGTTATATTTAGGGTAATGTTAGTGTTAGGGTTAGAATTGTCATTGGGTTTCACTTAGGGTTAGCTTTAGGGTTCAGGTTAGGGTTCGAGTTAGGGTTTCCTTAGGGTTTTGGTTAGGATTGGTGTTAGGGTTCAGGTCGGTTATGGTTAAGTTTTAGGTTGGGGTTAGTGTTCTGGTTAGATTTAGGGTTCAGGTGAGCATTAGTGTTACGGTGAGGGATATGGTTAGGGTCGGGATTATGGTTAAGATTAGGGTTAGTGTTCGTGTTAGTGTTAGTTTTAGGCTTAGGCTGAGGGCTAGGCTTAGAGTCCGGATTAGGGTTAGGCTGTGGCTTTGTGTTAGGCCTAGTGTTTTGGTTAGGCTAAGGGTTAGGGTTATGGTTAGTGTTTGGTTATGGGTTATAGTTAGCCTTATGTTTCATGTTAGGGTAAAATTAGCATTAGGGCCAGTATTAGTGTTAGGGTTATGATTTGGTTGGGTTAGGGTTCATGTTAGGATTTGGGTTTGAGTTAGGTTTCTGGTTTGGGTTATGTTTAGAGTTAAGTTTGGGGTTTGGGTTAGTGTTAGGGTTACTGCTAGGATTTGGGTTATCGTTAAGCTTAGGGTTGGTGCTAGGTTTAGGGTTATGGTTGTATTGGGTTTGGCTTATTGTTAGGGTTAAGGCTCGGGTTATGGTTAGGATTAGTGTTAGGTTTCAGTCTAGTGTTAGAGTTACGGTTACTGTTAGGGTTAATTTTAGGCTTATGTTTGTGTTCCCATTAGCTTTAAGGTTAGAATTCTGGTGAGGGTTTTGTTTAGTGTTAGGGTTAGGGTTCAGGTTAGGGTTATGTTTAGGGTTCAGGTTAGGGTTCGGGTTGGGGTTGGTGTTAGGGCTATGGTTAGGGTTCTCGTTAGTGTTAGGTTAAGGTTCGGGCACTGCTTTTGTTTAGGCTTAGGGTTAGTGTTAGGGTTTAGTGTTAGGGTTATTGTTAGTGTTTGGGGTTGGCTTAGGGTTCACGTTAGGATGAGCTTTAGGTTTAGGATTAGTGTTCGGGTTACTGTTGGGGTTAGTGTTTGTGATCATGTAGGGTTTAAGTTTAGGGTCGGTTTCGTATTCAGGTTAGGTTTAGGTTGAAATTTTGAGTTAGGTTTTCTATTAGGGTTAGGGTTAAAGTTTGGTTTAGGATTAGGGTTAGGTTTAGGGTTCGATTTGGCATCTCTTTAGTGGTAGGGCTGGTGTTAGTTTTAGGGTTCAGGTTCAGTCTACTGTTCAGGTTAGGTTTCTGGTTCAGTTAAGGCTTATGCTTAGGCTTACTGTTCCTGATAGATCTCGGGATTGGGTTAGAGTTATGGTTTGAGTTCAGTTTAGGGTTAGGTTGGGGTTAGGTTTCGTGTTATGATTTGTGTTTGTGTTATGTTTTGGTGGTGTGGTTTAGTTTATGCTTAGGGTTAGTTTTAGGGTTAGGTTTCAGGAATCAGGTTAGGGTTAGGGTAGGATTAGACTTCGTGTTAGGGTTAGGGTTAGGATTTGCATTAGGATTAGGGTTAGTGTTAGGTTTAGGATTAGGTTTAGGGTGAGGTTATGCTTTGGGTTATGGTTTCGATTTGTTTTGAGTTAGAGTTTGGGTTAGGTCTAGGGTTCTGGTTAAGTGTAGGGTTACTGTTCCAGTTAGGGTTTGGTTGGGTTATGGCCAGTGTTTGGTTTAGGTTTAGGGTTAGATTTAGGGTTAGGTTAATGTTTGGGGTTAGGGTTATGGTTCGGGTTTGGGTTAATATTTACATTCTGGTTCAGTTTAGGCTTAGGGTTTGTGTTTAGAGTTCAGTTTAGGGTTGGGATATGGGTTAGGTTTAAGGTGACCTTGCGGTTTAGTGTTAGAATTAGGGTTCGGGTAAAGATTCGAGTTAGGGTGAGATTTAGATTTGGTTAGGATTAGGGTTATCATTCACGTGAGTTAGGGTTAGGGTTCCTATTCATGTTACGGTTAGGTTTAGTTTTAGGGTTAGGTTTGGGTTTAGCGTTAGCGTTCAGGTTAGTTTTACTGTTAGGATTAGGGTTAGTGTTCGGGTTAGAGTTAGGTTTAGGGATCAGGTTAGGGTTAGTGATAGGGTGAAGGTTAGGATTAAGGTTCGGTTTTGAGTTAGGTTAGTTTTAGTTCAGGATTTGGCTTCAGGTTAGGCCTAGGGTTTTGTTCAGGTTAGGGTTAGGGTTAGCGTTAGGATTAGGCTTCTTGCTAGGTTTAGGGATAGGGTTCAGGTTAGGTTTACTTTTATGATTTGGTTTAGCCATAGTGTTAGGGTTAGGTTTGTGGCTTAGCTTATTGATATGGTTATGATTCACATTGATGTTTTGTTTGGGGTGAAGGTTAGTGTTAGTGTTAAGTTTAGTGTTGGTGTTATGGTTCCGGTTTTGGTTGTGTTTAGGGTTCTGGTTACGGTTAAAGTTTGGGTTTGGGTCCAGTTTCTGGTTAGGTTTCAGATGAAATTTAGGGTTCAGTTTGGGGTTAGGGTTATGGTCAGTTTAGGGTTAGGGTGAATGTTACTGTTTGGGTCAGGGTTAGGTTCAGGCTTCTGGTTAGGGTAATGGATACTATTCCAGATAGGGTTAGGGTTACACTTAGGGTTAGGGTTCACTTTCAGTTTAAAGTTAGGGTTGCATTCAATTTAGGTATGAAGGACAGGCTTAGTGTTTGAGCTAGCTTTATGTTAAGTTTTTAGTTACTATTTCAGTTCGGAATTAGCGTTCAGACTCTGTATCTGGTTAGTGTGAGGATTACATCTTGGGTACCATTTAAACTTAGTTTTCAAGCTGGGATTAGTGTTAGTCTTTGGTTTATGCTAAGGTTGAGGGTTCCAGGAAGAGTTCGGGTCATTGTTAAGGTTCGTTTCAAATTAGGGTTAGTGGTGCCTTTGGGACAGAGTTAGGTTTAAGCCGCACATCAGGTACTATTTAGGGTTAGGTTTAGGTTTCATGTTCGTTTTAGATTTTGATATTGGTTTTGATTAGCTTTCATTTAGGTTGAGGGTATGGTTTAGGATTAAGATTATTATAAGCTTTAGTCTTAGTGCTAGGTATAGACATATGTTTAGGATTTAGGTTATGGATAAGATTTTCATTCAGTGTTGGTTTAAAGTTATTGTTAAACCTAACCTTGGGCACTTGGAATCCCTGGGCTTCACATCTCCAGAGAAGAGACTGTGACCTGTCAATGGAAGGGCTTGCCCATTGTGGTCCCAGGTTCCTATGCCTGCGGCCTGCTGGGGCCACACTCACTACTGGGTCATATGTCTGTCTTGGCCCTTCTGACTAAACAGCGCCCTTCCACCACCTGGCTGCAGTCAAAAGTGCAGGCATGGGGTGAGGCCATGGCTTTGTCTTTCCAGGAAAAAATGAGGCCCGGGACTATTCATTTGGCTGAGGCAGAGCCTTGACTTAGCATCCCAGTCCTCCTGTGGCCACGAGGGCCTGACCACTGCTTCCAAGGAAGGGAAGTGGCCTGTGAGCTGAGTGGATGTGGGGGAGGGGAGGGAGACAACTGCTGAAGCCAAATCAAGAAATGTGGCGATCCTTCAGTTGCAGCTGGCATGTGCCCCTGGGATGCTCAGGCCAGTCAGATATTGGCGGATGTGCAGGGCCTTCACTGAGAACCCCCCAGGCATGCCGTAGGCCCCTCGGTGGCCATGCATGTGCCCTTGGCATGAGGGAGTGGATCCAAACCTACAGGGCTCCCATGCAGGTTGACTGCTATCAAGCAGACAATGGACTCAGGATGAGCTGTGTGGCTTTGGGGCAGCTGGCAGAGAGGCACAAAGTGGAACACCAGCTAACTGCACACATCTGAGTGGTTGAGTTCCAGGTGGAGACTCAAAATGCACGAAGAAACTGTGTGAAGGAAGCTACTCCATCTCTCTGAGCCTCAGTGTTCCCCCTGTAAAATGAGGATCACTGTCCTACTTCACAGAGCTGTTGGGGAAGATACATAAAAGTGCCTGTGATAGCCAGTGTCCACACTATTAACAAACTTGTATCCGACTTCAGAATGATCAATGAAAGGAAAAATGTTGATGAGACCAAAGATGACACACCCAGCTTCATAAGCATCCCCGGCAGCACGAGAATGAGAGGAGTTCTGAATAAACAGGGTTCTTCACAGCCCCCTGGAGAGGACGAACATGGGTTACATCAAGATAAGTGTCTGTTGTACCGTGACTTGTGTAGTGAAGGTGGGTCCCTAACGACACTGTGAAATACAGTTAGATGCAGTGGCTCCTAGGAAACAACTACAAAGCAATCAACGCAGCAGTTAGGAATGGGAAGGGGGCAAGCAGAGGATGGTCAGAGCCACAAAATCTGACAGAAGACACTGAACCACGACGAGCACCCAGCTCGATCAACAGCTGCTGTGGTTGCACCAGGAGATCAAACGTCTGAGGCAGCCATTCTGGGGACTGCTGGGAGCACAGTGGTCACTCTAGCCACACCCCAACAGCAGTGCATCGGAGCGCAAAGATCCCTAGACTTTCCTCTCCATTAATCCTTGTTTCAAGATGATGAATATCCTCATGTTACAATGTCTCCTTCCAACACCTGTGGATGAGTGCCATGAGAACCCCATGAAGAGGTAACAGGCCAGAGTAGGATGGAATGCTGGGGGATAGGGGAGAGGGGCTGCAGCTGACCACACGGACTATCACCCGGGCCTATTGAACACGAGAGAAGAACCCAAGCATGTGGTCTAACGAGACTTCCCATTCTTGCCACATTCAGAGACACTACAGAGATTCTCATACATTCTTTACAAAAATGTTAAAGAATTTATGTGTCTTTTAATTCATAAAGAGGCAAACTCTTGACAAATTGACAGTGTCCAATTTCCATGACCAGGTTTTTCAGTTGTTTTGATAATATCCAACTTTCAGGAATGGGAAATGTAACCTAATGGCATGTGTAATATAAACAAGGACTTTTTTTCATTTAGATCAACACCCAGATTTTTAGGGAGGACATAAATCATGAAAGCTGCTAACCATTCTTCCACAGGTTTCAATAAGACTTTTAAGTTAATTTACCAATCTCAGGAAAAGAGAATTTGGCAATTCAAGTTTCTTTTTTTTTTCTGCATTAAGCGTAGAGTACAGCCAAGAGAATGAGCAGAAAAAAATTAACAGGAAGGTTTTGCTTGCATTTTATCTTTTGCACATAAGCGGGATATTTTATGTTCTGTTCTTTTCACCACTCTAATCAATTTTTAAAGAATACGGTACATCTAACTATCCCTAGGCGTATTTATCCGGGAACGTTGCCTGAATCCAAAACAGAGATGTTAAAGCTGACGGGTTTAAAATGCTGCCCAAGTGCTGTCTACCATGAACATCCCTCTCCCAAAGCTGGACCACCAGTCTCTTCCTGACAGATCAGAGTCACCACCCGTGTCCCTGAGAGACTGGCGACTCAGGCGTGAGCAGAGATTAGGCTCTCAATTTAAAGGGTAAAATGCTTAGGATATTCCCATCTTAAGGGTGCTGTTTCGGAGGCCTCTGCACTGGAATGGGTTAGTGAAAACGGCCTACTAGACACTTGCCTGGCAATTAGTTTGTTCTCCTCTGCACTTAGCTGATCCTGGGGAACCCAGTGATTAACCTCACAGATTGCTCAACTTCCACATCTGCGAAACAGGTAAGCGACAGCCAATGTTACCACCCTGCAAAACGCTTATGTTGTGCTCGCAAGAGGGGCCACAAGGGCGAATGTCTCCCAAAAGCTGATGAAATGATGGCACTTTGTCTGGAGAAGGCAGAGGGCAGCAGGCAAAGTAGAAAGATTCTGGGATGTCAAACCAGTTCCCATAAGCAGTGTAAAGAAACACCTTGTCCTGGACTAGGTAGGAGGCTGTGGAAAGACCCACAGACACACAGTTGGGAGGAGGAATCCAGCAACAGAGGGAGACGGTGAAGAAGAGGCATGAGTCCAGCTTCAAGTTTGGACAAAAACAATTGCACACTGCAGGCCCTCGCCTGCCTATGCAGCCTCCACACCCTCTTAACTCCCTGGTCCCTCTGGTCCTGGCACACCCCTCTGGGACTCAGTCCACCTGGAACGGGTGCAGGACCAGTGTCCTGAGTCAATGGCGGTTTGACCCTCAGCCAAATCTTCACCGTCCCACTCCTCCCCAAAGGGCTAGGCACCGCCTGGTGCCCAGAGAATCCTGGGGGTTGTAGTCCAGCAGTGGTGCAAGCTCCCATATGTGAAAGGTTAAGAGACAAATGTTCCCAGCATGCACAACTAGGAAACCCAACTCCCACCTGTCCCTCCATCCCTGGCCAATGCCCCTCTGCTTCTACAGCCCACCTTCTATCCCGTCTCCTCTTTATACCACGCCAATTGTCCATGCCTTACCCACGACCGTGTGTTTGTGCAGTGTGGTTGGGCTGCATCCTTTGAGGCCAGTACTCAGGTAGGGGTTGGGCACACCAGCCTGGCTATTGCTGAGGATTCTTGCAGCACTGCTTGAAGCTCCCTGGCCAGGATTTGAAATGTAAATTCAGTATCTAAAATGGAAATACAGGGTACCTGGGATCCTGGAATTTTCCTTTTCAAGGCCACCTGTCCTACCATGCCTTCCATCCCTCCAGCCTACCATGATCCTTTCTCTGGTCCCCATCGTCAGTGTCCCTGCAGAGATCCTCCCCTTGATACCCACCCATCTGAAGGGTCTATACCCATCATATAAACTCAAAGCCCTGCCACTTGCCAAATTGAGGCAAAAATGGAACGACCCAGGTGAGCCACACAAGGGTGAGGGCATTAATAGATACTTGATAGTATTAAAATCAATCTGATGATGTCATGAGTGAATATGTTCCACGTTAAAACAAAACACCGCTGTGATTATGAGATATTGATTTAAGATCTTTGTGCAAATATGAAGGTTTTAAAATGTTTATTGATGTATGGCATGCATACAGAAATATATGAAGAAGTCATCCATGTAAACCTCAAAGAATTATTACAAAGTGAACACACTTGTGTGGCCAAGAACTAGCACCAGCTTCACTCAGGCCCCAACAATCGCTTTCTCCCTACTTCCTCCCCAAATGTAACTGATATCTTACCAGCAAACACTGTTTATCAAGTTTGTCTTCTTATAGAAGTGTTTGATTACAAAACAACTTAAACAATATACAAAATAAACAAAATAGCATAGTAGGCCCGTCACCCAGCTTCAACATCTAATAATCGTCTGCCATTTTTGTTTCATCCACACTCCATCTCATTCCCACCTCACTTTATTATTCTTTTAGTGCTTTGTGTCTGGGAGTGGGGTACGATGTATGCACACTGAAAGGCACAAATCTCAACCATACAGTTTGGGCAAATAAACATGCCCATATAAGCTTCACCCCTTTAAGAATGGGGTATTTCCATCACCCCAAGAAAACTTCTTCCTGTTCCTTCCTAGGCAATTTTCTCCATTCCCCAAGGCAACCGCTGCTCCGGGTTTTTTCACCATCGGTTCATCTTGGCTGAACTCAACACACATGTATTGTTTTCTGTCCAGCTTGCCTCCCTTGGTACGAGGTTGATGAGACTCACCCAGCATGTGTGTGTCAGCGTTTGCTCCATGGCACGACTGAGGGAGTTCTGCTCTGTGGATGCCCCGCAGTGTGCTCCTCTTCCTCCTGGGGACGTGCAGGTCATCTCCTGTGAACATTTTTGTACAAACCCTTTTTTATGCTATTGAATTCCTTTATTAGCATTTAAGTGACACACATTTGCATTTTTTAGTGGTTGGTCCAGATTACAATATGCATCTTTAACATATCACAGCCTACTCAGGCTTAATAGTGTACCAGTTTAATCAATGTAAAATATGGAAGACTTGCTACAAAACAGTTCAATTTACCTCTGTCTGTCCTTTGTGCTATTGTTGCCATAAATTTTACATCTTCCCATGTTATAAATCCCAGAACACACTGTTATAACTTTTGCTTTAGATAGTCATTGGTCTTTAAACAAATTAACAGAAAACAGTTAAGTATTTGGAGACAGATGATTTGAGGCTCTGCAAATGTACTGTTTCTTTTTTAAGTGTCACCCACAGTTTTCACATTCATCAGTCAGTCTAACCCACAATAATTATTACTGTGGTGTTCTAGTGGCGATTTTCTATTTCATCGTATCCAGCTGCATTTATTATTTTGAATTCTGTGAGAAAGAGTCCCTCCCTCACACTCTCTTCCTTCTTCCTTTTTTTCTCTCTTTTTCTCATTCTTTTTTATTCCACTTTCTTTCTTCCTTTCTTATTTAATCCATTTTATATTAGTATAGACTCTTGTACATTTATTTTATTCTCTGGGTAATAATCTAATGCTACCATTATTTATTTTGTTGCTCACAGTTTTCCAGCTTGAGCCATGGGGAAGTCTTTCAGATTGATTCCTTTTGACACACCTCGTCATTTGCTGTGTTTTATTTAAAGTACTTCCCTACTTTCTGGCACTACAAGATGACCCATGCTCATCTTGTATTTTCCTTCTCCAGCCCGGGAATTAGCCATTTCTCCAAGAGAACCTGGTTCTTTTTATTAGAGTATGATATTTAGAAACCAAGATCTGGGAGTTAGGTGTGCTCATCGATACTATGGTGTCATTGCTTCTAGACCATCTCAGCAGTAAATGAAAATGTATGTATGAATATACACCCAGGTATTCACATCTATCTATTCATTTATCAATCTACCCATCTATCTGGATAGATATATTAGAAGAAACAGGGATCCATACTGATAATTCCAACTCCAATCCAGCACCACAGAGTGTATTCTAGCATTCTCCTTTTGTTTACTTTTAACTTCTGACACCAACAGTGAGAAACTCAACTCCAGTTAGCTACAATATGTTTACTAATGTGTCAACTAGTTTCAGAATTGCTAATCCGTATACTTATGAAAAACAAATTTACCACCTAGAGTACAGTGTTTGTGTCCAGTCCTTTAGTTTTACAGTATCCCATCAAAACACCGTCTTCCAAAGTAACATAGGTCAGGACCTTTCATCCCCACACCTTCTGTGTGGTTATATCACATGCTTGTAATTCTGTGAGATTCATTTGTCACTACATTCCATCTCAGTCCCTCAGCATCCTGATTGATTTTTAAAATTTGCCGAGTAAAATTCACTCTTTGTGGTGTACAGTTCTATGGGTTTTGAAAAATTTATGGTCGGGTATCAATCTCCACAGTAACATACAGAGCTTTATTTTTCACACCTCCCAAAAATTCTCTCATACTATCCCTTTGCAGTCAACCCCTTCCCACATTCCATCCCTTGGCAAACACTGATCATTTTCCTTCTCTGTTATTCTGACATTTATAGAAAGTCAAATAAATTATATCCTAGACTGTACATCCTTTTGAATTGGGCTTCCTTCACATAGGGAAATGCAGCCAAGATTCATCCATGTTGTTGTGTGAATCTAGATTTTACCCTTTTTATTGCCAAGTAGTATTCTAATGACCCAATGTAACACAATGTCTTTCCCTATACACCTGATGAAGGTACATAAGATGTTTTGGAAGAGATTCCCGTTTTGGACCTTCAGAAGGAAGGACACCTTACTTTGAGAAGGCAATTTCTCATTCTATGTTCCAAGTCGCTGTCTAGCAGCAAGTTTCTATAGGAGTGGCAATCATACCTAGAGCTAAGAAAAACTGGATATGACACCCATTCTTGGAGATAACATTTTGCCTGATCTCTCTCCTTCCATCTTGTAAGGATCACACACCTAAAACAAGTTTAGAACATGATGTCATTTAAGGCCTTTGAGAAAGAATCTCACATGCCTTTAAGAAGGAGTTGTTTTGATGCTGGCTTTTCAGGGCAGGTCTATCTACTGGTTTGTGTAGGATTGGCAATGCAGAGTGGCGTCAAGCAAAGCATGTATAGAACCCCTTCCTGAAAATAACTTAATGCCCCATCTCCCTTCCTTACAGCTAGTAAGGACCACATGATACCTAAACAAGTTTTGGCAGAGATTCCCATTTAGGGCCTTCAGAAGGAATCACACTTTCCTTTGAGCAGGCACTTTCTGATGTAAAGATGAAGGTCGCTGTGTAGCAACAAGTTTGTATAGGACTGGCAATCATAACTAGAACTGAGCTAAACTGGGTGTGACAACTATTCCTGGAAAAACCTTTGTGCCTGATCACTCTCCCTTCCATTCCGTAAGGATCACACACTTAAACTAGGTTTATAAAATGATATCATTTACGGCCATTGAGAAGGAATCTCACATGCTTTTCAGAAGGCAGTGTTTTGGTCCCGGCTTCTCATGGCTATTCTGGTGACAGGTTTGTATAGGAGTAGAAATCCAGATTGGAGATGAGCCAAACAATATCTAGCATGCATTCCTGGAAATAACTTCATGCCCCATCTCCCTTACTTCCAGATAGCAATGATCACGTAATTCCTAAACAACTTTTGCATAGATTCCCATTTTTAACCTTCAAAAGGATTCATATGTTCCTTTGAGGAGGCACTTTCTGATTCCAACTTACAATTCACCGTCTAGCAACAAGTTTGTATAGTACAGGCAACCATACTTAGAGGTGAGCTAAACAGGGTATGACACCCATTCCTGGAAATAACATTGTGCATTATCTCTCTCCTTTCCATCTCGTAAGGATCACACATCCAAACCAGGTTTAGAACATGATGCCATTTAGCATCCTTGAGAGTGTATCTCACATGCCTTACAGAATGCTGTGTTCTGATACCGGTTTGTGAGGGCTGGTGTAGCTACAAGTTTGTATAAGACATAGGAATCCAGAGTGGAACTGAGCCCAACGATGTATAGCACCCATTCCTGGAATAACTTCATGCCCCATATCCCTTCCTTTCAGCTAGTAACGATCACATAATAACTAGACCACCTTTGGGACAGAATCTCCTTTAAGGCATTGTGAAGAAATTGCATGCTGCTTTGACAAGTCACTTTCTGATTCCAGGTTCCAAGTCGCTTTCTAGCAACAAGTTAGTATAGCACTGGTAATCATACCTACAGCTGAGCTAAACTGGGTATGACACCCATTCCTGGAAATAAATTTATGCCTGATCTCTCTCCCATCCATATTGTAAGGTTCACATGGGGAAACTAGGTTTTGAACATTATGCCATTTAGGGCCCTTGAGAAGGAATATTACATGCCTTGCAGAAGGCAGTTTTCTGATCCCAGTTTCTCAGGGCTGGTCTGGGAACAGATTTGTATAGAACTGAGTCTCCAGAGTAGAGCTGAGCCAAACCATGTCTAGCCCCCATTCTTAGAAATAACTTTATGCCCAATCTCTCTCCCTTCCATCCAGTACGGATCACATAATACCAAACAACTTTTGAACATAGTCCCATTTTCGGCCTCCAGAATGTGTGACATCATTCCCATTCTTATGAGTGACATCATATCAATAGTGTGACCACTTCGTCTGCTATCTGCGATGTCAGTGACGTGTAACTTTTGACATCACTCTCATTGTATGCAGGTGATATCACACCCTGTTTTATGAGTGATGTGACACACTAGTTTCTGAGTGAGATCACACTCCTTGTGTCTGTGAATACAATCTCATTGGGTGTCACGTCTCATCAATTGTGCGTGACGTCAATCTTAAATTTCATATGATACCAAACAATTATCGTGTGTGGTGTCACTCCCATTATTATGTAGGACATCATACTCATTGTGTATGACATCATACTGATAGTATATTTGTCATCCCTCCAATAGTGTGTGACATTCCTCACATTTTGTGCGTGACATCACTCCAATCATTATGTATGACATCAGACGTTTTGTGATCTTGACAACATGCACAGATGTTGATATCACACCAATTGCGTGTGACATGAATGCAATTTAGGTTTTGAAATCTCTATTGTTACATGTTATGTCACTCCCAATATTCCATGTGACATCACACAAATTCTTGATGACATGAATCTACAATTGTTGTGACATCACTCACATGGTGTTTCTGTGACATCACTCATATATTTGGGGTGGCATCACTGTTGTGATAACATGCTCATTGTGTTTATGACATCACACCAACAGTGTGACATCTTTCACACGTGTGTGACATCTGTCACATGTTCTTTGTTTTATCACTCACATGTTTCTGTGACATCACTCCCATTATGTGTGACAGCATATGAATTGTGTGACAACACTCCCACTCATATGTGTGACATCGTTGTCCTCCCTTTGACATAACTTACATTTTACAGTGTGACATCACTCCCATTGTGTGCGTGTGATATCACTCCCATCATTATGCATGATGTGACACATATGGTTAGGGGTGACATCACACCACTTTTGTGTGTGACAACATCCTCCTTGTGTGTCTCATCACATCAATTGTGTGTAACATACCTTCATAAATATATAATCTCCTAAATATTATTATGTTGGTGTCACTCCCATTATTGTGTATGACATCACACCAATTCAATGTGGCTTCACTCTGATAGTGTGTTTGACATCACTCCAACGTTGTGCTTGTGACATCATTCACATTTTCTTTGCAACATCACTGCAATCATTATGTGTGACACACCCATTTTTGGGATCACACACCTTGATTGTGATAACATTAAGATAGCCAGTCACATCTCTCAAACTGTGTGATGTTACTCCCATTGTGTGTGACAGCAGTCATATCATTCACTGTGATGTGAAATCCGCTCTTATGTAAGAAATAGCACACAGGTTTCTGTGAAATATCTCACATTTTACTCTGACTTATATGCCCTGTGTGTATGGTGTAAATCTCATTATGTGTGAATTCACACCCATTTTCGTGAGAGACACAACGCCCATTTTCTGTGACTTCACCATGTTGATGTGTGCCTTCACACATATTGTGTGTCTGACATCACTCAGTGTGTGTTTGACATAACACCAAGGGTGTAAGTGTGAAAAGCCTCACATTTGTGTGTGAAAACATACCCATTGATATGTGTGACATCATTCAACTTTTTTGTGACATAATTCATATTTTTATGTATGACTGCAAACCTATTGTGTGTGACAACGTTCACATATGTTGATATCAAACCAATTGTGTGTGTTTTAGGTTTAGTGGTAGCGTTAGCTTTAGAGATTTGGTTAGGTTTAAGTTTAGGGCTAGGGCTAGGGTTAGGTTTAAGGTTAGGGATAAGGCTAAGGCTAGGGTTAGCGTTAGGTTTAAGGGTAGGGTTACCGCTATTGCTAGAGTTAGGTTTAGTGCTTGGCTAGGGTTAGGTTTGTGGCTAGGGTTAAGTCTAGGGCTAGTTTAGGGTTATTGCCAGAGTTATGGTTAGGGCTAGGGTTTGAGTTAGGTCTTGGGTTAGGGTTAGGCTAGGGTTAGGGTTAGGGTTAGCGTTAGGGCCAAGGCTAGGGTTAGGGTTAGGATTAGGGTTAGGATTTGGGTTATGGTTACTGTTACTGCTAGTGCTAGGCTAGGGCTAGGGTTAAGGTTATGGTTAAGGTTAGTGCTAGTTTTAGTGTTATGATTAGGTTTATGGCAAGGCTACTATTGGGCTTAGGATTAGTCCTAGGCTTAGTGCTAGACCTAGAGCTAGGGATGTTGTTAGGGTTACAACTAAGTTAGGGATAGTGTTATGGCTACAGCTATGCTTAGTATTAAGGCTACGGTTAGGATTAGTGTTATGGTTATGGTTAGGGCTTAATTTGGTTTTCTGTTAAGGTTAGGGGTAGGGGTCGGATTAGGGTAAGGGTTGGGCTAGTGTTAGGGCTAGTGACAATGGTAGGATTTGGGTTAGGTTTAGGGTTAGAGGAGTGGTATCTTTAGAGGTATGGTGAGTGTTCGGTTAGGGTTAAAGTTACGGTGAGCTTTAGGGCTGGTCGTATCATTGGAGTTAGTGTTAGGGCTAGAGTTAGGGTTAGGGCTAGGGTTATGTTTAGGGCTAGGGTTAGGCCTAGCATTAGAGGTAAGGTTAAGAGTAGGGCTATGGTTAGGGTTACTATTTGGTTAGGGTTACTATGGTTAGGGTTAATATTATGGGTAGGGGAAGTTTTAGGGCTACAGCTAGTGTTAGTGGTCGGTTAAGGTTATATTTAGGGTTAGGATTTGGTTTAGTTTTAGGTTTAGGGTTAGGCTCATGTTTAGGACCAGCGTCATAGTTAGAAGTAGCATTAGGACTAGCTTTAGTGTTAGGAGTTGGAGATGAACTAGTATTGGCATTAGGGCTATGCTTAAGATTAGGTCCGTGTTAACATTAGGGTTAGGGATAGTGTTGCGTTATGGTTATGGTTAGCGTTAGGGTCATCTCCAGGGCTAGGTTTTGGGTTATGCCTATGGCTAGAGTTATAGTTAGGTTAAGGTTTAGGTTTAGGGTTAGTCCTAGAGCTAAAGTTAGGTTTACTTTTAGTGGTAGGCTTAGGGTTATAGGTAAGTTTAGATTATGGGTAGGGTTAGGGCAATGAGAGGTGATAGGTTAGGGTTAGGGATAGATATGCTGTTAGAGTTAGGGATCAAACTAGGGTTAGTTTTGTGGCTTAGACTAGAGTAAATGATTAGGGTCAAGGCTAGCATAAGGCTGAGTTAGACTTAGGGGTGATCTTAGGCTAAGGGGAATGGGTAGTGTTGGGGTTAGGGATGGTTTAAGGGTAGGTTTAGCTGTAGTTTAGGGTTAGGGTTAGTGATAGGGCTACTGTTAGGGTTACATTTAGAACCAGGGCTATGGACAGCGTTAGGATTAGTGTTAGTGCTAGGGCTAGATCTAAATTTATAGTTAGGGTTAGGGTTAGGGTTAGGGTTAGAGCTAGGGTTAATGTGAGGCTTAGAGTTAAAGCTAAGGCTATGGATAAGTTTTGGGTCAGATCTAGGGCTAGGATTTGTGTTGGCTTAGGGCTAGCATTGAGGGTTAGTGTTAGGTTTAGGGTTAGATTCAGGTTTAGGGGTAGGGGTTGCCTTAGTGTAGGGTTAGGGTTTGTGTTAAGCTTAGTACTAGTGTTAGGAATAGGGTTAGGTTTAGAGTTAGGGCTAGGGCTAGAGATACGTTTAGGGCTAGTGTTAGGGTTAGTGTTAGGTCTAGCGCTAGCTTTAGTGTAGGACTACAGCTAGGGTTAAGGTTAGGGGTTCTGGTAAAGTAAGGGTTTGCTTTACAGTTAGGTGTAGGGTAGTAGCACGGTTAGGGTTAGCTTTAGGGTTAAGGGTAGGGTTAATGTTAGGGGTATTGGGACGGGTTGTTTTAGTGTTATGCTTAGGTTCAGGGTTAGCATTAGTGTTTGTGCTAGGGTTAGGGATAGTTTTAATGTTAGACTTAAGAATAGGGCCAAGGTTATGGTTAGGAATAGGTCTAGGTTTAGGGCTATGGCTAGGCCTGGGTTAGGGCTAGGTCTAGGACTAAGGTTAATTTCATGTGTAGGATTGAGGTAATATTAGGTCTAGAACAATGGTTAACATTAATGTTACAATTGTGGCTAATGGTAAGGTTAGTGCTAGGGGTAGTTTTACGGCTAGGGTTATGGTTACTGTGAGCAATAGTGCTAGAGGTAAGGTTAGGTCTAGGGCTAAGATTAGTATTAGGGTTAGGGTTAGCTTTGTGGTTGGGTTGGTGTTGTGTTAGGGTGAAAGTTAGGGCTTGGGGTAGCGTTAGTGTAAGTGTTAGTGCAATGGTTAGGTCAGGACTATGGTTAGTGCTACATTGTTAGGGTAAGGGTCTTGGTTAGTTCTAGGTCAGCTTTAGGACTAGGGCTGGTGTTGGTTTTATGTTTAGTGCTATGGCTAAGATTAAGGTTATGGTTACGAATGGATCAGGGTTAGTGTTAGGCTTAGGGTTAGGGGTAGAGCTGGGTTAGAGTTGGCATTATGTTTAAGGGTAGGGGTGGGGTGGGTTTAGGGGTCGGTTTTGATTACGGTTAGGTTTAGAGTTAGTGTAGGTGCAGGACCTAGATCAGTGTTAGGGTAAGGTTTAGGGTTAGGGTTAGGTTTGGACAGGGTTATTGTTAATTTTATGGTTAGCAGTAGTGTTAGGGTTGGGTTTAGGCTTACTTTAGGGATAGGTCTAAGCTTAGGGATGCGGTAGGGTTTGTATTAATATTAGGGGAGGAGTAGGTGTAGGGGTAGAGTTAGGCTTAGGGTTAGGGTTTGTCTTAGTGCTAGGACTCGGGTTAGGGTTAGTGTTAGGGTTGGGTTAAGGTTAGGTTTAGCAGAGCAGTACGTCTAAGGATAGTGTTAGAGTTAGGGTTAATGATAATGTTAGTGCTAAGACTAGGGTGAAGGTTAGGGGTAGGGCTAGAGTTAGGATTATGGCTAGTGCTTAGGTATAGTGTTAGAGTTAGAGGTAGAGTTGGGGTTAAGTTTGGATTTGGGTTAGGGTTAGTTTTATGGTTAGTGGTAGTGTTGGGGTTAGGGGTGCATTCGAGTTAAGTTCAAGGTTATGAAGTGGGTGAGGTTTGGGTTAGCGTTATGGTTAGGGGAGGAGTAGATGTAGGGATGGGTTTAGGGTTATGGTTAGGGTTAAGTTCAGTGGTAGTTGTAGGGATTGTGTTAGGGTTAGTTTTAGGGTTAGGGTTAGGTTTAGGTTTACGGCTAGTTTTAGAGTGGCCATTAGGACCTAGAGCCACAATTAGAGTTAAGAGTAGGTTTATGGCTAGAATCAGGTCTGGGGTACAATTAACATAGAGTTTGGGTTTGTCTTGTGTTTAGGGTTAGGGTTAATGCTGGTTCAAGTGATGGTTTTAGGGTTAGGGTAAGGGTTTGGGTTACCGTTAGGGCTAGGATTATTGTTGGGGTTAGAATTGTGGTTGTTTTAGATTAAGGCTTAGTGTTAGGTTTCAGGGTAGTGGTAGGGGTAGGCGTAAAGTTAGTGTTAACTTTAGATTTGGGGTTAGGGAGATATTTAATGGTAGGGCTTGACTAAGTATTAGAGTTATGGTACAGTTAGACATATGGTTAGGTTTGGGAGTAGGGGTAGGTTTAGGGTTAGGATTATTCTTTTTTTTTTTTTTTTTTTTTTTTGTGAGGAGGACCAGCCCTGAGCTAACATCTGCCAATCCTCCCCTTTTTTGCTGAGGAAGACTGGCCCTGGGCTAACATCCATGCCCATCTTCCTCTACTTTATATGGGACGCCACCACAGCATGGCTTGACAAGCAGTGTGTCGGTGCGCACCCGGGATCCGAACCGGCGAACCCCGGGCCGCCGCAGCGGAGCGCGCGCACTTAACCGCTTGCGCCACCGGGCCAGCCCCGGGTTAGGATTATTCTTAACATTAGTGTTAGTGTTATCATTAGGGATTGGGTTCTGATTAGGCTTAAGGTAAGGGTTAGGTTTAGGGTTGGGTTTAGTGTTGGGTTAGGGTTAGTGTGAGGGTCTGGGTCAGTGTAGGAGTAGGGCTAGGATTAGTGTTAGGGATAAGGATAGGGTTAGGGTTAGGTTTGGGCTAACATTAGAGTTAGTTTTATGGAGACAAGTAGTAGTATCATTGGGGTTAGGGGTACGTTAGGCTTAGGTTTAATGTTGGGGAGAGGGAAAGTGTTTGGTTTACATTTATGGTTAGGGTTAGATTTGGATTAGTGTTAGGGTTAGGGTTATTGTTTGGGTTAGAATTAGGGTTAGTGTTAGCCTTAGTGTTTGTACTAGAGTTAGTATAGGGTTAGTGTTATGGTTAAGCTTTGTGCCAGGTCTAGGTTTAGAGGTAGGGTTAGGGTTAAGGTTATGGCTAGTGACAGGTCTGGGTTTTAAGTCTAGCGCTAGGGCTAGGATTAGTTTCAGGTGTAGGGTTGTGTTACCATTAGATATAGGGCAAGAGTTATGGGTAGGGCTACAGTTAGGGTTAGGGAAAGGGCTAGGGCTAGTGCCAGGGTTAGGGTAAGGCTTGGACTAGGGTTAGTATTAGGGATAGGGCTAGGCTTAGGTTTAGTGCTAAGTCTTGGATTATTTTCAGTGTTAAGGTTAGTGTTTGGGCAGGGTTTGCATTGAGGTAAGGCTTAGGTATAATGTTAGTTGTAGGCGTAGTGTAAGTGTAGGAGTAAGTGCAGCGTTAGATTTAGGGTTAGGGATAATGATAAGGATTTATTGAGGGCTATGGTTAGGATTAGCGTTATGGTTATGTTCAGGGATAGAGTTACGGTGAGAATTAGGCTTCATATTCTGATTAATATTAGTATTAGTTTTACCGCTAAGGTTGCAGTTTGTTTCACGAATCCTAACCGAGCTTTAGCTCTAATCCTAAGCCTACCCCAAAACCTAAAACTAGCCTGGACCCTAACCCCAATCGTATGCCTACCACTAACACTCACTGTAACTGTAACCCTAAGCAAACTCTAATCCTAACTTTAAACCTAGTCCTAGTCATAGCCTTATCTGTAACCCTAACACTAGCATAACACTAACTCTAACACTAGTCCTAACCCAAACCGAAACCCTAAGCCTACTCTTACCCTTTGCATTGCCCCAACACTCAGGCACATCCAACACTAACGTCAGACCTATCTCTAATCCTACCACTAGCCCTAACCCCAAAACCAGCCCAAACACTAACTATAACAATAAATCTAGCCATAAACCTAAAAAGAAACCTAGCCAGATATGTAAAAACAGAACCGAGCCCTAAGCACATCCTAATGATAACTGTTGCCATAACACTAACTCTAACACTACTCCAATTCCTAACCCTCATCCTAATCCTACACATAATCCAACGCCAACCCTAAACCCTGCCCTAGGTGTAGCCCTAACCCATTCCTAACACACACCATAGACATATTCCTAATCCTACACCTACCACTCAACCTAAACTTAACTGAAGTTAAACAACCTCTCCTAACTCTAAGCCTAAACATAACACTAATCTTAGCCCTACCCCTAATCATAACCCACACTTAGCCATTATACTAACCCTAATCCTAACCCTAACCCTAGCCTTAAGCAACACTAACACTAGCCCCAAGCGTAACTCTCACCCTAACCCTAACCCTACCCTTAAAACTAACCTTAACCTTCCACTAGTCCTAGACCTGACCTTATCACTAACCCTAGCTCAAACCTTAATGCTTGACCAAGCCATAGACCTACCCTAACCTTAGCATTAAACCTAGCAATGGCCCTAAACCTAACACAAACCCTAACTCCAAACTTAGCCCTAACCAACAATAACCCTAACACTACTCATAACACCAAGCCTACTCCTTGCCCTGTACCTAACCCTAAAACACTCCTAGACTTCACTCTAACCCTGGCACTAGGTCAAAATGCAAATCTTCACCAGGCCCTAGACCTAACCCTAACCTTAACATTAACAATAGTGATGGCCCTAATTGTAACCCTAACAATAAACGTATCTCTAACCCTAAACCAAACCCTAACCCTAACACTAACAACACCATAACCCTAAGCCAAACCCTAACCAGAACTGTAAACTTGTCCCAAACACGAATCCTAACTCTAACGTAAACCTGGAACCTAACCCTAACCCGAACCCAAATCATAACACTAACCCGCACCATAACCCTAACCCTAACTCGTACCCTAAACCTAAGCCGAAACCAAACCCTAAACTGAACCGGAACCCAAATACTACCCAAACCCGAAATCCAACCCTAAACTAAACCGAAACAGAAACTTTACCCTAACCTTAAACCTTAACCAAACCCTAGCCCTAAACCAACCAAACCTTAACGCAAACATTAACACTAATGCTAACCCGAACCCTAACTCTAAGCCTAATCCTAACCCAAACTCTAACCTGAACCAAATCATAAACATAACCAAAAGCATAACCCCACACTAATACTAACTCTAACCCGAATCAAATCCGAAAACCTAACCCTAATCCTAATCTTAGTACAAACGGTAACCCGAACCCTGCCTAGAATCCCGAACCCGAACTAGAACCATAATCCCAATCCAAAAACTAACCCTAAACCTACACCTAACCATAACTTTAACCCGAAACCAAACCCGAACCCAAACCCTTGCCCTAACCCTAACCCTACAATAACTCTAACCCTAACACTAACCCTAACCCAAAAACTAACACTAATCATAAACTGAGTCCTACCACAAGCCCTAACATTAATCCTTACTTGAACACTAACCAGAACCCTAACAATAACCATTTCTCTAACCATAACCCTAACCCTAACCCGAATCTGAACCCGAAACTTAACTCTCACCTGAACACTAACCATAACACGAGCCCTAACATTAAGCCTAACCTGAACCCTACCCTGAACACTAACACTAGAGTTTACCATAACATGAACTCTAACTCGAACCCTTTCCTGAAAATAACAATAAGCTTAACCCGAACCCTAAATTTATAGGTAACCTAAACCAAAACATAAGCAGAATGTGAATCCGAACTCAAACACTAACTCTAACCCAAAATCTAACCCAGACTCTAACCAGAACCCTAACATTAACACTACCGCTAAACCTACCCTGAACCCCAACCATAAACATAACCATAAGCCTACCACTAGCACTAATGTGAACCCGAAACCTACACCTAAAACTAACCCTAACCCTAACCCAAACAACAAACCTATCAATAACTTAACCCTATACCTAACTCCAATAGACACCCCAACAATACGTCTAAACCTAACCCAAACTCTAACCCGAAACCAAACCTAAACTCAGACCAAACCCAAACCCGAACCCGAACCCAAACTCTAACCCAAAACGTAACACAAACCCGACACCAAAACCCAACCCTGAACCTAATACTAAGCGTAAGACTAAAACTAACGTGCACCACAAAACATAACACTAACCAAAACCATAACATGAACGCGAACCCGAAGCTAACTCTAACATGAACCCGAGCTGTAACTCTAATCCAACACCGAGCCTTTCAGAAAACCTAAGTCTTAGCCTAACCCTAACCCTAACCTGAACACTAACGCAAACACTAAACCTAACAGTAAACTTTAACACTAAGCCTAAACCTAAATAAAACTGGTGCCGGTACCTTAACCCTAACCCTAGCCCTAACACCAACCCCAACCCTCACACTATCCTGAACCATAAACCTAACTGTAACCTGAACCCAAACCCTAACACTAACACTAAAATGAACCTTAACCCCAAAACAAACCTTAAACATAACTGGAACACACACATGAGCCTAACACTAAACCTAACAGTAACCTTAAACCTAACACCAGCCTGAAACATAACGCTAAACCTAACCATAAGCCTAGCCCAACCCTAACCCTAAACCATCCTCAAACCTAATCCTAAACGTAGCCCTAACCCTAAGTCTAACCATAACCAAACCCTAGCAGTAAACATAACCCGAACCTGAACAAGAAACCGAACCCTAACCCGAACTATAAACATAACTCGAACCTTAAATCTAACCCTAATACTAACCCAATCCTAACCTAACCCTAGCCCTAACCCTAATTCTAACCCTAACCTTTACCCAAATATGAAACCTAACACTAGCCACAACCCGTACCTGAACCCTAATCCTGACCCTAAAACTAACCTTAACCAAAACACTAGTCCTAAACACTAAGCCCCACCTTAACATTAAATTCAAGCATATCCCTAGCCCTAACCTTGAGCCTAAACCTAACCTAGATCCTAAACCTAATCCTAAACATAATCCTGACCCTAACACTAACCCTAACACTCAACTGAATCCTAAACCTAAGCCTAACTCAAACCCAAACCTTAATGTTAACCATAACCCTAACACTAACCCAAAACCTAACCCTAATGCTACCCCTAAGCCTAACCCTAATGAAAAACCCCAACACTAACCCTAACCAGACCCTAACCCTAAATTTAATAAAAGATTGAACCCAAAACCAAACTCTAACTCTAATCCTAACCATAACCTCAACTCTAACGCTAACCCTAACACTAACCCTAACCTTCACCCAAACCCTAAACCTAACCTGAAACCTAGTCCTAACCCTAACCCGAACCCTAACACTAACCCTAACCTGATACCGAAACTGAACGCTAACCCTAAACCTAAACCAAACACTAATCTTAAGACTAAACACGCTAAGCCTAACACTATGCCAAACCCAAACCTAACCCTAAACCTAACTCTACTCCTAACCCTAACACTAATTCTAACACTAACCCTAACCCTAACACTAACCCTAACTCGAACCCTAACTGCAACAATAATGCTAACCCTAATGCAAAAATTATCCCTAACTGTAACCCGAACCTGAATGCTAAACCTAACCATAATCCAAACCCAAATGCTAGCTGAACCCAGTCCTATGCCTAATCCAAAATTAACCTTAACCCTAGCCCTAATCCTAAGCCTAAACTTAACCCGAAACCTAACAGTATCCCTAACAATAACCTGAACCCCAACCCTAACCCTGACTCTAAGAATGACCTTAACACTAAGCCTAAAACTAACCATAACCCGAAGTCTAACCAAACCCTAATGCTAAGCCCATCCAGACCACAAACACTAAGCCTAACACTAATCTGTACACTAACCTCTCCTGAAGCCTTAACCTAATGCTAACAGTAACCCTAATCCTAAACGTGACCATAAACCATAACATAACCCTAATCTTAACTGGAACACGAACCCAAACCTAAGCAGTAACCCTAACCCAAAAAAATCCCTAACCTTAAACCTGACCCTAAACATAACATGAATATTAAACCTAACTCTATCAGCACCCTAAATGGAACCATAACCCTAACCATAACTCTAATCCTAAATCAAGTCTAACCCTAATAGAAACCCAATCCCAAACCTGAACCATAACCCTAACCCTAACTCGAACACTAACCCTAAAAATAAACTTAAACAATACCCTCACCCAAATCCAAATGCTAACCCTAATGCTAACCCAAACTCTAACCATGATTCTAAACCTAAACCAAACCCGAACCCGAACCCTAACCCTAACACTAATGCAAACTGAACCCTAACTCTAACACTAGCCCTAGCCCTAGAACTAAGCGTAAACCTAATGCAAAAACAAACCCTAACCCTAAAACTAACCATAACCCAAAGATAACCCTAACCCTAACACTAACTCTAGACCTAACACTAAACCTAACCATAAAGAGAACCCTAAAGCTAAAGGTAAGCCTTTAAGAAACTCGAAACATAATCATATCACTAATAAAAACACTAACCCAAAACCTAAACCTAACCCTAACCCGAACTCTAACTTGAATCCTAAACCTAACAAGAACCCTAACCCGAACCCAAATCCTAATCGTAACCTGAAGTCTAACCTGACCGTAACCTTAAGCCTAAACCGATACTGAAAACTAACACTAGCACTAACCCTAAACAGAAAACTAACACTAATATTAAAACTAACCCTAACGCTAAGTCTAACCCGAAACCTAACATTAAACCTAACACAAAACCCAACCCCAACAATGACTCTAACCCTAACCCTAAAGGCTAACCCTAAACCTATACGTAAAAAAACCTTGTACCAAAACCAAACACTACCTTACACAGAACCCTAAGCCTATGCTAACCCTAGCTGGAATAGCAACAGTAACACTAACTCAAACTCGAACCCTAACGTCATCCTAAACCTAACCCTAAACTGAACACTAACTCTAACCTGAAACCTAACTCCAACCTGGACCTGAACCCTAACACTAACCAGAACTCTAAACCTAACACCAACCCTAACCCTAACCCTAACCCAAACCCTAACTCTAACTCTAACCCCAACACTAACCCTAACCCAACCATAACATTAACATGAATCAAAACCCTATCTCTAAACTGAACTGTAAACTTAACCCCAACACTCACCCTAAACATAACCCTAACCTGAAATTTACTTGAACCATAAGTGGAAACTAACCATAAATCTAACCTAACACTCACAGTCTCCCAGGCCACATCTCTGGGGAGAAATCCACGATAGAGGGCACAGGTGAGGCCCTCCACCTGAGTGCGCAGGTGCCATGCCAAGGGCAATGGGAAGGGTGGATCAATTAGCCTGCTTTGACCAAAGGAGACCGGCTGGTCAGCTGGCCGGCCGAGCAGACCAGCCACCTGGGCCAGACCTCTTTCAAACTGAGAAGTTCGGAGGAAAGAGCCCTGGGGCCTGCCGCCAATTTTTCTGGGGCCTGTTCCGGGGCCCCGTCAGAGGAGGAAGCCACCTGGCAACTGGTGTGACAGACCTGGGATCTGGCAGCCTCGCACACCAGGGTCCCTCCCCTGCCCAGGCCTCCTGAGTGAGGACGATGGGATTGGCAGTGGCGAGTGGGGTGGGGCTCGTGCTGAGCCTTTCCTGGGATGCCCTGGGAGAGAGTGCCTGGGGGTGGGCTGAGCCTGGCTAACTCTGAGGGACCCACCCAGCTCAGGGCTGTCAGGGGCAGAGAGAGAATCCCCCTCTGCACTTTCCCTTAAGGATCTCATGGCTGGACAAATTATTAAAAGACAGGTTCGCTGGTGAAAAGAATTCTAACCTTAAGAACATGTGTACATGGGAGAAACACTGGAAAATGAGTCTCTCAACACAATTGCTGAGATTCTCCTGTTAAATACCATCTTCTGCTCAAGACAAAGTAGTATGTTGAGGGTGGGCATGTGGGATGTGAGGGGAAGAAGACACTTGTCATGGAGAGGGACATGTAAAGGCTTGTCTGAACCATTTCCCCTGCACTGGGGTCAGGTCCGGAAGGGACAACATGGAGGTGACCAGGAACTGGCCTCTCTGTGGTGGAGCTGGCCCAAGGGTGGTTGTGGGTTTGGTGGGTGGAAACGGAATGGTGTTTGAGTAGGCACCAGCGGTGGTGGCAGTGACTCAGAGTTGAGCGATCTCTCTCTCTCTCTCTCTCTCTCTGTCTCTATCTCTCGGGGACCTGAGGAGGGGAGGATGATGCGCCCCACACACCTCGCCTACCTCTCCCATGGGCCCTCCTTTCTCTGGCCGCTCTGGGAGCCCTGCGGTCTTGGGTTCAACCCCTCATGTCAAGGACACATGCGTGGCTACTGGGGCCTAGGGCAGACCTCAAGGGTCCTCAGTGAAGGCCCCACCTGCCAGCCAGTCTCTGACGGGCTGGGGTGCTCTCTAGTGACTGCCAGGTGCAGCTGAAGAAGGAACGCCGCTGTGCTTGACTTGGCTTCAGCTGTTGTCTCCCTCACATCCCCCACTTCCACTCATCTCGCCTGCTGCTTCCCTTCTTTGGAAGCGGTGGTCTAGTCCTGGTGGCCAAAGGCAGACTGGGGTGCCAGGTCATGGCTCTCCCTCAGCCAGCTTCTTCATCCCGGTCCTTATTTCTTCCTGGAAATGCAAAACCAAGGCCTCCCCCCACGCCCGCACATTTCAACTCCAGCCAGGTGGAGGAAAGTCTCTGTGGAGTCAGAATGGCCGAAATTGGCATATGGCAATGCAGTGAATGTGGCCGCAGCAGGCCACAGGTCTAGGGAGCCGGGGCCACACTGGGCAATCCCTTCCATTGACCGGTCCCAGAATATTCTCTTGAGTCCTGAAGTCCTAGCCTTCCAAGTGCCCAACGCTATGTTTAATCCTAACCTTAGCCCTAACCCTAACTGAATGCCGAATGCAACCCCTTCCATAACTTAAACCTTAACCCTATGTCTATACATAACACTAACACTAACCCGTATACTAATCTTAAGTCTAAACTCTTCCCTCACCCTTAATCCAAACTAACCAAACGCTAAACCTAAAACTAAACCGATCCCGAACTCTAAACCTAACCCTAAATGTAACCCAAACTGCGGCCTAAAGCTAACAGTGACTTGAAGCCACCCCTTAACCTAATCTGCACAGAACTATAACTATGACCCGAACCGTTACCAGAACACTCATCATTTTCGTAAACTGAATTCTAATGCTAATACCAGCTTGAACACTAAAGCTAAACTGTACCCAAAAACTAACCCACACTCTAAACCTAACATGAGCCTGAAGGCTAAATCTAAACTGAAACAGAACCTTAACACTTATCATAAATTTACCTCGAACTCTAAGCCTGTCCCTAATACCTAACCTGAATGCAATCCTAACTGTAAACTGAAAGTGAACCCTAATGCTAACCATAACCAGAATAATATCCCTTACCCTAACCAGAACCCTAATTCAAACCCTAACCCCAACAGTAACACTAAACCTAACCCTAACCTGATTATAACACTAAAAGTAAACTGAACCCTAAACGTAATCTGTAACCCTACCCGAACCTGGACCCGAACCCTAACCCTAACGCTAACCAGAATCCTAAATATAACCATAACCCTAAACATAACCCCTACACTAACACTAATCCTCACCCTAAACATAACATTAACGTGAATCATAACACTATCAATAAACTGAGCCGTAAAACTTACCCTAACACTAACAATAAACATAACCATAAAAATAAACCTAACCTGAACGCTAGCCCTAAGCCTAGCAAGAAGTCTAACGTTAACTCTGAAACTAACTGCATCCCGAACCAGAACCCTAACCCTAACCCTAATGTGAACAGTAACCATAACCTATACCCTAAGCCTAACCCAAACCCTAACATGCAACTTAACCCTAAAGCAAACAGGAACCTAAATACTAACCTGAACTCGAACCCTAACCCTAACTTAACCCTATGCCGAACACTTACCCTAATCCTAAAACTAACACTAAACCTAAACTAAACCTTAGCCCTAACCCAACAAAGCCTTAACCAGAACACTAACTCTGAACATAACATCAACCCTAACCCTAAGCCTAACCCTAACCCAAAACCAAATCGTAACAGTAACCCAAAGCATAACCCCACCCTAACATTAACCGTAACCCGAACCTGAATCTTATCCCCAACCCTAACCCTAACAGTAACTCTAATCCTAACATGAATCCTAACGCTAAGACAAAGCCTAAATCTAACATGAATTCCAAACCCAAACCAGAACCGGAACCCCAATCAAAACACTAACACTAATCCCACAACTAATCATAACCCTAACCGGAACCCGAACCCAAACACTTGCCCTAAGCCTAAGCTGAACCCTAACAATAACCCTAACCCGAAACCTAACAATAACCATAAATGAAACCCTAACCTGAACCCTAACCCTAAACCGACCCCTAACACTAACCCTATCCATAACCCTAATCCTAGCACTTAGCTTAACATTATGTCTAACCTGAACTCTAACCATAACACGAACCCTAAACGTAGCCCTAACATTAAGCGTAAACTGAACCCTCACCCGAACCCTAACTCTAACAATTATCCTAAGCCTAACCCTAACTTGAACCCTTACCCAAAAACAGCCTGAGTGTAACCCGAACCCTAAATTTAACCCTAACCCTAAACATAAGCAGAACTCGAACCAGAACCCAAAAGCTAATTCTAAGCCTAAATCTAACCCTTACCCTAAACTGAACCCTAACCTTAAGACTACGCCTAAACATAACCAGAACCATAATGCTAACCATAACCATAACCCTACCACTAGCACTAACGTGAACCCAAACCTTAAACCTAAAACTAACCCTAACCCTAACAGTAACCATAACATGAATGCAAACGCCAACATTAAACCTATCCCTAACTTAACACTAAACCTTACTCGAACACACACCCCAACAATTCCCCTAAGCCTAAGCCGAACCCTAAGCTGAATCCAAACCAAACACTAACCTGAACCATAAACCGAACCTAAATCTTAACCCTAACCCAAAACCTAACTCAAACCGGAAACCTAATCCAAACACTAACCCTAACACTAACCCTAAACCTAAAACTAACCAGCACCACAAAACATAACACTAACGCAAACCCTAACATGAACCTAACACTAATCCAAACCAAAACCCTAACTCTAACCCAAACCCGAGCCCTATCAGGAAACATAACTCTAACCCTAACCCTGACTGTAAGGCCTACCTGAACCCAAACCGTAAAAAGAACCCTAAGTTGAACATGAAGCCGAAGACTAACCCTAGCCCCACCCCTAAACCGAACCCAAACCTAACACTAAACCTAACACGAACCCTAAACCCAGTATTAACCCTAACCCTAAAAGAAAACCTAACCCGAACCCTCAACCTAAACCTAACACGAATACTAACCCGACCCTAACCCTAAACTTTACACGATCCCGAACACGAACCCTAACCCAAACCCTAACCCGAACACTAACACTAACACTAATCCTAAACCAAACGCTAACCATAACACGGACAACAATCCTAACCCTAAACCGAACACTAACCGTAGCCCTAAACACTAACACTAAACCTAACCCTAAACAAAACATGTTCCTGAAGCCTAACCCTAACAATAACCAGTCCCCTAACCCGAGCCCTAACCACAACCCCAATTCTAAACCTAACCTGAGCCCTAAGCCTAATCCTAAGCTGAACACTAACCCTAAATCTAACCCTAAAACTAAACCAAACACTAACTCAAAACCTAAACTTAAACCTAACTGGAACCCAAACATCAGCCTACCGTATCCCTCAGAATAACACGCACAGTAACGCTTGCCTGAAAACGAACACTAACCCTAACCCTAACCCAAACCCGAACCATAAGGCTCACCCTAACCTAAAGCAGCCCTAATGCTAAACTTAGTCATAAATGTTAGCCAAACCATAACCCAAAGCCCAGCATTAACCCTAAAATTAACCAGAAACAAAACCCCAAACCTAAACCTTACCTCATCCTGAAAACGAACCCAGCCCAACCCTAACCCAAACACTAAGACTAAGATTAAGTCTAAACCTAGCCCTAAGCCCAACGTGAAACCTAACACTAACCATAACCCTAGCCCTAAACTTATCTTGAACACTAACCCTAAGCCTAAACCAAAAGCCTAGCACTAACCATAAACCTAAACAAAGCTGGTCCCCAAACTCTAACTCTAAAACTACCCAGACTCCTAGCCTTAGACCTAAACCTGACCCCAACCATAACTCTAAGCCTAAACCAAACCTGAAACCTAACCCTAACCTGAACTCTAACCTTAACAGTAACACTATCACTAAACTGAACCCTAACATGAACTCTAAACTTAAACCTAACTGGAACCCAAACATAAGCCTAATCCTAATCCTAACCCTAACACTAACCTTAATACTCACCTGAACCCTAACCCTAGCCTAAGCCTAACCCTACGATAACCCAAACACAAACCTAACCTGAACCCTAGCAATAACCCTAACATGAACTCAAATGCTAATCCTAACAATATCCTGAACCCGAAACCTAACTCTAATCTGAACACTATCTCTAAGCCTAACTCTAACCTTAATGCTAACATGAATCCTAACCCTAAATGTAACCCTAAACCTAACCAATCCAAACCTAACTCTAAGCCTAGCAATAACCCTAAGCCAAATCCTAACCCAAACCCTAATGATAAAGCTAACCCTATCCCTAACTCGATCCCTAACCCTAACACTATCCTAACCCTAACCCGAACCCTAAAGCTAACCCTGACCCGAAGCCTAACCTGACCCTAACCATAACTCTAATCCGATCTTGGAGCTGAAACCGAACCGTACCCTAAACCTAACCATAAAACCAACCCTAACACTAACCCTAACTTTCACCCAAAAACTAACCGTAAGTCAAACCCAACACTAACCTGAACCCTAATCATAACTCTAGCATGAACCCTACCACTAATCCTAACCCTAAGGTGAAACTGAAATCTAACCCTGACCCTAATCCGAACACTAATTCTAACACTAAACATCACTCTAACCCGAACATGAACCCTAACAGTAAGCCTAACCCAACCCAATACTAACCTTAGACCTAGGCCTAACCATAAACCTAACCCTAAGACAAGCCCTAATCTGAACAACTAACCTAACACTGACCTGAAGCCTAATACTACGCTAACCCTAAACCTAATTGTATCCAGAACCCGAACCCTAACCCTAACCCTAATCTGAACACAAACCTCACAGTGAACATAACCAAAAACCTGACAGTAATCCTAACCCTAACCCTAACCTGAAACCTAATCATAAAACTAAGCCAAACACGAAACTGAACCCTAACCCTAAACCGAAGGCTAGCCCTAACCCAAATCAGAACCCCACCCTACCCCTAATTTTAACCCTAATCCTAAGGTGAACACTCAACCTAATCATAATCCTAACACTAACACAAACCCCAACCCTAACCCTAACCCGAACCCGAACCTGAACACTAAACCTAACCCTAAACATAACCATAACCATAAATCAAACCGAACAGTACACCTAACACTAACTCTAGACCTAACTCTAACCCTAACCATAATGAGAAACCTAACGCTAAAGCTAAGCCTTGGCCGAACCCGAAAACTAGCCATATCCCTAATCCGAACACCAATGCTAATCCTAAACCTAACCCTAACCTTTACTCTGACACCAACACTAACTGTAACCCTAACTGGAACCTGAACCCTAAACCTACGCCTAACACTCATCTTAACCCTAACCTGGATCCTAACCTTAAAAAGAACCCTAACCTGACCCGAACCCTAACACTAAATGGAAGCCTAACCCGACTATAACCCTAAGCCTACACTGATACCAAAACTGAAACCTAACCCTAACCCCATCTCCATTACGAATACTCACACTAACACTAAACATAAAACTAAGCCTAACTCTAATGCAAACTCTAAACCTAACCCTAACACTAACCTAACCCGACCACTGAATATAACCCTAACCCTAACACTAACCCTAAACTCTAACCCTAACCCTACATGTAAAATAAACGTGTACCGAAGGTAAACCTTAACTCTAACCAGAACCCTAACCCTAACCCTAAACCTAACCTGATCATAACCCTAGCCCCAAACTGAACCCTAAACCTAACCTGAATCCTAACCCAAACCGGGACCCAAACCCAAACCCTGACCCTAACCAGAACTCTAAACCTAACCATAACACTAAACATAACCTGAATCCTAACATGAAACCTAACCGGAAACCAAACAGATCACTAAAACTAACACTAACAGTAAGCCTAAAACTAACAGTAACACGAACCCATACCCAATTCTAACAATAACGCTTACTGGAACGAAAACATAACCATAAAATTAACCTTAAGAGTAACCATATCCCTAACCCTAAAACGAACCTGTACCCAACTCTAAGATTAACCCTAGGCCTAATCATAACACTAACTTGAACTCGAACACTAAACTTAACGCTAACCTGTACCCTAAGCCTAACACTAACCCGAAGCCTAACCAGACCCTAACAATAACCATAAACAACCCCTAACCTGAAACCTAACCCTCACCCCAATACAAACACTAATCCTTAAATTAAACCTAATGCTAAACCTAACCATAACCCAAACCACAACACTTAAGCTAACCCAAAAACTAAAGTGAAGTCGAATAATAACACAAACACTAACTCTTACCCTAAATCGACATCTAACCATAAACCTAAACTATACCCTTACCCTAAGACTAAGCCTAGCAGTAAACTTAACCCTAACCATAATCCTAACACGAAACATAACCCTAAGGCTAACCATAAAACTAATCCGAACCCTAACCCTAACCCTAAATCAAACCTCAACCTAAACCTGACCATAACACTAACCTGAAAACTATCAGTAATCCTAACGTAAACCAAACCTGAAACCTAACCATGACACGAACATTAACATGAAACCTAACCCTAACTTTAACCTAACCTCAGCCTAACACTAAAACTAGCTCTGGCCTAACTTTAACGATAACTCGAACTCTAACAGCAACTCTAACTCTAACCCGAACCTGAATGTAAACCTAACTCCGGCCCTAACCCTAATATGAACCCTAAAGCTTACCCAAACTTGAATGCTACTGCTATCTGTAACCCAACCCAATCCTAACCCTAAGCCTATCCCTAACTCAAAGACTAATCCTAACCCAAACCCTAACATTAACCCTTATCATAACCCGAAACCTAACCCTAATCCAGTGCTAACCCTAACCCTAACACTAACCCTAACAGTGACTCAACGCAACCCTAAACCTAAACACCCGGCACTAAGCCGAAGCCTAACCCTAACATGAAACCTAATAGTAACCGGAAACCGAAACCTAAACTTAAGTCTCACCCTAACCATTACACTAAACTGAACCCTAAACCTAAGCCTAACATGAAGATAAACCCGACAATAACACAAACCCTAAACTGATCCAGAACCTGAACCCTAACCCTAAACCTAATTCAAACACCCTCTCCCTAAAAGTAACACTAACACTAACTGTAACCCTAATCTTGACTCAAAACCTATCACTAATGCTAACCTGAACAAGAACTTGAAACATAAACCTAACGCGAACCCCAGACCAAACACTAACCTGAACCCAAATCTAACCTTAACTTGAAACCTAGCCCGACAATAACCCTAAACCTACTGTGATCTCGAAGCTGAACCCTAACCCTAACACTAACCCGAACACTAACCCTAACCACTAAACGTAACCTTTATCCTAACCCGAGCCCTTAACCTAAACTTAACCCTAACCCTACCCCAAAACTTAACCTTAATTCCAGCTCTAATGCAAACCCTATCTAACCCGAACCTGAACACTATCCCTAACCCTAATCCGAACCCAACCCTAACCCAAATGTTAGAACTAACTCTAATGTGAACTCGAACCCTACAGCTAACTCTAACCCTACATGGAAACTGAAACCTAATCCTAACAATAATCCGAACACTAAATATAACCCTATACATAAATGCAATCTTAACCCTAAATGGAAGCCAACTGTAACCCTAACCCTAGCCCTAAAACTAACCTTAAACCGAACCCGACTGCTAACCCTAACCCAAACTCTATGCCTAACCCAAATACGAACCCAACCATGCCACTAAATCTAACCCTAAACCTAACCCGAACACTAGCCCTAACCCTAACCCTAACCCGGATTCCAACACAAACCCTAACCCATACACTAAACTGATCCCTAACACTAACCCTAACTCTAACCAGAAGCCTGAAATGACCATAACCCAACCCTAACCTGATACCAAACCTGAATCCTAAATCTAACCCGACCACTAAATCTAACCCAAACCTTAACACGAATCCTAACACCAACTTTAAACTAAAGCTAACTCGAACACTGACCTGAAGGCTAACCGTAACCCTATACCTAAACGAAACTAGTACACGAAACCTAAAACTAACTCTAACCAGAACCTTAACCATAACCCTAAGCCCAACCTTAACACTAACCCTAACTCTAACCTGAACCCTAAACACTACCCTAACCCTAACCTTAATGGTAAGGCAATGACAACCCTAATTATAACTCTAACAGTAACCCTAACCCTTAGCCTAACAGGAACACAAACCTGACCCCTAACTCTAACACTCACCTGAAGCCTAGCACAACATTAACACTGAGCAGAACACCAAACCTAACCTTAATTCCAACCTAAATGTAACCCTAACCACGATGTGCTTGAATCCTAAACCTAACACTAACCGGAACCAAACCATAACCCTAAAACTAACCCTAACAGTAATGCTAACACTAACCTGAAGCTGAACCCAAAAGCTAACCCTAAAACTAAGCCTGACCCTAACCCTAACCCTAACTCTAACCCTAAGCCTAACCATAAACATAACCCTGACCCTAACCTGAACGCTAACCCTAAACCTAAACCAAACCCATACACAAACCCTAAACCAAAACCTAAGCCTAAACTTAACCCTAACATTAAGCGGAACCCGAACCATAATCCTAACCCTAAAGCTAACCCGATCCCTAACCCAAAACCTAACACGAACCTTAAGCCAAAAGCTAGTAATGATTCACACTCGGATACAAAGATGTCTCTTCCTGTCAACTTACAAATCGAGAGAAGAAAGTGTGTTCTCTAAGGAATTTGAGAGTGTTTCTGTCTCTAGAAACTCCACGGCCCTGTTTCCAAACCTCCTTTCAGAAGGTGTTCATTAGCAGGTGGAAGGAAGGGAGATGGGGCATGCAGTTACTTTCAGGAATGAGTGTTAACCATAGTTTAAGTCAGCTGTAGTAATGATTGCCCCTCAGATACCATGATGTTTCTTACCATCTTCTCACAAGCCGGGATAAGATCGTGCCTTCTCTAAGGAATTTGAGTGAGCGTCTGTCTCAAGGCCCTACATGGTGCTGTGCACAACTTTCTATGGGAAGGCAATCCTTAAGTGTTGGAAGAAAGGGAGATTGGGAACCAAGTTGTTTCCAGGAATGGGTCTTATAAGAACAATGCCTTCTGAAAGGCAAGTGAGATTACTTCTCAATGGCCCTAAATCGCATCATGTTCTTGACCGTGTTTAGGAGTCTGATCCTTACGAGATGGAAGGGAGAGAGGTCAGGCACAAAGTTATTTCCAGGAATGGGTGTCATACCCAGGTTAGCTCAGCTCTAGGTATAGCTCAGCTCTAGGTACGATTCCCAGTCCTATACAAACTTGTTGCTAGACAGCAATTTGCAACTTGGAATCAGAAAGTGCTTCCTCAAAGGAATGTGCAATTTATTATCAAGGCCCCAAACGGAAATGTGTGCCAAAACTTTTTTAGGCATTATGTGATGCTTCCTAGCTAGAATGAAGAGAGAAGTGGCAAGAAGTTATTTCCAAGAGATGGTGACATACCCAGTTTATCTCAGCTCTTGGTTTGATTGCAAGTCCTAAAATAATTCTTTCTAGACACTGACTTGGAATTAGGAATCAGAAAGTGCGATATAAAGGAACATGAGATTCCTTGTGAAGGTCCCAAACGGGAATCTGTGCCAAAATATGTTTAGGTATTATGTGATTCTAACTAGCTGGAAGGAAGATCAATGGGGCATGAGGTTATTTCCAGGGATGAGCGCTATACATGCTTTGGCTCAGCTCCAATCTGGTATTGTCAGTCCCATACAAACCTCTTGATATACCTGCCCTGACAAGCCGGGATCAGAACACTGCCTTCTGAAAGGCATGTGAGATTCCTTCTCAATGGCCCTAAATGGCATCCTGTTCTTAACCTGCATTACGTGCGTGGTCCTTCAAGATGGAAGGGAGAGAGGTCAGTCACAAAGATATGTCCAGTAATGGGTGTCATACACAGAGTATCTCAGCTCTAGGTATGATTGCCATTCCTATAGAAACTTGCTTCTAGACAGCTACGTGGAACATGGAATCAGAAATTACCTTCTCAAAGAAAAGTGTCATTCCTTCTGATGGCCCAAAATGGGAATGTGTGCCAAAACTGGTTTAGGTATTAGGTGATCCTAAATAGCTGTTAGGCAGGGAGATGTGGAGTGAAGTTATATTCAGGAATTGGTGCTATACATGTTTGGTTCAGCTCCACTCTGGATTGCCAATCCTATACAAACCTGCTCCCAGACCTCCCGTGAGAAGCCGGGATCAGAACATTGCCTTCTTAGAGGCATGTGAAATTCCTTCTCAATGGCCATAAATATTATGACAATCTAAACCTGGTTTAGGAGTGTGATCTTTATGAGATGGAAGGGAGAAAGATCAGGCAGAAAGTTATTTCCAGGAATGGATGTCATAGCCAGTTTCGCTTGGCTCTATGTATGATTGCCAGTCCTATAGAAACTTCTTTCTAGACACCGACTAGGAACTTGGAATCAAAAAGAGCCCTACGAAAGAAACGTGTGATTCTTGGGAAGGCCCAAAACTGGAATCTGTGCAAAATGTTGTTTAGGTATTATGTGATTCTTACAAGCTGGAAGGAAGAGAGATGGAGCATGAAGTTATTTCCAGGAATGGGTGCTATACATAGTTGGCTCAGCTCCACGCTGAATTGCAAGTCTTATACAAATCTCTTCCCAGACATGCCCAGAGAAGCCCGCATCAGAACACTGCCTTCTGAAAGGCATGAGAGAATCCTTCTCAGGGCCATGAATGACATCATGTTCTAAACCTGGATAGTTGTGTGATCCTTATGAGAAGGAAAGGAGAGGGATCAGTCATAAAGTTTTTTCGAAGAATGGGCTCATACACAGTTTAGCTCAGTGCTAGATATGACTGCCAGTCCCATACAACAGTATTGCTAGACAGCAAGATGCAACTTGGAATAAGAATGTGTTCTGAAAGGAACATGCGATTTCTTCTCAAGGCCACAAAGAGAAATCTGTGCCAAAACTTGTTTAGTTAATAAATGATCCTTAATATCTGGAAAGAAAGAAGATGGGGCATGAAGTTATTTCCAGGAGTTGGTGTCAAACCCAGTTTAGCTCAGCTCCAGGAATCATCTCCACTCTTATACAAAATTGTTGCTAGAGAGCAACTTACAACTTGGAATAAGCAAGTGCTTCCTCAACGGAATGAGCGATTTCTTCTCAAGGCCTCAAAATGGAAAGCTGTGCCGAAACTTCTTTAGGAATTGTGTGATCCTTACTAGATGGAAGGAAGTGAGAGGGGACATGAAGTAATTCCATGAGTTGGTGTCATACCCAGTTTCGCTCAGCTCTAGTTATGGTTGCAATTCCTATAGAAACTTGCTGTTAGACAGCTACTTGGAACATGGAATCAGAAACTAATTTCTCAAAGGAAGGTTTGATTCCTTCTGAAAGCCCAAAATGGGAATCTGTTCCAAAACTTGTTTAGGTATTATGAGATCTTTACTGGCTGGAAGGAAGTCAGATTGGGTATGAAGATATTTCCAGGAGTTCCTGTCATACCCAGTTAAGTCAGTGTTAGTTATGATTGCCAGTCCTATACAAATGATTCCTAGACAGCAACTTCATTGTTGGAATAAGAGAGAGACTTCTCAAAGCAGCGTGTGCTTTATTCTCAACGAACTAAAGTGGGAATCTGTGCCAAAACTTGTTTAGGAACTATGTGATCCTTAGTAGCTCGAAGGAATGGAGATAGGGCATGAAGTTATTTCCAGGAGTTGCTGTCATACCCAGTTTAGCTCAGCTCTAGTAATCGTTTTCAGTCCTGTACAATCTCGTTGTTAGACAGCAACATGCAATTTGGAATCAGAAATTTCTTCCACAAAAGAAAGTGGAATTACTACTAAAGCCCCAGACAGAAATATGTGCCAAAACTTCTTTAGGTGTTATGCCATCCTTACTAGCTGGAAAGAAGTGAGACTCGGCATGATCTTATATCCAGCAGTTGGTGTTATCACCATTTTAGCTGAGCTCCAGGTATGGTTGCTATTCCTATACAAACTTGTTGCTACTCAGTGACTTGGAACGTAGAATCAGAATGTGTCTGCTCAAAGGAACCTGCGATTCCTTCTGAAGGTCCAAAACCAGATTCAGCGCCAAAACTTGTTTTGGTATTATGTGATCCTTGCTAGCTGAAAGTGAGATGAGACATGAAGCTATTTTCAGGAATGGGTGCTATACTTGGTTTGCCTGAGCTCCACTCTGGATTGCCTGCTATACAAACCAGTTGATAGACCTGCCCTGACAATCTGGGATCAGAACACTTACTTCTGAAAGGCATATGAGCTTCCTTATCAATGGCCCTAAATGACATCATGTTCTTAACCTGGTTTAGGTGTGTGATCTTTACGAGGTGGAATGGAGAGTGATCAGACACAAAATTAATTCCAGGAATATGTGTCATACCCACTTTAGCTCAGCTCTATGTATGATTGCCACTCCTGTAGAAACTACTTGCTAGAAAGCTACTTGGAACATGGAATCAGAAATTGCCTTCTAAAAGGTCTATTTTATTCCTGAGGAAGGAACACAATGCGAATCTGTGATAAAACTTGTTTAGATATTCTTTGATCCTTATGAGCTGGAAGGAAGGGAGATGGGGCATGAAGTTATTTTCAGGAATGTCTGCTATACATGGTTTTGCTCAGCTCCAATCTTGATTACCAATCCTATACAAACCTGTTGCCAGACCTGCACTGAGATGCCTGGATCAAAACACTGCCTTCTTTAATGCATGTGAGGTTCCTTCTTGATGGTCGTAAATATCATCATGTTCTAAACCTGGTTTTGGTGTCTGATCCCTACGAGAGGGAAGGGAGAGATGTCAGACACAAAGTTATTTCCAGGAATGGGTGCTATATCCAGTTTAGCTCAGCTGTAGGTATGATTGCCACTCCTATAGAATTTTGCTGATATACAGCTACTTTGAACATGGAATCAGAAATTGCGTTCTCGAACAAAGCTGTGATGTCTTCTGAAAGCCCAAAATGGAAATCTGTGCCAAAAATTGTTTAGGTATTTTGTGGTCCTTACTCGCTGGATGAAAAGGAGATGGGGAATGAAGTTATTTCTAGGAATTCTTGTCATACCATGTTTTGCTGAGCGCTAGGTATGATTGTCAGTCCTATACAAAATAATTACTAGAGAGCAACTTCTATGTTGGAATAACAAAGAGATTCCTCAACAGGAAGCTTGATTAATTCTCAAGGCAACAAAATGTGAATCTGTACCAACACTTGTTTAGATATTATGTGATCCTACCTAGCTAGAATGAAGGGGGTGGGGCATGAAGTTATTTCCAGGAGTTGGTGTCATACCCAGTTTAGCTCAGCTCTAGGTATGATTGCCATTAATACACAAACTTATTGATACACAGCGACTAGCAACGTGGAGTCAGAAAGTCCCTGCTAAAATGAACATGCCCTTCATTCTGAAGGCCCAAAACGGGAATCCTTGCCAAAACTTTTTTTTGTATTGTGTGATCCATCCTAGCTGGATGGAAGGGAGATGGGGCATGAAGCCATTTTCAGGAATGGGTGCTACTTGGTTTGGCTCAGCTCCAGTCTGGATTACCAGTTCTACACAAACCTGTTGATAGACCTACCCTGACAAGCCAGGATCAGAACATTGCCTTCTGAAAGGCATGTGAGATTCCATCACAATGGCCCTAAATGATATCATGTTCTTAACCTGGTTTAGGTGTGTGTTCCTTATGAGATGGAAGGGAGCGATGTCAGGCACAAATATATTTCCAGGAATAAACATCATACTCAAATTCACTCAGCTCTACATATGATTGCTACTCTTATAGAAACTTGCTGCAAGAAACCTAATTGGAACATGGAATCAGCAATCGCTTTCTCAAAGGAAGGTGGGATTCCTGCTGAATGCCCAAATGGGAATCTGTGACACATATTTTTTAGGTATCATGTGATCCATACTAGCTGGAAGAAAGGGAGATAGGGAATGAAGTTATTTTTAAGAATTGGTGGTATACATGGTTTGGCTCTCTTCCATTTTGGATTGCCAATCTTATACAAACCAGTTGCCAGACCTTATCTGAGAAGCCAGGATCAGAACATTGCCTTCTTTAATTCATGTGAGATTCCTTCTCAAAGGCCGTAAATATCATCATGTTCTAAACCTGGTTTAGGTGTCTGCTCCTTACGAGATGGAAGGGAGAGGGATCAGGAACAAAGTTTTTTCCTCTAATGGGTGTCATGCCCAGTTTACCTTAGTGCTAGGTATGATTGCCAGTCCTATACAAAGTTGATGCTAGACAGCAACTTGCAACTTGGAATCAGAAAGTGCCTGCTCAAAGGAAATTGCGATTTCTTCTGCTGGCCCCAAAAGGGAATCAGTGCCAAAACTGGTTTAGGTATTATGTGATCCTTACTAGCTGGAAGGAAGGGAGATGGGGCAAGAAGTTATTTCTAGGACTTGGTGTCATACCCAGAGTAGCTCAGCTCTAGGTATGATTGCCATTCCTATACAAACTTGTTGCTACACAGCGACTTGAAACTTGGATTCAGAAACTGCCTGTTCAAAGTAATGTGCGTTCCTTCTGAACGCCCAGAACCAGAATATGAGCCAAATTTGATTTGGTATTATGTGATCTTTACTAGCTGGGAGGAAGGGAAATGGGGCATGAACACATTTTCAGGAATGGGTGCTGTACATTGTTTTGTTCAGCTACAATCTGGATTGTGAATCTTATACAAACCTGTTGATAGACCAGCCCTGATACACTCTGATCAGAACACTGCCTTCTGAAAGGCACGTGAGATTCCTTCTCTATGTCCCTAAATGGCATGATGCACTTAACCTGGTTTGGGTGTGTGATTCTTACGTGATGGAATGGAGAGAGGTCAGGCACAAAGTTATTTCCACAAATGGGTCTCATACCCAGTTTAGCTCAGCTCTATGTATGACTGCCACTCCTATAGAGATTTGCTGTTAAACTGCTAACTGGGACATGGAATCAGAAATTGCCTTCTCAACGGAAGGTGTGATCTCTTCTGAAAACCCAAATTTGTCATCTTTGCCAAAACATGTTTACGTATTATGCGATCCTTACTAACTGGAAGGAAGGGAGATGGGGGATGAAGGTATTTCGAGGAGTTGGTCTCATACACAGTTTACCTCAGCTCTAGGAATCATTGCCAGTCCTCAAAGGAATGTGCAAATTCTTCTCAAGGCCCCAACCAAAATCCATGCCAAATCTTCTTTAGGTATTTTGTGATAATTTCTACCTGGAAAGAAGAGAGATGTGGAATGAAGTTGTGTCCAGGATTGTTGTCATACCCAGGTTACCTCAGCTCTAGTAATCACTGCCAGTCCTATACAAACTTGTTGTTAGACAACAACTTACACCTTGGAATCAGAAAATGCTTCCTCAAAGGAACATGCTATTTCTTCTCAAGGCCCCAAACAGAAATCTTTGCCGAAACTTCTTTAGGTATTATGTGAACATTAGTGGCTTGAAAGAAGAAAAAGATGGCATTAAGTTATGTTCATTAATGTGTGTTATACATTGTTTGGCTCGGTTCCACTCAAGATTGCCAGTCCTATACAAACCTAGTCCCAGACATGCACTTATAAGCCGGTATCAGAACACTGCCCTCTGAAAGGCATGAGTGTATCATTATAAATGTCGGTAAATGGCATCATGTTGTAAACCTGGTTTAGGTGTGTCATCCTTATGAGATTAAAGGGAGAGGCAACATGCACAGGGTTATTTTCAGGAATAGGTGTCATACCCAGTTTAGCTCAGCACTAGGTATGATTGCCAGAACTATACAAAATTTTTGCTAGACAGCAACTTGCAACTTGGGATCAGAAAGTGCCTGCTCGAAGGAACGTGCAATTTATTTTAAAGGCTGCAAAGAGAAATCTGTGCCAATACTACTTTAGGTATTTTGTCATCATTTCTAGCTAGAAAGAAGGGAGATGTGGCTTGAATTTATTTTCAAGTGTTGGTGTCATATCGAGTTTAGCTCAGCTCTAGGTTTGATGGCCGTTCCTATACAAACTTGTTGCTACACAGCGACTTGCATCTTGGAATCAGAAAGTGCCTGCTAAAAGGAACGTGTGATTCCTTCTGAAGGCCAAACGAGAATGTGTGCGAAAACTTGTTTTGGTATTATGTGATCCTTACTAACTGGTAGGATGGGAGAAGTGGCATAAAACCGTTTTCAGGAATGGGTGCGATACTTGGTTTGCCTTAACTCCACTCTCGATTGCCACTAATATACAAACCTGTTGATAGACCTGCCCTTAAATCCGGGATCAGAACACTGTCTTCTGAAAGGCATGTGAGGTTCCTTCTCAATGGCCTTAATTCTCAACTTGTGCTAAATCTGGGTTAGGTCTGTGATCCTTATGAGATGGTAGGGAGAGAGATCAGGCAGAAAGCTATTTCTAGGTCTGCATGTCATACCCAGTTTAGCTTGGCTCCATGTGTAATTGCCAGTTCTATAGCAATTTCTTTTTAGACAATGACTTGGAACTTGGAATCATAAAGTGCCTTATCAAAGGAACACAAGATTCCTGTGAATGTCCAAAATGGCAATCTGAGCCAAAAGTTGTTGAGGTGTTATATGATCCTAACTACGTGGCTGGAATGGAGATGGGGTATGAAGTTATTTCCAGGAATTCGCTCTATACATGGTTTATCTCAGATACATTCTGGATTGCCATTCCTATACAAAGCTAGTCCCAGACGTGCACGGAGAACCCGGCATCAGATCGCTGCCTTCAGAAAGGCATGAGAGACTGCTTCTCAAGGTTCGTAAATGGCATCAAGTTCTAAACCTGGTTTAGGTTTGTGATCCTTACGAGATGGAAGGGGGAGGGATCAGGCACAAAGTTTTTTCCAGGAATGGGTTTCATACCCAGATTAGGTCAGTGCTAGGTTTGATTGCCAGTCCTATACAAAATTGTTGCTAGACAGCAACTTGGAACGTGGAATAAGATGTGGCATGAAGTAATTTCCATGAGTTGGTGTCATACCCAGGTTAGCTCGGCTCTTGGTATGATTGCTTTTCCTATACAAACATGTAGCTATACAACGACTTGCAACTCGGAATCTGAAAGTGCCTGCTCAAAGGATCATGCAAAACCTTCTGAAGTCCCAAAATGGGAGTCTGTGCAAAAACTTGTTTAGCTAATATGTGATCCTTATTAGCTTTAAGGAAGGGAGATAAGGCATGAAGATTTTTTCACGAAAGTGTGCTATACATGCTTTCGTTCAGCCCCCCTCTGGATTGTCAATCCTATACAAAACTGTTGTCATACCTCCCCTGAGAAGCCCGGATCAGAACAGTGCCTTCTGAAAGGTATGTGAGATTCCTTCCCAAAGGTCGTAAATATCATCATGTTCTAAACCTGGTTTAAGAGTGTGATCCTTATGACATGGAAGGGAGAGAGATCAGGCAGAATGTTATTTCCTGGAATGGTGTCATAGCTAGTTTAGCTCGCCTCTAGGTATGATTGTATGTGCTATAGAAACTTCTTCCTAGACACCGACTTGTAACTTTGAAGCACAAAGTGCCTTAACAAGGAACATGATATTTCTTTTGAAGGTCCAAAACGGGAACCTGTGCTAAAAATTGTTTAGATATTATGTGAACATAACAACATGGAAGGAAGGGACATGGGGCATGAAGTTATTTCCATGAATGTGTGCTATATATGGTTTGGCCAGCTCCACTCTGGGATGCAAGTCCTATACAAACCAAGTCCAAGACATGCACTGGGTACACGGAATTAGAAGACAGCCTTTTGAAAGTCATGAGAGAATCCTTCTCAAGGGCCATGAATGGCATCAAGTTTTAAACGTGGTTTAGGTTTGTGATCCCTACAAAATGGAATGTAGTAGGATCAGGCACAATGTTTTTTCCAGGAATGGATGTCATAGCCAGATTAGCTCAGTGCTAGGTATCATTGCCACTCCTATATATACATCTTGTTAGACAGCAACATGTAAGTTGGAATCAGAAAGTGCTTTCTCAAAGGAACGTGCAATATCTTCTCAAGGCCGCAAACAGAAATTTGTGCCAAACATTCTTTAGGTATTATGTGTTCCTTAGTAGCTGGAAAGAAGGGAGTTGTGGCATGAAGTTATTTCTCAGGATTTGGTGTCCTACCCTCTTTAGCTCAGCTCTAGGTATGATTGTGATTCTTATACAAACTTGTTGCTGCACAGTGACTTGCACCTTGGAATCAGAAAGTGGCTGCTCAAAGGAACATGTGACTCCTTGTGAAGACCCAAAAGGGGAACCTGTGGCAAAACTTGTTTTGGTATTATGTGATCCTTTCTATCTTGAAGGAAGAGAGACGTGGCATGAAGCCTTTTTCAGGAATGTGTCGTATACTTGGTTTTTCTCAGCTCCATTCTGGATTGTCACTACTATGCAAACCTGTTGATAGACCTGCCCTGACAAACCGGGACCAAAACACTGTCTTCAGAGGGGCATGTGAGAGTCCTTCTCAACGGCCCTAAATGTCATCCTGTTCTTAACCTGGTTTATGTGTGTGAACTTTACGAGATGGAAGAGAGAGTTTGGGAACAAAGTTATTTCCAGGAATGGGTGGCACACCCAGTTTAGCTCAGCTCTAGGTATGATTGCTATTCCTAATGAAACTTGCTGCTAGACAGCTACTTGCAACATGGAATCAGAAATTGCCTTCTCAAAGGAAGGTGTGACTCCTTCTGAAAGCCTAAAATGTAAATCAGTGCCAAAGCTTGTTAAGGGATTATGTGATCCTTACCAGCTTGTAGGAAGGGAAATTGAGAAAGAACTTATTTTCAAGAATGGGTGCTATACATGGTTTGGCACAGCTCCAATTTTGATTGCTAATCCTATATACACCTCTTGCCCGACCTGACCTTACAGCCATGATCAGAACACTGTCTTCTGAAAGGCATGTGGGATTCCTTCACAATGGCCTTAAATATCATCGTGTTCTAACCCTGTTTTTGGTATGTGATCCGTATGAGATGGAAGGGAGAGAGCAGGCAGAAAGTTATTTCCAGGAAATGATGTCATACCCAGTTTAGCTCGGTTGAAGGTGTGATTGCCAGTCCCATAGAACCTTCTTTATTGACACCAACTTGAAGCTTGAATCAGAAAATGATTTATCAAAAGACCAGGAGATTCTTTGTGAAGGTCCAAAACGTGAATCTATGCCAAAACTTGTTTAGGTATTGGGTGATTCTAACTAGCTGGAAGGAAGTGAGATGGGGCATGAAGTTATTTCCAGGAATGGGTGCTATACATGTTTTGGCTCAGATTCACTCTGGTTTGCTAGTCCTATAAAAACCTAGTCTAAGACCTGCATTGACAAACCTGCATCAGAACACTGCTTTCTGAAAGGGATGAGTGAATCCTAATCAAAGGCCGTTAATGGCATCATGTTCTAAATCTGGTTCAGGTGTGTGATCCTTACAAGATTTAAGGGAGAGAGATCAGGGCAAAGTCTTTTCCAGGAATGGGTGTCATATCCAGTTTAGCTCAGCGCTAGGTGTGATTGCCACTCATATACAGAATTGTTGCTATACAGCAACTTGCAATTTGGAATAAGAAAGTGCTTCCTCAAAAGAACGTGTAATTCCTTCTCAAGGCCCCCAAATGGAAATCAGTGCCAAAACTTGTTTAGATATTATGTGATCCTTACTAGCTGGAAGTAAGGGAGATGTGGCATGAGGTTATATTCAAGAGATGGTGTCATACCCAGTTTAGCTCAGCTCTAGGTATGATTGCCTTTCCTATACAAACTTGTTGCTAGACAGCGAACTGCAACATGGAATCAGAAAGTGCCTGCTCAAAGGACCGTGTGATTACTTCTGAAGGCCAAAAACGAGAATCTGTGCCAAAACTTATTTTGGTATTATGTGATCCTTACTAGCTAGAAGGAAGGGAGATGTGGCATGAAGCCATTTTCAGGACTGGGTGCTAAACTTGGTTTGGCTTAGCTCCACTCTGGATTGCCAATCCTATACAAACCTCTTCATAGACCTGCCCTGATATGCCAGGATCAGAAAACAGCTTTCTGAAAGGCATGTGAGATTCCTTCTCTATGGTGCTAAATTCCATCCTGTTCCTGACCTGGTTTAGGTGTGTGATCCTTACAACATGGAAGGGAGAGAGGTCCATCACAAAGTTATTTCCAGGAAAGATGTCATACCCAGTTTCACTCAGCTCTAGGTATGATCACCACTCCTCTAGAAACTTGCTGCTAGACAGCTACTTGGAACATGTAATCAGAAATTGCCTTCTCAGAGGAAGGTGATTGCTTCTGAAAGCCCAAAATGGGAATCTGTGCCAAAACTTGTTTAGTTATTATGAGATCCGACTAGCTGGAAGGAAGGTATATGGGGCATGAAGTTATTTCCAGGAATTGTTGCAACTCATGGTTTGTTTACTCCATACTGGATTGCCATTCCTCTTCAAACTTATTCCCAGACATGCGCTGACAAGCTGGCAACAGAACACTGCCTTCTGAAAGTCATGAGAGAATCCTTCTCAAGGGCCGTAAATGGCATCATGTTTTAAACCTGGTTTAGGGGTGTGATCGATACGAGATGGATGGGAGAAGGATCAGGTACAAAGATTTTTTCCTGGAATGGTTGTGTCAGGAGAAAGGGAGAATCTCCCTCTGCCCTTTTCCTTGAGGTTCTTATGGCTGGCCAAAAAATTAACATGACAAGGTAGCAGAAGAAAATAATATGAAGTTTAATAACATGTATACATGGGAGGAACTCAGAAATGAGCAATTCGTCCCTCTGTCTAAGCTGCTTGCTCAACTATTTGGCGAAAGGTGAGGAAGTTGTTGGGGGTGGCTAGTGGTCTGGGACTTCAGAAGGCAAGAAGACAATTCTTTTCAGGGTCAACTATAGATATTGTGGTCAGTGAGAGAGAGAGTTTTTGATAAAAGGGGCTTGGTGCCTTTCCTATTGTTACCTGCATCCCAAATTCTCTTTACGGCCATCATGATAATAACAGCTTCCTGAAACAGATCTTTTGTTTAAATACTTTAGGCAGCTTGGGAGGGGAATCTCACATATTCTTCCAGAGTCCTCTAAGTCCTTATTGTCTTCAGCTCGAAATCATCCACATACACGTGTGGTGCCTTCTGGGTTATCTTGCCCTGAGCACCATTAGGTGTCATACTCAGTTTAGCTCAGCGCTAGGTTTGATTGCTAGTCCTATACAAAATTGTTGCTAGACAGCAACTTGCAACTTGGAATAAGAAAGTGCTTCCTCAAAGGAAAGTGCGATTTCTTCTCAAGACCCCAAAATAGGAATCTGTGTCATAACTTGTTTAAGTATTATGTGATCATTACTCGCAGGAAGGAAGGGAGATGAGGCATGAAGTTGTTTCCAGGAGTTGGTGTCACACACATTTTAGCTCAGCTCTAGGAATCATTGACAATCCTGTACAAACTTGTTTCTAGGCAGCAACTTGCAACACGGAAACAGAAAGTGCTTCTTCAAAGGAACGTGCAATTTCTTCTCAAGGCCCCAAACAGAACTCTGTGCCAAAACATCTTTAGGTATTATGTGATCTTAATTAGCTGGAAGGAATGGAGGTGCGGTAAGATGTTATTTCCAGGAATGGGTGCTATACATGGTTTGGCTTAGCCCCACTCTGTATTGCCAGTCCTATACAACCCTAGACCCTGACATGCACTGAAAGCCAGCCTCAGAACAATGCCTTCTGAATTGCATGAGAGAATCCTTCACAAGGGCCGTAAATGGCAACATGTTCTAAAGCTGTTTTACGTGTGTGATCCTTAGGAGATGGAAGGGAGAGGGATCAGGCACAATGATTTTTCCAGGAATGGGTGTTTAGCTAAGGGCTAGGTATGATTGCCAGTCCTATACAAAATTTTTCCTAGACAGCAACATGCAACATGGAACAAGAAAGTGCTTCCACAACAGAGTGTGCAATTTCTTCACAAGGCACCAAAATGTGAATGGGTGCCAAAACTTCTTAGGCATTATGTGATCCTTAATAGGTGGAAGGAAGGGAGATGAGGCATGAAGACATTTTCAAGAATGGGTGCTATACATGGTTTGGCTAGCTCCCCTCTGGACTGCCAGTGCCCTACATACCTACTCCTGTCATGCACAGACAAGCCGGCATCAGTACACTACCTTATGAAAGGCATGAGTGATTCCTTTTCAAGGGTCATAAATGGCAACATGTTCTAGACCTGGTTTAGGTGTGTGATCCTTGCAAGATATCAGGCCAAAATTTATATACCAGGAATTGGCATCATACCCAGTTGAGCTCTGCTCTAGGTATAATTGCAAATCCTATATAAACTTCTTTCTCGACACGGACTTGGAACTTGGAATCAGAGTGTCTTATCAAAGGAACATGTGATTACTTGTGAACATCCAAAATGGGAAGCTGTGTTAAAACTTCTTTATGTATTATGAGATCCTTAATATCTTGAATGAATGGAGATGGGGCATGTAGTTATATACAGGAGTCTGTGTAATAGCCAGTTTAGCTCAGCTCTAGGAATCATTGCCAGTCCTATACAAAGTTGTTGCTATGCAGCAAGTTTGAACCTGGTATAAGAAAGTCCTTCCTCAAAGGAACGTGCAATTTCTTCTCAAGGCCCCAAACCCAAATCTGTGCCAAAACTTGTTTTGGAATTATGTGATCCTTACTAGCTGGGAGGAAGTGAGATGGGGCATGAAGCCATTTTCAGGAATTGGTTTTATACATGGTTTGCCTCAGCTCCACTCTGGATCGCCAGTCCTATACGAAACTGTTGCTAGACCTCCCCTGACGGGCCAGGATCAGAACAATGCCTTCGGAATGACAATGAGATTCCTTCTCAATGGCCCTAAATGGCCTCAATTCTTAACCTGGTTTAGGTGAATGATCCTTATGAGATGGAAGGGAGAGAGGGCAGGCACAATGTTATTTCAAGGAATGGGTGTCACACCCAGTTTAGCTCAGCTCTAGATATGATTGCCACTCCTATAGAAACTACTTACAAGACAGCTACCTGGAACATGGAATCAGAAATTGCCTTCTCAAAGGAAGTTGTGATTCCTTCTGATAGCACAAAATGGGAATCTGTGCCAAATCTTGTTTAGTTGTTATGAGATCCTTACTAGCTAGAAGGAAGGGTGATGGGGCATGAAGTCATTTTTAGGAACGGGTGCTATACATTCTTTGTCTCAGCTCCTCTCTGGATTGCCAATCCTATACAAACCTGTTGCCAGACTTGCCATGAGAAACCAGGAACAAAACACTGCCTTCTGAATGGTGTGTGAGATTCCTTCTTAATGGCCGTAAATATCATCATGTTCTAAACCTGGTTTAGTTGTGTGATCCTTACAAGATGGAAGGGAGAGAGATCAGGCAGAAAGTTATTTCCAGGAATGGGTGCCATACCCAATTTATCTCGGCTCAAGGTATGATTGACAGTCCTATAGAAGCTTCTTTCCAGATACCGACATGGAACTTGGAATCAGAATATGCCTTATGAAAGGAACTTGGGATTCCTTGTGAAACTCCAAAACGGGAATCTGTGCCAAAACTTGTTTACGTATTATGTCATCCTTACTAGCTAGAAGGAAGTAATATGGGGCCTGAAGTTATTTTCAGGAGTTCGTGTCATTCCCAGATTAGCTCAGCTCTAGTTATGACTGCCATTTCTATACAAACTTATTGCTACACAGGGACTTGCAACTTGGAATCAGAAAGTGCCTGCTCAAAGGAATGTGTGATTCCTTCTGAAGGTCCAAAATGGGAATCTGTGCCAAAACCTGTTTAGGTATTATGTGACGCTTACTAGCTGGAAGGTAGGGATATGGGGCCTGAACTTATTTGCATGAGTTGGTCTCATAGCCAGATTAGCTCAGCTCTAGGAATCATTTCCAGTCCTATACAAACTTGTTGCTAGATAGCGACTTGCAACATGTAATCAGAAATTGCTTCCTCAAGGGAACGTGCAATTTCTTCTCAAGGCCGCAAACAGAAATCTGTGTCAAAACTTCTTTAGTTATTATGTGATCCTTACTAGCTTGGAAGAAGGGTGATATGGTATGAAGTTATTTCCAGGATTTGGTGTCAAACCCAGTTTCGATCGGCTCTAGGTATGATTGCCAGTCCTATAGAGACTTCTTTCTAGACACTGTTTGGAACTTCAAATCAGAGAGTGCCTTATCAAAGGAACATGTGAATCCTTGTGAAGGTCCAATACGGTAATCTATGCCAAATCTTGTTTAGATATTATGTGATCCTTACTAGCTGGAAGGAAGTGAGATGGTTAATGAAGTTATTTCCAGGAATGGTTGGTATACATGGTTTGGCTCAACTCCCGTCTGGATTACCAATCCTATACAGACCTAGGCCCAGACACACACTGAAATGCTGGCATCAGAAAACAGACTTCTGAAAGGCATGTGAGATTCCTTCTCAACGGCCCTAAATGGCATCATGTTATTAATCTGTTTTAGTAGTGTGATCCTTACGAGATTGAAGGGAGAGTTGATAGGCACAAAGATTTTTCCAGGAATGGGTGTCATATCCAGTTTAGCTCATCTCTAGAGCATCATGTTCTTAACAAGACAGGTTAGCAGAAGAAAATAATACCAAGTTTAATAACGTGTACACATGGGAGAAACTTAGAAATGAGCAACACATTCCTCTGTCTAAGCTGCTTGCTTAAGTATTGTGGCTAAAGGTGAGGAAGGTTTTGGGGGTGAGTAGTGGTCTGGAACTTCAGAAGGCAAGGAGACAATTCTTTTAAGGCTCATCTATAGATAATGTAGTCAGGGAGAGATAGAGTTCTTTGATAAAGTGTGCTTGGTGCGTTTCCTATTGTACCTCAATCCCACAATATTTTTACAGCCATCATGATAATAAATCCTTCCTGAAACAGATCTTTTGTTTTAAATACTTTAGGTAGGTTGGGGGGAGAAATTTAAATATTCTTCCTGAGTCCTCTGAGTCCTTAATACCTTCATCTCAAAATAATCCACATACCAGAGTGGTGCCTCCTGAGGTAGTTTGACCTGAGCACCATCAGGTGTCATACACAGTTTAGCTCAGTGTTAGGTATGATTAGCAATCCTATACAAAATATTTGATAGACAGCAACTTGCAACTTGGAATAAGATAATGCTTCCTGAAAGAAACATGAAATTTCTTCTCAAGGCCCCCAAATGGGAATCTGTGCCAAACTTGCTTAGGTATTATGTGATCCTTACTGGCTGGAAAGAAGTGAGATATGGTAAGAATTTATTTCCAGTAGTTGGTGCCATACCTAGATCAACTTAGCTCTAGGTATGATTGCCATTCCTATACAAACTTCTTGCTAAACAGCCACTTGCTACTTGGAATCAGAAAGTGCCTGTGTAAAGGAAAGTGAGAATCCTTCTGAAGGCCCCAAACGGAAAGCTGTGCCAAAACATGTTTTGGTATTGTGTGA
>CM053518.1:2213604-2280428 GCA_028646465.1 Rhinoceros unicornis
TTTTTTCAAGGAATGGGTCTCATACCCAGTTTAGCTCAGCGCTGGGTATGATTGCTAGTACTATACAAACTTGTTGTTAGGCAGTGAATTGCAACTTGGAATAAGAATGTGCTTCCTCAAGGGAACATGAGATTTATTCTCAAGTACCAAAAATGGAAATCTGTGCCAAAACTTTTTTATGTAGGATGTGATCCTTACTAGCTAGAAGATAGGGAAAGGGGGCATGAATTTATTTCCAGGAGTTGGTGTCATACCCAGTTTAGCTCAGCTCTAGGAATCATTGACAGTCCTATACTAACTTGTTCCTAGACACTAACTTGCAACTTGGAATCAGTAAATTATTCCTCAATGGAACCTCCAATTTCTTCTCAAGGTTCCAAACAAAATTCTGTCCCAAAACTTCTTTAGCTATTATTTGATCCTTTCCATCTGGAAAGAAGTGAGGTGTGGCATGAAGTTATTTCCAGCATTTGGTGTCATAGCAAGTTTAGCACAGCTCTAGGTATGATTGCCATTACTATACAAACTTTTTGCCACACAGCAACTTGCAACTTGGAATCAGAATGTGCCTACTCCAAGGAAAGTGTGATTCCTTCTGTAGGCCCAAAACGGGAAGCGTTGCCAAAATGTGTTTTGGTATTATGTGATTCTTTCTAGGTAAGAGGATGGGAGATGTGGCATGAAGCTATTTTCAGGAATGGGTGCTATACTTGTTTTCGCTCAGTGCCACTCTGGATTGCCAGTCCTATACAAACCTGTTGCTAGACCTGCCCTGACAATCCAGGATCAGAACACTGCTTTCTGAAAGTTAGGTGAGATTCCTTTTCAATGGCACTGAATTGCATCGTGTTTTGATCTGTTTTATATTCGTGCACCTTACAAGATTGAAGGGAGAGACGTCAGGCAAAAAGTTACTTTCTGGAATGGGTGTCATACCAGTTTAGCACAGCTCTAGATATGATTGCCACACCTATTTTAACTGGCTGCTAGACAGCTACTTGGAACATGGAATCAGAAATTGCCTTCTCAGAAGAAGGTGTGATTCCATCTGAATGCCCAAAATGTGTATCTGTGCCAAAAATTGTGTAGGTATTAAGTGATGCTTACTAGGTGGAAGGAAGTGAGATGGTACATGAAGGTATTTTCAGGAATGGGTGCTATATATGGTTTGGCTTAGCTCCCATCTGGATTGCCAATCCTATACAAACCTGTTGTCAGACCTGCCCTGAGAAGCCACGATCAGAACACCGCCTTCTGAAAGGCATGTGAGATTCCTACTCAATGGCCGTAAATATCATCATGTTCTAAACATGGTGTAGGTGTGTGATCCTTATGAGATGGAATAGAGAGAGATCTGGCAGAAATTTATTTCTGTGAATAGGTGTCATACACAGTTTAGCTCGACAATAAGTAAGATTGCCATTCCTATAGAAACTTCTTTCTAGTCACCAAATTGGAACTTGGAATCAGAAAGTGCCGTATCAAGGAACATGAGATTCATTGTGAAGGTCCCAAATGGGAATCAGTGCCAAAACTTGTGTAGGTATTATGTGATCCTTACTAGCTGGAAGTAAGGGAGTTGGGGCCTGAAGTTATTTCTCGGAGTTGGGGGCATACCTATTTTAGCTCAGCCTTGGGATTCACTGTCAGTCCTATGGAAACTTGTTGTCAAACAGCAACTGGCAACATGGAATCAGAATGTGCTTCCACAAAGGAACGTGCTATTTTTTCTAAAGGCCCCAAAATGCGAATCTGTACCAAAAAATTTTTAGGAATTATGTCAGCCTTACTAGCTGGAAGTCAGGAAGATGGGGTATGAAGTTATTTCCAGAAGTTTGTGTCATACCCATTTAAGTTCAGCTCTGTGAATCATTGTCAGTCCTATACAAACTGTTGCTGGCCAGCAACATGCAACGTGGAATCAGAAAGTGCTTCCTCAAAGGAACGTGCAATTTCTTCTCAAGGCCACAAACATTAATCTGTGCCAAAACAAATTTAGGTATTATGTGATCCTTATTAGCTGGAGTAACGGAGTTAGGGCATGAAGTTATTTTTAGGAGTTGGTGACATACCCAGTTTAGCTCTTCTTTGGGAATCATTGCAAGTCCTATACAAACTTGTTACTAGACTGCAACTTGCAACTTGGAATCAGAAATTGCTTCCTCAATGCAACATGCTATTTGTTCTCAAGACCCAAATATGGGAATCTGTGCCAAAACTTGTTGAGGTATTATGAGATCATTACTAGCTGGAAGTAAGGGAGATAGGACATGAAGTTATTTTCAGGTATTGTTAATATTCATGGTTTGGCTCAGCTCCATTCTGGATTACCAATCGTATACACACCTGTTGCCAAACTTGCCCTGAGAACCCAGCATCAGAACACGGCCTTCTTAAAGGCATGTGTGATTTCTTCTCAATGGCCTTAAATATCATCATGCTCAAAACCTGATTTTGGTGTAATATCTTTACTAGGTGGAAGTAAGGGAGATTGCGTATGAAGTTATTTCCAAGAATGGGTGTCATACCCAGTTTAGAACAGCTCTGAGTATCATTGCCTGTCCTATACAAACTTGTTGCTAGACAGCAACTTGCAAATTGGAAACAGATGCAACTTGGAATAAGGAAGAGTTTCCTCAAAGTAACAGGCAAACAATTCTCAAGTCCCAAAATATTAATCTGTGCCAAAATTACTTTAGGTATTATGTGATCCTTTATAGCTGGAAAAAAGGGAGAAGTGACATGAAATTATTTCCTGTTTTTGGTGAGATACCAAGTTTACCTGAGCTCTGGGACTCGTTGCGAGTCCTTTACAAGCTTCTTGCTAGACAGCAATTTACAACTTGTTATAAGAAATTCCTTCCTCAAAAGAACGTGCTATTTCTTCTCAAGGCCCTAATATGGCAATCTGATCCAAAACTTGTTTAGTTATTATGTGATCCTTACTAGCTGGAAGTAAGGGAGATGTGGCATGAAGTTATTTTTGGGAAAGTGTAATATCCATGGTTTGTGTCAGCTCCACTCTTGGTTGCTAATCCTATACAAACCTGTTGCCAGACATGCCCTGGGAATCTAGGATCAGAACACTGCCTTCAGAAGACAATGTGACATTCTTTCTCAACAGCTGTAAATATCATCATGTTCTAAACCTGATTTATGTGTGAGATCCTACTAGCTGAAAGCAAGGGAGATAGGGCATGACGTTATTTCCAGGAGTTGATGTCATACCCAGTTTAGCTCAGCTCTGGGAACCACTGGCAGTCCTAGGCAAACTAGTTGCTAGAAAGCAACCTGCAAATTGGACTCAGAAATTGCTTCCTCAAAGGAACATTCAATTTCTTCTCAAGGCCACAAACAATAATCTGTGCCAAAACATTCTTAGGTATTATGTGATCCCCACTCGTTGGAAGTAAGGGAGATATCTCATGAAGTTATTCCAGGAGTTGGTGTCTTACATAGTTTAGCTCAACTCTGGGATTCACTGTCAGTGCTATACTAACTTGTTGCTAGAGAGCAACTTGCAACTTGTAATAAGAAAATGTTTCCTCAAAGGAAGTGCAATTTCTTCTCAAGGCCCCAAACATTAATGTGTGCCAAAAGATCTTTTGGTATTATGTGATCCTTACTAGCTGGAAGAAAGGGAGATGGGGCACGAAGTTATTTTCAGGAATTGGTAAAATTCATGCTTTGGGTCAGCTCCACTCTGGATTGCCATTCCCATACAAACAAGTTGCCAGGCCTGCCCTGTGAATCCAGGATTCATACAATGCCTCCTGAAAGACGTGTGAGATTCCTTCTCAAGTGCTGTAAATATCATCATCTTCTAAACCTGGTTAGTTGTGTGGCCCTTACAAGCTGTAAGTAAGGGACATGGATTATGAATATATTTCCAGGCATGGTTGTCATATCCAGTTTAGATCAGCTCTGGGAATCATTGCCAGTCCTATAAAAACTTTTTGCTAGACAGCAACTTTCAAGTTGGAATCAGACTGTGCTTCCTCAAAGTACCTGCTATTTCTTCTCAAGGGCCCAAACATTAATCTGTGCCAAAATTCTTTAGATATTATGTGATCGTTAGTAGCTGGAAAGAAGGGAGAAGTGGCATGAAATTATTTCCAGGAGTTGTTGTCATACCAAATTTTGTTGAGTTCTGGTATTCATTGCCAGTCCTATACAAACTTGTTGCTCCACAGCAACTTGCAACTTGTAATCAGAAAGTGCTTCCTCAAATTACCACGCAATTTCTTCTCAAGGCTCCAAACATTAATCTGTGCCAAAACTTGTTTAGGTATTATGTTATCCTTATTAGCTGTAAGTAAAGGAGATGGGGTAAGAAATTATTTCCAGGAGTTCGTGTCATTCCCGGTTTAGGTCAGCTGTGGGAATCATTGCCAGTACTATACAAATTTATTGCTAGACAGCAACTTGAAACTTGTAATAAGAAAATCCTTTCTCAAAGGAACATGCTATTTCTGCTCCAGGCCCCAAAATGGCAATCGGTGCCAAATCTTGTTTATGTTTTATGTGATCCTTACTGGCTTGAATTAAAGGAGATAGGGCATGAAGTTATTTCCAGGAGTTGGTGTCATATGCAGTTTACCTCAGCTCTTTGGATCTTTGCAAGACCTATAATAACTTGTTGCTAGACAGCAACTTGCAACTTGTAATTAGATGCAACTTTCTTTCAGAAAGTGCTTCCTCAAAGGAACGTGCAATCACCTCTCAAGGTCCCAAACAGAAATCTGTGCCAAAACTTCATTAAGTATTATGTGAGCCTTAATACCTGGAAGAAAGGGAAAAGTGGCATGAAGTTACCTCCAGGATTTGGTGTCATAACAAGTTTAAATCAGTTGTGTGAATCATTGTGACCCCTATAAAACTTGTTCAGAGGTATCAACTTGCAATTTGCAATCAGAAAGTGTTTCCTCAAAGCAACGTGCCATTTCATCTAAAGCCCAAACATTAGTCTATGCCAAAACTTGTTAGGGAATTATGTGATCCTCACTAGATGGAAGTAATGGAGGTGGGGCATAAAGTTATTTTAAGGAATGGGTAACATTCATAGTTTGGATCAGCTCCACTCTGGATTTCCAATCCTATACAAACCTGTTGCCAGATATTCCCTGAGAAGCCAGGATCAGAAAACTGCCTTCTGAAGGTCATGTGAGATTCCTACTCAATGGCCGTAAATATCTTCATGTTCTAAACCTGGTTTAGGTGTGAAATCCTTACTAGCTGTAAGTTAGGGATATGGAGCATGAAGTTATTTCCAGGAATGGGTGTCATTCTCAGATTAGCTCAGCTCAGGAAAGTATTGCCAGTCCTATACAAACGTAGCTAGACAGCATCTTACAACTTATATTCAGAAAGTTCTTCCTCAAAGGAACGTGCTATTTCTTCTCAAGTCTCCAAAATGGGAATCTGTGCCAAAACTTGTTTCGGTATTATGTTGTGCTTACTAGTTGGAAGTAAGGGAGATGGGGAAAGAAGTTATTTTCAGGAATTGGTATCATAACCAGTTTAGCTCTGCTCTGGGAATCATTGACAGTCCTAAACAAACTTGTTGGTAGACAGGAACTTGCGACTTGTAATCAGAAAGTGCTTCCTCAGAGGAACGTGCAGTAACTTCTCAAGGCCCTAAACATTAATCTGTGCCGAAACTTGTTTATGTATTATGCGATCCTTACTAGCTGGAAGTAAGGGAGGTGGGGCATGAAGTCATTTCCTGGAGTTAGTGTCATACACATTTTTGCTCAGCTCATTGTATCATGTCCAATACAATACAAACTTGTTGCTAGATAGCAAAATGCAACTTGTAATAAGAAAGTGCTTACTCAAAAAACGTGTTATTTCTTCTCAAGGCCCCAAAATGGGAATCTGTGCCAAAACTTGTGTAGGTATTATGTGATCCTTACTAGCTGGAATTAAGGCAGCCGTGGCATGAGGTTATTTTCAGGAAGGGGTAATATTCATGATTTGTCTCAGCTCCACTCTGGATTGCCAATTCCACACAATCCTTTTGCCAGTCCTGCCCTGAGAAGCCAGGAGCAGAACACTGTCTTCTGAAAGGCATGTGAGAATCCTTCTCAACAGCAGTAAATATCATCATGTTCTAAACCTGGTTTAGGTGTGAGATCCTTACTAGCTGCAAGTAAGGGATGTGGGGCATGAATTCTTTCCAGGAATTGTTGTCATAACCAGTTTAGCTCAGCTCAGGTAATCATTGCCTATCAGTCCTATACAAACTTGTTTCTAGACAGCAACTTGCAACTTGGAATCAGAAAGTTCTTCCTCAAAGGAATGTGCAGTTACTTCTCAAGGCCAAACCATTAGTCTGTGCCAAATTTGTTTATGTGTTATATGATCCTTACTAGCTGCAAGTAAGGGAGCTGGGACAAGAAGTTATTTTCAGTAATGGGTAATAGTCATGGATTGGCTCAGCTACACTCTGGATTGCCAATTCTATACAAAACTGTTGCCGGAAATGCCCTGAGAAGCCAGGATCAGAAGACTGCTTTCTGAAAGGCATGTGAGATTTCTTCTCAATGGCCATGAATATCATCATATTTTAAACCTGGTTTAGGTGTGAGATCCTTACTAGCTGAAAAATAGGGAGATGGGGCATGAAGTTATTTCCAGTAATGGGTGTCATACCTAATTTATCTCAAATCTGGCAATCATTTCTTGTCCTATGCAAACTTGCTACTCTACAGCAACTTGCAACTTGGCATCAGAAAGTCTTTCTTCAAAGGAACAAGCAATTACTTCTCAAGTTCCCAAACATTAATCTGTGCCAAATCTTCTTTAGTTATTATGTCAACCTTACTAGCTGGGAGTAATGGAGAACGGGCTTGAAGTTATTGCCAGGAATGGGTAATAATCATGGTTTGTGTCAACTCAACCCTGGATTGCCAATCCTATACAAACATGTTGCCAGACCTGCCCTGAGATGCCAGGATCAGTACACTGCCTTCTGATAGGCATGTGAGATTCCTTCTAAACAGCTGTAAATATCATCATGTTCTAAAGCTGGTTTAGGTGTGAGATCCTTAATAGCAGGAAGTAAGGGAGATGGGGCATTAAGTTATTTTCAGGAATGGGTATTAATAATGGTTAGGCTCAACTCCACTTTGGATTGCAAATACTATCGAAACCTGTTGCCAGACGTGCCCTAAGAAGCCACGATCTGGACTCTGCCTTCTGAAAGGCGTCTGAGATTCCTTCCCAACCTCCGTAAATATCATCATGTTCTAAACCTGGTTTATGTTTCAGATCCTTACTAGCTGGAAGTAAGGGAGATATGGCATGAAGTTATTTCCAGGAATGGGTGTCATACCCAGTTTCACTCAGTTCAGACCTATACAAACCTGTTGCTAGACAGCAACTAGTAACTAGGAATCTTAAAGTGTTACCTCAAAGGAACAATAAATTTATTCTCAAGATCCTAAACATTAATCTGTGCCAAATCTTCTAGAGGTATTATGTGAACCTTATTAGCTGGAAGCAAGGGAGATGGGGCCTGAAGTTATTTCCAGGAATTGGTGTCATAGGCTGTTTAGCTCAGCTTTGGGAATCATTGCCATTCCTATACAAACGTTGCTAGACAGAAACTTGCAACTTGGAATCAGAAAGTGATTCCTGAAAGGGAAGTGCAATTTCTTCTAAAGGCCCAAAACATTAATCTGTGCAAAAACTACTTTATGTATTATGTCACCCTGAGAGATGGAAGTAAGGGAGATGGTGCATGAAGTTATTTCTTGGTGTTGGTGTCATACCCGGTTTAGCTCAGCTCTGGGGATCATTGTCACTCCTATGCAAACTTGTAACTAGACAGAAACTTGCAACTTAGAATCAGAAAATGCTTCCTCATAGGAACATTCTATTTCTTCTGAAGGATGCAAAATGGGTATTTGTGCCAAAACTTCTTAAGGTATTATGTCATCCTTACTAGATGCAAGTAATGGTTATGGAGCATGACGTTATTTCCAGGAGTTGGTGACATACCCAGAGTAGCTCTTCTCTGGGAATCATTGCCAGTCCTATGCAAACTTGTTAGTAGAGAGCAACTTGCAACTTGTAAAAAGAAATTGCTACCTCAAAGCAACGTGCTATTTATTCTCATGGCCCCAATAGGAGAACCTGTGCCAAATCTTGTTTAGGTATTATGTGATCATTACTAGGTGGAAGTAAGTGAGATGAGGCATGAAGGTATTTCCAGGAGTTTGTGTCATACCAAATTTTACTCCGCTCTGGGAATCCTTGCCAGTCCTATACAAACTTGTTGCTAGACAGCCATGTGCAATTTATAATCAGAAAGTGCTTCCTCAAAGGAACGTGCAATCTCTTCTCAAGGTCCCAAAGAGAAATATGTGCCAAAACTTCCTTAGGTAGTATGTGATCCTTAATAGCTGGAAAGAAGGGAGAAGAGGCATGAGGTTATTTCAACGACTTTTTGTCTTACCCAGTTAAGCTGAGCTCTGGGATTCATTGCCAGTCCTATATAAACTTGCTGCTAGACAGCAACTTGCCATTTGGAATCAGATGCAACTTGGAATCAGAAAGTGCTTCCTAAAAGGAACGTGCAATTTCTTCTAAAGGACCCAAACATTAATCTGTTTCAAAACTTCTTTAGGTATTATGTGATCCTTACTAGATTGATATAAGTGTGATGGAGCATGAAGTTATTTTCAGGAATGGGTAATATTCATAGTTTGGCCTAGCTCCACTCTGGATTGCAAATCCTATACAAACCTGCTGCCAGACCTTCCCTGTGAAGCCAAGATCAGAACACTGCCTCTGAAAAGCATTTGAGATTCCTTCTCAATGGCCGTAAATATCATCATGTTCTACACCTGGTTAGGTGTGAGATCCTTACTAGCTGAAAGTAAAGGAGTTGGCTCATGAAGTTATTTTCAGGAGTGGATGTTATACCAAGTTTAGCTCAGATCTGGGACTCATTGGATTCCTATGCAAACGTTGCTCAAGAGCAACTGGCAACTTGGAATCAGAAAGTGCTTCCTCAAGGGAACATGCAATTTCTTCTCAAGGCCCCAAACATTATTCTGTGCCAAATCTTCTATAGGTATTATGTGATCCTTACTAGCTGGAAGTAAGCGAGTTTGAGCATAAAGATATTTTCAGAAATGGGTAATATTCATGGTTGGGCCATCTCTACTCTGGATTGATAATACTATATAATCCTGTTGCCTGACCTGCCCTGAGAAGCCAGGATCAGAACACTGCCTTCTGAAAGTCATGTGAGGTTCCTTCTCAGCAGCCAAAATATCATGTTCTCATCCTGTTTAGGTGTGAGATCCTTAAAAGATAAAACTAAGGGAGATGGGGCATTAAGTTATTTACTGGAATGTGTGTCATACCCAATTTATGTCAGCTCTGGGAATCATTTCCAGTCCTATAAAAACGTGTTGCTAGACAGCAACATTCACCATGTAATAAGGAAGTACATTCTCAAAGGAACGTGAAATTACTTCTAAATGTGCCAAACGTTAATCTGTGCCAAAACTTCTGTAGGTATTATGTGATCCTTACTAGCTAGAAGTAAGGGTGATGGGGCATGAAGTTATTTCCAGGAGTTGGAGTCATACTCAGTTTTGCTCAGCTCTGGGAATCCTTGCCAGTCTTATGCAAACTTCTTGCTAGACAACAAGGTCCACCTTGGAATCAGAAAGTGCTTCCTTAAAGCAAAGTGCTATTTCTCCTCAAGGCCCCAAAATGGGAATCAGTGTCATAAATTAGTTATTATATGCACCTAACTAGCTGAAAGTAAGGGAGATGGGGCCTGAAGTGATTTCCAGGAGTTGGTGTCATACCCAGTTTAGCTCAGCTGTGGGTATCATTGCCAGTCCTATGCAAACTTGATGCTAGATAGCAACTTGCAACTTGTAATAATAAAGTGCTAGCTCAAAGCAAAGTGCTATTTCTTCTCAAGACCCCAAACATTAATCTGTGCCAAATCTTCTTTAGGTATTTTGTGCTCCTTACCAGCTGGAAGGAAGTCAGTTGGGGCAAGAAGTTATTTTCTGCAAACTGAAATTTTCATGGATTGGCTCCGCTCCACTCTGAATTGCCAATCCTATACAACCCTGTTGCCAGACGAGCCCTGAGAAACCTGGATCAGAATACTGCCTTCTGAAAGGCATGTGAGATTGCTTCTCAATGGCCATAAATATCATCATGTTCTAAACCTGATTTAGGTGTGTAATGCTACTAGATGGAAGTGTGAGACATCAGGCAGAATGTTATTTCCAGGAATGGGTGTCATACCCAGTCGATCTCAGACCTAGGTATGATTGCCAGTCCTATAGAAACTTCTTTCAAGACACTGACTATTAACTTGAAATCAGAATATGCCTTATCAAATTAACATGAGATTCCTTGTGAAGGTGCAAAATGGGATTCTGTGCAAAAACTTGTTTATGTATTATGTTATCCTTACTAGCTGGAAGTAATGGAGATGGGGCATGAAATTACTTCCAGGAGTTGATGTTGTATCCTGTTTAGCTCAGCTGTATGAATCATTGAGAGTCCTCTACAAACTTGTGGCTAGACAGCAACTTTCAACTGGTGGTCAGAAAGTGCTTCCTCAACGGTATGTTAAATTTCTTCTAAAGGCCTCACACATTAATCTGTGCCAAAACTTCTTTAGTTATTATGTGATCTTTAGTAGCTGGAAGCAAGGGAGATGGTGCATGATGTTGTTTCCAGAACTTTGAGTCATGCCCAGTTTACCTTAGCTCTGTGAATCATTTCCAGTCCTTTACAAACCATCCTAGACAGCAACATGCAACATAGAATGAGAGAATGCTTCCCCATAGGATCGGGCTATTTCTTCTCAGGGCCCCAAACATTAATCTGTGCCAAAACTTTTTCAGGTATTATGTGACCCTTACTATTAGAATGAAGGGAGATGGGGTAATAAATTATTTCAAGTTGTTGGTGTCATACCAACTTTATCTCAGCTCTCAGAATCAGTGCAAGTTGCTGTCTAGCAAGAATTTTGCATAGGACCAGCAATGACACCCAGATCTGAGCTAAACTGGGTATGACACCAACTCCTGGAATTCACTTCATGCCACATCTCCCTTGCTTCTAGCTAGTGAGGATCACATAATAGATAAACAAGTTTTGGCACAGATTCCCATTTTGTGGCCTAAAAATAAATTGCACGTTCCTTGAGGAAGCCCTTTCTGATTCCAAGTTTCAAGTTCCAGTCTAACAACAAGTTTCCACAGGACAGGAAATGATTCCCAGAGCTGAGCTAAACTGGCTATGACAACAATTCCAGGAAATATCTCCAGGTCCCGTCTCCTTTACTTCCAGCTAGTAAGGATCACATAATACCTAAACAAATTTTGGCACAGATTCCCATATGCGGCCTTGAGAAGAAATAGCACGTTGCTCTGAGGAAGCACTTTCTTTTTACAAGTTGCAATTTACTGTCTAGTAACAGGTTTGCATAGGACTGTCAATGATATCCAGAGCTGAGCTAAACTGTGTATGACACCAAATCCGGGAAACAGCTTCATACCACAAGTCCCTTACTTCCAGCTAGTAAGGATCACATTATACCTAAAGATGTTTTGTCACAGATTAATTTTTGGTGCCTTGAGAAGAAATTGTACATTCCTTTGAGGAATCACTTACTGATTCCATGTAGCAAGATGCTGTCTAGCATCAAGTTTGCATATGTCTGGCAATGATTCCCAGAGGTGAGCTAAACTGGGTATGTCACCAACTCCTAGAAATAACTTTATGACCCATCCACCTTACTTCCAGCTAGTAAGGATCACATAATTCCTAAACAAGATTTGGAACAGATTAATGTTTGGGGTTTTGAGAAGAAATAGCACATTGCCTTGATGAAGCACTTTCTGATTCCAAATTGAAAGTTGCAGTCTAGCAACAAGTTTGTACAGGACAGGCAATTATTTCCAGAGCTGAGATAACTGAGCATGAAAACTATTCTCAGAAATATCCTCATGATCCATCTCCCTTACTTTTATCTAGTGTGGAACTCACACCTAAACCAGGTTTAGCACATGATATTTATGGCCACTGAGAAGAAAAAACTCATGCCCTTAAGAAAGCAGTGTTCTGATCCTGTCTTATCTGGGCAGGTCTAGCAACACGTTTGTTTAGGATTAGCAATCCAGAGTGGTGCTGATCCAAACCATGAAAATTACCCATTCCTGAAAATAACTTCATGTCCCATATCCCTTACTTCCAGCTAGTAAGGATCACATAAAACCTAAAATAGTTTTGGCACAGTTTAATGTTTGGGGCTTTGAGAAGAAATTGCTCATTCCTTTGAGGAAGCACTTTCTGATTCCACGTTGCAAGTTGCTGTCTAGCAACAAGTTTGCATAGAACTGGCAATGATCCCGAATGATGAGCTAATCTTGGTATTACACCAACTCTTTTCAATAACTTCATGCCCCATCTCCCTTACTTCCAGCTAGTAAGGATCACACAATACCTAAACAAGTTTTTGAACAGATTAATGTGTCAGGTCTTCAGAAGAAATTGTACTTTTGTTTGAGGAAGCATTTTCTGTTTTCAAGTTGCAACTTGCTGTCTAGCAAATAGTTTGAATATGATTGGCAACAATTCCAAGTGCTGAGCTAAACTGGGTATGACACCAACTCAGGAAAATAACTTCGGGCACCATCTACCCTTAATTCCAGCTAGTAAGGATCTCACATCTAAACCAGGTTTAGAACTCTATGATATTTAATGCCATAGAAGGAATCTCACATGTCTTTCAGAAGGCAGTGTTCTGATCCCTGATTCTCAGGGCAAGTCTGGCTACAGGTTTGTATAGGATTGGCAATCCAGAGTGGAGCTGAGCCAATCCATGAATATTACCCATTCCTGAAAAAAACCTCATGCCCCTTTTCTCTTACGTCCAGCTAGTAAGGATCACATAACACCTGTAGATGTTTTTGCACAGATTAATGTTTGGGGCCTTGAGAAGAAATTTCACGTTCCTTTGAGGAAGCACTTTCTGAATCCAAGTTGTAAGTTGCTGTCTAGCCACAAGTTTGAATTGGACTGGTAATGATTCCAAGAGAGGAACTAAACTGAGTATGACAACAACTCCTGGAAATAACTTCATGCCCCATCTCCCTTACTTCCAGCTAACAAGGATCAAACAATACCCAAAGATATCTTGGCAAAAATTAATGTTCAGGGCCATGGGATGTAATTGCATTTTCCTTGAGGAAGTGTTTTTTGATTACAAGCGGTTCACTGCTGTCTAGCAACAAATATGTATAGGACTGGCAATGATTCCCAGATTTTAGCTGAACTGGCATGACACCAAATCCTAGAAACAACTTCATGCCCCATCTCCCTTATCACCAGCCAGTAAGAATCATATAATACCTAAAGAACTTCTGGCAAAGATTTATGTTTGGGGCCTTGAGAAGAAATTGAACATTCTTTTGAGGAAGCATTTTCTGATTCCAAGTTGAAAGTTCCTGTCTAGCAACAAGTTTGTATAGGACTGGCAATGATTCCCAGAGCTGATCTAAACTGGATAGGACACCATCTCCTGCAAATATCTTCATGCACCCTCTCCCATACTTCTAGCTACTGATGATCACATAATACCTAAAGAAGTTTTGACACAGGTTCATATTTTGGACCTTGAGAAGTAATTTCATGTCTCTTTGAAGACGCACTTTCTGATTCCAAGTTGCAAGTTGCTGTCTAGTGACAAATTCGTATAGGACTGGCAATGATTCGCAAAGCTGAGCTAATCTGAGTATGACACCCATTCCTGGAAATAAATTCATGCCCAATCCCCCTTGCTTTCAACTAGTAAGGGTCTCACACCTAAACCAGGTTTAAAAATGATATTTACAGCAATTGATAGGGAATCTCACATGCCCTTCAGAAGGTAGTGTTCTGCTCCTGGCTTTTCAGGGCAGGTCTGACTGCAGGTTTGCATAGGATTGGCAATCCAGAGTGCAGCTTGGAAAAACCATGAATATTACCCATTCCTGAACACAACTTCATGCCCTATCTCCCTTACTTCCAGCTAGTAAGGATTATTTTATACCTCAGGATGTTTTGGCACAGATTGATGTTTGTGACCTTGAGATGAAAATGCATGTTCCTTTGTGAAAGCATTTTATGATTGCAAGTTACAAGTTGCTGTCTAGCAAAAATTTTGTATAGCACTTGCAATCATACCTAGCGCTGAGCTAAACTGGTTATGACACCCATTAATGGAAAAAACTTTGTGCCTGATTCCTCTCCCTTCCATCTCATAAGAAGCACACACCTACACCAGGTTTAGAACATGATGCCATTTACAGACCTTGAGAAGGATTCTCTCATGTCTTTCAGATGGCATAGGTCTGATGCTGGCTTGTCAGGTCATTTCTTTCCCTAGGTTTATAAAGGGCTGATAATCCAGAGTGGGTTGAGCGAAACCATGTATGGCACCCATTCCTGGAAATAACTTCATGTCACATCTACTTTAATCCAGCTAGTTAGCATCACATAATACCTAGACAAGTTTTGGCACAGATTCCCGTTTTGCACCTCCACAAGGAATCTCATGTTAATTTGATATGGTACGTTTTGATTCCAAGTTCATAGTCGGTGTCTAGAAAGAAGTTTCTATAAGAATGGCAATGATACCTCCAGCCTAGCTGAAGTGGGCATGACACCGTTCCAGGAAAAAACTTTCTGCCTGATGTCTCTCCCATGCATCTAGTAGGATCACACACCTAAAGCAGGTTTAGAACATGATGATATTTACGGCCATTGAGAAGGAATCTCACATGCCTTTCAGAAGACAGTATTCTCATCCAGGCTTCCCGGGGCTTGTCTGGCAACAGGGTTGTATAGGATTGGAAATTCAGAGTGGAGCTGAGCCAAATATATATATTGGTAAGGACAACATAATAACTAAACAGGTTTTGGCACAGATTCTCTTTTTGGTACTTCAGAAGGAATCAGATCTTCCTTTGAGAAGGCAATTTCTGATTCCATGTTCCAAGTAGCTGTCTAGCTGCAAGTTTATAAAGGATTGGCAATAATACCTTGAGATGAGCTAAACTGGGTATGACACCCCTTCATGGAAATAACTTTGTGCCAGACATCTCACCTTTGGATCTCATAAGGATTACACACCTACACAAGGTTAAAAACATGATGTCATTTAGGGCCCTTGAGAAGGAATCACACATGTCTTTCAGAAGTCAGTGTTCTGATCCAAGCTTGTCAAGGAAGGTCGATCAACAGGTTTGTATAGGACTTGCAATCCAGAGTGGAGCAGAGCCAAGCCAAGTATAGCACTGATTGCTGAAAATGGCTTCAAGCCCCATCTTGAAGCCAAATTCCAAAACAAGTTTTGGCAGAGATTCCTGTTCTGGAGCTTCAGAAGTAATCACCCGTTCCTTTGAGCAGGCACCTTCTGATTACAAGTTGCAAGTTGCTGTCTAGCAACAAGTTTGTATAGGACAATGATTCCTAGAGTTGAGCAAACCTGGGTATGACACCACGCCTGGAAATAACTTCATCCCCCATCTCCCTTCCTTCCAGCTAGTAAGGATCACATAATACTTAAACAAGTTTTGACACTGATTCACATATTGATACCTTGATAAGAAATTGCTCCTTCCTTTGAGGAAGCACTTTCTAATTCCAAGTAGCAAGTAGCTGTCTAGCAACAATTTTGTATACCACTGGCAATCATACCTAGCGCTGAACTAAACTGGGCATGACACCCATTCCTGGAAAATCATTGTGCCTGATTCATTTCCTTTCAATCTCATAAGGAGCACACACCTACATCAGGTTTAGAACATGATGCCATTTACAGCCCTTGAGAAGGATTCTCTCATGTCTTTCAGAAGGCATTGATCTGATGCTGGCTTCTCAGTTCATTTCATTCACTAAGGTTGTATATGACTGGCAATCCAGAGTGGAGTGAGCGAAACCATGTATAGCACCCATTCCTGGAAATAGCTTCATGCCACATTTCCCTTAATCCAGCCAGTTAGGATCACCTAATACCTAAACAAGTTTTGGCACAGATTCCCGTTTTGCACCTTCACAAGGAATCTCATGTTAATTTGATAAGGCACTTTCTGATTCCATGTTGATTGTCGGTGTTGAGAAAGAAGTTTCTATAGGACTGGCAATCATATCTGGGGGCGAACTAAGCTGAGTATGACACCCATTCTTGGAAATAAATTTCTGTCTGATCTATCTCCCATCAATCTAATAGGATCACACACCTAAACCAGGTTTAGAACAAGATGATATTTACGGCCATTGAGAAGGAATCTCACATGCCTTTCAGAAGGCAGTGTGCTGATCCTAGATTCTCAGGGCAGGTCTGGGAACAGGTTTGCATAGCATTGGCAATCCACAGTGGAGCTGAGTCAAAACATGAATATTACCAATTCATGAAAATAACTTCATGTCCCATCTCCCTCACTTCCACCTAGTAAGTATCAAATAGTAACTAAGGTAGTTTTGGCAGAGATTTTTGTTTGGGACATTGAGAAGAAAATGCACATTCCTTTGAGGAAGAATTTTCTGGTCCAAAGTTGCAAATTGCTGTCTAGTAACAAGTTTGCATAGGACTGGCATTAATCACCAGGGCTGTGTTAAACTGGGTATGACACCAATTACAGAAAATAAATTCATGCCCCATATCCCTGACTTCCAGCTAGTAAGCATCACATAATACCTAAAGAACATTTGGCACCGTTTCCCATTTTGGAGCCTTGAGAAGAAATAACAAGTTGCTTTGAGGAAGCACTTTCTGATTCCAAGTTGGAAGTTGCTCTCTAGCAACCAGTTTGCACAGGAATGACAATGATTCCCAAAGCAGAGCTAAATTGGTTATGACAACAACTTTTGGAAATAACTTGATGCCCCATCTCCCCTAAATACAGCGATTAAGGATCACATAGCACCTACTTAAGTATTTGCACAGATTCCCATTTTGAAGTCTTGAGAAGAAATTGCACAGTCCTTTGACTAAGTACTTTCTTATTCCAAGTTGCAAATTTCTGTATAGCAACAAGTTTGCATTGGTCTGGCAATGATTCCCAGATGTGAGATAAACTGGGTATGACATCAACTCCTGGAAATAACTTCTTGTCCCATCTCCCTTACTTAAAGCTAGTAAGGATAACATAATTCCTAAAGAAGTTTAGAAACATAATGTTTGGGGCCTTGATATGTAATTCCACAATCCTTTGAAGAAGCACTTTCTGATTCCAAGTTGCAAGTTGCTGTCTGGGAAAGTTTGTATAGGACTGGCAATGATTCCCTGAGCTGAGCTAAACTGAGTATGACACCCACTACTGGAAATAACTTCATGCCCCATTTGCCTTGCTATCAGCTTGTAAGGTTCTCACACCTAAACCAGGTTTAGAACATGATGATATTTACGGCCATTGCGAAGGAATATCTCGTGCCTTTCAGAAGGCAGTGTTCTTATCCTGGCTTCTCATATCAGGTCTGACAACAGGTTTGTATAGGATTGCCAATCATGTGTGGAGCTGAGACAATCCATGATCATTACCCATTCTTGAAAATAACTTCATCCCCATCTCCCTTACTTCGAGCTACTCAGGATCACAATATCACTAAAGATGTTTTTGCATAGATTAATGTTTGGGTCCTTGAGTGGAAATTTCACGTTCCTTTGAGGAAGCACTTTCTGATTCCAAACGCAACTTGCTGTCTAGCAACAAGTTTGCATAAGACTGGCAATGATTCCCATAGCTGAGCTAAACTGGGTGTGACACAAACTCCTGGAAAAAACTTCATGCTCCCTCTCCCTTACTTCCAGCTACTAAGGATCGCATAATACTAAAAAAAGTTTTGGCACAGATTAACATTTGGGACCTTGAGAAGAAATTGCACGTTCCTTTGAGGAAGCAATTTCTTCTTACATGTTATAAGTTGCTGTCTAGCAACAAATTTTTATAGGACTGACAGTGATGCCCTGAGCTGAGCTAAACAGGTTACCACACTCATTTCTGGAAATAACATCATGCCCCATCTAACTTGGTTTCAGCTAGTAAGAATCAGACTCCTAAACCAGGTTTAGAACTTAAGGACATTTATACCCATTGAGAAGAAATCTCACATGTTTTCGGAAGACAGTGTTCTGATCCTGGCTTCTCAGGGTATGTCTGGCAACAGGTTTGTATAGGATTGGCAATCCAGAGTGGAGTTGAGCCAAACAGTGAATAAAACCCATTCCTGAAAATAAGTTCATTCCCAATCTCCCTTACTTCCAGCTAATAATTATCATATTATACCTAAAGAAGTTTTGGCACAGATTAAGGTTTGGGGCCTTGAGAATAAAATGCACGTTCCTTTGAGGAACCACTTTCATATTCCAAGTTGCAAGTTGCTGTCTAGCAACAAGTTTGCATATTATTGGCAGTGATTCCCAAAGCTGAGCTAACATCTGTATGACACAAACTCCTAGAAAAACTACATGCCCAAAATCCCTGACTTCCAGCTATACAGGATCACATAATACTTAAAGAAGTTTTGGCACATATTCATGATGAGGGCCTAGAGAAGAAATTGCACGTTCCTTGGAGGAATCAATTTCTGATTCCATCTTGCAGGATGCTGTCTAACAACAGATTGTATGGGACTGGTAAGTATACCCAGAGCTGAGCTAAACAGTGTGTGACACCAACTCCTGGAAAAAACTTCATGCCCCATCTCCCTTACTTCCAGCTAGTAAGGATCACATAATACTTAAAAATGTTTTAGCACAGATTAATGATTTGGGGCTTGAAAAGAAATTGCACGATCCTGGGAGGAAGAACTTCCTGCTTCCAAGTTGCAAGTTGCTGTCTAGGAACGTTTGTATAGGCCTGGCAATGATTCCCAGGGCTGAGCAAAACTCGGTATGACACCAACTCACGGAAATAACTTCACGTGCCATGTCCCTTACTTCCAGCTAGTAAGGATCATATAATACCTGAAGACGTTTTGGCACAGAATAATGATTGGGGCCCTGAGAAGAAATGGCACCTTCCTATCAGGAAGCACTTTCGGATTCCCAGTTGCAAGTTGCTGTGTAGCAACAAGTTTGTATAGGTCTGCAATGATTTGGAGATCTGAGCTAAACTGGGTATGACAACCATTCCCGGAAATAACTTCATGCCCCGTCGCCCTTACATCCATCTACTAAGTATCTCTATCCTATCCGTGTTTAGAACATGATGATATTTTTGGCCTTTGAGAAGGAATCTCACATGCCTTTCAGAAGGCATTGTTCTCATCCTGGCTTCTCAGAGCAGGTCTGGGAACAGCTTTGTATAGGATTGGCAATCCAGAGTGGAGCTGAGCCAAACCTTGAATATCAAACATTCCTGATAATAACTTCATGCACCATCTCCCTTACTTCCAGCTAGTAAACATCACGAAATACATAAAGAAGATTTGACACAGATTAATATTTGAGACCTTCAGAAGAAATTGCACATTCCTTTGAGGAAGCACTTTCTGATTCCAAATTGCATGTTGCTGTTTAGCAACAAGTTTGCACAGGACTGGAAATGATGCCCATAGCTGAACTAAACTGTGTATGACCACTGCTCTGGGAAGTAAATTCATGCCCCACATTCCTTACTTCCAGCTTGGAAAGATGAAATAATACTTAAAAAATATCGGCAGAGATTCTCATTTTGGGAACTTGAGAAGAAATAGCACGTTCTATTGAGGAGGCACTTTCTGATTCTAAGTTGTAAGTAGCTGTCTAGCAATGTTTGTATAGGAATCCAATGAGTCCCAGAGCTGAGCTAAAGTGGGTATGACACCCATTCTTTGAAATAACTTCATGACCCAACACCCTAAGTTTCAGCAAGTAATGATCTCACACTTAAACCAGGTTTAGAACATGATGATATTTATGGCCATTGAGAAGGAATCTCACATGTCTTTCAGAAGGAAGTGTTCTTACCCTGGTTTCTCAGGGCAGCCATGGCAACAGGTTTCTATAGGATTGGCAATTAAGACCGGAGCTGAGCCAAACCATGAATATTACCCATTCCTGAAAATAACTGCATGCCCTATCTCCCTTACTTGCAGATAGTAAGGATGACATAATACCTAAACATGGTTTGGCACTGACTAATATTTGGTGTCTTGAGAAAAAAACTGCACGTTCCTTTGAGTAAGCACTATCGGATTTCAAGATTCAAGTTGGTGTCTAGCAACAAGTTTGTACTGGAATGGCAAAGATACTCAGAGATGAGGTAAACTGGGTATGAAACAAAGTCCTGGAAATAACTTCACTCCCCATCTCCCTTCCTTCCAGCTAGTAAGGATGACAAAATACCTAAACAAGTTGTGGCACAGATTCACCATTTTGGGGCCTTGAGAAGAAATTGCACGTTCCTTTGAGGAAGCCCTTTCTGATTCTAAGTTGCAAATGGCTGTCTAGCAACAGTTTGCATATGTCTGGCAAAGATTCCCAGAGAAGAGCAAAACTGGGTATGACACCAACTCCTAGAAATAACTTCATGCCGCATCTCCCTTACTTCCAGGGAGTAAGGATCACATAATACCTAAACAAGGTTTGGCACAGATTAATGTTTGAGGCCTTGAGAAGAAATAACACGTTGCCTTGATCAAGCAATTTCTGATTCCAACTTGCAAGTTGCAGTCTAGCAAAATGTTCCTATAGGACAGGCAATGATTCCCAGAGCTGAGCTAAACTGAGCATCAAACCTATTCTTAGTAATAACTTCATGCCACATCTCCCTTACAATCAGCCAGTATGGATCTCACACCTAAACAAGGTTTAGAACATGATGATATTTACAGCCATTGAGAAGAAATCTCATATGCCCTTAAGATGGCAGTGTTCTTATCCTGTCTTCTCAGGGAAGGTCTGGCAATAGGTTTGAATAAGATTGGCAATCCAGAGTGGAGCTGAGCCAAAACATGAATATTACCCATTCCTGAAAATAACTTCATCCCCCTGTACCCTTACTTCTAGTTAGTAAGTATCACAAAATACCTAAAAAAGTTATGGCACAGGTTAATATTTTGGGCCTTGAGAAGAAATTGCCCATTCCTTTGAGGAAGCACTTTCTGATTCCACGTTGCAAGTTTCTGTCTAGCAGCAAGTTTTGCATAGTATTGGCAATGATACCGAGTGCTGAGCTCAATTTGGTTTTACACCTACTCCATTCAATAACTTCATGCGCCATCTCTTTTACCTCCAACTATTAAGGATCACAAAATACATAAAAATGTTTTGCCACAGATTCCGATTTTGGGGCTTTGAGAAGAAATTGCACGTTGCTTTGAGGAAGCACTTTCTTATTACTAGTTTCAAGTCGCTGTCTACTAACGAGTTTGCATAGGACTGGCAATGATTCTGAGAGATTATTTTAACTGGGTATTACACAAACTCCTGGATATAACTTCATGGCCCATGTCCCTTACTTCCAGCTAGTAAGGATCACAAAATACCTAAACAAGTTTTAGCAGAGATTAATGTTTCTGGCCTTGAGAAGAAATAGCACATTCCTTTGAGGAAGCATTTTCTGATTCCAAGTTGCAAGTTTTTGTCTAGAAACAAGTTTGAATAGGATTGGCAATGCTTCACAGAGCTGAGATAAACTGAGTATGACACAAAAACAGGAGAATAACTTCAGGCCCCATGTCTCTTAATTCCTGCTAGTAAGGATCTCACACCTAAACAAGGTTTAGAACATGGTCATATTTACGGCCATTGAGAAGGAATCACACATGCCTTTCAGAAGGCAGTGTTCTGACCCCGGTTTCTCAGGTCAGGTCTGGCAACAGTTTTGTATAGGATTGGCAATCCAGAGTGGATCTGAACCAATCCATGACTATTACCCATTCCTTAAAATAACCTCATGCCCCATCTCTCTTACATCCAGCTGGTAAGCTTAACATAACACCTATAGATTTTTAGGCACAGATTAATGTTTGGGGTTTGAAAACTAATTGCACGTTCCTAGGATGAAGGATTTTCTAATTCCAAGTTGCAACTTTCTGTCTGGCAACAAGCTTGTATAGTACTGGCAATGATTCCCAGAGCTGAGCTAAACTTGGATTGACACACATTCCTGGAAATAACTTCATGCTCCATCTCCCTTAATTCCTACTAGTAAGGTCTCACACCTAAACCACGTTTAGAACATGATGATATTTACGGCCATTGAGAAGACATCTCACATGCCTTTAAGAAGGCAGTAATCTGATCCTGGCTACTCAGGAGAGATCACAGTACATGTTGTATAGTATTGGAAATCCAGAATGGAGCTGAGGCAAACCATGAATATTTCCAATTCCTGAAAATAACTTCATGCCCCCTCTCGCTTACATCCACATAGTAAGGATCACAAAGTACATAAACAAGTTTGGGCACATATTTCCATTTTGAGGACTTTAGAATAGTTGAACGTTCCTCTGAGGAAGCACTTTTGGATTCCAAGTTGCAAGTTGCTGTCTAGCAACAAGTTTGCATAGGACTCGTGATGATTCCCAGAGTTGAGCTATGCTGGGTATGACACCCATTCCTGGAAATGACTTGAGATCCCAGCTCCCTTACTTCCAGCTAGGAAAGATCACATAATACCTAAACAAGTTTTGGCACAGATTAATGTTTGGGGCCTTTGGAAAAATTGTACATACCATTGAGATAGCACTATCTGAATCATCTTGCAAGTTGCTGTCTAGGAACAAGTTTGCCAAAGACTGGCAAAGATATACAGAGCTGAGCTAAAGTGGGTATGAAACCAACTCCTGGAAATAACTTCCTGCCCCATCTCGCTGAATTCCAGCTAGTAATGATCACATAATACCTAAAGAAGATTTGGCACTAATTAAAGTGGGGGCGTTGAGAGGAAACTGCACGTTCCTTTGAGGAAACACTTTCTGATTCCAAGTTGAAAATTGCTGTCTAGCAACAAGTTTGCACAGGTCCAGAACTGATTTCCAGAGCTGAGCTAAACTGGGTATGACACCAACTCCTGGAAATATCTTGATGCCACATCTCACTTACTTCCAGCTAGTGAGGATCACATAATACCTAAACAAGTTTTGGCACAGATTCCCACTTTAGGGCATTGAGAAAAAATTGCCCATTCCGTTGAGCAAGCATTTTCTGATTCCAAGAAGATAGTTGCTGTTAGCAACAAGCTTGTATAGGACTGACAATAATTTCCAGATCTGAGTGCAACTGGGTATGACACCCATTCCTGGAAATAACTTCAGGACCCATCTCACTTAAATCCATCTAGTAAGGATGTCATACCTAAACCAGGTTTAGAACATGATGATATTTATGGCCATTGAGAAGCATTCTCACATTACTTTAAGAAGGCAGTTTTCTAATCCTGGCTTCTATGGTCTGGTCTGCTCACAGGTTTGTATAGGATAGGTAATCAATTTGGAGCTGAGCCAAACCATGAATATTACCCATTCATGAATATAACTTCATGCCCCATCTCCCTTACTTCCAGATAGTAAGGATCACAAAATGCATAAAGAAGTTGTGGCAGAGAATAAAGATTGGGGCCTTGAGAAGAAATTGCACGTTCCTTTGAGGAAGCAATGTCTGATCAATTTGCAAGTTGCTCTAGCAAATAGTTTGCACAGGACTGGCAATGAATCCCAGAGGTGAACTAAACTGGGTATGACACCAACTCCTGGAAATAACTTCATGCCACATCTCACTTAGTTCCAGCTAGTAAGGATCACATAATACTTAAAAAAGATTTGGCACCTATTCCCATTTTGGGGCCTTGAGAAGCTATTGCACGTTCCATTGAGGAAGCATTTTCTGATTCAAGTTTCAAGTTGCTGTATAGCAACAAGTTTGTACAAGACTGGCAATGATTCCGAGAGCTGAGCTAAACTGGGTACGACACCAACTCCTGGAAACAACTTCATGCCCATACTCCCTTACTTCCAGCTAGTAATCAGCACATAATACCTATAGAAGTTTTGGCAGAGATAAATGTTTCGGGCGTTGAGAAGATATAGAACTTTCATTAGTGGAAGAAATTTCTGATTCCAAGTTGCAAGTTGCTGTCTAGCAACAAGTTTGTATAGCAATGGCCATGATACCCAGAGCAGACATAACTGGTTATGACACCATGTCCTGAAAATAACTTCATGCCCCTTGTCCCTTACTTCCAGCTAGTAAGGATCATATAATACCTAAACAACTTTTGGCCCAGATTAATATTTGTGGCCTTGAGATGAAAATGCACATTCCTTTGAGGAATCATTTTCTTATTACAAGTTGCATGTTGCTGTCTAGTAACAATTTGCATAGGACTGGCAATGAGTCCCAGAGCTGAACTAAACTTGATGTGAGACCAACTTCTGGAAATAACTTCATGCTCCATCACCCTTACTTTAAGCTCTAAGAATCACATAATATGTAAAGAAGTTTTGGCGCAGATTAATGATTCTGGCCTTGAGAACAAATTGTACGTTTCTTTGAGGAAGCACTATCTGATTCCAAGTTGCAAGTTGCAGACAAGCAATAATTTGTACAGGACTGGTAATGAATCCCAGAGTTGATCAAAACTGGATATGACACCCATTCCTGGAAATAACTTCACGCCCCATCTCCACTCAGCTAGTAAGGATCACATAATACATATAAAATTGTTGGCACAGATTAACGTTTGTGCCCTTGAGAAGAAATTGCACATTCCTTTGAGAACGCACTTTCTAACTCCAAGAGGCATTTTGTTCTCTAGAAACAAGTTTGCATAAGACTGGCAATGATTCCCAGAGCTGAGCTAAACTGGGTATGACACCAACACCTGGAATACCTTCATTCCACATCTCCCTTCCTTCCAGCTAGCAATGATCTCTCACCCAAACCAGGTATAGAACATGATGATATTTATGGCTGTTGAGAAGAAATCACACATGCATTTCAGAAGGCAGTGTTCTGATCTTGGCTTCTCAGGGCTGGTCTAGAAGAGGTTTATATAGGTTTCACAATGCAGATTGGAGCTGAGCCAATACATGACTATTGCCTAATCCTGAATATAACCTCATGCCCCATCTCCCTTACTTCACGCTAGTAAGGATTACATAATACCTAAACAAGTTTGGGCACAGAATAAAGTTTTGGCCTTGAGAAGAAATTGCACGTTCCTTTTAGGAGGCACTTTCTGATTCCAAGTTGCAACTTGCCATCTAGCAACGTTTGTATAGGACTGGCAATGATTCCCAGTTCTGTACTAAACTGGATATGACACTAACTCCTGGAAATAACTTCATGCTCCACCTCCCTTACTTCCAGCTATTAAGGATCACATAATACCTCAGCGAGGTTTGGCACAGACTAACGCTTGGGTCCTTGAGAAGAGTTTGCACGTTCCTTTGAGGAAGCACTTTCAGAATTCCAAGTTTCACGTTGTCGTCTAGCAACAAGTTTGTATAGGACTGAAAGACAATGATTTCCAGAGCTGACCTAAACGGGTATGCCACACATTCCTGGAAATAACTTCATGTCCCATCTCCCTTGTCTTTACTAAGGATCTCATACTTAACCAGGTTTAGAACATGATGATATTCACGGCCATTGAGTAGGAATCACACATGCCTTACAGAAGGCAGTGTTCTAATCCTGGCATCTCATGACAGGTCTGGAAACAGGTTTGTATAAGATTGGCAATCCAGTGTGCAGCTTAGACAAACCATGAATATTACCCATTCCTGAAATTACTTCATACTCTATCTCCCTTACTTCCAGCTAGTAAGCATAACATAATAACTAAAGAAGATTTGGCAGAGATTAATGTTTGGGTCGTTAGAATAAATTGCTCATTCCTTTGAGGAAGCACTTTCTGATGCCAAGTTGCAATTTGCTGTCTTGCAAGAAGTTTGCATAGGACTGGCAATGATTCTCAGAGCTGAGCAAAACTGGGTTTGACACCCAATCCTGGAAATAACTTCATACCCCATCTCCCTTACTTTCACCTAGTAATGATCACATAATACATAAATTTGTCTTGGCACAGATTAATATTTGGGGCTTTGAGAAGAAATTGCACCTTCCTTTGAGGAAACACTGTCTGAGTTATAGTGGCTAGTTGCTGTCAAGCAACAAGTTTGCATACAAGGAACAATGATTCCCAGAGCTGAGCAAAACTGGTTATGACCACTACTCTGGGAAGAAAATTCATGCCCCATATACCTTACTTCCCACTTGGAAGGATCACATATACTTAGAGAACATTTGTCACAGATAAATGTTTTGGGTCTTGAGAAGAAATTGCACGTTCCTTTGAGGAAGCACTTTCAGATTCCAATTTGCAAGTATAGGACTGGCAATGATTCTCAGAGCTGAGCTAAACTAGGTCTGACACAAAATCCAGGACATAACTTGATGACATATCTGCCTTACTTCCAGCTAGTATGGATCACATAATACCCAAACAGGTTTTTGCACAGATTCACATGTTGGGGCCTTGAGAAGAAATAGCACATTCCTTTGAGGAAGCACTTTCTGATTCCAAGTTGAAAGTAGCTGTCTAGCAACAAGTTTGTACAGGACTGAAAATGATTCCCAGAGCTGAGCTAAACTGAGTATGACACCCATTCTTGGAAATAACTTCATGCCACATTTCACTTGTTTTCAGCTAGTAAGGATCTCAGACATAAACCAGGTTTAAAACATGATGACATTTATGGCCATTGAGAAGGAATCTCACATGCCTTTCAGAAGACAGTGTTGTGTTCCTGGCATCTCAGGGCAGGTCAGGCAACATGTTTGCATAGGATTGGCAATCCAGTGTGGAGCTGAGCCAAACGAAGAATATTACCCATTCCTGAACAAAACTTGTTGTCCCATCTCCCGTACTTCCAGCTAGTAAGGATGACATAATAACAAAACCAGTTTTGGCACAGATTCCCATTTTGTGGCCTTGAGAAGAAATTGCATGTTCCTTTGAGGAAGCATTTACTGATTCCATGTTGCAAGTTGCTGTCTGGCAACATGTTTCTGTAGGACTAGCAATGATTCCCTGAGCTGAGCTAAACTTGGAATGAAATCAACACCTGGAAATAACTTCATGCCCCATCTCCCATACTTCCAGCTAGAAAGGATCACAAAATATCAAACAAGTTTTGGCACAGACTATTGTTTGGGACCCTGAGAAGAAATTGCACGTTCCTTTGAGGAAGCCCTTTCTGATTTCAAGTTTCAAGCTGCTGTCTAACAAACAGTTTGTATGTGACTGGCAATGATTTCCAGAGCTCAGCTAAACTTGGTATTACACCCATTCCTGGAAATAACTTCATGCCTCATCTCCTTAAATTTAAGCTAGTAAGGAACTCACCCCCAAGCCAGGTTTACAACATGATAATATTTACGGTCATTGAAAAGTTATCTCACATGCCCTTCAGAAGACAGTCTTCTGTTCCTTGCTTCTAAGGTCAGTTCTTTAAATAGGTTTTTAAAGGATTGGCAATCCAGAGTGGAGCTGAGCCAAACCATGATTATTACCAATTCCTGAAAATAAATTCATTCCCCATCTCTCTTACTTCAAGTTAGTAAGGATCACCTAACACATAACAAGTTTTGGCACTCATTCCTACTTTAAGGCCTTGAGATGGATTTGCACATTCCATTGAGGAAGCACTTTCTGATTCCAAGTTGCACATTGCTATCTAGCAACAAGTTTGTATAGAACTGGCAGTGATTTCTAGAGCTTGGCTAATCTGGGTATGACACCAACTCCAAGAAATATCTTCATGCCCCATCGCACTTACTTCCAGCTAGTAAGGAGCACATAATATCTAATCAAGTTTTGGCACAGATTCCCTTATTGGGCACTTGAAAAGAAAGAGCACTTTGCTTTGAGGAAGCAATTTCTCATTTCAATTTGCAAGTTGCTGTCTAGTAACTAGCTTGCATAGGACTTGAAATAATTCAAAGTGCTGAGCTAACTGGGTATGACACCAATGCTTGGAAATAACTTCAGGCTGCATCTCCCTTAATTCTGGCTAGTAAGGATCACATAATACCTAAAGAAGTTGGCAGAGATCAATGTTTGGGGCCATGAGAAGAAATTGCACGTTCCTTTGAGTAATCCCTTTCTGATTCAAAGTTGCAAGTTGCTGTCTTGCCACAAGTTTGTATAAGCCTGGCAATGATTCCCAGAGATGAGCTAAACTGGGTATGACACACACTTCTAGAAATAACTTCATGCCCTATTTCCCTTACATCCATCTAGTAAGGATCACATAATACCTAAAGATGTTTTGGCACAGATTAATGTTTGGTGCCATGAGAATAAATTGAACGTTCCTTTGAGGAATCTCTTTCTCATTCTAAGTTGCAAGTTGCTGTCTAGTAACTAATTTGCATAGGACTTGCAGGGATTCAAAGTACTGATATATCTGGGTATGACACCATCTCTTGGAAATAACTTCATCCCACATCCCCCTTAATTCCAGCTACTAAGGCTCACATAATAACTAAAGAAGTATTGGCAGAGATTAACGTTTGGGGTCATGAGAAGAAATTGCACTTTCCTTTGAGTAATCACATTCTGATTCCAAGTTGCAAGTTGCTGACTTGCCACAAGTTTGTATAAGCCTGGAAATGATTCCCAGAGCTGAGCTAAACTGGGTATGACACCACCTCCTGGAACTAACTTCATGCCCTATCTTCCTTACATCCATCTAGTAAGGATCACATAATAACTAAATAAGTTTTGGCACAGATTAATGTTTGGGGTCATGAGAAGAAGTTGCACGTTCCTTTGAGGAATCTCTTTCTCATTCTTAGTTGCAAGTTACTGTATATCAACAAGTTTGCATAGGACTGGCAATGATTTCCAGAGCTGAGCTAAGAGGGGTGTGACACCAACCTCTGAAAATATCATCATTCCCCAACTCCCTAAATTACAGCTAATATGGTTCTCATAATACCTAAAGATGTTTTGGCACAGATTAATATTTGGTGCTTTTGGGGATGTGAGAGAGAATCTTCCTCTGCCCTTTTCCTTAAGGTTCTTATGGTTGGCCAAATAATTAACAAGACAGGTTAGCAGGAGAAATTAATAAAAATATTAATAACATGTATACATGTGAGAAAGTAGGAACACTGCCTTTCTCACACAATAGCAGAAATTCTCGTCTTAAATAGCATGTTCAGCTAATGACAAAGGAGGATGTTGATGGTGGGGGACATCCATTTCTGGAGATTAATCCTAAAGCATAGTAAACAAGTGTAAGGTTATTATGCAGATTTAAGGCCTCACTTTTCACATTGATAAGTTTCTAGGAATGAGGTCATCCCCCCTCTTCCCCAATACACAGAGGGAGATAAGTTTTCAAATTCAGATTTCCTTTATATTTGTAAGTGTCAGTCTGGCTACACCTTGCAGGGCCATCCAAATAATGTGGCCAGAGACAGAACTACTGATAAGTTGGGCTTGTTGGTGCCTTTTCTATTGTAACATCTATTTTACACTATATTACAGCCATCAGATTGAAGATCTGTTCCAGGAAAGAATTACTTTGTCAAATCATTTTGTCAGTTATTAGGGAGGTCAAATGTCCTCAGAGAAAACAACCAAGGTAAAGAGATATATTTCAGGGTGGCCAAATCTTGGTCTCTCACAGCCCCACCTTTGAAACCAAAATTTTCACAGTCCTTTTGAAACTTAAAGACTTTTCATAGTCTAGAAGCTGAGTTGGTAGATTGTTTTATCTCACTGAACACATTTTTCAGTCCTGATAATAGATCAGCTTAATTAAGTTCATTTTAGAAGATGGTGATGCAGGTGGGCTCTCAAGGTTACTCTTATATTGTGGAAGTAAGCAATCAAGTATTTAATAAGAAACATTTCTATGGAAACAAAAGATAACAAGATTAATGGTTGGAGCAAATTGTAAACCAGTTTTTGAGTTCAGAGGACAGCCAGTTAAGAAGAATTTTAGATGTCAGCATCAAAGCATCTTTTGCAGTTTAATATGTCTCCGATGATGTCATCGGGTAATCTCGTAGTTTATATTAAGTCCATCAGCTTCATTTGCAAGGCTTCAGGAAAAAGGGCAGGTTCAGTTTTGGGTGATTCCAAATGGAAATGATGGAAAAAATCAAAAACGTTAGTTTGGATATCTATAGTCAGATATTTCAGGAGACTAGAAGAATCAGGATCCAGTCTAGTCAACAGATATAAAACAGAAAACTCAAAGGTCAATTAACAAATCTAGGATCAATTATCCCCAAATGTATACTCTAGTTTTTACTGAAATATAATTTTTTTCTCTAAAATCACCCTCATTTTTATCAAAGATAAGCAAATTAAAACTAACTAGTTTGCAAAATAAGTCTAGTTTCAATGAATGTGGCCCAATTATTTACATAAATACAGCAAGAATAGCAATTGATCATATAAGCTCTTTTAAATCTGCTTTGGTGCAACTTTTTATAAGGAATCTCATATTGAACTTCAAAGGCCTCTGGAGGCCAGGAAAGCCAAGCCAAGGATTTTGTCATCAGATTTCGCCTGCAATACCTACAGATTTAGGTGAATTCCTCTCTTCCGAGGTACCCTTCAAATATTTCGAGGTTCCTTGTACCTGCCAGATAAGTGACATTTTTTATTTTTTCTGGGAAGTGCTGCTTGGAACAAAAGTACCAGGCCATTATTTCCACGTGGCTTTATTCCATAAAGTTCATTCTTCACTCCTCAAATGCTCTATGGTTATATCGCAAATATTATGTTCTAGTCACAACCTTGGTAACATAACCAGTGTTTCTAATTGTGTCCTGTTATAAGGAGAACAGATTTTTATTGAACTTATGCAAAGAACTCTATTGCCATGAAAAGAACAATACTTTTACTAGGAGTTTTTAAATTCTGGAGGGATCAGGTAGAGAAAAAAGAAATATTTCAATTTTACTTACAAAAGTATAATTTACCAAATTGCTCTAAGTCATAGCTAGCTCAGGAGAAAAGAGAAATGTTTTCCTTAAATCTGAAAAAACAAAACATTAAAAATTCAACAATACTTTAAATGAAAAATCATAAAAATTATAATCATCATTATCAGTTCACTCAGTCCTGTGTAATCCATTCTTGATCTCAATCTTTTTGCTAGCAGCTTCATGAAGTTATCAGTTTCTCTATCAGATTTCTGTAATTTCTTTCCAAGTTCAGTTTTATGATCAGAAAGTTTGTCAGAAAGTTGTATTCTAGACTAATTGTTAAAGTCGTTTTAACGAACTTCTGTGAAGATGAAACATATTTTGCAAAAGCATTAGAGCAAAGAAATGTCTGTAAACAACAAGACCTCAAAATGGCAATTGACATAGAAATTTGGTTAATTTTGTGACATACAACACTTTAAAATAATAGTAACCATAATGATGACTTATAACGAGTACATATCAGAATTTCAGTAATGTTATACAATTTTAAAACACCTATTTCAATAACATTTACCCACATAATACCACGTAAGCAGGCTTATCATCACTTGTCTGACAATGCTTTCCATGTAATTTAACATACTGAATCAGCCTAATAATTTTAGTATATTTCTCCTTATAGGAAGAGAGCAAATTTCTTTGAGAAATTTCAGGGCCCTTTGAAAATTCTCAAAGAAAAAAAGTAAAAAAATAAAAGACTTTACTTAAGATATGAATTTTGGGGAGCTTGTCAAATATATAAAAAGTCAAAGCAAACAGATCATTAACAGTCGAAAAAAGCCGTAATAGAGAGACCATAGTCTTTTGAACACAGGAAATTATTTTAACAAAACATAGATTTCTGTCGTTTAGGTAGACTTACTCAAATGTAAAGAAAAATCTTTTGTAATCTCTTTATCAAGTTTAAGCAAATTATCCTTTTAAGAGACAGAAGACCAAATTTTAATGTTGCACCAGCTTACTTCTGCTATTAAAACTCATTTACTTAATTAAATTCATTTTAATCTTAGCCAACGTGACCATGCATAAAACTCTTTTTCCAGAATTCCACTTCATCAAACTTTCTATAACTTCCTTTTTACATTCAGAATTTGTCCCATGTCTCTCTTTTCCCTCCTGGTGCTTGAGGACAAATTTATGTTTCTTAATCAAACAAAATATTTTCATTCTTTGTATCTTATTTTTATGTATCTTATTTTCCCTATACAGATATATTTTTCTTAATTTTTAGTGGCTTCAATCACATATATTAATTAGAAATTTTAACCTTTAGAAACCTTAATTTGTAAGTAAAAACTAAGTAAACAAATATAAACTTTCTTTTACATTAGTGTCTTGTGGCTTGGAAAATTTATAAACAATTCATAACTTCTAGAAATATGTTACTTTATAGCACAGTCTTTTAATAAAACATAAGACATGTTTACCAATATATCAAAAACACTTTTTAGTTTTCCTGTAATGAAAAGCCGAAAGTAGATAAATGTACATTTAGCAATCAATGTCTAATATCTTATCTTATTTGGAAACGATGAGACTCAGTGAATTTTTATCATAAAATTTATCAAAACTCTAAAAGTCACCAAAAAGTGTTTGGAAGCTGTAACCACCTTAACACATAATTATTGTTTAAAGTTCATCGAACATTCATCTTTTTCACAACTATTTAGTTACTTGTTCCCAATAATTATTCAGACTGCCTACAAGACTTTATAAGATTTCAGATAAAATTAGCCATCATTTAAATTACTATTTTTGTTAACCAGTTCTGTAATAGAAATAACATCAGTTTTCTTCTACAAAATTTCATGTAAATTTCATCACCCCTTGTACCTGTAAACATAGTTATAATCAAGATATTTATCAATAGGTCTTGGTCTTATAATTTTGGAGAAGGGAGTCATTCCCAGTCAGACATTTTAAAACACACTCAGGCAAAGTTCATGTAACCTCTTTATATACAGTTAGCTCAAACATCCCAAGCTTTATAATCTTATCAACACTTACACTTTTACATGTTCTCAATGTAATTTTTACCTGAGTCGAGGTCTTAAGGCTATTCAAATTTTTCCCTTCCTTTTTCTGTCCCTTAGTACATAGGCCCAATTAAATAATTATGAGAACTCTCAAGACATTATTTTCCCAAAATTTAGAAATTTTTCCAATTCAAGGGATCCTTCCTCTGGCCGTTGATGAGTAGGATCTTCATTTGTATATTTATTTCAATAGTGACTCAATCCAATAAGCCTTTTTAAGGAAAAACCCAGAGGTAACATTCCATGCTTAGAACAAATATTTACCATGGATGCAAGAGGCGTCCCTGGTGAGGGCGCAGATGACGTAGCCCCCATGATCCACATAATTCACTCCCAAAGATTTTCAGAGAAAGTAAAGACCTTCATTGCACAGGCAGTAAGGATGGTGTAGTGAAAACGGTGTCGTCAGTCTCGCACAATAGTGTGGGATGCCTCCAGTCACAAACCGGCTAATCTGTTACACCAGGCAGGTGATACTGGAATGGGACTTTTCCAGCACTAACAAGCAACGAAGGTTAAGATGACAAAAGCTCTTATAGACTGGGCCTTTTATGACAAACTGCCCTGAGAGCTTGGCACAGCCAGACAAAGACAGTTCAGAACCCCATTCTACTCAACTGGCCACCGAGGTGCACTCTGTCTGGCAACTCCTTGCAGGGCCATCCAAATAATATGGCCAGAGACAAAACTTCTGATAAGATGGGCTTGTTGGTGCCTTTTCTATTGTAACATCTATTTTACATTATATTACAGCTATCAGATAGATGATCTGTTCCAGGAAGGAGTTACTATGTTAAATTATATTGGCAGTTAATGGAGGAGATCAAACAACCATGATAAAGAGATAGATTTCAGGGTGACCAAATCATGATCTCCCACAGGGAACTAAGAATAAATTGCACGTTCCTTTAAGGAAGCACTTTCTGATTCCAAGTTGCAAGTTGCTGTCTAGCAACGTTTGAACAGGAGTGGCAATGATTCCCAGAGCTGAGCTAAACTGGGTATGACACCAAATCCTGGAAATAACTTCTTGTCCATCTCCATTACTTCCAGCTAGTAAGGATCACCTAATAACTTAAAAAGTTTTGGCACAGTTTCCTATTTTGGGGCCTTGAGAAGAATTGTCACGTTCCTTTGAGGAAGCACCTTCTGATTCCAAGTTGCAAGTTGTTGTTTAGCAGCAGGTTTGCATATGAGTGGCAATGATTCCCATAGATTAGGTAAAATGGGTGTGACACTAACTCCTGGAAATAACTTCATTTCCCATCTCCCTTTCTTCTAGCTAGTAAGGATCACATAAAATCTAAACAAGTTTTCGCTCAAATTGATATATGGGACCTTGTGAAGAATGCACACATTCCCTTGAGGAATCTCCTTCTGATTCCAAGTTTCAAGTTGCTGTCTAACAACAAGTTTGCATAGGAATTACAATGTTTCCCAGAGCTGAGCTGAAGTCTGTATGACACCAAATCCTGGAAATAACTTAATGCCCCATCTCCCTTCCTTCCAGTTAGTAAGGATGACAAATTACCTAAATAAGTTGTGGCACAGATTCCCATTTTGGTGCCTTGAGAGGAAAAAGCAGGTTCCTTGGAGGAAGCACTTTCTGATTCCAAGTGGCAAGTTGCTGTCTAGCAACAAGTTCACATAGGACTGGCAATGATTCTCAGAGTTGAGCTAAACTGGGTATGACACCCATTCCTATAAATAATTTCATGTCCCATCTCCCTTACTTTCAGCTAGTAAGGACCTAATACCTAGAACCAGGTTGACAACCTGATGATATTTATGGTTATTGAGAAGGACTTTCAATTGCCTTTCAGAAGGCAGGGATCTGATCCTGGTTTCTCAGGACAGATCTGGCAACAGGTTTGTATATGATTGGCAATCCAGATTGGAGCTGAGCCAAAACATGAATATTACCCATTCCTGAATATAACTTCATGCCCCATCTCCATTACTTCCAGGTAGTAAGGATCACATAATACCTAAACATGTTTTTATCCAGATTCCCACTTTGTGGCCTTGAGAAGAAATTGCAAGTTCCTTTGAGGAAGCATTTACTGATTCCAAGTTGCAAGTTGCTGTCTAGTAACAAACTTGCATAGCACTGCCAATGATTCGCAGAGCTGAGCTAAATTGGGTATGACACCAACTCCTGGAAATAAATTCTTGCCCCATCTCCCTTACTTCCAGATTGTAATGTTCACAAAATACTTAAATAATTTTGGCACACAATAATGTTTAGGGCCTGAGAAGAAATTGCATGTTCCTTTGTGGAATCTCTTTCTGATTCCTAGTTGCAAGTTGTCGTCTAGCAACAAGTTTGCATAGGATTGGCAATGATTCCCAGTGCTGAGCTAAACTAGGTATGACACCAATTCCTGGAAATAACTTCATGTCCCATGTCCCTTCTTCCCAGCTAGTAAGGATCACATAATACGAAAACAAATTTGGCTCGTATTTCAGTTTTGGGCGTTCGGAATGAACGCACATTACTTGGAGCAGGCACTTTCTGATTCCAAGTTTCCAGTCGCTGTGTAGCAACAAGTTTGTATAGGAATGGCAATCATACCTAGAGCTGAGATACTCTGGGTATGACAACAACTCCTAGAAATAACTTATTGTCCCATCTTCCTTCCTTCCAGCTAGTAAGGATCACAAAATAAATAAACCAGTTTTAGCACAGATTCCCATTTGGGGCTAGCAGAAGAAATTCCACTTTCCTTTGAGCAGGAACTTTCTGATTCCAAGTTGCAAGTTGCGGTCTAACATCAGCTTTGTATAGGACTGGTAATCATACCTAGCGCTGAGGTAAACTGGACACACCACCCATCAGAGGAAAAAATTTTATGCCTGATCCCTCTCCCTTCCATCTCCTAAGGATCAGACACCTAAACCAGGTTTAGAACATGAAGATATTTACAGCCTTTGTGAAGGAATCTCACACACATTAAAGAAGGCAGTGTTCTGATCCCGGCTTCTCAGAGCAGGTCTGGCAACAGGTTTGTATAAGATTGGCTATCCAAAATGGAACAGAGCAAAACCGTTTATACCACCAATTCTTAAAAATATCTTCATACGTCATCTCCCTTTCTTCCAGCTAGTACGGATGACATAATACCTAAAAACAATGTGTCACAGATTCCCATTTGGGCCTTCACCAGGAGTCACATCTTCCTTTGAGAAACCAATTGCTGATTCCATGTTCTAATTAACTTTCTTGCAGCAAGTTTCTATAGGAGTGGCAATCATATGTAGAGCTGAGCTAAACTGAGTATGACGTTCATTCCTGGAAATAACTTTGTGCCTGTCATCTCTCCGTTCCATCTCATAAGGAACACACACCTAAACCAGGTTAAGAACATGATGTCATTTAGGGCTGTTGAGAAGGAATCTCACACGTCTTTCAGAAGGCAGTGTTGTGATCCTGGCTTGTCAGGTTAGGTCTTTCAACAGGTTTGTATAGAACTGGCAATCCAGACTAGAGCTGAGCCAAAGCAAGTAGCACCCATTCCTGAAAATGGCTTCATGCCCCATGTCCCTTCTGTCCAGCTAGTAAGGATCACATAATACAAAAATATTTTGGCAAGGATTCCCATTTTGGGCCTTCAGAAGGAATTGGATGTTCATTTGAGCAGGGACATTCTGACTCCAAGTTGCTAGTCACTGTGTAGCAATAAGTTTGTATATTAATGGCAATCATAACTAGAGCTGAGCTAAACTGGGTATGACACCAACTCCTGGAAATGACTTCATGCCCCACCCCCTTCCTTCCAGCTAGGTAGGATCACATAATATCTAAACAAGTTTTGGCACAGATTCACCTTTTTTGGCCGTGAGAAGAAATCGCACGTTCCTTTGAGTAAGCACTTTCTCATCTTAAGTTGCAAGTTGTTGTCTAGCAACAATTTGCTGTAGGACTGGAAATCAAACCTAGCTCTGAACTAAACAGGGTTAGCCACCGATTCCTGGAAAATCTTTGTGTCTGTTCCCACTTTCTTCCATCTGATAAGGATCGCATACCTAAACCAGGTATAGAACATGATGGAATTTATGGCCCTTGAGAAGGATTCTCTCATGTCTTTGAGAAGGCAGTGTTCTGATGCCGGGTTGTCAGTGCATGTCTGGGACTATGTTTGTAGAGGAGTGGCAGTCCAGTGTGGAGCTGAGACAACCAATCTATAGCACACATTTCTGGAAATAACTTAATGTCACATCTCCATTTCTTCCGGCTTGTTAGGATCATATATTTCCTGAACAATTTTTGGCACAGATTTCCTTTTGGACATTCACCAGGAATCTCATGTTCCTTTGACAAGGCACTTTCTGATTCCAAGTTCCAAGTCGGTGTCTAGAAAGAAGTTTCTGTAGGACTGGCAATCAAACCTAGAGCTGAGCTAATCTGGTTTTGACACCCATTCCTGGAAATACCTTTGTGCCTGATACCTCTCCCTTTGCATCTCGTAGGGATCACAAATCTAAACCAGGTTTAGAAAATGATGATGTTTAAGGTCATTGATAAAGAATCTCACATGCCTTTATGAAGGCAGTGTTCTGATCACGGGTTCTCAGGGTAGGTCTAGCAACATGTTTGTATAGTATTGGCAATCCAGAAAAGAGCTGAGCCAACCATGTAAAGCACTCATTCCTGAAATTAACTTCATGTCCCATGTCCTTTCCTTCTAGCTAGTAAGGATCACATACAACCTAAACAATTTTTGCCACAGATACTCATTTTGTGCCATCAGAATGAATCACACGTTCATTGAGAAGGCAATTTCTGATTCCACGTTCCAAGTATCCGTCTAGCAGCAAGTCTCTATAAGCGTGGGAATCATACCTAAAGCTGAGCTAAACTTGGTATGACACACATTCATGGAAATAACCTTGTGCCTGAACTCTCTCCCTTCCATCTCGTAAGGATCACACACCTAAACCAGGTTAAAAACATGATGCCATTTAGGACGGTTGAGAAGGTATCTCACATGTCTTTCAGAAGGCAGTGTTCTGATCCCAGCTTGTCAGGGAAGCTCTATCAACAGCTTTGTATAGGAGTGTCAATCCTGAGTGGAGCTTAGCCAAACCAAGTATAGCGCCCATTCCTGAAAATGCCTTCATGCCCCATCACACTTCCTACCAGTTAGTGAGGATCACAAAATATCTACACACGTTTTGGCACAGCCTCCAGTTTTGGGCCATCAGAAAGAATCACATGTTCTTTGAGCAGGCACTTTCTGATTCCAAGTTGCTTGTCGTTCTGTAGCAACAAGTTTGTATAGGAATGGGAATCATACCCAGAGCTGAGCTAAACTGGGATTGACACCAACTCCTGAAAATAATTTCATGCCACATCTCCCTTCTTTCCAGCTAGTAAGGAACACAGAATACCTAAAGAAGTTTCGGTGCAGATTTCTGTTTGTGGCCTTGAGAAGGATTTTCTGATGCCTTTCAAAAGCAGTCTTCTTATTCCTGCTTCTCAGTGCATGTCTGGGATTTGGTTTGTATGGGACTTGTATTCCAGAGTGGAGCTGGCCAAACCATGTATAGCACCCATTCCTGTATATAACTTCCTGCCCCATCTCACTTCCTTACAGGTAGTTATGGTCAAATAATACCTAAATAAGTTTTGGCACATGTTCCCGTTATGGACCTTCACAAGGAATCTCATGTTCCTTTGATAAGGCATTTTCTGATTCCAAGTTCCACGTCAGTGTCTAGAAGGAAGTTTCTATAAGACTGGCAATCATACCTAAAGCCCAGCTAAACTATGTATGACACCATTCTTGGAAATAACTTTCTGCGTGAACTTTCTCCATACCATCTCATAAGTTTCGTACCCTTAACAAAGGTTAAGAACATGAAGATATTTACAGCCATTGAGAATGTATCAAACATGTCTTTCAGAAGGCAGTGTTCTGAACCAGGCTTCACAGGGCAGGTATGGCAACACGTTTGTATAGGATTGGCAATCCAGGGTGGAGCTGAGCCAAACGATGTATAGCACACTTTCCTGAAAATAACTTCATGACCAATCTCCCTTCCTTTCAGCTAGTAGGGATCACATAATACCTAAACATGTTTTGGCACAGACTCCTGTTTTGGGCTTTCAGAAGGAATCTCATATTCCTTTGAGCAGGCACTTTCTGATTTCATGTTGCAAGTTGCTGAATAGCAACTTGTTGGTATAGGAATAGCAATAATACTAAGAGCCGTGTTAAACTGGGTATGACAACAACCTCTGGCTATGACTTCACGCAACATCTCCCATCTTTACAGCTTGTAAGGATCACATAATACCTAAAGAAGATTTGGCACAGATTTCTGTTTGTGGCCTTGAGAAGAATTTGCAAGTTCCTTTGAGGAAGCACTTTCTGATCCCAAGATACACATTGCTGTCTAACAGCAAGTTTCCATTGGAGTGGCTATGATTCCTAGCACTGAGCAAAACTAGGTATACACCAACTCCTGAAAATAACTTCATTCCCCAACTCACTTCCTTCCAGCTTGGTAGGAACACATAATACCTAAACAAGATATGGCACAGATTCCAAATTTGGGGACTTGAGAAGACATCACATGTTCCTTTGAGGAAACGCTTTCTTATTCCAAGTTGCAAGTTGATGTCTAGCAACAAATCAGTTTAGGACTGGCAATCATACCTAGTGCTGAGCTAAACTGGGTGACACACCCATTCCTGGAAAAACTTTGTGTGTGATCCTTCTCACATCCATCTCGTCAGGATCACACACCTAAAGCAGGTTTAGAACATGATGCCATTTAAGGCCCTTGAGTACTATGCTCTCATGCCTTTCAGAAGGCAGTGTTCTGTTTCCTGCTTGTCAAGACAGGTCTAACAACAGGTTTGTATAGGACTGTCAATCCAGTGTGGGGCTGACACAACTAAGTATAACACCCATTTCTGAAAATTGCTTCATAAAACATCTCCCTTCCTGCCAGCTAGAAAGGATCACATAACACAACATATGTTTTGGCACAGATTCCCTTTTGGGGCCTTCAGAAGGAATGCCACGTTCCTTTGAGCAGGGACTTTCTGATTCAAAGTTGCAAGTCGCTTTGTTGCAACCAGTTTGTATCGGAATGGCAATCATACCTAGAGCTGAGATAAACTGGGTATAACAAAAACACCTGGATATAGTTTCATGCCATATCTCCCTTCTTTCTAGCTAGCAAGGATCACATAATACATAAAGAAGTTATGGTAGAGGTTTCTATTTGGGGCCTTGAGAAGAAATTGTACGTGCTTTTGATGAAGCTCTTTCTGATTCCAAATTGCATGTTGCTGTCTAGCAACAAGTTTGTATAGGAATGGCAATGATTACTAGAGCTGAGCTAAACTGGGTATGACAGCAACTCCTGGAAATAACTTCACGCCCCATCTGCCTTCCTTCCACCTACTAAAGATCATATAGTTCCTAAACAAGTTTTGGCACACATTCACAATTTGTTGCCTTGAGAATAAATCAAGCATTCCGTTGAGGAATTTCTTTCTTATTCCAACTTGGAAGTTGCTGTCTAGCAATTATTTTGTATAGGACTGGCAATCATACCTAGCACTGAGCAAAACTGGGTACGATATGAATTCCTAGAAATAACTTCATGCCCCATGTCCATTCCATCCAGCGAGTAAGGATCACACAATACCTAAGCAATTTTTGGCACAGATTTCCATTTTGGGCTTTCAGAAGGCATCACAGCTTTCTTTGAGAAGGCAATTTCTGATTCCATGTTCAAAGTAGGTGTCTGTCAGCAAAATTCTATAGGAGTGGCACTCATACCTACAGCTGAGCTAAACTGGATATGACACCCATTCCTGGAAATAGCTTTCTGCCTGACATCTCTCCCTTCCATCTCGTAAGGATCAGACACCTAAACCAGGTTTAGAACATGATGATATTTATGGCCATTGAGAAGGAACCTCACATGCATTAAGGAAGACAGTGGTTTGATCCTGGCATCTCAGTGCAGGTCTGGCAACAGGTTTGTATAGGTTTGGCAATCAAGATTGGAGCTGAGCAACACCACGTATAGCAAACATTCCTGAAAATAACTTCATGCCCCATCTCCCTTCCTTCCAGCTCATAAGGATCAAAGAATATCTAAACAAGTTTTTTCACAGATTCCCATTTTGGGCCTTCCTCAGGAATAAAACATTCCTTTTAGAAGGCAATTTCTGATTACACGTTCCAAGTAGCTTTCTAGCAGGAAGTTTCTACAGGAATGGCAATAATACATAGACTTGAGCTAAACTGGGTATGACACCCTTTCCTGGAATTAATTTTGTGTCTGACCACTCTCCATTACACCTCATAAAGATCACACACCTAAACAAGTTTAAGAACATGATGTCATTTAGAGCCGTCTTAAGGAATCTCATATGCCTTTCAGAAGGTATTGTTCTGATCCCAGCTTGTCATGGAAGGTATATCAACTGGTATGTATAGGACTGGCATCCAGTGTGGAGCTGAGGCAAACAACGTATAGCACCCATTCCTGAAAATGGATTCATGTCCAATGTCCCTCACTTCCAGCTAGTGAGGATCACATAATACCAAAACAAGTTTTGGCACCAAATCCTGTTTTGGAACTTCAGAAGGAATTGCATGTTCTTTTGAGCAGGAACATTCTGATTCCACGTTCCAAGTCGCTGGGTAGCAACAAGTTTGTATAGGAATGGCAATCATACCTGGAGCTGAGCTAAAATGGTTATGACATCAACTCATGGATATAACATCTTTCCGAATCTCCCTTCTTTCCAGCTAGTAAGGATCACATAATACCTAAAGAAGTTTGGGCACATATTTCTGTTTGGGGTCTTTAGTAGAAATTGCACGTTCTATTGTGGAAGATTTTTCTGATTCCAAATTGCATGTTGCTGTCTAACAACAAGATTGTATAGTACTGAAAAGGATTACTAGAGCTGAGCTAAACTGGGTATGACCGCAACTCCTGGAAATATCTTCATGCCCTATCTCCATTTGTTCCAGCTAGTAAGGATCACATAGTTCATAAACATGTTTCGGCACAGATTCCCATTTTAGTTCCTTGAGAATAAATGCACGCTCTTTGAGAAGTCTTTTTCTTATTCCAACAATGAAGTTGCTGTCTAGGAATTATTTGTATAAGACTGGCAATCATAACTAGCACTGAACAAAGCTAGGTATGACACGAACTCCTGGAAATACCTTCATACCCAATCTGACTTCCTTCCAGCCAGTAATGATCACATAATACCTAAAGAAGTTTTGGCACAGATTCCTATTTTGGGCTTTCACAAGGAATCAAACCTTCCTTCAAGAAAGTAGTTTCTGTTTCCATGTTACAAGTAGCTGTCTAACAGCAAGTTTCTATAGGAATTGCAACCATAACTAGAGCTGAGCGAACCTGGGCATGACACCAACTCTTGGAATTACTTCACGCCCCATCTCCCTTCCTTCCATCTAGTAAGGGTCACATAATGCATAAAGAGGTTTTGGCACAGATTTCCATTTTAGGGCCTTGAGAAGAAATCGCACACTCCATTGAGGAAGCACATTCTTATTCCAAGTTGCAAGTTGCTCTCTAGCAACAATTTTGTATAAGAGTGGAAATCATTCCTGGAGCTGAGCTAAACTGGGTTTGAAACCAACTCCTGGAAATAACTTCATGCCCCATCTTCCTTCTTTCCAGCTAGTAAGGATCATTTATTAACTACACAAGTTTTAGCACAGATTTCTCTTTGTGGCCTTGTGAAGAAATCACACGTTCCTTTGAGAAGGCAGATTCTTATTCCAAGTTGCAACTTGCTGACTAGCAACACTGTTGTATAGGACTGGCAGTCCTATCTAGCACTGAGCTAAACTGTGTATGAGCCCATTCCAGGAAAATCTTTGTGACTGATCCCCCTCTTTCCATCTCATAGGGATCACACACTGTTATGAGAGGTTCGGGGATTCAATCGGAGACGTAAAAGACACTTTCCACTCCAAACAAATGGACTGAAGTTATATTTTATTATATAGAGGATAGTAAAGGCGATAGTCTGCAAACAGATCCAAATAGGTCAAATATTAAGAGGGAAAAAACATCAGCTCGACTGGAAAGGGAAAACATCCACATCGGCTGAAGAGAAATGACACAAATCAACCGGAAAGAGAAACACCAGGTTGACCGAAAAGAGAACACATCAAATCAATTACTTCATATCAAATCAATTACTTCACTTCAAATCAATTACTCACAATATCCACGCCCCACTGCCAGGAGAGTCCTGTCAATCGACGCGTCTGGGCAAGGATCACACGTCCTGGGCAAGGTGTCCTTTCCACAGGTGGAACTCTCATCAGGTCTCAATTTCCAGCAGTTTTTATACCATCAGTAATTTTCAGTGTAAGCAATTACAGAGTTTGCATAGCAAGCATTTAGTGTTTCCAGGCACAAATGGTTATCAGTGGCGTACATGCACTGAGCCCCCTGGCTAAAATCCCAGACCAGTAACCGTGTGCGTGCATTGTTCTCTTTGGTTATCATCTTAGCCCGGCACAGATGGCCAGTCCATCCCTTGCTACGACGCTCCAAGAGCCTTGAAATGTTACAACTTGCAACTCTTTCCGTGGGAGAAAGGCCAGTTCCCGGGAAAAGGCCAGTTCCCACCACACAGAAAGCAGCTTTTATATTTCTTTTCGTGCTGGGTGGCTGTAGGTCAATGGAGCGACCAAACATGGCTGTACTCATGTCAAGACACACAGCTAAACCAGGTTTAGAACATGATGCCATTCATGGCCCTTGACAAGGATTCTCTCATGCCTTTCAGAAGGCAGTGTTCTGATGCTGACTTCTCAGAGCATGTCTGGGAAGAGATTGTATAAGACTTGCAATCCAGTGTGGAGCTGAGCCAACTATGTATAGCACCCATTTCTGGAAATAACTTCATGCCCCATCTCTCTTCCTTCCAGCTTGTAAGAATCACATAATACATAAAAAACATTTTGCACAGATTCCCATTTTGGACTTTCAAAAGAATCACACTTTTCTTTGATAGGGCTCTTTCTGATTCCAATTTCCTACTCGGTGTCTAGAAAGAAGTTTCTATAGGACTGCCAATCATACCTAGAGCCGAGCAAAACTGGCTATGACATCCATTCCTGGAAATAACTTTCTGCCTGATCTCTCTCCCTTCCATCTCGTAAAGATCACAATCCTAAACCAGGTTTAGAACATGATAATATTTATGGCCGTTGAGAAGGAATCTCACATGCCTTTCAGAAGGCAATGTTCTGGTCCCTGATTCTCAGGGGAGATCTGGGAGCAGGTTTCTATAGGATTGGCAATCCAGAGTGGAGCAGAGCCAAAACATATATAGTACCAATTCCTGAATATAACTTCATTCCCCATCTCCCTTCCTAAAAGCTAGTAAGAATCACCAAATACCTAAATAAGTTTTGGCACAGATTCCTATTTGGGCCATCAGAAGGAGTCACACCTTCCTTTGAGAAGGAAAATTCTGATTGCATGTTCCAAGTAGCTGTCCAGAAGCAAGTTTGTATAGGAGTGGCCATGACAACTAGAGCTGAGCTAAACTGGGTATGACACCCATTACTGGACATAACTTTGTGCCTGACCTCTCTCCCTTCCATCTTGTAAGTATCAACCACGTAATCCAGGTTAAGAACATTATGCCATTTAGGGCCATTGAAAAGGAATCTCACATGCCTTTCAGAAGGCAGTGTTCTGCTCCCGGCTTGTCAGGGCAGTTCTATCAACAGGTTTGTATAGGACTGGCAATACCAGATTGGAGCTGAGCCAAAGCATGTATAGCACTCATTCCTGGAAATAACCTCATGCCCCATCTATCTTCCTTTCAGCTAGTTAGGATTACATAATACCTAAACACATTTTGGCACATATTCCTGTTTTGGACCTTCACAAAGAATCTCATGTTCTTTTATAATGCACTTTCTGATTCCACGTTCCCAGTCAGTGTCTAGAAAGAAGTTCCTTTAGGACTTGCAATCATACCAAGAGCTGTGATAAACTGGATATTGCACTGTCTGCTGGAAATAACTGCATGCCAAATCTCCCTTCATTCCAGCTAGTAAGGATCACATAATCCCTAAAGAAGTTTTGGCACAGATATCTGTTTGGGGCCTTGATAATAAATTGCACATTACTTTGGGGAAACACTTTCTGATTCCATGTTGCAAGTTGCTGTCTAGCAACAAGTTTGTATAGGACTGGCAATCATACCTAGAGCTGAGCTATACCTAGAGCTGAGCTAACCTGGGTATGACACCCATTCCTGGAAATAACTTTGTGCCTGACCTCTCTCCCTTCCATCATGTAAGGATCAGACACCTAAACACGGTCAAGAACATGATGCCATTTAGGGCCGTTAAGAAGTAATCTCACATGCCTTTCAGAAGGCATTGTTCTTAAAAGACCCATTCCTGGAAACAACTTGGTTCCCAATCTCCCTTTCTTCCAACTCCTAAGGATTGCCTTCCCATAGAAAGTTGTGCACAGCACCATGTAGGACCTGCAGACAGAATCTCACTCAAATTCCTTAGAGAAGGCACTGTCTTATCCTGGCTTGTGAGAAGATGGTAAGAAACATCTTGGTATCTGAGGGGCAATCATTACTACAGCTGAGTTAAACTATGGTTAACACTCATTCCTGGAAGTAACTAAATGCCCCACCTCCCTTCCTTCCACCTGCTAATGATCACCTTCTGAAAGGAGGTTTGGAAACAGGCCCATGGAGTTTCTAGAGACAGAAACACTCTCAAATTCCTTAGAGAACACACTTTCTTCTCTCGGTTTGTAAATTGACAGGAAGAGACATCTTTGTATCCGAGTGTGAATCATTACTAGCTTTCGGCTTAAGGTTCATGTTAGGTTTTGGGTTAGGGATCAGGTTAGCTTTAGGGTTAGGATTATGGTTCGGGTTCCGCTTAATGTTAGGGTTAAGTTTAGGCTTAGGGTTCGGGTTAGGGTTTGTGTGTGGGTTTGGTTTAGGTTAAGGGTTAGGGTTCGGGTTAGGGTCCATGTTATGTTTATGGTTAGGCTTAGGTTTAGGGCTAGGGTTAGGGTTAGGGTCAGGCTTAGGTTTAGGGTTAGCTTTAGGGTTCAGTTTCGGGTTAGTGTTAGGCTTTCTGTTATGGTTAGTTTTAGGGTTATGGTTTGGTTCCGGTTAGTGTTAGGGTTAGGTTTCAGGCTTGTCATGGCTAGGGTTACATTTAGGTTGGAATTAAGGTTAGGTTTAGTGTTCTAGTCAGTGTTAATGTCCTGTTAGGCTTCAGGTGAGTGTTAATGTTAGGGTTCAGGTTTTTGTTATTGTTAGGCTAAGGGTTAGGGTTACTGTTAGTGTTAGAATTAGGGATGTCATTTCCTTCCCATTAAGGTTAGCGGTTAGGGTTCTGGTTACGGTTAAGCTTTGGTTTAGGGTCATGTTTAGGGTTCAGGTTCGAGTTAGGGTTGGTGTTAGGGTTGGGGTTAGGGTTATGGTTAACTTTCTGGTCAGGGTTATTGTTCTGCTTCGTGTACTGGTTTTGTTTAGGTATATGGTTAGTTTTACCCTTCATGTCAGTGGTCGAGTTCGCTTTAGTTTAAAGTTAGTGTTAGTGTTTGCATTAAGGTTATGGTTATGTTTAGTGGTTGAGTTAGATTTAGGATTCGGGTTTGGTATCAGGTTAGGGTTGGGTTATGGTCATTTCTCGCTTCCGGTTAGGGTTAGGGTTAGGGTTAGGGATCAGTTTCGGGTATGGGTTAGGGTTTGTGTTGGAGTCTGGGTTATGGTTATGGTTAGGGCTAGTGTTCGGCTTAGGTTTAGGGTTAGGTTTAGTGGCAGTGTTGGGTTGGTATTTGGGTTAGGCATAGGGTTTGGGTTAGGGTTAGGAGTCAGGGTTGGTTTAGAGCTAGGGTTAGGGTTACATTTGGCTTCCGTTTAGGGTTAATTTTGCATTTATGTATAGGGTCATGTTTATTGTTCGGCTTAATGTTAGGATTAGGTTTCTGTTTCCGTTTAGGGTTAGAGTTAGCTTTAGGGTTCGAGTTAGGGTTAGCGTTAGTTCTAGCATTAGGGTTAGGGTTGCGTTCGGATTAGGGTTAGGGTTAGGTTTTGCATTAGTTCTGGAATTAAGGTTATGTTTTGGGGTAGGGTTAGGGTTAAGTTTATGTTAAGGGCTCGGGTTAGATTAAGGGTTAGGTTTAGTGTTAGGGTTAGTGTTTGGATTAGTGTTAGGGTGAGGGGTCAGCTTCATGATCACATTAGGGTTAGGGTTATTGTCGGGCTAGGATTCAGGTTAATGTTACATTTCGGTTCAGGTTAGGGTTAGGTCTGTGGTTCGGGTTAGGTTTATGGTTCAAGATCTTGTTCAGGTTAGCATTAGTGTTAGGTTTTTGTTCAAGATTAGGATTACAGTTAGTGTTAGTGTTACGTTTAGGGAAAGGTTATTGTTTGGATTAGGGTTAGGGTTCGGGTTCGGGTTCTGGATAACGTTAGGGTTTGGGTTATTGTCGGGTTAAGCTTCGTGTTAGTTTTAGGCTTAGTGTTCAGTTTAGTGTAACAGTTAGTGTGAGAGTTAAGTTTAGGTTTCGGTTTCAGGTTACTATTAGGTTTCGGGTTAGGGTTAGGCTTCAGGTTAGTGCTAGGGTCAGGTTTAGTGTTGCGTTGAGTTAGTGTTAGGGTTAGTGTTAGGGTTAGGGTTAGCACTGGCTTAGGGTTAGGTTTTGTGTTAGGATTAGGGTTAATGTTAGGGTTTGGGTTAGGGTTAGGCTTTGGGTTAGGGATAGGGTTAGGGTTAGGATTGGGTTGGGTTATGGATAGCATTAGCCTTCAAATTTGGGTGAGCTTTTGTGTTCATACTAGGGTTAGGGCTGGAGTTAGGGTTACAGTTCAGGTTTGAGTTAGGGTTAGGCTTGCAGTTAGAGTTCGAGTTATTGTTAAAGATAGGCTTAGGGCTAGTTTTAGTGTTAGGCTTTGGTTAAGTTGAACTTAGGGTTCTGGTTAATGTTCGTATCATGGTTAGGTTTCGGGGTTGGGTTAAGGTTAGAATTACCGATAGTGTTCATGTTAGTGTTAGGGTCAGGGTTAGGTTTAGGTTTGGTTTCGGGTTAGTGTTAGGGTTCGGATTAGTTTTATGGTTAGTGTTAGGTTTATGTTTTGTGTTAGGATTAGGGTTAGTGTTAAATTTACACTTAGGGTTCGTCTTATGGTTAGGGCATAGGTTAGGTGTATAGTTAGAGGTCGAGTTAGAGTAAGAGTTAGGATTTGTGTTATTATTCGACTTCAGGTTACGGTTCGGGTTAAGGTAAGTCTTATGGTTTGGGTTCGGGTTAATTTTAGCATTAGGTTTAATTTTAGCATGAGTGTTTGTATTAGGGTGAGGGTTAGGTTTCAGGTTAAGGGTTGTTTATCATTAGGGTTAGAGTCTGGTTAGGCTTCGGGTTAAGCTTAGGCTCATGGTACAGGTTAGGGTTATGGTTAGTGTTCAAGTACAAGTTACTGTTATGGTTAGGCCTAGTGTTAATGTTAGAGTTGGGTACATGTTCGATTTAGGGTTAGAGATATGGTTAATTTTAAGGTTAGGTTTATGGTTATATTTTGGTTCCAGTAGGGGTCAGTGTTAGGGTTGGGTTTGTCTTTGTGGTACTGTTAAGTTTAGGCTTACTGTTAGTGTTAGGTTTAGGAATATGTTTGGTTTCCGGTTAGGTTTGAGGTTAGGATTCAGGTTACATTCAGTGTTATTGTTTGGTTTAGGGTTCTGCTTAGGTTTAGTGTTTGGGTTTGGGTCCAGGTTTGGGTTAGGATTCATGTTAGGGTTAGGTTTCAGTTTAGGGCTAGGGTTATGACCTGGTTAGGTTTAGGGTTAGTGTCAGGGTTCTGGTTAGAGTTTAGTTTTAGTTTCGGTACAGGTTTATTTTACTTGTAGGGTTAGGGTTGGGGTTTGTGTTAGTGTTAGGGTTATGGTTAGGTTGAGTGTTCACCTTAGGGTTAGTGTTAAAATTAGGGGTAGGCTGGGTTCTGATTTGGGTTAGGGCTAGGGTTCACTTTAGGGTTAGGGTTCAGTTTCGTGTTTGGCTTAGGGTTATGGTTAGCTTTCGGGTTAGGGTTAGGGTTAGGATTACTGTTAGGTTTATGGTTAGGTTTACTGTCAGATTTCCGTTCGGATTAGGGTTAGGGTTAGGGTTCGGGTTCTGGATACAATTAGATTTAGGGTTAGCGTAGTATTAGGCTTCAGGTCAGAGTTAGGTTTGCTGTTCAGATTAGGGCTTGTTTTAGGGTTGGGCTTATGGTTAGGCCTAGGTTTAAGGTTAGTATTGGGTTGGATTCTGGGTACTCAGCGTTAGAATTAGGTTTAGTGTTAGAATTAGTGTTCGGATTAGGGTCAGGGTTAGATTTCAGGTTCACTTTAGAGTTAGGATTAGTGGTAGGGTTCTGGCTAGACTTAGGATTAGGGTTCACTTTAGTGTTGGTTTTGACTTAGTGTTAGCGTTAGGTTTCGGGTGAAAGTTAGGGTTAGTGTTAGGGTTGGTTTTATGGTTAGGTTTAGGGTAGGGTTCAGTTTCAGGTTCTAGATTGGATCAGAGTTATGGTTAGGGTCAGGTTAGGCTTCGGGTCAGGGTTAGTTTTAGGGTTCACGTTAGGGTTAGGATAGTGTTAGGGTTAAGGTTCGAGTTAGGGTTAGGGTTAGCTTTAGCGTTAGGGTTTGGGTTAGGGTTTGGCTTAGGGTTATTGCTAGGGTTAGAATTATGATTGGGTTGGTTATGTTTACGGTTAGGGTTAGGGTTCACGTTAGCATTAGGGATAGGTTTAGGGTTAGTTTTAAGGTTAGAGTTAGTGTTCAGATTAGAGTTAGGATTCAGGTTCAGGTTACTGTTAGGATTAGCGCTAGTGTTCATGTTAAGGTTATTTCTAGGATTCAGGATAGGTTTGGTTTTGGGTTAGCGTATGGTTATGCTTAGGCTAGTGTTAGGGTTCTGGTGAGTATTAGTGTTAGTGTTAGCGTTAGGGTTAGGATTAGGCTTATGTTTAGGTTCCAGTTAGGTTTAAGGTTAGAGTTCGTGTTAGGGTTCAGTTAAGTGTTAGTTTTAGTGCTAAGCTGAGAGTTCAGGTTAGGGTTAGGTGTCAGGTTTGGGTTATGCTTAGAGTTATGGTTGGGGTTGGGGTTAGGTCTTCGGCTAAGTGTCTGGTTAGTGTTCGCGTTAGAGTTTGGGGACCAGTTTTGTTTAGGCTTATGGTTAGTGTTATTGTTTCTGTTTAGGGTTAGGGTTAGTGTTCACGATAAGTTTAGGGTTAGGGTTAGTGTTAGGTTTAGGGTTCACCTTGGGGTTAAGTTTAGGTTTAGAATTAGTGTTAGGCTTAGTGTTTGGGTTAGTGTTTGGGTGGGTTCATTTTCAGGATCAGGTAAGGGTTATGTTTTGAGTTTGGGTTCTGGTTAATGTTAGGGTTACTGCTAGGCTTTAGGTTATGGTTAGGCTAAGGTTTATGGCTAAGTTTAGCATTAGGGCTGGGTTAGCTTAGGGTGAGCGTTTTGGTTCGGGTTTAGGTCAGGGTTAGTGTTAGTGTTAGTTTTCAGGCAAGCGTTAGGCTTAGGGTTATTGTTAGGGATATGGTAGGCTTATGTTTGTGTTCCAGTTAGGTTTAAGTTCAGGGTTTGAGTTAGTTTTTGGTTTTAGTGTTCGGGTTAGATTTAGTGTTAGGGTTCAGGTTAGGGTTAGGTTTAGGGTTCAGGTTAGGTTTAGAATTGGGGTTGTGGTTAGGGCTAGGGTTAGGGGACAGGTGAGTGTTAGGTTTAGGGTTCAGGAACAGGTTTTGTTTAGGGTTAGGATTAGTGTTAGTGTTTAGGGTTACGGTTAGTGTTCGGGTTAGGGTTAGGATTGGGGTTCGTGTTGTGGTTTTCGTTTGGTTTAGGATTACTGTTAGTGTTAGGGTTTGGGGTAGGGTTTGGGTTAGGGTTCTTGTTTGCAAACGTGTAAGGTTTAGGGTTAGGGTCGTGTTATTATTCATGTTAGGTTTATGTTGAGGGTTCGGGATAGGGTTTCTTTTAGGTTTAGGGTTAATACTGGGTTTAGGGTTGGTGTTGGGTTTAGTGTTAAGTTTGTGTTCTCTTTAGGGGTAGGGCTAGAGTTAGTCTTAGGCTTAATGTTCAGCTTAGGGTTCTGGTTAGGTTTAGGGTTCAGCTAAGGTTTACAGTCAGGGTTAGGGTTAAGGTTAGTTTTCCTGATAGGGTTTGGGTTTGGGTTAGACTTAGGGTTAGGGTTTGGATTAGGGTTAGGTTCATGTTAGGGTTTGTGTTAGTGTTATGTTCTGTGGTGCTGGTTAGTTTTAAGTTTAGGGTTAGTGTTAGCGTTAGTGTTGGGATTAGGTTTCCGGTTTGAGTTAGGTTTTGGGTTACGGTTAAGATTTAGTTTCGGTTTATGGTTCAGTTTAGTGTTTGGTTTGGATTCAACTTAGGGTTCGGCTTAGGCTTAGGGGAATTTTTGGGGTGTGTGTTCGAGTAAGGTATAGGGTTAAGTTAGGGATAGATTTAATGTTGCGGTTTGCATTCAGGTTAGAGTTACTGTTACGGTTAGGGTTAGTTTGAGGTTTAGGGTTTGGGTTCACGTTAGTGCTAGTGGTAGGTTTATGATTAAATTTAGGGTTAGGGGTCTGGTTATGTTTAGGGGTAGTCTTAAGGTAAGGCTTCGTTTTAGGGTTAGGGTTAGGTTTAGGCTTAGAGTTAGCTTTTGGGTTCTGGTTCGAGTTCTGCTTATGTTTAGGGTTAGGGTTAAATTTAGGGTTCGGGTTATGCTTAGGCTTAGTTTTTGGGTAAGGGCTCAGGTTAGGGTTAGGCTTAGGGTAACTGTTAGAGTTAGGGTTCGGGTGAGGGTTCAGGTTACGCTTAATGTTAGTGCTAGGGTTAGGGTTCGTGTTATGTTTAGGGTTCAGTTTAGTGTTATGGTGTTGGTTAGGGCTAGTGTTCTGTTTCGCTTTAGGGTTATGGTTAGAGTAACGGTTATTGTTAGGGTTCTAGTTAGGGTTCAGGTTAGCCGTGACTTTAGGGTGAATGCTAGGATTAGGGTTAGGATTAGGTTTATGGATAGGGTTAGTGTTAGGGGTCTGTATAGTGTTCAGGTTTGGGGTAGGGTTTGGTTTATGGTTAGTGTTAGGTTTCGGCTTAGGGTTATTTTTAGTGTTAGGGTTAGTCTTAGGGCAAGCTTTAGGGTTCGGGTTCGGGTTAGGGTTATGTTTATGTGTGGGATTAGGGTTAGTTTTTGGATTGGGGTTCCGGTTCTCTTTCGGGTTCGGAATTCAGGTTAGAGTTAGGCTTCGTGTTAGCGTTAGGGTTCGTGTTAGGATTAGAGTTACTGTTTGGGTTATGGTTGGCGATAGGGTTCAGGTTCAGATTAGCGTTAGTGTTAGGGTGCTGTTATGTTTTGGGTTACTGTTACGATTTGGTTTTGGGTTAACGTTAGGTTTAGGGTTAGGGTTCATGTTATGTTCAGAGTTAGTGTTCTGGTTAGGAATTTGTTGGGTTAGGGCTAAGGTTTAGTTTAGGTTTAGTGTTAGTTTTATGATTAGGGTAAGGGTTCGGCCTAGGCTTAATTTAGGGTTAGGGTTTGTGTTCAGGTTAGTGTTTGGGTTATGGTTTTCTTTAGGGTTAATTTGCAAGTTAGGGTTAGGTTTAGGCTTAGGATATAGGTTATGGTTAGTGTTCACATTAGGGTTAGGTTTAGGATTCTGGTACGGGATCCAGTTAGTGTTAGAGTAAGGTTAGACTTCTTGCTAGGGTTAGGGCTAGGGTTCAGGTTAGGTTTTAGTTTTATGGTTATGTTTAGTGTTAGCGTTAGGGTAAGTTTTACAGCTCAGTTTATGGATTGGGTTATGATTCACGTTAATGTTATGGTTTGGTTGGGGTTAGTGTGAGGGTTAGTGTTGGAGTTAGGGTTAGGTTTTGAGTTGGTGTTTGGGTTAGGGTTAGTGTTAGGGTTAGTGCTAGGTTTAGGGTTCAGTTCCAGGTTGGGGTTAGGTTTCAGTTTAGGGTTAGGGTTAGGATGACGTTAGGGTTCAGGTTAAAGTTAGTGTTACTGTTGCCATTCCGGCTAGGGTTAGCATAGGCTTAGGGTTCTGTGTAGGGTAGGGTTTGGGTTTGGTACAGGTTTCTTTTACATATAGGTTTAGGGTTAGAGTTTAGGGTTAGTGTTAGGGTCAGTGTTCGGGTTAGGTTTTGTGTTAGGTTTTATATTAGGGTTCGAGTTAGACTTAGCATTATGGTTAGGTTTATTGTTAGTGTTAGTTTTCGGGTTAGGATTAGTGTTAGGATTTGGTTTCGGTTTTGGTTTAGGCTTAGGGTTAGGGTCAGGTTAGACTTCAGGTTATGGTTAGGGTTTGGGTTTTGGTTAGGTTTCTTATGTTTAGGAGTCATGTTAGTGTTCGGGTTACCGTTAGGTATAGGTTTTGGGTTAGTGCTTGTATTAGGGTTATGATTAGGTTTCGGGTTTGCGAAAGGCTTACCTTTAGCTTTAGGGTGCTTTTTATGTTTCGGGTTAGTGTTAGGTCTAACGTTAGTGTTAGGGTTAGTGTTGTGTTTGTGTTATGGTTAGTTTTAGGGTTAGGGTTTGTTTTTGCATTAGGGTTACACTTAGTGCTAGGGCTAGGGCTAGGGTTATGGTTTGTGTTGTGTTTGGATTAGGGTTAGGGTTAGAGTTCGAGTTCGGGTTCGGGTTAGTGTTAGAATTATGGTTAGAGTTCGGGTTAGCATTAGGTTGAGCATTAGGATTTGGGTGAGGGTATGGTTTAATTTTAGTGTTAGGGTTAGTCTTATGGTTCAGGTTTGGGATTGGGTTTCTGTTAGGGTTAGAGTTGATTTAGGATTAGAGTTATTGTTAGGGTTACGGTTCCAATTAGGGGTGCTGATTGGGTTAGGATTAATGTTCATGTTAGGTTTAAGGTTAGGGATTTATTTAGGTTAGGGTTTCTGCTAGGGTTTGGGTCCGTGTTTCAGTTAGGATTAGGGTTATGTTTTGGTTTATGGTCACGTTTAGGATTAGGGTTACTGTTACTACTAGGTTAAGGATTCAGGAGAGGTTAGTGTTCGGATTAGGGTTAGGGTTAGTGTTTGTGGTCTGGATGGGCTTAGCATTAGTGTCAGGTTATGCTTCGGGTTACGGTTAGTGGTAAGGTTAGAGTTAAGGTCATTCTTAGAGTCATGGTTAGGTTTGGGGTTCAGGTTAAGAGTTAGGGTTACTGTTAGGGTTTGGTTTAAGTTTAGGCTTTGGGTTAGGGCTAGGGTTAAGGTTAATTTTGGATTAAGGATAGGGCTGGTTTCAGCTTGCATTTGTGTTTGGGTTATGGTTAGGTTTAGGATTTAGTTTCGGGTTAGAGTTAGGGTTAGTGTTTGCATTAGGGTTAGCTGTATGGTTACGTTTAAGGTTCGAGTTAGTGTTAACATTAGGGTTAGGTTTAGTGTTAGAGTTAGTGTTAGGTTTAGGATTAGAGTTATGTTTAGGGTTAGGTTTGGGTTTGGCATAGGGTTAGGCTTAGTGTTAGTGTTAGTCTTAAGATTAGTGTTTGGTTTTGGATTAGGGTTAGTGTTCAGTTTTTGTATCAGGTTAGGGTTCGGGTTAGGTTTAGGACTAGGGTTCAGGTTAGGGTTAGGGTTTGGGTGAAGGTTAGGTTTAGGTTGGTCTTAGCGTTAGGGTTGAGGTTATGGTTAGGATTAGGGTTAGAGTTTTGTTTCGTTTTCAATATTTTATTAGATTTACGGTTAGTATGTGGTTAGGGTTAGAGTTGGGGTTTCTCGTTAGGGTTAGGTTTAGGGGTAGCATTAGGGTTAGGTTTTGGGTTAGTGTTAGGGTTATGGTTAACCTTAAGGTTTGGGTTAGGGTTAGGCTTAGGTCTAGGTTTTGGTTGGGTTAAGGTTAGGGTTATGTTCATGTTAGTGTTAGGGTTAGGGTTAGGGTTAGCGTTATACTTAGTGTTCAGTTTAGGCTTAGGGTTAGGTTTCAGGTTAGGATTAGTGTTAGGATTAGCAGTAGGGTTCCTTTTTAGGGATGTGGCTAGGTTTCAAGTTAGGTTTGGGTTTGGGTTAGGGTTAGGCTTAGGATTCAGTTGAGTGTTAAGGTTAGTATTAGTGTCAGGATTATGTTTAGGATTAGGTTTCAGATTCAGGTTAGGTTTAGGCTTAAGGTTAGGGCTAGGGCTAGGGTTGAATTTAAGTTTAGGGTGGGACTTAGTGTTAGGACTAGTGTTTTGGTTAAGGTTAGTGTTATGATCAGGGTTAGTGTTCAGGTATGGGTTGTGGCTAGTGTTAGGTTTCATATTTGGGTAAAGTTTAGGGTTCGAATTAGGGTTCGGGCTAGGGTTGAGGTTAGGATTGGGTTGGGTTTGTGTTTGCATTATGTTTAGGTTTAACGTTCGGGTTAGGTTTATATTTCGGGTTAGGGTTCTGGTTCCGATTCAGGTTCAGGTTAGGGTTACTGCTAGGGTTTGTTATGTTTAGCCTTAGGGTTAGTGCTATGTTTAGGGTTAGGTTTGGGATGGGTTAGAGTTAGGGTTGGGCTAGGGTTATTTTTAGGTTTAGCATGAGGTTTCAGGCTGTTGTTAGGATTAAGGTTACTGTTAGTGTTAGTGTTAGGCTCATGTTTTTGTTCCAGTTATGCTTAAGGTTTGTTTTTGGGTTAAGGTTCATTTTAGTGTTAGTGTTACGATTAGGGTTCAGTTTACAGTTAGGTTTATGGTTAAGGTTAGTCTTAGGGTTGGGGTTGGTGTTAGGGCTAGGACTAGGGTTAAGGTAACGGCACAAGTTATATTTAGGCTTAGGCTTAGTCTTAGAGTTTAGTGTTAGCTTTAGCGTTTGCGTTAGTGTTCAGGTTAGGGTTAGGGTTAGGCTAAGAGTTAGGGTTCCTGATAGGGTTCGGGGTTGGATTAGAGTTACAGCTGGTGTTCACGTTATGGTTAGCTTCGGGTTCGGCTTTGTGTTATGGTTTGGGTTAGTGTTATGTTTTGTGGTGGGGGAAAGTTTTAGTCTTACGGTTAGCGTTAGTTTCAGGGTTGGGTTTTGGAGTCGGGTTTGAGTTACGTTTTGGGTTAGAGTTTGGGTTCGGGTTCAGGTTAGGGTTTTGTCTGAGTTTAGGTTTGGTTTCGGGTTAGAGTTTGGGTTAGGTTTAGACGTATTGTTGGGGTGTCTATTCGAGTTAGGTTTAGGGTTAAGTTATTGATATGTTTGTTGTTGGGTTTTGGGTTTGGGTTAGGGTTAGGGTTAGTTTTAGGTTTAGGGTTCGGGTTCACGTTAGCACTAGTGGTAGGGTTAGGGTTATGTTTATGGTTAGGGTTCATGGTAGGTTTGGGGTAGTGTTAAGTTTAGGGTTGTGGTTAGAGTTTGGGTTAGATTTCGGGTTAGAGTTAGTGTTTGAGTTCGGCTTCGCATTCTGCTTATGTCTATGTTTAGGTTTACATATAAATTTAGGGTTCGGTTTAAGCTTGTTGCTAGTTTTCAGGAAAGGGTTCGGGTTAGAGTTCGTGTTATGGTAACTGTTAGTGTTAGTGTTCAGGTGAGGGTTCAGGTTAGGCTTAATGTTAGGGCTCGTGTTATGGTTAGGGTTCAGGTGAGAGTTAAGGTTCGGGTCAGATTCGCGTTAGGGTTAGTGTTATTCTTAGAGTAATGGTTATTGTTAGGGTTCTGGTTAGTGTTAAAGTAAGAATTAATGCTAGGACTTGGGTTAGGGCTCTGTTTATAATTAGTGTTAGGTTTTGGGTTAGGGTTAGTGTTAGTGTTAGGGTTATTGTAGGGTTAGAGTTAGGGCAAGGGTTCAGGTTCAGTTTCGGGTTTAAGTTATGGTTAGGTATAGGTTTAGGGTTAGTTTTCGGATTGGGTTTATGGTTAGTGTTCTGTTTTGGGTTTTGATTCGGGTTAGAGTTAGTATTAGTGTGGGGTTATGCTTTGTGTTATGGTTACGATTTGGTTCAGGTTAGGATTAGGCTTAGAGTTAGGGTTCGGTTTAGGATAAGTGTTAGTGTTTGGGTTAATGTTTGGTTGGGTTAGGGCTAGGGTTTGGTTAAGGTTTAAGTTTAGGGTAAAGTCTCTGTTTGGGGTTAGGTTAGGGTTAGAGTTCGGGTTTGGGTTAGTATTTGGGTTCGGGTTCAGTTTAGGATTTGGGTTCTCCTTAGGGTTAGGGTACGAGTTAGGGTTAGGGTTATGGTGTGGGTTAGTGTTATGGTTCGGGTTCGGGTTAGGGTTAGGTTTCAGGTTCGTGTTAGAGTAAGGATTCGTGTTTGGGACAAGGTTACAGTACTGGTTAGGGTTTGGCTTAGGGTTAGGGTGTGGTTAGTGTTAGTGTTAGGCTTTGGTTTAGGGTTAGAGATACGTTTAGTGTTATGGTTACAATTAAGGCCATTGCTAGTGTTAGAGTTAAGGTTAGGGTTAGGTCTATGGCTTGGTCAAGGTTTACATTTTGACCTAGTGCCAGGGTTAGAGTCAGGTCTAGGACTTGTTTAGGGTTAGTTACAGGGCAAGGAGAAGGCTTGGTGTTATGACTAGGGTTAGGGATATTGTTGGTTAGGGCTAAGGTTTTTGGTTAGGGTTTGTGTTAGGGTTAGGGCCATTGCTAGGGTTAATGCTAAGGTTAGGGTTAGGTCTAAGGCTCGGTCAAGCATTAAGCTTTCAGCTAGGGCTAGTGTTAATTTCATATCTAGGACTATGTGAAGGTTAATGTTAGGTTTAAAGTTATGGTTAGGGTTAGGGTGAGAGTTACTGTTGGGTTTAGAGTTAGTGTTGCTTAAGGCTAGGGTTAGGGTAGAATTAGGGTTAGTGTAAAGGCTAAGGCTGGGGTATGGTTAGGGCTATGGCTAGGATTAGTGTTATGTTTAGGCTTAGATTTAGGAGAGGTGGTTTGAGATTCAGTTAAGTTTAGGTTGAGCAGTAGGGGTAGGATTAGGAATAGGACTATGGTTTGTGTTAGGAGTGGGTTAGGGCTACGGCTAGAGCTAGGGTTATGGTTGGGTTGGATTATGTGTAGGGTTAAGATGAGGGTTAGGGATGGAAGTAGTGTTAGGGTTAGTTTTATGGAAACAATTATCATTAGGACGGGGCTTAAGGCTATGTTATGTTATTACATATATGGTTAGGTTTCTTTTAGGTTTATGGCTAAATTTATTGTTATAGTTAGTGTTGGGTCTGGTTTTTGGGTAGGGCTAGGGGTAGAATTAGGGTTACGTCTGACGTTAGTGTAGGGTGTGCCTGAGGTTTGGGGCAATGGAAAGGTTAAGAGTAGGCATAGGATTTTGGTTTGCGTTAGGACTAGGGTTAGAGTTAGGGTTATGCTAGTGTTAGCGTTACTGTTAGGGCTAGGGCAAGGACTAGGTTTCAAGTTAGGGTTAGAGTTGGCTTAGGGTTACAGTTACAGTGAGTGTTTGTGGTAGGCATACGATTAGGGTTAAGGCTGAGGCTAGTTTTAGGTTTTGGTGTAGGCTTAGGGTTAGACCTATAGTCGGATTAGGGTTCGTGAAACAAACCCCAACCCTAGCCCTAAAACTAATGAAAACATTAATCTGAACGTGAAGCCTAATTCTCACTGTAACTCTAGCCATAACCATAACCATAACCCTAAACCTAAACATAGCCCTAGATATATCCTTATCCTTATCCCTAACCTTAAATCTAACGCTACACTTAGTACTACACTTACACTACACCTACCACTAACAATATTCCTGAGCCTTACCTCACCCAAACCCATCCCAATCACTAACCTTAACACTAAAAATAATCTAAGACCTAGCACTAAGCCTTAGCCTAGTGCTATCCCTAATACTAACACTTGTCCAAGCCTTACCCTAAACCTGTCACTAGCCCTAGCCCTAACCCTAACCCTAAATGTAACCCTACCCATAAACATTGCCCTAGATCTAATGCTAACACGACCCTACACCTGAAACTAATTCTAGCCCTAGCGCGAGCCTTAAAACCCAGACCTGTCACTAGCCATAACCTTAACCCTAACCCTACCTCTAAACCTAGGCCTGGCACAAAGCTTAACCCTAACACTAACCCTACACTAACTCTAGTACAAACATTAAGGCTAACACTAACCCTAATTCTAACGCAAACAATAACCCTAACCCTAACACTAATCCAACTCTAACCCTAACCCTAAATGAAAACCAAACCCTTTCCCAATCCCTAACATTAAACCTAAGACTAATGTATCCTTAAACCCAATGCTACTCGTCCTTCTCTCCATAAAACTAAATCTAATGCTAAACCAAACCTAACCCTAACCCTATCCTTAACCCTAACACTAATCCAACCCGAAGCCTAATCCTACCCCTACCCCTAACACTAACCATAGAAGAACCCTAAAGCTAGCACAAACACAAATATTAACCATAACACTAAATCTAGACCTCCACCATGCCTAACTTTATAGATAACTTTAACCCTAATGCTAACCCTAGCCATGCCCTTATCCCTACAACTACACTTAAACCAAACACTTAGCCTAACCCTGACCTTAACCCTAACCCTACCGTAATCCTAGCCATAGCCTTAAAACAATGCTTATCCTAGACCTAATGCTAGACCTACTCTAACTCTGCTTCTAGCTCTGGCCCTAACCCCAAAGCTAAACCTAAACCTAACACTAACCCTAACACTACACTAACCCAAATGTTACACTTAGCACTAAGACAACCCCTTTCACTAACCCAAACCCCAGTCATAAACCTAAACCTAACCCTAACACTAACCCCTTACTCTAAACCAACCCTAACCCTAACCCTAACCCTAACCCTAATCCTAGACAGACTCCTAACACAAACCCTGCCCTAGCTCTAACACTAACCCTAACCCTATTCCTAACCCTAAGCCAAACCCAAACTCGAAACATAATGGTAACCCTAACACTAAACCTGCTGCTAAAACTAACCCTAAAGCTAACATCAGCCCTAGCCTTAACCCAATTACTAAGCCTAACGTTAGGCTTAACCACAGGCTTAGGCTTAACCAAAATGCTAGCCCTACACATAACACTAACCTTAATGCTAGCACTAACCCTAACACTAGCCCTAGCACTAGACCTAGCCCTAAACCTACCCATAACACTCCACACAAGCCCTAAACCTAACACAAATCTGAGGCCTAGACCTGACCCTAAACTTACCCCTAGCCCTAGCCCTAGCCCTAACTCTAACCCTAATATTAACCCTAGCTCTAACCTTAAACCTAAACCTAACCATAAATCTAGATCTTGCCTTAGCACTAACACTAACCCTAACCCTGTCCATAGCCCTGTCTCTAAACGAAACCCTAACACTAGCCCTATCACTAAGCCTAACCCTAAAACTACCTCTAAACTTAACCCTAAAGCCAACACTACCCATTCCCCTTAGCTTAACAGTAACCCTAACTAACTCAGCCTTATGCAAACGCTGACCCTAACCCTTTATTCTAGTATGAGCCACAACCCTAACCCTAGTTTGATCCCTAACACTAACTGTAACTCTATCCCTAACCCTAACCTTGCATCAGCCATTGCACTAACACTACCCCTAACCTAAACTTACCTCTAACCCTAACCTTACCACTAAAAGTAAACCTAAGTCTAGCTCTAGGACTAACCCTAAACCTAAAGCTTATCCTAACTCTAAATCTAGCCCTAGGCATAACCCAAACCCTAGCCCTAGAGAGGACTCTAACGCTAACCATAACCACAACCCAACACTAACCCTAACCTTAATGTTAACACTGACCTAATCATAGCCATAGCCCTAATGCCAACACTAGCACATGTCCAAACCCTAACACTAACCCTAGTCCTAATGCTACTCCTAACTATGACACTAGCCATAAAACCGACCCTAGCACTAAACCTAAATCTAACCCAAACTGTAACCCTAACCATAACCATAACCTAGCACTAACTCTAGCTGTAGCCCTAAAACTTCCCCTACCCATATTAACTGTAACCCTAATCCTAGTCCTACACTTAACCCTAACCCTAATGCTATGCCTAATCCCAGCCCTAAACATAACCCTAGCCCTAAACCCTAACTCTAGCCCTAATGCTAAATCCAATGCTACCAACAGCCCTAAAGCTCACCGTAACTCTAACACTAACCCAACACACCATACCCCTAAACATACCACTCCTCTAACCCTAACCCTAACCCAATTCTTACCACTGTCACTAGCCCTAACACTAGCCCAACACTTACCGTAATCCTACCCCTACACATAACCTTAACTGGAAACCTAAATAACCCCTAACCATAACCATAACACTAAACCTAACCATAGCTTTAATACTAAGCATAGCCGTAGCCATAAAACTATCCCCAAGTTAGTTGTAACCATAACAATAGCCCTAGCTCTAGCTCTAGCCTTAACCCTAGGACTAAACCTAAGCCTAATCCTAGCACTAGCCATAAACCTAATCGTAACCCTAAAACTAGCACTAACACTAACCATAACCTTAACCATAGCCCTAAGCCTAGCCCTAGCAGTAACTGTAACCATAACACAAATCCTATCACTGCCACTAACCCTAACCCCAGACCTCGCCTTAACGCTAACCCTAACACTAACCGTAGCCTAACCCTAACCCAAGATCTAACCCAAACCCTAGCCCTAAACATAACCCTGGCTATAACCCTAAAGCTAGCCCTAGACTTAACCCTAGCCACAAGCCGAACCCTAGCCAAGCACTAAACCAAACCCCAGCACTAGCCATAACCCTATCCCTAAACCTAACCCTAACCCTAACCTTAACCTTAGCCCTAACCCTAAACCTAACCCTAGCCCTAGCACTAACCTTAAACCTAACCAAAACTCTAAAGCTAATGCTAACACTAACCCTAACCCACACACAATTGGTTTGATGTGAAAATATATGGATGTTGTTACACACAATAGGTTTGAAGTCATACATAATAATATGATTTATGTCACAAAAAAGTTGAATGATGTCACACATATCAATGGGTGTGTTTTCACACACAAATGTGAGGCTTTTCACACATACACCCTTGGTGTGATGTCATACACACACTGAGTGATGTCAGACACAAAATTTGTGTGAATGCACACACCAACCAGGTGAAGTCACAGAAAATGGGCATTGTCTCTCACGAAAATGGGTGTGAATTCACACATAGTGAGTGTTACACCATACACACACGTGGCATATAAGTCAGAGTAAAATGTGAGATATTTCACAGAAAGCTGTGTGCTATTTCATACATAAGAGCGGATGTCACATCACAGTGAATGATGTGACTGCTGTCACACACAATGGGAGTGACATCACACAATTTGAGTGATGTGACTGGCTATCCTAGTGTTATCACAATCAAGGTGTGTGATGTCCAAGAATGGGTGTGATGTCACATATAATGACTGCAGTGATGTTGCAAAGAAAATGTGAATGATGTCACAAGCACAACGTTGGAGTGATGTCAAATACACTATCAGAGTGAAGCCACACACAATTGGTATGATGTCATACATAATACTGGGAGTGACAACAAGATAATAATGTTTAGGATATTATATGCTTATGAAGGTTGATGTCACACACAATTGATGTGATGAGACACACAAGGAGGATATTGTCACACACACAAGTGGTGTGATGTCACCCATAACCTTGTGTGTCACGTCATGCAGAATGATGGGAGTGATATCACATGCACACAATGGGAGTGATGTCACAATGTAAAATGTAAGTTATGTCAAAGGGGGCACAACGATGTCACACATAAGAGTGGCAGTGTTGTCACACAATTCATATGCTGTCACACATAAAGGGAGTGATGTCACAGAAACATGTGAGTGATAAAACAAAGAACACGTGACAGATGTCACACACGTGTGAAAGATGTCACAGTGTTGGTTTGATGTCATAAACACAATGAGCATGTTATCACAACAGTGATATCACCCCAAATATATGATTGAAGTCAGAGAAACACCATGTGAGTGATGTCACCACAATTGTAGATTCATGTCATCAAGAATTTGTGTGACGTCACATGGAATATTGGGAGTGACGTAACACGTAACAATAGATATTTCAAACCCTAAATTGCATTCATGTCACACGCAATTGGTTTGATGTCAACCTCTGTGCATGTTGTCAAGATCACAAAAGGTCTGATGTCATACATAATGATTGGAGTGGTGTCACACACAAAATGTGAGGAATGTCACACACTATTGGAGGGATGACAAATATACTATCAGAATGATGCCACACACAATGAGTATGATGTCCTACATAATATTGGGAGTGACACCATACAAAATAATGGTTTGATATCATATGAAATTTAAGATTGTCGTCACTCACAATTGATGAGATATGACACACAAGGTGAGTGTTGTCAGAGACACAAGTAGTGTGATCTCACTCATAAGCAAGTGTGTCACATCACTCATAGAAAAGGGTGTGATATCACATGCACGCAATGGGAGTGATGTCACAAGTTACAAGTCACTGATGTCACAGATAGCAGTGGAAGTGGTCAGACTATTGATACGATGTCACTCATAAGAATGGGAATGATGTCACATTCTGGAGGCCGAAAATGGGACTATGTTTCAAAGTTGTTTGGTATTATGTGATCCTTACTGTATGGAAGGGAGAGAGATGGAGCATAAAGTTATTTCCAAGAATGGGGTCTGGTCATGGTTTGGCTCAGATCTACTCTGGATTCTCAGCCTTATACAAATCTGTTCCAAGACCAGCCCTGAGAGACTGGGATCGGAAAACTGCCTTCTGAAAGGCATGTAAGATTCCTTCTGAAGGGCCCTAAATGGCCTAGTGTTCTAAACCTAGTTTCCGCGGGGGAACATTACAAGATGGAAGGGAGAGAGATCAGGCAGAAAGTTATTTCCAGAAATGGGTGTCATATCCAGTTTAGCTCAGCTCTAGGCATGATTGCCAACATATAGAAATTTGCTGCTAGACAGATACTTGGAACATGGAATTAGAAATTGCCTTCTCAAAGAAAGGTCTGATTCCTTCTGAAGGAACAAAATGGGAATCCATGCAAAAACATGTTTAGTTATTATGTGGTCCTTACATGCTGGAAAGAAGGGCTATGGTTCAAGAAGTTATTTTCAGGAAGGGGTAATATTCATGGGTTGGCTCAGCTCCAGTCTGGATTGCGAAACCTCTACAAACTGTTGCCAGACCTGCCCTGAGAAACCAGGATCAGAAAACTGCCTTTTGATAGACATGTGAGATGCCAGACACTCCCTGAGAATCCTGGATCATAATACTGCCTTCTGAAAGGCATATGAGTTTCCTTCTCAATGGCCTTAAATATCGTCATGTTCTAACCTGGTTTAGGTGTGAGATCCATACTAGTTGGAAGTAAAGGAGATAGGGCATGAAGCTATTTCCAGGAATTTGTGTGAAGCCCAGTTTTGCTCAGCTCTGGAAATCATTAGCAGTCCTATACAAACTTCTTGCTGGACAGCAACATGCAACTTGGAATCAGAAAGTGCTTCCTCAAAGGAATGTGCAATTTCTTCTCAAGGGCACAAACATTAATCTGTGCCAAAAATTTTTTAGCTATTAGGTGATCCTTCCTGCTGGAAGTAAAGGAGATGGGGCATGATGTTATATCAAGGAATAGGTGTCATAAAATGCTTAGCTTTGCCTGGGAATCACTGCCAGTCCTATGCAAACTGGTTATTTGACTGCAACTTGCAACTTGTAATAAGAAATTGCTTCCTCAAATCAAAGTGGTATTTCTTTTCAAGGCCCCAGTAATGGACTCTGTGCCAAAACTTGTTTAGGTATTATTTGATCCTTACTAAGTGGAAATAGGGAGTTGGGGAACAAGTTAATTTCAGGATTGAGTAATAATCATGGTTTGGCTAAGCTCCACTCTGGATTGCCAATCCTATACAAACTTGTTGCCAGAAAGGCCATGAGTAGACAAGATCAGATCATTGCCTTCTGAAAGGCATGTGAGATTCCTTCTGAATGGCTGTAAATATCATCATGATCTAAACCTGTTTTAGGTGTGAGATCCTTATTAGCTGAAAGCAAGGGACAGGAGGCATGAAGTTATTTTCAGGAATTGGTGTCACACCCAGTTTAGCTCAGCTCTGGGTATCATTTTCTGTCATATACAAACTTGTTGCTAAACAGTAACTTGCAACATGGAATCAGAAAGTGCTTCCTCAAAGGAACGTGCAATTTCTTCTAAATGGCCAAAACATTAATTGGTGAAAAAATTTCTTTGGGTATTATATGATCCTTACTAGCTGGAAGTAAGGGAAGTGGAACATGAAGTTATTTCCAGGTGTTGGTGTCATACTCAGCTTAGCTCAGCTCTTTGCATCATTGCAAGTCCTATACAAACTTGTTGCTAGACAAAAACTTGCAACTTGTAATAGGAATGTGCTTCCTTAACACAAAGTGCTATTATTTCTTCTCAAAGCCATAGCAATGGAAACTTTGCCAAAACGTGTTCAGCTATTAAGTGATCCTTATGAGCTGGAAGTGAGGGAGATGGGGAATGAAGTTGTTTCCAGGAGTTCATGTCATATTCAGTTTAGCTCAGCTCTGGAAATCATTGCCAGTCCTACACAAACATGTTGCTAGACAGCAACCTGCAACATGGAATCAGAAAGTCCTTGCTCAAAGGAACGTGCAATTTATACTCAAGTGGCCAAACATTAATCTTTGCCAAAACTTCTTTAGGTAATATGTGATCCTTACAAGCTGGATGTAAGGGAGATGGGGCATGAAGATATTTCCAGGAGTTGGTGTCATTCCCAGTTTAGCTCAGCTCTGGAGATAATTGTCAGTTCTATACAAAATTGTTACTAGACAGCAACTTGCAACTTTGAATCAGAAAGTGCTTCCTCAAAGGAATGTGCTTTTTCATCTCAAAGACACAAACATTAATCTGTGTCAAAACTTGTTCAGGTATTAGGTGATCCTTACTAGCTGGAAGAAAACGAGATGGGGCATGAAGTTATTTCCAGGAGTTGGTGTCATTCCCAGTTTAGCTCAGCTCCAGAAATAATTGTCAGTCCTATACAAAATTATTACTAGACAGCAACTTGCAACTTGGAATCAGAAAGTGCTTCCTCAAAGGAACGTGCTATTTTGCCTCAAGGACCCAAACAGATTTGTGCCAAACCTTCCTTAGGTATTATGTGATCCTTAATATCTGGAAAGTAGAGAGAAGTGGCGTGAAGTTATTTCCAGGAGTTGATGTCATACAGAGTTTAGCGTCACTGTGGAAGACATTGCGAGTCCTATGCAAACTTTTTTCTAGACAAGTACTTGCAACATGGAATCAGAAATTGCTTCCTCAAAGGAACGTGCTATATCTTCTCAAGGCCCCAAAATGGCAATCTTTGTCAAAAGTTGTTTAGGTTATATTTGATACTTACTAGCTGGATGTAAGTGAGAAGGGGCATGAAGATATTTCCAGTCGATTGTGTCATAACCAGTTTTTCTCACCTCTGGGAATCATTGACCATCCTATAAATACCTGTTGCCAGACCTGCCCTGGGAAGCCAATATCAGATCACTGTCTTCTGCAAGGCATGTGAGATTCGTTCTCAAGGCATGAAATAGCATTACGTTCCAAACCTAGTTTAGCTTTGTGATCCCTCCAAGGTTGAAAGAAGGTAGATTAGGCAGAGAGTTATTTCCAGGAATAGGTGTTAGGCATAGTTTATCTCAACTGTGGTAATTATTGACAGTCATTTAGAAACTTGTTCCTAGACGTCTACATAGAAGCCAGGATAAGAAAGAGCCTTCTCAAAGAAATGTGTCATTTCACAAGGCCCAAATGACAATAT
>CM053518.1:2280528-2292578 GCA_028646465.1 Rhinoceros unicornis
GCCTGAAATGGTATTAAGTTACAAACCTTGATTACAAAGTCGATCCTCATGAGCTAGAAGGAACAGAGATTAAGTATGGTGTTCTTTCCAAGGATAGGTGATTTACACAATTTAGCTCAGCTGTATTAATGATTCTACTCATATTCAAACTTGTTCCTAGACATCTTTTTTTTAAATTTTTGTTTATTCTGGTAACATTGGTTTATACCATTGTATATATTTGTGGTGTACATCATTATACTTCTATTTCTGTATGTATTACATCATGTTCTCAGGTTCACCACCCAAATACTAATTTCAATCCATCACTACACACATGTGCCTAATTGTCAGTTTGCCTTCATCACTCCTTGCTTCCCCTCTGGTAACCGACTATCCAATCTCTGTCTCTATGTGTTTATTTTTTTGTTATAATCTACTACTTAATGAGTGAAATCATACAGTATTTTTTGACAACATGGATGGACATTGAGGGTATTATGCAAAGTGAAATAAACCAGAGGGAGAAGGTCAAATACCATATGACTACACATCTTCTTACAAGCCCACTTCAGAAAATGCCTTCTCAAAGGAAAGTGAGTGTTGTTCTGATCAACAAAAATGGCTTTATGTTCCAAACCTGGTTTAGGAAGTTATGCTTATGAGCTGGAGCTAAGAGAGATGGGAAACGAAGTTATTTCCAAGAAAGTGGGTTATTCTTAGTTTAGCTCAGCTGTAGTTATGATTCCCATTCATATAGAAACTGGTTCATCTAAATCTACTTACATGTCGGGATCAGAAAATTCCTTCACAAAGGAATGAGAGATTACTTCTCAAGTCTCCAAGAGACAACAGTTTCAAAACCTGGTTTAGGATTGTAATCCTTTAGAGCTGGAAAGTAGAGAGACTGGGCATGATGTTCTTTGCAGGAATGGGTGTTATACATAGTTTAGGTCAGCTGTAGTAATGATTGCCACATATATAGAAGATTATTCTTAGAATTCTTAATTGCTGGGATCAGAAAATGCCTTCTGAAAAGAATGTGAAATCTGTTCCCAAGGTCCGAAATGACATGATGTTCCAAAGCTGATTTAAGTTTCTGATGCTTCTGAGATCAAATGAAGAGAGATTGGACATGATGTTATTTCATGGACTTCGTGTTATACGTAAGTAAGCTCAGCTGTAGTAGTGACTACCGCTCATATTCAAACTTGTTCTTTGACATCTACATACGAGGCAGGATCAGAAAAATGGCTTCTCAAAGGAATGTGAGATTCATTCCTTGGGCGGGAAATGGTAACATTTTCAAAACCTGGTGGAGGGAAATGGTGACATTTTCAAAACCTGGTGGAGGAAATTGGTCCTTCTGAACTGGAAGAAATGGAGATGGGGCAAGTAGGTATTTGCAGGAATATGTGTTATACGTAGTCTAGCTTATCTGTAGCAAAAATTGACACTCATATACAAACTTGTTCTTAGAAATCTACTTAGAAGTCTAGATGAGAAAGTGCCTTCTCAAGGGAATGTGAGATTGGTTCTCAACACCCGAAATGACATTATTTTTCAAACCTGGTGTAGAGAAGTGATCCTTACGAGCTGGAAGGAAAAAATATTGTGTACAAATTTTCTAGGAATAGGTGATTTACATGGTTAATTCAGCTGTAATATAGATTCCATTCATATAGAAACTTCTTCCTAGATATCTACTTAAGAGCCTGGATCAGGAAGTGCCTTCTCATAGGAAAGTGAATTTTTTCTCAATGCCCAAAATGATATGATGTTCCCAACCTTGTTTAGGATGTGATCCTTACGAGCTGGAAGGTAGAGAGATGGGGCAAGTAGTTATTTCCAGGAAAAGGGTTAGTCATAGTTTAGCACAGCTGTAACAATGATTGCCTTTGATATACAAACTTGTTCCTAGACATCTACTTACGAGCTGATATCAGAAAGTGCCTTCAGAAAGGAAGGTGAGAACCGTTCTCAATGTGCAAAATGGTATTATGTTCTAAAACTAGTTTAGGAACTGATCCTTATGTGCTGGAAGGAAGGAACATTGGGAATGAAGTCATTTCAGGAATGGGTCTTATATTCAGTTTAGCTCAGTAATGTTTGCAACTCATATATAAACAACTCATTTACTTACATGCTGGGATCTCTAAGAACCTCGTCAAAGGAATGTGAGATTCATTCTCAAGGCCCAAAATGGCAATATGTTTCAAAAAGTTTTCAGGAAGTTGGTTCCTATATGATTTAGGGGAGAGAGATTGGGTACCAACTTATTTTTAGCAATGTGTGTTACACATAATTAAGTTCAAGTGTAGTAATGTTTGCTACTCACATACAAACTATTCCTAGATTTCTACATACAGGCCCAAATGAGAAAGTGCATTCTCAAAGGAATGTGAGATCCCTTCTCATTGCCTGACTTGGCAGTATGTTCCAAACCAGTTTTATGCTTGTGATCCTTATGAGCTGGAGGGAAGAGACATTGGGCAAGAAGTTATTTCCAGGAATGGGTGTTATACATAGTTTAACTCAGCTACTGCAATGATTGCCACTCATTTACTAACTTGTTCCTACACATATACTTAAAACCACAACCAGTAAGTACTTTCTCTAAGGAATGTAAGATTCCCTCACGAGGCCTAAAATGGCAATACTTTTAAAACCTGGTACAGGAAGATGGTCCTTATGAGCTGGAATGGAAAGGAAATGGGGCATGATGTTATGACCAAGAATGGATGTTATATAGTTTAATTCAGCTGTAATAATGATTGTCAATCATATAAATACTTGTTCCTAGACATCTACTTACCAGCCGTTATCAGAAAGTGCCTTCTGAAAAGAATGTGAGATTTGTTTTCGAGGCCTAAAATGACATTATGTTTCAAATTGGGTTTAGGTTTGTGACCATAAGAGATGGGAGCAAGAGATATTGGGAACACGGTTATTTTCAGGAATAGTTTTAATACATAGATTATCTCAGCTGTAGTAAAGATTGCCACTCACATAAAAACTATTCCTAGTTTTCTACATACACCCCGGAATGAGAAAGTGCCTTCTCAAAGAATGTGAAATTCCATCTCAAGGACATAAATAGCAATATGTTCCAAAATGTGTTTAGGCTTGTGTTTCTTATGGTCTTCAAAAAAGAGAGAATGGGCTCAAAGATATTTATAGGAATGTGTGTTAGTCATAGTGTAGTTCAGCTGTAGTAATGCTTGCCACTGATATACAAACTTGTTGCTAGACATCTTCTTACCTTCTGGGATCAGAATGTGCCTTCTCAAAGGAATGCAACATTCCATCTGAAGGCCCAACATGGCAATATTATCCAAAACTGGTTTGGTTTAGTGATGCTTAGTGCTAGAAGGAAGAGAATAACATTAAGTTATTTCAAAGAATGGGTGTTATAAATCATTTAACTCAGCTGTAGTAATGATTGATGCTCCAATAGAAATTTGTTAGTAGACATTTACTTCCAAGAAGTTATCAGTAAGTGTCTTCCCAAAGGAATGTGAGATTTGTTCTCAATGACTGAAATAGCATTATATTCTAAACCTGGTTTAGGAAGTTGATTCTCATGAGCTGAATGGAAGAGAGATTGAGCATAAAGATACTTCCAGAAATGGGTATTATACACAGTTGGGCTCAGCTGTGGTGATGATTGCCACTCATTTACTAACTTGTTCCTAGACATCTACTTACAAGCTGGGATGAGAAAGTACCTTCTCAAAGGAATGTGATATTCCTTCCAAAGGCTCCAAACAGCAATATGTTCAAAATCTGTTTTAGGAATGTAATCCTTCAGAGTTAGATGGAAGAGTGATTGGGCATGATGAGTCTTCTACATAGTTTAGCTCAGCTGTAGTAAGGATTGCGACTCATATGCAAAGTCATATCTCAACATTTGCTTAAAAGCTTGGTCAGAAAGTGCCCTCTCAAAGGAATTTGAGATTCTTTCTCAAGGCCTGAAATGGCCTTCTGTTACATACCTGTTTTAGGTTTCTGATCCTTACGAGATGGAAGGAAGAGAGATTGGGCATGAAGTTATTTCCAGCAATAGGTGATATACATACTTTAGCTAAGCTCTAGCAATCATTGCCACTCATATACAAACTTGTTCCTAGAGCTCTACTTGGAACCCAGGATCAGAACAGGCCTTCTCAAAGGAATGTGATATTCCGTCTCCAGGCACAAAATGGAAATATATTCCAAACCTGGTTAAGGAATGTGGACCTCCTTTGCTGGAATGAAGAGAGACAGGAGACGAAGCTATTTCCTTCCTTGCTACTGGCAAAAGTGGTTGAGCAGTGGTAGTTTGTCTTTCCATTGGGAAGGTAGCCTCAGTGCATGCAACAAACCAAAAAGAAGAAAAGGCACTTTCCATTATGGTACTCAAAAACTAAAAGGCAATATTTTTCTCCACAGATTATGTTCATTAGATGGATATTATACATATTCTCTCACAGCTGCAATGGAAAGTTAAAAAGATCTCAGTGTTAGAGCCTCCTTAAAGCTACTTACAAGCAAAGTTAAGCAAGAACTTTCTGGCATTACATGGGAGAGAATTCTATTTATTTCTTTGTGAGGAAGATCAGCCCTGAGGTAACATTCGGTTCTTATCCTCATCTATTTTGCTGTTTATGATTGGCACTGAGCTAACATTTGTGCCCATTTTCCTCTACTTTATGTGTGATGCCACCACAGCATGTCGTGGTAAGCAGTACTTTAGTGCATGCCAGGGGTTGGGAATCTGCAAATCCCAGGCCACTGAAGTGGAGCATGCACACCCAACTGCTTGTGCCTCCGGGCAGGCCCCAGGGAGAGAATTGTTAATAGAATGTCGTTAACAGTAATGTTGGGAAAGGCAATTTTCAGGATAGTCCTCTACAGATGCAAGCAGGAATTTTTCTCCACACTGTCCTTTCATTGAATGGATGTTATAGGTAATGTCTCCCTGTTACAGTCAAAAGATGAAAAGTTCTCACAGGATGATAAGATGCACAGCTAATAGCATGCTGACTTCTGGAACATTATGGTTACATTATATGTGAGAAAGAGCCTGAGTGATGTCTGTAAATGACAGTCTATGAAAGGGTACTTTTCAACATGATTCTCTAGGGCTGCAAGGAGTGGTTTTTCTCCACAGTGAACATTCATTGAATGAGTGTAACATATATTCTCTCACAGCTATTGTGAAAAGATTAGAGCTCTCATATGAAGATGTGATTTACAGCTAAAAGCAAGCTGGTTTCCAAATTAGTGCTCTTTCATGATATGCTTGTGATCTTCTGTATGTTCTATTGAGCTGCAGTCTACTAAAAGACAATTAATAAGAGGATCCTAATCAGCTGCAAGCAGAAGTTTGTCTTCACAGTGTTCTCTCATTGCAGGGAGGCTATGGATAATCTGTCACAATTGGTTACAAACGCTTAAAAGCTCTCAAAGAGCTATGTTCCTTACAACTATTGGCAACCTAGGTTCAGCAGGAGATTTCATTTTTTGCATCAGAGAGGAAGCCTGAGTGCAGGCAATGGACTGCAACATTTCAAAAGGCAGTTTTCAAGTTTATCCTAAACATCTACAAGCCAGAGTTTTTCTTCACAGAGTAATTCCACGGAGTGGATGTTATAGAGGTACTATCCCTCAAGTAGTGAAATATATAAAAGTTGTATAGAAAGATGTTCACCAACAGTGACTGACAAGCTGACTTCAGCCAGAATACTATTTCTGTATGTACAAGAGAGAGCCTGAGTGCACACCACGAGCAGAATTTTATGGAACTGCACTATTCAAGATGATCCTGTGGGCCAGCCCTGTGGCTTAACGATTAAGTGCAAGTGCTCTGCTACTGGTGGCCCGTGTCCGGATCTCGGCATACACCAACACACTGCTTGTCCAGCCATGCTGGGTTGGCATCCCACATAGAGCAACTAGCATGAGGTGCAACTATGCTGTACAACTATCTACTGGGACTTTGGGGAGAAAAAGGAGAAAAAAAGCAGGAGGATTGACAATAGATGTTAGCTCAGAGCCGTTCTTCTGCAGCAAAATGAGGAGGATTGACATGGATGTTAGCTCAGGGCTGATCTTCCTCAAAATAAATAAATGAATAAAGGTGATCCTAAACTGGTAGAAGCAAGAATTTTTCTGTACACCGTACTTTCATTCAGTGGATGACCTGTTCTCCCCTGTTGTCATGAAAAGTTCCAGAACCCTCCTAGGAAGATACGTCCTACATCTACAGGGAAGTTAAGTTCAGCACAGGTGCTCTTTCATTACCTGTGAGAGAAAGCCTGAGTGTAGGCCACAAACTGCTAGAGTTGAAAAGTCACTTATCATGACAATACTCAAACACTCAAAGATTTAATTTTTAAATCTTTATTCATTCACTGGCAGTTACAGATATACCCTCTAAGCTGTAGTGAAAACCTTAAAACCTCTTGTGGGAAGATTTCATATACAGGAAAGCGGAAGCTCCCTTCAGTAATCACATTCTTTCATTTAAGGTGAGACAGAGCTAGGTGAAAGTGGTGAGTTGCAATGTTTCAAAAGATACTTTTCAGTGAAGAGTCTACACAGCTACAAGCAAGAGTTTTTCTTCACAGTGTGCATCCAGTACATTGATATTATAGATATTCTTTTCCTCATGTAATGAAAAGTTTAAAGCCCTTCATAGGAAGATGTTCCCTATCAGCTACTGGCAAATTGACTTCAGCAAGAATATTCTTTCATTCCATTTAAGAGAGTGGTTGATTCAAGCACCTGAAAAGCAATGTTTGAAAAGGAATTTTTCAAGATGATCCTAAAGAGATACATGATGGAGTTTTTCTCCACATTGAACTTCCATTGAATGAGTGCTAGAGATAATCTGCCCCAGTTGCAGTGAAAAGTAGAAAAGCTCTCATCAGGATATGTTCCTTGCAACTACTGGCAAGCTGAGTTCTGCAGGAGCACTCTTTCATTATATTGGAGAGAAAGCTTGAGTGTAGACCATAAACTGCAAAGCGGGAAACATCACTTATCAAGATGATTCTCAAAAGCAACAAGCGAGAGTTTTTCTCCACTCTCCTCTTTCATCGTGTGGATGTTATAGATATTCTTTCACCGCTGCAATTAGAAGTATAGAAGCTCTCAGAGGAAGATGCTCCTTAAAGACACTTGCAAAATGAGTTCAACAGAACTTTGTTGCATCACGCGGAGAAAATTCCTAAGTGAAGGTCCGTAACAGCAGTGATGTAAAAGGCAATTTTCAGGATAATCCTATATAGATGGAAACAAGAGATTTTCTCCAAGCTGGACTTTCATTTTATAGATGTTATATAGGCTATTTCCAAGCTCTACTGAAATTTTAAAACTTCTCCAATGAGGATGTTATTAACAGATATTCATCACCTTTGTTAAGCAATAGTATGTGTCATGATATGCTAGAGAGACCTTGCATGCAGATTGAACTGCAGTGTATTTGAAGTCATTTATGAAGGTGATCCTAAATCATTACAAGCAAAAGTTATCTTCATGGTGCACTTTCATTAAATGGATGTTGTTGGAGTGATGTCAAACAATATCAGATTGATGCCACACACAACTGGTGTGACGTCATACATAATACTGGGGGTGACACCATACACAATAATCGTTGGGATATTATATGGTAATTAAGGTTGATGTCAGACACAATTGTTGTGATGTGACACACAATGAGAATGTTGTCACACTCAAACAATTGATGTGATGTCACCAATAAGCATGTGGTCACGCCACGCAAACCAGTGGTAGTGATATCACATGCACACAATGGGAGTGATGTCACACTTTAAAATGTGAGTTATGTAACTAGGGACATGTCAGTGATGTCATACATAGTGGGAGTGATGGCACACTATTGATGTGATGTCACACATGAGAGTGATGTGACACAGAAACATGTGAGTAATATCACAAAGGACATGTGACTGATGTCACACATATGTGGGAGCAGTCAGTCTACTGGTCTGATGTCATACAACAAAACAGCGTGATATCACACATAACAGAAAGATCTCTCCCAAAATACAAGAGTGAAGTCGCAGAAACACCATGGGAGTTATGTCACAACACTAGTAGAATGATGTACTCGAGAATTAATGTGACATGACACATAGTATTTGGAGTGATATGACACTTATCAATAGCAAATTCATACAGTAAATTCCAGTGATGTCACACAATTGTTGTGATGTCAACATATGTGAATGCTGTCACACACACAATAGGTGTGATGTCATATATATAATGTGAATTATGTCACAAAAATGTGAACAGTGTCAGACATGTCAATGGGTGTGTTGTCACACACAAATGTGAGCACTATCACATATACACCATTGGTGTGTTGTCACACATACATTGAGTGATGTCAGACACACAATGTGTGTGAAGGCACACACCAACCTGCTGATGTCATGGACATTGGGAGTGGTGTCTCTAAGGAAAATGATTGTGAATTCACACATAACAATGACAGTTACACAAAACACACAATGGGGATATAAGTCAGAATAAAATATGATAGACTTCACTGAAACCTGGGAGTGATTTCATACAAAACTGTGGATGTCACATCAAAGTTAACAATATGACTTCTGTCACACAATAGGAGTGATATCACACAATTTGAGACATGTGACAGGCTCACCTAGTTTTAATGATTCAAGTATCATCACACACAAAATGTGAGCACTGTCACACACCGTTGGAGTGATGTCAAACACACTATCAGAGTGATGTCACACTCAATTGATGTGATGCCATACATAATAATGGGAGTGACACCACACATAAAAATGGTTTTATATCATATGACAATCAAGGTTAATGTCATTCAAAATTGATGAGATGTGACCGGCAATGAGGCATAGTGACACACACACAAGTGTGCAATGTCACCCATAACCAGGTGTGTCACATCACGCATAACATAGGGTGTGATATCAAATGCACACAATGAGAGTGATGTCACACGTTACATGTCACTGATGTCACAGATAGCATTGGGAGTGATTTCACACTATTGATGTGATGTCACTCATAACAATGGGAGTGATGTCACATGAATATACGAGTAATCTCACAAAGGACACATGACTGATATCACACATAAACAGTTAAGGGTCTACATTCAGGTATTTATCCATTGTATTGAAAGAGCACTTCTGCTGAACTCAGTTTGTCAGTAGCTATAGGGAATATACTCTAATGAGATATTTTATACTTTTCACTACAACTGGTACAGATTATCTGTGACATCCATTCACAAATGAAAGCAAAGTTGAAGAAAAAATCCTTTTACTTATGTTTATGATAGTCTTGAAAAGTCCCTTCTCAAAGTTTGCAGTTCACGTCTTTCATTCAGGCTTTCTCTTACATGGAAAGGAAAAATGTGCTGGTTGAACTCGGTTTGCCAGTAGCTGTTAGGAAGCATCTTCCTATGAGAGGGTTTAAACTTTTCACTACACAAGGAAGAGACTATCTATAATATCCATTTACGAAAAGCACGGTGTGGAGAAAAGCACTTGCTTATACCTCTTGAGCATCTGAACTGAAAAGTACTTTTTCAAACAGCAGCTCACGACATTTATTCAGGCTCTCTCTCTCATTAAAAGAAAGAATGTTCTTACTGAGCAAAGGTTGCCATTAGCCATGAGATCTTCCCATGAGACATTTTAAACTTTTCACCACTGCTGGGAGAAAATATCTGTAACATCCATTGAAATAATATACATGGTGGAAAAATTCATTTACAATGTTAAGAATCATCTTGATGAGTGAACTTTTCAGTCATTGATCTTCATGGCCTGCACTCTGGCTTTCCCTCAAATATAAAGAAAGAACACTCATTCTGAACTCAACAGCCCTGTAACTGTAAGTCACCTCTTCCTTGGAGGGCTTTGAAACTTGTCACTACAGCTGGGAGAGAGTATCTGTAACATCCCTAAAATGGAAGTCAAGTGTGGAGAAAATCTCTGGCTGGTAGTTGTATAGGATCCCCCTGCAAATTGCCTTTTTCATCACTGTAGTTAGCGATCGTCACTCTGGCTCTCTCACCTATGTAATGCAAGAACTTACTTGCTGAACTCACCTGGCACGGAGCTTTAAGCAGGATCCTCCTTTGAGAGCTCATAAACCTGCACTGCAGCTGCAAGAGATTATCTGTAACATCCATTCCATGTAAGTTCTCTGGGCAGGAAAACACTTCCTCTTAGCTTTTTAGGATCATATTGTAAAGTGCCTTTTCACCTTTGCAGTTCATTGCATGCACTCAGACTTGCTTCCTGATATCAGAGAAAACATTCCTGTTAAACCTCCTTTGCCAGTAGCTGTTAGGATCACCTTCCTAGCAGAGTTTCAAATTTTTCACCATAGCTCAGAAAGAAGCTGTATCACATCCATTCAATGAATGTACACTGTGAAGAAAACCTCCTCTTGTAAGTGTTTATGATCATCTTCTTAAGTGGCTTTAAATACACTGCAGTTCAAGCTGCATTCAGGGTCTCACTAGCATATCAAGATGACCAGTATTGTTTGACACAGCTTGCCAATGTCTGTTAGTAATATCTTCGAATGAGAGGATTTACAATTTCAGTACAACTGGGAGAGGGTATCTACAACATCCATAAAATGAAAGTCCAGTATGTATAAAATTTGTTTCTTCTATCTCTATAAGACTATCCTGATAATTGCCTTTACCAACATTGCAGTTAACGACATTTAATCAGGAATTACTTCCCATGTAAAGCAAGAAAGTTCTTGCTGAACTCTGCTTGCAAGTACTTTACAGGATGATCTGCCTCTGAAAGCTTTTAAATTTCCACTGCAGTGGGGCGAGTATTTCTCTAACATCCATTCCATGAACCTACTCTGTGGTGAGAAACTCTTAAGGATAGCATTTTAGGATATGTTAAAGTGCCTTTTCCTCTTTGCCACTCATGGCCTGCACTGAGGCTCCCTTCCCAATAAAAAGACAAATCACCACTGCTCCAACAAGTTTGAAAGTAGCTGTTAGGAACAATGTCATATGACAGTTTTCCAACTATCACTACAGGTGGTGCAGATTATCACTACCATCCATTCAACGAAAGTTGATGGTTCAGAGCAACTCCTGTTTTTAGGGGATTAGGATCACCTTGAGAAGAGTATTTTAATTACTGCAGTTCAATCTGCATTCTGGGTCTGAGTAGCATATCATGACAAACACTATTGAGTAACACGGGTGGCCCATATCCATAGGGTATATCTTCATATGAGAGGTTTTACAGTTTCATTGCAGCTAGGGCAGAGTATCTATAACATCCATAAAATGAAAGTCAAGTGTGGAGAAAGTCTCCTCCTGGTATCTATATAGGATCATCTTGCAAATTTCCTTTTCCCTCTTTCAGTTAACGACCTTCACTCATGCTCTCTCTCCCAGGACATGCAAGAAAATGTTTGCTGAACTCAGCTTGCAAGTATCTTTCTGGAGCACCTTCCTCTGAGAGCTTTTAAACTTTCCATTGCAGCTGGGAGAGAATATCTATAACATCCATTCCATGAACATACTGTGTGGTGTAAAAGTCTTCCTTTTAGTTTTTTGGATCACATAGTAAAGTGCTTTTTCCTCTTTTGTCGTTCATGTCATGCACTGAGGCTTCCTTCCCAAAGGAAAGACAAAACGCCACTGCTCAGTTTACCAGTAGCAGTTTGAAACATTCCTAGGACAGCTTTCAAACTATCACTACATGTGGTGCAGATTATCATTACCCTCCATTCAATGAAAGTGGACTCTTCAGAGACACTCTGTTTGCAGCTGTTTGGGATTGTCTTGAGAAGAGACTTTGACTACACAGAAGTTCACTCTGCATTCTGGTTCTCAGTAACGTATCATGACGTACAGTATTGCTTATCACAGTTGGCCAATATCTGTAAGTAACATCTTCATGTGAGAGGTTTTCAAATGTCAATACAGCTGGGAAAGGGTATCTATAACATCGATAAATTGAAATTCAGGTGTGCGGAATATCTTTTCTGTGTATCTGTATGGGACAATTCTG
>CM053518.1:2293078-2310608 GCA_028646465.1 Rhinoceros unicornis
ATTTTGGGCCTTGAGATTGAATCTCAAATTCCTTTGAGAGGGCACTTTCTGACCAAGGCTTGTAAGTAGATGTCTAGAAACGACTTTGCATATGTGTGGCAATCGTTACTTCAGCTAAGCTAAACTATGGATACCACCCATTTCTGGAAATATTTTCATGCCCAATCACTCCAACTTTCCAGTTCTGAAGCTTACATTCCTAAAACAGGTTTTGAACATATTGCTGTTTAGAGCCTTAGGAAGGAATGTCACACTCCTTTGAGAAGGCACTTTCTCATCCCAGCTTGTAAGTAGATGTCTAGGAACAAGTTAGTATATGAGTGGCAATCATCACTACCGCTGAGCTCAACTGTATGAAATACCCACTACTGGGAGTGTCTTTGTGCTCACTTGCTCTTCCTTTCAGCTCGTGAGAATCACCTTCCTAAACCAGGTTTAGAACATAATGCTATTTTGGTCATTGAGAGTAAGTCTCACAATCCTCTGTGAAGATACTTACTGATAACTATCACAAGTAGATGTCTAGGAACAGGTTTATATTGGAGCATCAATCAGAACTACAGCTGAGTAAAATGATTTATAATCCCCATTCCTCGAAATAACTTCAGGCACAAGCTCTCTTCCTTCTAGCACTAAACATCACTAAACTAAACCATTTGGGGACCATAATGCCATGTTGGGGCTTGAGAAGGAATCTCGCATTCCTTTGAGAAGGCACTTTCTGATCCTAGAGTGTAAGTAGATATCTAGGAACAAGTTTGCATATGAGTGGCAATCATTAATACAGCTGATCTAAGCTATTTATAATACCTATTCCTGGAAATAACTATGCCTCATCTCTCTTCCTTCCAACTCATAAGGATAACATTGTTAAACCTGGTTTGGAACATATTGCCATTTCACGACGTGACATGGAATCTCACATTCCTTTGAGAAGGCACTTTCTGATCCTGTCCAGAATGTTGAAGTCTTGGAATAAGTTTGTATATGAGTGTTAATCATTACTAGATCTCAGCTAAACTATGTACAACAACAATTCCTAGATATACTTTTTGCCCCATCTCTCCTCTTTCAATCTCATATGGATCATAAACATAAACCAGGTTTCATACATCAGGCCATTTCGGGCCTTGAAAACTAATCACACCCTTCTTTGAAGGCACTTTCTGATCCCTGCTTCTAAGTATATGTCCAGGAACAAGATTCTATGTAAGTGGCAATCGTTAGTATAACTGAGCTACTCTATGAATAACATCAATTACTGGAAAAATCTTCATGCTTAATCTCTCTTACTTCCAACGCGTTACTACCACCTTCCTTGAGCAAGTATGGAACATATTGCTGTTTCAGGCCTTGAGAAGGAAGATCACATTCCTTTGGGAAGTCACTCTCTGATCCTGGGGTTATGTAGATATCAAGGATCAAGTTTGTATATGAGTGGCAATCATTACTATACCTGAGTTACTCTATGTATAAAACCCATTAATTAAAATATCATTGTGCCCAATTTATCTTCCTTCCAGCCAGTAAGGATCACAAACCTAAGCCAAGGTTGGAACATATTTCCATTTGGGGCCCTGAGAATGAATGTCACATTCCTTTGTGAAGTCCCTTTCTGTTCCTGGCCTGTATGTAGATTTCTATGAACAAGTTTGCATATGAGTGGCAATCATGACTACAGGAGCTAAAGCATGTATAACAGCCATTGTGGAAATCACTTTGTGCCTAATCTCTCTTCCTTCATCTCATCAGGATCAGCTTGCTCAACCATTTTTGGAACATCATTCTATTTGGGCCTTGAGAAGAAACCTCCTGGTGTACAGCCCCGTGGCATAGTGGTTAAGTACGCACACTCCACTGCTGGTAACCCAAGTTTGGTTCTCGGGCACACACCAATGTACTTCTTGTTGGGCCATGCTGTGGTGGCATCTCCCACAAAGTGGAGGAAGATCAGGATGGATGTTAGCTCTGGGCCAGCCTTCCATAGCAAAGACAGGAGGATTGGCATGGACATTAGCTCAGGACTGAGCTTGCTCACAAAAAAGAAAAAAAAAAGAGAAGGAAACTCATATTCCTTTCAGAAGGAAACTTTTTATCCCAGCTTCTAAGTAGAAGTCTGAGAAGAAGTTTGTTTATGATTGGCAATCGTTACTGCAGCTGAGCCCAAACTCTCTACATTCCGCCTGGTAAGGACCACCTCCGTCAACCAGGTTTGGAACATAGTGCCCTTTTGGGTCTTTAGAAGGAATCACACATTCTGTTGAGAATGCACTCTGTGATGCTGGCTTCTAAGTAGATATTTAGGAACAAGTTTGTATAGGCGTGAGAGTCATTACTACAGCTGACAAACTAGGTATAACACCCATTCCTGGAAATCATTTTATGCCTAATCTCTCTTCCTTCCATCTCGTAAGGATCACAAACCTAAACCAGATTTGGACCATAATGCCATTTTGGTCCTCAAGAAGGAGTCTCAAATTGCTTTGAGAAGGAACGTTCTGATCCTGGCGTTTACATAGATGTCTAGGAAAAAGTTTGTATATGATTGGCAATCATTACTATAGTTGAGGTAAACTTCATATGACACCCATTCTTGGAAGTAACTTTGTTTCTAATCTCTCTTCCTTCCATCTCATAAAGATCACAAACCTAAACCAGATTTCGAACATATTGCCATTTTGCACCTTGAGAACAAATTGCACATTCCCTTGAGAAGGCACTTTCTAATGCTGACTTCTAAATAGATGTCTAGGAAAAAGTTGGTGTATGAGTTTCAATCATTAGTAGAGGTGAGCTATATTATGTATAACACCCATTCCTGGAATTATCTTTGTGCCCAGTCTCCCACCATTCCAGCTCCTAAGGATCGCCTTCATAAAGCAGGTATGGAAACAGGGCCGTTTAGGGTCTTGAGACAGGACCACTCTAAAATGCCTCAGGCAACACACTTTCTACTCTCAGCATGTAAGTAGATGATAACAAACATCTTTTTATCTGAGTGGCATTCATTACTATAGCTGAATTTCATGATGTATAACACCCATATCTGGAAGTAACTTCTTGCAAACTCTCCCATCATTCCACCTCCTAAGACTCTCCTTCCCAAAGAAGGTTTTGCACAGGTGCATGTAGAGCCTTCAGAGAGAATCTCAGTCACATTCCTTGGAGAAAGAACATTCCTGTAGGTGCTTGTAAGTAGATGGTAAGAGACATCTGTCTGTCTTTGCAACAATCACTAATAGAGCTGAGTAAAATTATGGTTGACACCCATTCGTGGAAGTAACTTCATGCCCCATTTCTCTTGCTTCCCAGTCCTAAGGATCACCTTCCCAAAATGATTTTGCACAGGCCTACATAGGGCCTTCAGAGAGACTCTCACTCACATGCCTTAGAGAAGGCACTTTCTTATCCTGGAAAGTAAGTAGATGTTATGAAACATCTTTCTATCTTTGTGGCAATCACTGTTAGAGCTGAGTGAAACGATGGATACCAGCCACTCCTGGAAGTAACTTCATGCCCAATCTCCCTTCCTTCCAGCTCCTAAGGATTGCCTTCCCAAGGAAAGTTCTGCACAGCACCATGTAGGGCCTTGAGACATAATCTTATGCAAACACCTTAGAGAAGTCACTGTCTTATTCCGGCTTGTGAGAAGATGGTAAGAAACATCTTTGTATCTGAGGGGCAGTCACTACTACAGCTGAGTTAAACAATGGGTAACACCCATTCCTGGAAGTAACTTCCTGCCCCATCTCTCTTCCTTCCACCTGCTAATGATCACCTTCCGAAACGAGGTTTGGAAACAGGGCCGTGGAGTTCCTAGAGACGGGAGTACTCTCAAATTTCTTAGAGAACACACTTTCTTCTCTCGGTTTGTAAGTTGACAGAAAGAAACATCTTTGTATCAGAGTGTGAATCATTACTATCTTTCGGGTTAAGGTTCGTGTTAGAGTTTGTGTTAGGGATCGGGTTAGGTTTAGGGTTAAGATTAGGGTTCGGGTTTGGGTTAGGGTTAGGGTTAAGGTTAGGCTTAGGATTCAGTTGAGGGTTTCTGTATGGGTTTGGTTTAGGTTTAGGGTTAGGCTTAGTGTTAGGGATAGGGTTAGGGTTAGGGTTATGGTCGGGCTTTGGTTTAGGGTTAGGTTTCCATTTTGGGTTTGGCTTAGGGTTAGGGTTACTGTTAGGGTTAGTTTTAGAGTTATTGTTGGGTTCCAGTTAGGGTTAGGTTTAGGGTTCAGGCTGGTTATGGTTATGGTTACATTTGGGATTGTGGGTAAGGTTATGTTTAGTGTTCTGATCAGTGTTAGTGTCGGGTTAGGGTTCAGGTGAGAGTTAGAGTTATGATCAGGTATGGGTTCGGGTTAGGCTTAGGGTTAGTGTTACTGTTAGTCTTAGAATAAAGGTTGTCGTTGCCTTCCCATTAGGCTTAGGGTTAGGCTTCGGGTTAGGGTTCATGTTAAGTTTTGGGTTACGGTTAGTGTTTGGGTTAGGGTAATGTTTAGGGTTATGGTTCAGGTTAGGGTTTAGCTTAGGGTTAGTGTTAAGGTTAGTTTTGGGGTTAGGGTTATGGTTCAGTTCCTGATTGGGGTTAGTGTTATATTTTGTGTACCGGTTTTCTTAAGGTTTAGAGTTAGGGTTTGCCTTCTGGTCAGTACTAGGGTTAGCTTTAGTTTAAGGTTAGTGTTAGGGTTCAGGTTATGGTAAGGGTTAGGTTTAGTGTTCAGGGTATGATTAGGATTAGGGTTTGGTACCAGGTTAGGATTAAGTATAAGGTCGGTTCGGCCTTCGGGATAGGGTTAGGGTTAGGATTAGTGATCGGTTTAGGTTATGGATTAGTGTTAGGTTTTGAGTCCAGGTTAGGGTTAGGTTTAGTGTTTGGGTTAGTTTTAGGTTTAGGTTTAGGGGCAGGGCTGGGTTCGTGTTCAGGTTAGTGATAGGCCTTGAGTTAGTGTCAGGGGTCGGGTTTGGATTAGGTTTTTCTTTAAGGTTCGGTTTAGGGTTAGGGTTAAAGTTCGTGTTACAGTTGGCTTCGGTTTAAGGTATGATTACATTTATGTTTAGTGTTTAGATTAATGTTAGGATTAGGTTTCAGTTTAGTTTACGGTTAGAGTTAGCTTTAGGTTTTGGGTTATGGTTAGGGTTATTGCTAGTGTTAGGGTTAAGGTTGGGTTCGGATTAGAGTCAGAGTTAGGGTTAGGGTTCGTTATGTTTAGTGTTAGGGTTAGCATTAGGGCTGTAATTAAGTTTACATTTCGGGGTAGAGTTAGGGTTAAGGTTATGTTAAGGGTTCTGGTTAGAGTAACGGTTAGGTGTAATGTTAGGGTTAGTGTTCGGGTTAGTGTTAGGTTTAGGGTTCAGCTTCAAGATCACATTAGGGTTAGGGTTAGTGTCGGGCTAGCAGTAGTGTTACAGTTAGGGTTACAATTCAGGTTAGGGTTTCTGATAGTGTTAGGGTTAATATTACTGTTAGGATTATGGTTAGGTATAGAGTGATAGTCCGCTTTGGGTTAAGGTTTCTTATAGTGTTCGGGTTAATATTCGTGTAAGTGTTATGGTTAGGTATAGGGTTAGACTTTGGTTCGGGTTAGGGTTAAGTCTGGGGTTCGGGTTAGGTTTGCGTTCAAGTTCTTGTTTGGGGTAGGGTTAGGTTTCGGTTTATGTTTAGGCTTAGGATTAGGGTTAGAGTTAATGTTAGTGTTACATTTATGAAAAGATTAGTGTTCGGATTAGGGTTATGTTTAGGGTGCTTGTTCAGGATTGGGTTAGGTTTTGTGTTGTTTTTGGGTTAAACTTCGTGTTAGGGTTATGTTTAGGGTTCAGTTTTGTGTAACAGTTAGGGTGAGAGTTAAGGTTAGGGTTTGGTTTCGGGTTTCTGTTATTGTTCAAGTTAGAGTTAGGCTTTGGGCTAGTGCTAGGGTTAGGGTGAGGGTTGCATTAGGTTAGTGTTATGATTCGTGTTAAGGTTAGGGTTACTGCTGGGTTAGGGTTAGGGTTAGGGTTCAGGTTCGGGTTAGGATTAGGGTTAGTGTTAGGGTTTTGGTGAGGGTTAGGCTTTGGTTTATGGCTAGGGTTAGGATTAGGGTTCACACTAGGGTTAGAGTTAGGTTTATAATTAGTGTTAGAGTTAGTGTTTGGGTTAGGGTTGGGGTTAAGGCTTGTTTTCGGGATCAGGTAATGGTTAAATTTAGGGTTCGGTTTTGGGTTCCGGTTAATGTTAGGTTTACATCTTGGATTGGGTTATGGTTAGGCTAACCTTTAGGGCTAAGGTTAGCATTAAGGTTGGGTTAAGTTAGGGTTAGCATTTTTGTTCGTGTTTGGGTTAGCGTTAGGGTTTGTGTTAGTTTTCAAGCAAGCTTTAGGGTTCAAATTTTTGTTAGGGTTAGTGTTAGGCTGATGTTTGGGTTCCAATTAGAATTAAGGTTAGGGTTTGGGTTAGTGTTTAGTTTAGGGTTGTGGTTCAGGTTTAGGTTAGGTTTAGTGTTCAGGTTAGGTTTAGAGTTGATTTGTGGTAGGGCTAGGTTTAGGGGTCTGGTTAGTGTTAGGTTTAGGGTTTGTTTTAGGGTTTAGGTTTAAGGTTAGAGTTCAGGGTCGGGTTAGGATTGGAGTTCATTTCATTGTTAGGGTTTGGTTTAGGATTAATGTTAGTGTTAGTTTTCTAGGTAGGGTTTGGGTTAGGGTTCGTGTTTTGGATCAGGTAAGGTTTAGGGTTAGAGTCAGAGTAGTATTTGGTGTAGGTTTAGGTTCAGGCTTCGGGTTAGGTTTTCTGTTAGGGTTAGGGCTAATGTTTGGTTCAGTGTTAGGATTAGGTTTAGGGTTAGGTTTGGGTTCAGTTTTGGGGTAGGGCTATGGTTAGTGTTAGGGTTCGAGTTCAACTTAGGGTTCTGGGTAGGGTTTGGGTTCAGCTAAGGGTTACAGTCAGGGTTAGGATTAGGGTTATGTTTCGTGATGGGGCTCGGTATTGGGATAAAGTTAGAGTTTGAGTTCAGGTTAGGGTTAGGTTCGTGTTAGGGTTTGTGTTGTGTTTTGTTCTGTGATGCTGGTGAGTTTTCGGATTAGGTTTAGTGTTAGGGTTAGTGTTGGGGTTAGGTTTCGGGTTTGAGTTGGGTTTTGGGTTAGGGTTAAGGTTCAGGTTAGGTTTATGGTTCGGGTTAGGGTTAGGGTTATTGTTGGGGCCTGTTTTCTAGTAAGGTTTAGAGTTAAGTAGAGATAGGTTTAATTTTGGGGTTTGCATTCAGGTTAGGGTCAGTGTTAGGGTTAAGATTAGTTTTAGGTTTAGGGTTCGAGTTCACGTTACTGATAGTTGTAGGGTTAGGGTTATGGTCATGGTTAGGGTTCTGGTTAGGTTTAAGGTTAGTGTTAAGGTTGGGGTTCGGTTTAGGTTTAGGGTTAGCTTTAGCCTTAGAGTTAGCGTTTGGGTTCAGGTTCCCATTCTGCTAATGTTTAGGGTTAGGTTTAAATTTAAGGTTCTGGTTACTCTTAGGGTTAGTTTTCATGTAAGTTTTTGGGTTAGGGTTCAGCTTAGGGTAACTGTTAGAGTTAGGGTTCGGGTGAAGGTTCAGGTTATGCTTAATGTTAGGGCTAGGGTTAGCGTTAGTGTTATGGTTAAGGTTCTGGTTAGAGTTCAGGTTAGTGTTACGGTTAGGATTAGGGTTAGGGTTCTGATTCGGTTTAGGGTTATGATTAGAGTAACTGTTATTGTTAGGGTTCTGGTTAGGGTTCAGGTTAGACTTAATGTTAGGGTTAATACTATGGTTCAGGTTAAGATTAGGATTTGGGTTACAGTTAGGATTAGTGTTAGGGGTCGGTTTTCAGTGAGGATTTGTGTTAGGATTCGGTTTATGGTTAGTGTTAGGTTTCGGCTTAGGGTTAGTGTTAGAGTTAGGGTTACTCTTATTGCTAGGTTTAGCGTTAGGGCAAAGGTTAGGGCTTTGTTTAGGGTTAGGTTTATGGTTAAGTGTAGAGTTTGGGTTAGTGTTCAGATTGGCGTTACACTTCTGGTTTGGGTTCGGAATTCATGTTAAGGTTAGGCTTCGTGTTAGTGTTAGGGTTCGTGTTAGGTTTAGGGTTAGTGTTAGGGTTAGGGTTGTGGTTCTGGTTCAGGTTTGGGTTAGGGTTAGCCTTATGGTGGGCTTCTGCTTTGGGTTATGGTTGTGATTTGGTTCGTGTTAGGGTTAGGCTTAGGGTTAAGGTTCGTGTTATGTTTAGGGATAGTGTTCGGGTTACGGTTTTGGTGGATTAGGGCTAAGGATTAGTTTAGGTTTAGGGTTAGTTTTAGGATTAGGCTAAGGTTTTGGGTTAATGGTATGTTAGGGTTAGCATTCGGGTTCGGGTTCGGGTTAGTATTTGGGTTTGGTTTCAGTTTAGGGTTAAGTTTCAGGTTAGAGTTCCGATTAGGGTTAAGGTATAGGTTAGGGTTAGGGTTATGGTGCGGATTAGTGTTAGGGTTACGGTTCGTGTTAGGGTTAGGTTTCGTCTTCGGGTTAGAGTTATGGTTCAATTTTGTGTTAGGTGAAGTGTTAGGGTTCGCATTACCATTAGGGTTATGGTTAGGTTTAGCATTGCAGGCTTTTGGAATATGGTTTTGTGTTGGATTCGGGTTAGGTTAAGGTTAATGTTAGGGTTCGTGTTAGTGGTAGGGTTTGGATTATGGCTAGAGTTAGGGTTAGGATTGGGTTCTGGTAAGGGTAGTTTTGGGTTTCAGGTTCGGGTGTGGGTTAAGGTTAGGTTCTGGTTTATCGTTAGGGTTATATTTTGGGTAATGTTAACATTAGGGTTAGAGTTGTCATTGGGTTCCACTTCGGGTTAGCTTTAGGTTTCAGGTTAGGGTTCGAGTTATGTTTTCCTTTAGGGTTTTGGTTAGGATTGGTGTTAGGGTTCAGGTGGGTTATGGTTAAGTTTTCGGTTAGTGTTAGGTTTAGTGTTCGGGTTAGATTTAGTGTTCAGGTGAGCATTATTGTTGTGTTGAGGGATATGGTTAGGGTCGGGATTATGGTTAAGATTAAGGTTAGACTTCGTGTTAGTGTTAGTTTTAGGCTTAGGCTTAGGGCTAGGCTTAGGGTTCAGATTAGGGTTAGGCTGTGGCTTTGTGTTAGGGCTAGTGTTCTGGTTAGGCTAAGGGTTAGGTTTAGGGTTATTGTTCGGGTACAGGTTATGGTTAACCCTACATTTCATGTTAGGGTAAAATTAGGGTTAGGGCTGGTATTAGGGTTAGGGTTAGGAATTGGTTGGGTTAGGGTTCATGTTAGGGTTTGGGTGTGGTTTAGATTTCCAGTTTGGGTTAGGTTTAGAGTTAGGTTTGGGGTTCATGTTAGTGTTAGGGTTACTGCTAGGATTTGGGTTATGGTTAAGCTTAGGGTTGAGGCTAGGTTTAGGGTTATGTTTGTATTGGGTTTGGCTTATGGTTAGGGTTATGGCTCTGGTTATGGTCAGGATTAGTGTTTGGTTTCAGGCTAGGGTTAGAGTTACGGTTACTGTTAGGGTTAGTTTTAGGCTTATGCTTGTGTTCCCGTTAGCTTTAAGGTTAGGTTTCGGGTTAGGGTTTGGTTTAGTGTTAGGCTTATCGTTCAGGTTAGGGTTCGGGTTCGTGTTGGTTTAGGGCTATGGTTAGAGTTCTCGTTAGTGTTAGTTTAAGGTTCGGGCACTGCTTTTGTTTAGGCTTAGGGTTAGTGTTAGGGTTTAGGTTAGTGTTAGTGTTGGTGTTCGGGGTTGGCTTAGGGTTCGCGTTAGGATGAGGTTTAGGTTTATGATTAGTGTTAGGCTTAGTGTTCAGGTTAAGGTAGGGGTTAGTGTTTGTGATCAGGTAGGGTTTAACTTTAGGGTCGGGTTAGTATTCAGGTTAGGTTTAGGTTGAAGTTTCAAGTTAGGTTTTCTCTTATGGTTAGGGTTAATGTTTGGCTTAGGATTAGGGTTAGGTTTAGGGTTAGATTTGGCCTCTGTTTAGTGGTAGGGCTGGTGTTAGTGTTAGGTTTTGGGTTCATTCTACTGTTCAGGTTAGGTTTCTGGTTCAGTTAAGGGTTACACTTAGGCTTGCTGTTCCTGATAGGTCTCGGGATTGGGTTAGAGTTATGGTTCGGGTTCTGTTTAGGGTTAGGTTCGGGATAGGGTTCGTGTTATGGTTTGGGTTAGTGTTATGTTTTGGTGGTGTGGGTTATTTTATGCTTGGACTTAGTGTTAGGGTCAGGGTTAGGTTTTTGGTTAGAGTTAGGGTTCAGGTTCGATTTATGGTTTGGATTAGTGTTTGGTTTGGGTTCAGGTTAGGTTTCGGGTTAGGGTTTGAGTTAAGTTAGGTGTATTGTTGGGGTGTGTATTCGAGTTAGGTTTAAGTTTAAGTTAGTGGTAGGTTTCTTCGTGTGGTCCAGGTGTGGGTTGTGGTTACTGTTATGGTTAGGGTTAGATTTAGGTTTAGTGTTCGGGTTCACGTTAGTGCTAATGGTAGCGTTAGGGTTATGATTATGGTTAGGGTTTTGGTTAGGTTTAGGCGTAGTGTTAAGAATAGAGTTCTGATTTTAGTAAGTGTTAGGATTAGTGTTAGGGCAAGGGTTAGGCCTCAGTTTCGGGTTAGGGTTATGGTTAGCTGTAGGATTAGAGTTAGTGATCTGATTAGGGTTCTGGTTCTGGTTTGGGTTGGCGAATCAGGTTAGGGTTAGGGTAGGATTAGACTTCGGTTTCGGGTTAGGGTTAGGATTTGCATTAGGATTAGGGTTAGTGTTAGGTTTAGGGTTTTTGTTAGGGTTAGGATTAGCGTTAGGGTGAGGTTATGCTTTGGGTGAGGTCTAGGCTTCTGGTTAAGTGTGGAGTTACAGTTCGGGTTAGGGTTTGATTGGGTTATGGCTAGTGTTTGGTTTAGATTTAGGGTTAGATTTAGTGTTAGAGTAATTGTTGGGGTTAGGGTGAATTTAGGGTTAGGCTTCGGGTATGGGTTAATATTTAGGTTCTGGTTCAGTTTATGGTTAGGTTTCGTGTTAGAGTTCAGTTTAGGGTTAGGATATGGGTTAGGTTTAGGGTGACCTTGCAGGTTAGTGTTAGTGTTAGGATTTGGGTAAAGATTCGAGTTAGGGTTAGGTTTAGATTTGGTTAGGATTAGGGTAATCATTCAGGTGAGTTAGGGTTAGGGTTCTTTTTAGTGTTATGGTTAGGTTTAGTTTTAGAGTTAGGTTTGGGTTTAGCGTTAGCATTCATGTTAGTTTTACTGTTAGGATTAGGGTTATGGTGCAGGTTAGAGTTAGGTTTAGGGATCGGGTTAGGGTTAGGTATAGGGTGAGGTTTAGGATTAGGGTTTGCTTTTGGGTTAGGTTAGTTTTAGTTTCAGGGTTTGAGTTCAGGTTAGGCCTAGGGTTTGGTTCAGGTTAGGGTTAGGGTTAGGGTTAGGATTAGGCTTCTTGCTAGGGCTAGGGCTAGGGTTCACGTTAGGTTTTAGTTTTATGATTAGGTTTAGGCTTAGTGTTATCATTAGGTTTGTGGCTTAGCTTATGGATAGGGTTATGATTCACGTTAATGTTATGTTTAGGGTGAGGGTTAGTGTAATTGTTAAGTTTAGGGTAGGGGTTATTGTTCCGGTTATGGTTATGTTTATGGTTCTTGTTAGGGTTTGAATTTCGGTTTGGGTCCATTTTCTGATTAGGTTTCAGGTTAAATTTAGGGTTCGGTTTGGGGTTAGTGTTATGATCAGTTTAGGGTTAGGGTGAGTGTTACTCTTGGGGTTAGGGTTAGGTTCAGGCTTCTGGTTAGGGTAATAGATACTAATCTGGATAGGGTTAGGGTTATGGTTAGGGTTAGGATTCATTTTCAGTTTAAAGTTAGGGTTGCATTCGGGTTAGGTATGAGGGACAGGCTTAGTGTTTGAGCTAGCTTTATGTTAAGTTTTTGGTTTCTATTTCAGTTTAGAATTCGCGTTCAGGCTCTGTATAGGATTAGTGTGAGGCTTAGATTTTGGGTACCATTTAGACTTAGTTTTCAAGCTGCGATTAGCGCTAGTCTTTGGTTTATGCTAAGGTTGAGGGTTCCAGGAAGAGTTCAGTTCTTCGTTAAGTTTCAATTCAGATTAGTGTTAGTGTTGCCTTTGGGACAGTGTTAGGTTTAGGCCGCACTTCGGATACTATTTAGGGTTATGTTTAGGTTTCATGTTCAGTTTAGATTTTGATATTAGGTTTGGTTAGGTTGGATTTAGGTTGAGGGTATGGTTTAGGATTAAGATTATTATAAGCCTTATTCTTATTGTTAGGTAGAGACATAGGTTTAGGATTTAGGTTATGGATAAGATTTGCATTTGGCTTTGGGTTAACGTTAGGGTTAAATCTAACTTTGGGCACGTGGAAGCCCAGGGCTTCACAACTCCAGAGAAGACACTGGGACCTGTCAATGGAAGGGCTTGCCCAGTGTGGCCACAGGTTCCTATGCCTGTGGGCTGCTGGGGCCACACTCACTGCTTGGCCATATGCCTGTCTTGACCCTTCTGACTCCACAGAGACCTTCCACCACCTGGCTGCAGTCAAAAGTTCAGGCATGGGGTGAGGCCATGGCTTTGTCTTTCCAGGAAAAAATGAGGCCTGGGATGAATCAGTTGGCTGAGGCAGAGCCTTGACTTCACATCCCAGTCCTCCTGTGGCCACCAGGGCCTGACCACCACTTCCAGGGAAGGGAAATGGCCTGCGATCTGAGTGGATGTGGGGGAGGGGAGGAGAAACAGCTGAAGCCAAGTCAAGAATGGCGGCAATCCTTCAGATGAAGCTGGCAGGTGCCCCAGGGACACCCCAGCCAGTCAGATATTGGCAGGTGGGCAGGGCCTTCAGTGAGGACCCCCCAGTCCCGCCATAGGCACCTCATCAGCCATGCATGTGCCCTTGGCCTGAGGGAGTGGACCCAAACCTTCAGGGCTCCCATGCAGGGTGACTGCCATCAAGCAGACAATGGACTCAGGATGAAACGTGTGCCATTGGGGCAGCTGGCAGAGAGGCACAAATTGGAACACCAGCTAAGTGCACACACCTGAGTGGTTGAGTTCCAGATTGAGACTCAATAGGCACCAAGGAACTGTGTGAAGGATGCTACTTGATCTCTCTGAGCCTCAGTGTTCCCCCTGTAAAATGAGGATCACATTCCTACATCACAGAGCTGTTGGGGAAGATACATAGGTGCCTGTGACAGCCAGTGTCCACATTATTAACAAATTTGTATCTGACTTCAGAATAATCAATGAAAGGAAGAATGTTGATGAGACCAAAGATGACATGCCCAGCTTCATAAGCAGCCCCAGCAGCATGAGAATGAGAGGAGTTCTGAATAAACAGGTTTCTTCAAAACCCCCTGGAGAGGATGAACATGGGTTACATCAAGATAAGTGTCTGTTGTACCGTGAATTCTGTAGTGAGGGTGGGTCCCTAATGACACTGTGAAATAAAGTTACATGCAGTGGCTCCTCGGAAACAACTACAAAGCAATCAATGCAGCAGTTAGGAATGGGAAGGGGGCTAGAAGAGGATGGTCAGAGCTACAAAATCTTACAGAGGACACTGAACCACGACGAGCACCCAGCTCTGTCAACAGCTGCTGTGGTTGCACCAGGAGATCAAATGTCTGAGGCAGCCATTATGGGGACTGCTCGGAGCACAGTGGTCACTGCAGCCACATCCCAACAGCATTGCATCGGAGAACACAGACCCCGAGACTTTCCACTCCATTAATCCTTGTTTCAAGATGATGAATATCCTCATGTTACAATGTCTCCTTCCAACACCTGTGGACTAGTGCCATGAGAACCCCACAAAGAGGTCACAGGCCAGTGTATGATGGAACAATGGGGGATAGGGGAGCGGGGCTGCACCTGACCACATGGACTATCACCCGGGCCTATTGAACATGAGATAAGAACCCAAGGATGTGGTCTAACGAGACTTCCCCGTCTTGCCACATTCAGAGACACTAGCGAGTTTCTCATACATTCTTTACAAAATGTTAAAGAATTCATGTGTTTTTAATCCTTAAAGAGGCAAACTCTTGACAAAGTCACAGGGTTTAATTTCCATGACCAGGTTTTTCAGTTGTTTTGATAATATCCCACTTTCAGGAATCGGAAATGTAACCTAATGGGATGTGTAATATAAACAAGAACTTTTTTTAATTTAGATCAACACCCAGATTTTTGGGGAGGACATAAATCATGAAAGCTGCTAACCATTCCTCCACAGGTTTCAATAAGACTTTTAAGTTAATTTACCAATCTCAGGAAAAGAGAATTTGGCAATTCAAGTTCCTTTTTTTTTTTTCTTCATTCAATCGTACAGTACAGCCAAGGGAATGAACAGAAAAAAATTAACAGGTAGGTTTTGCTTGCATTTTTTCTTTTGCACATAAGCAGGATATTTTATGTTCTGTTCTTTTCACCACTCTAATCAATTTTTAAAGAATACAGTACATCTAACCATCCCTAGGCGTGTTTATCAGGGAACCTTGCCTGAATCCAAAGCAGAGATGTTAAAGCTGACGTGCTTCAAATGCTGCCCAAGTGCTGTCTACCATGAACATCCCTCTCCCAAATCTGGACCACCAGTCTCTTCCTGAGGGATCAGAGTCACCACCCGTGTCCCTGAGAGACTGGCCATTCAGGCGTGAGCTGAGATTAGGCTATCAATTTAAATAGTAAAATGCTTAGGCTATTCTCATCTTAAGGGTGATGTTTCAGAGGCCTCTGCACTGGAATGGGTTAGAGAAAATGGCCTACTAGACACTTACCTGGGAATTGGTTTGTTCTCCTCTGCACTTAGCAGATCCTGGGGAACACAGTGATTAACCTTACAGATGCCTCAACTTCCACATCTGTGAAACAGGTAAGCAACAGCCAATGTTACGACCCTGGAAAGCTCTTAAGTTTTGCTCTCAAGTGGGGCCACAAAGATGAATTTCTCCCAAAAGCTGATGAAATGGTGGCACTTTGGCTGGAGAAGGCAGAGGGAAGCAGGCAAAGTAGAAAGATTCTGTGATGTCAAACCAGTTCCCATAAGCAGTTTAAAGAAACACCTGGTCCTGGACTAGGTAGGAGACTGTGGAAAGACTGACAGACACACAGCTGGGAGGAGGAATCAAGCAACAGAGGGAGGCAGTGAAGAAGAGGCACGAGTCCGGCTTCAAGTTTGGACAAAAGCAATTGCACACTGCATGCCCTCGGCTTCCCATGAAGCCGCTACACCCTCCTAACTCTCTGGTCCCTCTGGTCCTGGCACCTCCCTCTGGGACTCAGTCCACGTGGAGCGTGTGCAGGACCAGTGTCCTGAGTCAATGACGGTTTGACTCTCGGCCAAACCTTCACCACCCTCCTCCTCCCCCAATGGCTTGGCACCGCCTGATGCCCAGAGCATCCTCGGGGTTGTAGTACTGCAGTCTTGCAAGCTCCCAGCTGGGAAAGGTTAAGAATCAAAAGTTCCCAGCATGCACAACTAGGGGACCCAACTCCCACCTGTCCCTCCACCCATGGCCAACGCCCCTGTGCTTCTATAACCCATCTTCTGTCCCGCCTCTTCTTTATACCACACCAGCTCTCCATGCCTTACCCACCACCGTGAGTTTGTGCAGTGTGGTTGGGCTGCATCCTTTGAGGCCAGTACTGAGGCAGGGGTTGGGCACACCAGCCTGGCTATTGCTGAGGATGCTTGCAGCCCTGCTGGAAGCTCCCTGGCAGGATATGTAATGTAAATTCAGTATCTATAATTGAAATACTGGGTACCTGAGATCCTGGAATTTGCCTTTTCAAGGCCACCTGTCCTACCATGGCTTCCATCCCTCCAGCCTACCATGATCCTGCCTCTGGAGCCCGTCTTCAGGGTCCCTGCAGAGATCCTCCCCTTGATACTCATCCACCTGAATGGCCTATACCCATCATAAAATCTCAAAGCCATGCCACTTGCCAAATTGAGGTAAAAATGGAATGAATCAGGCGAGCCACGCAAGAGTGAGGGCATTAATAGATACTTGGTAGTATTAAAGTCAATCTGATGATGTCATGAGTGAACGTGTTCCACTTTAAAACAAAACACCGCTCTGATTCTGAGATATTGAGTTAGGATCTTTGTGCATATATGCAGGATTTCGAATGTTTATTGATGTATAACATGCATACAGAAATATATGCAGAAGTCATCCATGCAAACCTTAAAGAATTATTACAAAGTTAACACACTTGTGTGACCACGAACTAACACCAGCTTCACTCAGGCCCCAACAAGCCCTTTCTCCTTACTTCCTCCCCAAAGGTAACTGATGTCTTACCAGCGAACACTGTTTATCGAGTTTGTCTTCTTATACAAGTGTTTGATTACAAAACAATTTAAACAATATACAAAATAAACAAAATAGCATAGTAGGCCAGTCACCCAGCTTCAACATCTAGTAATGGTCTGCCATTTTTATTTCATCCACACTCCATCCCATTCCCACCTCACTTTATTATTCTTTTAGTGCTTTGTGTCTGGGGGTGGGGTAAAATGTATGCACACTGAAAGGCACAAATCTCAACTGTACAGTTTGGCAAATAAACATGCCCATATAACCTTCACCCCTTTAAGAATAGGATATTTCCATCACCCACAGAAAACTCCTTCCGGTCGTTCCTAGGCAATTCTCTCCATTCCATGAGGCAACCACTGTTCTGGTTTTTTCACCATAGGTTCATCTTGGCTGAAATCATCACACATGTATTGTTTTCTGTCCAGCTTGTGTCCCTTGGTACGAGGTTGATGAGAGTCACCCAGCATGTGTGTGTCAGTGTTTGCTCCAGATTACGACTGAGGGCGTTCTGCTCTGTGGATGCCCCGCATTGTGCTCATCTTCCTCCTGTGGACGTGCAGGTCATCTTCTGTAAATATTTTAGTACAAACCCTTTTTTATGCTATTTAATTCCTTTATTAGCATTTAAGTGACACACCTTTGCATTTTTTAGTGGTTGGACAGATTACAATATGCATCTTTAACATATCACAGCCTACCCAGGCTTAATAGTGTACCAGATTAATCAATGTAAAATATGGAAGACTTGCTACAGAACAGTTCAATTTACATCTGTCTGTCCTTTGTGCTATTGTTGTCATAAATTTTACATCTTCCAATGTTATAAATCCCACAACACACTGTTATAATTTTTGCTTTAAATAGTCATTGGTCTTTTAAATAAATTAACAGAAAAAAGTTAAGTATTTGGAGACAGATGATTTGAGGCTCTGCAAATGTACTGTTTCTTCTTTAAGTTTCACCCACAGTTTTCGCATTCATCAGTCAGTCTTTCCCACAATAATTATTACTGTGGTGTTCTAGTGGCGATTTTCTATTTCATGCTATCCAGCCACATTCATTATTTGGAATTCTGTGAGGAAGATTCCCTTCCTCTCCCTCCCTTCCTTCTTCCTTTCTTTCTCTATTTTTATCATTCTTTTTTATTCCTCTTTCTTTCCTCCTTTCTTATTTAATCTATTTTATATTAGTATAGACTCATGGATATTTATTTTATTCTTTGGGTAATAATCTAATGCTACCATTATTTATTTTCTTG
>CM053518.1:2311108-2336804 GCA_028646465.1 Rhinoceros unicornis
TTTTGGGTCTTCAGAAGGGATCACACCTTCCTGTGAGAAGTCAAATTCTGATTCCAAGTTGCAAGTAGCTGTCTAGCAGCAGGTTTGTATATGACAGGCAATCTTGCCTAGAGCTGAGAAAAAACTTTGGGTATGACACCCATTCCTGGAAATAACATTGTGTATGATCTCTCTCCTTTCCATCTTGTAAGGATCACACACCCAAACCAGGTTTAGAACATGATGTTATTTAGGGCTCTTGAGAAGAAATCTCACACGCCTTTCAGAAGGTAGTTTTCCCATTCCAGCTTGTCAGCTCAGGCCAGGGAACAGGTTTGTATAACAGTGGAAATCCAGTGTAAACCTGAGCCAAACCATGTCTAGCACCCATTTCTGAAAATCAATTCATGCCCCAATTGTTTTCCTTCCAGTTTGTAAGGATCACAGAATAGCTAAACAGGTTTTGGCATAGATGTCTGATTGGATCCTTTAGAAGGAATCACACGCTCCTTCTAGGAGGCACTTTATGATTCCATTTGTAAGTCGCTGTATAGCAACAAGTTTCTATAGGACTGGCAATCATATCTAGAGCTGAGGTAAACTGAGTATCACACCTATACCTAGAAATAACTGTGTACTTGATCTCTCTCCCTTTCATCACGTAAGGATCACGCAACTAAACCAGGTTTACAATACTATGACATTCACGGCCATTGAGAGGGATTGTCACATGTCTTTCAGAATGCAGTGTTCTGATCCTGGCCTGTTAGGGAAGGTTGGGAAGAGGTGTGTATAGGACTGGCAATCCAGAGTAGAGCTGAGCCACAAGTTGTTTAGCACCCATTCGTAGAAATGACTTCATGACCCATCTCCATGTCTTCCAGCTAGTAAGGATCGCATTACACCTAAACAAGGTTTGAATCACACCAGTTTTGGGCCTTCAGAAGGAATCACGAGTTTCTTTGAGATGGCACTTTCCGATTCCAAGTTTTAAGTCGCCCTCTGGCAACAAGTGTGTATAGGAGTGGCTCTCCTACATAGAGCTGAGCTAAATTGGTTATGACTCACATTCCTGGCAATAACATTGTGCCTGATCTCTCTCCCTTCCATCTCCTAAGGATAACACACCTAAACCATGTTTAGAAAATGATGCCATATAACACCTTTGATAAGAATCTCTCATGGCTTTTAGAAAGCAGTTTTCTCATCCATGCTTCTCAGGGCATGTCTGGGAAGAGTTTTGTATAGGACAGGTAATCCAAAGTAGAGCTCAGCCAAGCCATGTATTGTTCCCATTTCTGAAAATAACTTCATGGCCTATCTCCCTTCTTTCCAGCAAGTAAGGATCACATAGTACCTAAACAAGAATTGGCACTGATATCTGTTTTGTGCCTTGAGAATGAATCAGACTTTCATTTGAGAAGTCACTTTCTGATTCCAAGTTCCAAGTGGCCGACTGACAACAAGTTTGTGTAGGACTGGCAATCATAAACAGAGCTGAGGTAAACTGGGTATGACACCCATTCCAGGAACTAATTTTGTGCCTGATCTCTCCTTTACTTCTCGTAAGGATCACACACCTAAACCAGGTTTAGAACATGATGCCATTTAAAGCCTTTGATAAGAATCTCACATGGCTTTTAGAAAGCAGTTTTCTGATCCACGCTTGTCAGAGCATGTCTGGGAAGAGGTTTGTATAGGACAGGTAATCCAGAGTAGAGCTGAGCCAAGCCGTGCATAGCTCCCATTTCTGGAAGTAACTTCATGCCTCATCTTCCTTCCCTCTAGTTCATAAGGATCACATACTACCTAAACATGTTTTGGCACAGATGTCTTTTTGGGGCCTTGAGAAAGAATTGCACGTTCCTTTACGGAGGCACTCTCTGATTCCACGTTCCAAGTCTCTGTCGAGCAATAAGTTTGTATAGGGCAGACAATCATACCTAGATGTCAGCTAAACTGGGTATGACACCCATTCTTGGAAATAACTATTTCCCTGATCTCTCTTCCTTCCATCTTGTAAGGATCACACACATAAACCAGGTTTAGAACATGATGCCATTTAGCGTCCTTGAGAATGCATCTCAAATGTCTTACAGAATGCAGTGTTCTGTTACTGGCTTGTCAGGGGTGGTGTAGTAACAAGTTTGTATAAGACCTGGGAATCCAGAGTGGAGCTGAGCCAAACCATGTATAGTACCCATTCCTGGAAATAACTTCATGCCCCATATCCCTTCATTCCAGCTAGTAAGGATAGCATAATATCTAAACTTTTTTTAGCACAGATTCCTGTTTTGGGCCTTCAGTAAGAATCGCACGTTCCTTTGAAAATGCACTTTCTGATTCCAAATTCCAAGTTGCTGTCTAGTAGCAAGTTGTATAAGACTGGCAATCATACCTGGAGCTGTGCTAAACTGAGTATGACACACATTCCTGTAAATAACTTTGTGCCTGATCTCTCTCCCTTCCATTTCGTAAAGATCACACAGCTAAACCTGGTTTAGAACATGATGCCATATACGGCCCTTGAGAAGGAATCTCACGTGCCATTTAGAAGACAGTGTTCTGATCCCTGCTTCTCAGGGCAGCTCTGGCAACAGGTTTGTATAGGACTGGCAGTCCAAAACAGAGTTGAGCCAAACCATGTATAGCATCCATTCGTGGAAATAACTTCATGCCTCATCTCCCTTCCTTTCAGCTAGTAAGGATCACATAATAACTAGACCACCTTTGGACAGTATCTCCTTTAAGGCATTGTGAAGAAATTGCATGTTGCTTTGACAAGTCACTTTCTGATTCCAGGTTCCAAGTCGCTTTCTAGCAACAAGTTTGTATAGCACTGGCAATCATACCTAGAGCTGAGCTAACCTGGGTATGACACCCTTTCCTGGAAATAAATTTCTGCCTGATCTCTCTCCCTTCCATCTTGTAAGTTTCACATATTACCAACTTTGGAACATAGTCCAGTTTTCGGCCTCCAGAATGTGTGACATCATTCCCATTCTTATGAGTGACATCGTATCAATAGTGTGACAACTTCCACTGCTATCTGCGATGTCAGTGATGTGTATCTTTTGACATCACTCCCATTGTATTCATGTGATATCACACCCATTTTTATGAGTGATGTGACACACTAGTTTATGAGTGAGATCACACTCCTTGTGTCTCTGACAACACTCTCCTTGTGTGTCACATCTCATCAATTGTGAGTGATGTCAATCTTTAATTTCATATGATATCAAACCATTATTTTGTGTGGTGTCACTTCCAATATTATGTAGGACATCATACTCTTTGTGTATGACATCATTCTGATAGTATATTTGTCATCCCTCCAATAGTATGTGACATTGCTCACATTTTGTGTGACATCACTCCAACCATTATGTATGACATCAGACCTTTTGTGATCTTGACAACATGCACATATGTTGACATCACACCAATTGCGTGTGACATGAATACAATTTAGGGTTTGAAATCTCTATTGTTTCATGTTATGTCACTCCCAATATTCCATGTGACATCACACAAATTCTTGATGATATGAATCTACTATTGTTGTGACATCACTCACATGGTGTTTCTGTGACTTTACTCATATATTTGGGGTGACATCACTGTTGGGATAACATGTTCATTGTGTTTATGACATCACACCAACAACGTGACATCTTTCACACGTGCATGAAATCTGTCACGTGTTCTTTGTTTTATCACTCACATGTTTCTGTGACATCACTCCCTTTATGTGTGACAGCATATGAATTGTGTGACAACACTCCCACTCTTATGTGTGACATCGTTGTGCCCCCTTTGACATAACTTACATTTTACATTGTGACATCACTCCCATTGTGTGCGTGTGATATCACTCCCATCATTATACATGACGTGACACACATGGTTATGGGTGACATCACACCACGTGTGTGTGACAACAACCTCCTTGTGTGTCTCTTCACAACAATTGTGTGTGATATCAACCTTCATAAACATATAATATCCTAAACATTGTTATGTTGTTGTCACTCCCAGTATTATGTATGACATCACACCAATTAGTGTGGCTTCACTCTGATAGTGTGTTTGATATCACTCCAAGGTTGTGCTTGTGACACCATTTACATTTTCTTTGCAACATCACTGCAATCATTATGTGTGACATCACACCAATTTTTGGACATCACACACCTTGATTGTGATAAAAATACGATAGCCAGTCACATCTCTCAAATTGTGTGATGTCACTCCCAATGTGTGTGACAGCAGTCATATCATTCACTGTTTGTGACATCCGCTCTTATGTATGAAATAGCACACAGGTTTCTGTGAAATATCTCACATTTTACTCTGACATATGACATGTGTGTTTATGGTGTAACTCTCATTATTTGTGAATTCACACCCATTTTCGTGAGAGACAAAACACCCATTTTCTGTGACTTCACCAGGATGGTGTGTTTCTTCACACAAATTTTCTGTCTGACATCACTCAGTGTGTGTATGACATCACACCAAGGGTGTTTGTGTGAAAAACCTCACATTTGTGTGTGAAAACACACCCACTGATATGTGTGACATCATTCACCTTTTTTGTGACATAATTCATATTTTTATGTATGACTTAAACCTATTGTGTGTGACAACATTCACATATGTTGACATCAAACAAATTGTGTGCGTTAGGGTTAGTGTTAGTGTTAGCTTTAGAGTTTTTGTTAGGTTTAAGGTTAGGGCTAGGGCTAAGGTCAGGTTTAGGGTTAGGGCTAAGGCTAAGGCTAGGGTTAGCATTAGGTTTATGGGGAGGGTTATGGCTTGTGCTATAGTTAGGTTTAGGGCTTGGTTTGGGTTAGGCTTGTGGCTAGGTTTAAGTCTAGGGCTAGGTTTAGGGTTATTGCCAGAGTTATGGTTAGGGCTAGGGTTTGGGTTAGGTCTTGGGTTAGGGTTAGGTTAGGGTTAGGGTTAGTGTCAGCATTAGGGTTAGGATTTGGGTTATGGTTACAGTTACTGCTAGGGATGGCTTAGGGTTAGGTTTAAGGTTACGGCTAAGGTTAGTGCTAGTTTTAGGGTTACGGTTAGGTTTATTGCTAGTGCTAGGATTAGGCTTAGGTTTAGTCCTAGGTTTAGGGCTAGAGCTAGACTTAGGGTTGTTGTTAGGGTTACAACTAAGTTAGGGATAGTGTATGGCTACGGCTATGCTTAGTATTAAGGCTAGGGTTAGAATTAGTGTTAAGGTTATGGTTAGGGCTTATTAAGGCTTCCGGTTAAGGTTAGTGGTAGGGGTAGGATTAGGTTAAGGGTTGGGCTAGTATTAGGGCTAGTGACAGTGGTAGGATTTGGGTTAGGATTAGGGTTATAGGAGTGGTATGTTTAGGGGTATGGTGAGGTTTGGGTTAGGGTTAAAGTTCCGGTGAGCTTTAGGGCTAGTTGAGGCATTGGAGTTAGCATTTGGCAGGTGTTAGGGTTAGGGCTAGGGTTATGCTTAGGGATAGGGTTAGGCCTAGCATTAGGGGTAGGGTTAGGGTTAGGGTACAGTTAATATTATTGGTAAGGGAAATTTTAGGGCTACAGCTAGTGTTAGTGGTAGATTATGGTTATGTTTAGGGTTAGGGTTTGGGTTTGGTATAGGTTTAGGTTTAGGGTTTGTTTTAGGGCTAGTGTCATAGTTAGAAGTAGCATTACACTAGGGTTAAGTTTAGGGGTTGGATATGGGCTAGTATTGACATTAGGGCTATGGCTAAGATTAGGTCTGTGTTAACATTAGGGTTAGGGTTAGTGTTGGGTTATGGTTATGGTTAGCATTAGGGTCACCTCTAGGGCTAGGTTTTGGGTTATGCCTAGGGCTACAGTTAGTGTTAGGATAAGATTTCGGTTTAGGGTTAGTCTTAGAGCTAGAGTTAGGTTTACTTTGAGTGGTAGGGTTAAGGTTAGAGGTAAGTTTATGTTAGGGGTAGGGTTAGGGCAATGGCTGGTGATAGGTTAGGGTTAGGGATAGATTTACGGATAGTGTTAGGGATCAAACTAGGTTTAGGGTTGTGGCTCAGACTAGAATAAAGGGTCAGGGTTAGCGCTAGCATAAGGCTGAGTTAGAGTTAGGGTTAATGTTAGGCTAAGGGCAATGGGTAGTGTTGGGTTTAGGGATGGTTTAAGGTTAGGTTTAGGGGTAGTTTTAGGTTTAGGGTTAGTGATAGGGCTAGTGTTAGGGTTACGTTTAGAACCAGGGCTATGGACAGCATTAGTGTTAGTGTTAGTGCTAGGGCTATGTCTAAATTTATGGTTAGGGTTAGGGTTAGTGTTAGAGCTTGGTTTAGTGTGAGTGTTAGAGTTAAGGCTAGGGCTAGGACTAAATTTAGGGTGAGATCTAGGGCTAGGATTTGTGTTGGCTTAGGGCTAGCATTGAATGTTAGTGTTAGGGTTAGTGTTAGAGTCAGGTTTAGGGGTAGGGTTTGCCTTAGTGTAGGGTTAGGATTTGGGTTAAGGTTAGTACTAGTGTTAGGAATAAGGTTACTTTTAGAGTTAGGGCTCGGGCTAGAGATATGTTTAGGGTTAGTGTTAGGGTTATTGTTAGGCCTAGCATTAGCTTTAGTGTAGGACTAGGGCTAGGGTTAAGGTACGGGGTTATGGTAAGGTAAGGGTTTGGTTTACAGTTAGGTGTAGGGTAGTAGCAGGGTTATGGTTAGCTTTAGGGTTAAGGGTAAGGTTAGTGTTAGGGGTATGGGGATGGGTTGTTTTAGTGTTATGGTTAGGTTCAGGGTTAGCATTAATGTTTGTGCTAGGATTAGGGATAGTTTTAACATTAGGGTTAAGGTTAGGGCCAAGGCTATGGTTAGGGATAGATGTAGGTTTAGGGCTATGGCTAGGCCTGGGTTTAGTGTTAGGTCTAGGACTAGGGTTAATTTCATGTGTAGGCCTTGGTTAGTGTTAGTTCTAGAGCGATGGTTAGCATTAAGGTTACAATTGGGGTTAGTGCTAGGGTTAGGGTTACGACTAGGGTTATGGTTACTGTAAGCGATAGTGCTAGTGATAGGGTTAGGTCTAGGGCTAAGCTTAGTATTAGTATTATGGTTAGCTTTGTGGTTGCATTGGGGTTGTGTTAGGGTGAAAGTTAGGGCTTGGCGTAGCGTTAGAATAAGTGTTTGTGCAATGGTTAGGGCAGGACTATGTTTAGTGCTACATTAAGTGTTAGGGTTAGGGCATGGGTTAGTTCTAGGTCAGGGTTAGGGCTAGGGCTGCTGTTGTTTTTATGTTTAAGGCTATGGCTAAGATTAATGTTATGGGTACAGATGGGTCAGGGTTAGTGTTAGGGGTAGGGTTAGGGGTAGAGCTGGGGAAGAGTTAGCATTATGTTTAGAGGTAGGGGTGGGATGGGTTTAGGGGTCGGTTTGGATTAGGGTTAGGTTTAGAGTTAGTGTAGGTGCAGGAGTCTGATTAGTGTTAGGGTAAGTTTTAGGGTTAAGATTAGGTTTGGGACAGGGTTATTGTTAGTTTTATGGTTAGCGGTAGGGTTATGGTTGGGGTTAGGCTTGCGTTAGTGTTAGGTTTAAGCTTAGAGATGCAGTAGGGTTTGTCTTAGGATTAGGGGAGTTGTAGGTGTAAGTGTAGAGTTAGGCTTAGGGTTAGGGCTTGTCTTAGTGCTAGGACTCGGGTTAGGGTTAGTGTTAGGGATGGGTTAAGGTTAGGTTTAGCAGAGCAGTATGTGTAAGGATAGTGTTAGAGTTAGGGTTAGTGATAAGATTAGGGCTAGGACTAGGGTTAGGGGTAAGGCTAGAGTTAGGATTATGGCTAGTGCTTAGGAATATTTTTAGTGTTAGAGGTAGAGTTGGGGTTAAGTTTGGGTTTGGGTTAGTGTTTGTTTTATGGTTAGTGTTAGTGTTGGGGTTAGGGTTACATTCAAGTTAGGTTTAATGGCATGAAGTGGGGGAGGTTTGGGTTAGCTTTATGGTTAGGGGAGGACTAGGTGTAGGGATAGGTTTAAGGTTATGTTAGGGTTAAGTTCAGTGGTAGTTGTAGGGATTTGGTTACGGTTAGTTTTAGGGTTAGGGTTAGGTTTAGGTTTATGGTTAGTGTTAGAGATGGCATTAGGAACTAGAGCCACAGTTAGGATTAAGGGTAGGTTTATGGTTACAGTGAGGTCTGGGGTAAAACTACAGTTAGAGTTTGTGTTTGTCTTGGGTTTAGAGTTAGCGTTAAGGCTGGCTCTAGTGCTGGTTATAGGGTTAGGGCTAGGGTTAGGGCAAGGTTTTGGGTTAGGGTTATGGCTAGGATATTGTTGGGGTTAGAGTTGTGGTTGCTTTAGTTTAAGGGTTAGCGTTAGGGTTCAGGGTAATGGTAGGAGTAGGCGAAAAGTTATGGTTAACTTTAGACTTAGGGTTGGGGTTAGATTTAATGGTAGGGCTTGACTAAGTTTTAGAGATATGGTTACAATTAGACATATGGTTATATTTGGGAGTAGGGGTAGATTTAGGGTTAGGATTATTCTTAAGATTAGTGTTAGTGTTATCATTGAGGATTGGGTTCTGATTAGGCTTAAGGGAAAGGTTAGGTTTAGGGTTGGTTTTAGGGTTGTGTTATGGTTAGTGTCAGGTTCTTGGTGAGTGTAGGAGTAGGGCTAGGATTAGTGTTAAGGATAAGGATAAGGTTAGGGTTAGGTTTGTGTTAGCATTAGAGTTAATTTTATGGGAAGAAGGAGGAGTAGCATTAGGGTTAGGGGTACGTTAGGCTTAGGTTTAATGTTAGTAAGAGGGAAATTGGTTTACATTTATGGTTAGGGTTAGAGTTGGATTAGTGTTAGGGTTAGGGTTATTGTTTGGGTTAGAATTAGAGTTAGTGTTAGCCTTAGTGTTTGTACTAGAGTTAGTATAGGGTTAGTGTTAGGGTTAAGCTTTGTGCCAGGTCTAGGTTTAGAGGTAGGGTTAGGGTTAAAGTTATGGCTAGTGACAGGTCTGGGTTATAAGGCTTGTGCTAGGGCTAGGATTAGTTTCATGTGTAGGATTGTGTTAGCATTAGATCTAGTGCAAGGGTTATGGGTAGGGTAACAGTTAGGGTTAGGGTGAGGGCTAGGGCTAGTGCCAGGGTTATAGTAAGGCTTGGAATATGGTTAGTATTAGGGATAAGGCTAGGCTTAGGCTTAGTACTAGGTCTTGGATTATTGTTAGTGTTAAGGTTACTGTATGGGCTGGGTTTGGGTTGAGGTAACGCTTAGGTATAATGTTAGTGGTAGGCATAGTGTAAGTGTAGGAGTAAGTGTAGGGTTAGATTTTGGGTTAGGGATAAGGATAAGGATATGTCTAGGGCTATGTTTAGGATTAAGGTTATGGTTATGGTTAGGGTTAGAGTTACGGTGAGAATTAGGCTTCACATTCAGATTAATGTTAGCATTAGTTTTAGGGCTAGGGTTAGGGTTTGTATCACGAACCCTTACCCAACTTTAGCTCTAATAATATGCCTACCCCAAAACCTAAAACTAGCTTGAGCCCTAACCCTAATCGTATGCCTACCACTAACACTCACTGTAACTGTAACCCTAAGCAAACACTAACCCTACCTGTAAGCCTAATCCTAGCCCTAGCCCTAACAGTAACCCTAACACTAGTATAACCCTAACTCTAACCCTAGTCCTAATCCAAACCAAAACCCTATGCCTACTCTTACCCATTCCATTGCCCCAACCCTCAGGCACACCCAACACTAACGTCAGACCTATCATTAATCCTACCCCTAACCCTAACAGAAAAACCAGCCCCAATTCTAACTATAACAATATACCTAGACATAAACCTAAAAACAAACCTAGCTGGATATGTAATAACAGATCCTAGCCCTAAGCCCAGACCTAATGATAACTGTTGCCATAACACTAACCCTAACATTACTCCCATCTCGAACCCTCATCCAAATCCTACACATAATTCAACCCCAACCATAACCCTAGCCCTAGCTGTAGCCCAAACCCCGTCCTAAGACAAACCATAGCCCTATTCCTAATCCTACCCCTACCGCTCAAGAGAAACTTAACTGAAACTCAAACCACCTCTCCTAAATCTAAGCCTAAAAATAACACTAATCCTAGCCCTAGTCCTAATCATAACCCAGCCTTAGCCCTTACACTAACCCGAATCCTAACACTAACCCTAGCCTTAAGCAACACTAACACTAACCCAAACAGTAACTCTCACCCTAACCCTAACCCTAATCTTAAAACTAAACTTAACCTTCATCTAGTCCTAGACCTGACCTTAACACTAACCCTAGCTCAAACCTTAATGCTTCACCAAGCCTTAGACCTAACCCTAACTTTAGCATTAAGCCTAGCAATGGCCCTAACACTAACACAAACATTAACCCCAACCCTAGCTCTAACCAACAATAACCCTAACCCTACTCATAACACCAAGCCTATTCCGTGCCCTGTACCTAACCCTAAACCAGTCCTATACCTGACTCTAACCCTGGCACTATGTCAAAATGTAAACCTTGACCAAGCCATAGACCTAAACCTAAACTTAACACTAACACTAACAATGGCCGTAATTTTAACCATAACACTAAACGTATCTCTAACCCTAAAGCAAACCCTAACCGTAACTCTAACCACACCCTAAACCTAAGCCAAACACTAACCAGAAATGTAACCTTGTCGCAAACACGAATCCTAACTCTAACCCGAAACTGAAACCTAACCAGAACCATAATACTAACCGCACCGTAAACCTAACCCTAACTCGTACCCTAACCCTAAGCTGAAACCAACACTAAACTGAACCCGAACCCAAATACTAACCCAAACCCGAAATCCAACCCTAACCTAATCCGAAGCAGAAATTTTACCCTAACATTAAACCTTAACCAAACCCTAGCCCTAACCCAACCAAACATTAATCCGAACACTAACACTAACCCTAAACTGAACCCTAACTCTAAGCCTAATCCTAACCCAAACCCTAACCTGAACCAAATCATAACCATAACCCAAAGCATAACACCACACTAAGACTAACTCTAACCCGAATCAAAACACAAAACCTAACCCTAACCCTAATCCCTAGACAAACAGTAACCCTAACCCTGCCCGGAATCCCGAACCTGAAGTAGAACCATAAACCCAATCCGAAAACTAACTCTAAACCTACAGCTAACCATAACTTTAACCTGAAACCAAACCCGAACCCAAACCATTGCCCTTACCCTAACCCTACAATAACACTAACCCTAACATTAACCCTAACCCAAAACCTAACATTAATCATAACCCAAGACCTAACCCAAACGCTAACATTAATCCTTACTTGAACACTGACCAGAACCCTAAAAATAATCATTACTCTAACAATAAGTGTAACCCTAACCCAAATCTGAACCTGAAACTTAACTCTCACCTGAACCCTAACCATAACACGGGCCCTAATATTAAGCCTAACCTGAAACCTCACATGAACTCTAACACTAACAGTTACCATAACACGAACCCTAACCCGAACCCTTTCCTGAAAACTAACAATAAGCTTAACCTAAACCCTAAATTTATATGTAAAACTAAACCTAAACATAAGCAGAATGCGAACCCGAACTCAAACAGTAACTCTAACCCGAAATCTAACCAAAGCTCTAACCAGAACCCTAACCTTAACACTACTGCTAAACGTACCCTGAACCCTAACCATAAACATAACCCTAACCCTACCACAAGCACTAACGTGAACCCAGACCCTAAACCTAAAACTAACCCTAACCCTAACACTAACCCTAACCCAAACCCGAACCCCAACAAAAAACCTATCAATAAGTTAACACTAAACCCAACTCGAATAGACACCCCAACAATACGTCTAAACCTAACCCAAACTCTAACCTGAACCCTAACCTAAACTCAGACCAAACCCTAACCCGAACCCGAACCCAAACTCTAACCCAAAATGTAACTCAAAACCGACCACAAAACCCAACCCTGAAACTAACACTAACCGTAAGACTAAAACTAACCCGCACCACAAAACATACCACTAACCCAAACCATAACACGAACGCGAACCCAAAGCTAACCCTAACATGAACCTGAGCTGAAACTCTAATCCAACCCTGAACCCTATCAGGAACCCTAATTCTTAGCCTAACCCTAACCCTAACCTGAACACTAACGCAAATCCTAAACCTAACACTAAAATTTTACACTAAGCCTAACCCTAAATAAACTGCTGCCGGTACCTTAACACTAACCCTAGCCCTAACACCAACCCCAACCCTAACACTAACCTAAACCCTAAACCTAACTGTAACCTGAACCCTAATCCTAACACAAACACTAAAATGAACCTTAACCCAAAAACAAACCTTCAACATAACTGGAACACAAACTTGAGCCGAACACTAACACTAACAGTAACCTTAAACCTAACACCAGCCTGAAACCTAAGACTAAACCTAACCACAACCCTAGCCCAACCCAAAACCTAACACATCCCAAACCTAACCCTAAACATAGACCTAACCCTAAGTCTAACCATGACCAAAACCTAGCAGTAACCATAACCCAAAACTGAACTGGAACCCGAACCCTAAACCGAACTATAAACCTAACTCAAACTTTAAATCTAACCCTAATGCTAACCCAATCTTAACCCCAACCCTAGCCCTAGCCCTAATTCTAACCCTAACCTTTACCCAAATATGAAACCTAACACTAGCCACAACCCATACGTGAACCCTAACTCTGACACTAACACTAACCTTAACCAAAACACTAGTCCTAACACTAAGCCCCATCCTAACCTTAAATTCAAAACTACCCCTAGTCCTAACCTTAAGCCTAAACCTAAACCGAATCCTAAACCTAATCCTAAGCATAATCCTTACCCTAACACTAACCCTAACACTAACCCTAACACTCAACCGAATTCTAAGCCTAAGCATAACCAAAACCCAAACCTAACTTGAAACCTAGCCATATCCCTAAAACGAACCCTACTGCTAATCCTAACACTAACCCTAACCTGAAAACTAACCCTAACCTTAAACTGAACACTAAGTATAACCCTAACCCTAACCCTAACATTAACGTGAATATAACCCTGACAGAAACCCAACCCAAACCTAGACCTAAGCCTAACCCTAACCCAAAACTTGATGCTAACCATAACCCTTACACTAACCCAAAACCTAACCCTAATGCTAACCCTCAACGTAACCCCAACGAAAAACCACAACTCTAACCCAAACCAGAGCCTAACCCTAACTTTAATAAAAGATTGAACCCGAAACCGCAATCTAACCCTAATCCTAACCATAACCTCAAACCTAACGCTAAGCCTAACACTAACCCTAACGTTCACCCGAACCCTAACCCCAACATGAACCCTAGACCTAACCCTAACCTGAAACCTAACACTAACCCTAACCTGATATGGAAAATGAACACTAACCCTAATCCTAAATCAAACACTTATCCCAAGACTAAACCTAACGCTAAGCCTAAACCTGTGCCAAACCCAACCCTAGCCCTAAACCTAACTCTAATCCTAACCCTAACACTAACTCTAACACTAACCCTAACGTTAACACTAACTCAAACACTAACCGTACCATAATGTTAACCCTAATGCAAAAACTAACCCTAACTCTACCCCGAACCTGAATCCTAAACCTAACCTTAACCCAAACCCAAATGCAAGCTGAACCCAGCCCTATGCGTAATCCAAAATTAACCTTAAGCCTGGCCCTAACCCTAACCCTAAGCCTAAACTTATCCCGAACCCTAACAGTAACCCTAACTCGAACCTGAGCCCCAACCCTAACTGTGACTCTAAGAATGACCTTAACACTAACCCTAAAACTACCTGTAACCCGAAGCCTAACCCGACACTAATGCTAAGCCCATCCAGAGCACAAACCCTAAGCCTAACCCTAATCTGAACACTAACCACTCCTGAAGCCTTAACCTAATGCTAACAGTAACCCTAATCCTAAACGTGACCATCAACCATAACATAATCCTAATCCTAACTGGAACACAAACCCAAACACTAGAAGTAACCCTAACCCAAAACAATCCCTAACCTTAAACCTAACCCTAAACGTAACACGAATATTAACCCTGACCCTATCAGCACCCCTAACTGGAACTGTAAAGCTAACGATAACTCTAATCATAAATCGACTCTAACCCTAACAGAAACCTGATACCAAACCCAAATGATAATCCTAACCCTGACTCAAACACTAACCCTGACACTAAACTAAAATGATAACCTCACCCAAATCCTAATGAAAACCCTAATGCTAACCCGAACACTAACTATAATTCTAACACTAACCCGGACCCGAACCCGAACTCTTACCCTACCCCTAAGGCAAACCGAACCCTAACACTAAACCTAGACTTAGCCCTAGCCAAAACTGTAACCATAATGCAAAAACAAACGCTAACCCTAAAACTAACCATAACCCAAACACAACCATAACCCTAACACTAACTCTACACATAATACTAACCCGGACCATAACAAGAACCCTAAAGCTAAAGGTAAGCCTTTCGCAAACCCAAAACCTAATCAGAACCCTAATACAAACACTAACCCAAAATCTAAACCCAACACTAACCGGAAGTCTAACCTGAATCCTAGACCTAACAAGAACCCTAACCCGAACCCAAACCCTAACCGTAACCTGAAGTCTAACCAGACACAAACCCTAAGCCTAAACCGATACCGAAAACTGAACCCTAGCAGTAACCCTAACCAGAAAACTAACACTAACACTAACACTAAGTCTAACCCGAACCCTACCATTAAGCTTATCACAAAACCTAACCCAAAGACTGACCCTAAGCCTAACCCTAAACTCTAACCCTAAACCTATATGTAAAACAAACCTGTACTAAACTCAAACCCTACCCTACACAGAACCCTAAGCCTATGCTAACCCTAGCTGGAATAGCAACATTAACACTAACTTTAACCCGAACCCTAACGTCATCCTAAACCTAACCCTAACCCTAAACTGAACACTAACCCTAACCTGAAACCTAACACGAACCTGGACCTGAACCCTAACCCTAACCAGAACCCTAAACCTAACACCAACCCTAACCCTAACCCTAACCCAAACACTAAATCTAACCCTAACCCCAACACTAACCCTAACACTAATCCTAACCCAACCATAACATTAAAGTGAATCATAATGCTATCTCTAACCTGAAATGTAAACTTAACCCAAACACTCACCCTAAACCTAACCCTAACCTGAAATTAACTTGAACCATAAGCGGAAACCAACAATAACTCTAACCTAACACTAACAGTTTCCCAGGCCATGGCTCTGGGGAGAAATCCACGATAGAGGGAACGGGTGAGGCCCTCGAACTGAATGCGCAGATGCCACGCCCAAGGCAATGGGAAAGGTGGTTCAATTAGCATGCTTTGTGCAAATGAGGCTGGCTGGGTGGCTGGCTGGCCGAGCAGTCCAGCCACCTGGGCCAGACCACTTTCAACCTGAGAAGATTGGAGGAAAGAGCCCTGGGGCCTGCTGCCAAGATTTCTGGGGCTTGTGCTAGGCCCCATCAGAGGAGGAAGCCGCCAGGCAACTGCTGTGACAACCTGGGATCTGGCAGCCTCCCACACCAGGGTCCCTCTCCTGCCCAGGCCTTCTGAGTGAGGATGATGGTCTTGGCAGTGGCAAGTGGGGTGCGGCTCCCACTGAGCCTTTCCTGGGATGCCCCAGCTGAGAGTGCCTGGGGATGGGCTGACCCTGGCTAGGTCTGAGGGACCCACCCAGCTCAGGGCTGTCAGGGGCAGAGAGAGAATCCCCCTCCACCCTTTCTCTTAAGGGTCTCACGGCTGGACAAATTATTAAAAGACAGGTTCGCTGGAGAAAAGAATACTAAGCTTAAGAACATGTGTACATGGGAGAAACACTGGAAAATGAGTCTCTCAACACAATGGCAGAGATTCTCCAATTAAATACTATCTTCTGCTCAAGACAAAGGAGCATGTTGGGCGTGGGCATGTGGGATGTGAGAGGGGAAGAAGACAATGGTCATGGAGAGGGACATGTAAAGGCTTGTCTGAACCATTTCCCCTGCACTGGGGTCAGGTCCAGAAGGGACAGCACGGAGGTGACCAGGAACTAGCTTCTCTGTGGTAGGGCTGGCCCCAGGGTGAGCGTGGGTGTGGTGGGTAGAAGTGGGATGGTGTGTGAGTTGGCACCAACGGTGGGGGCAGTGACTCAGAGGTGAGTGTTCTCTCTCTCTCTCTCTATCTCTCAGAGACCTAAGGAGAGGAGGTTGACGTGACCTACCCACCTGGCCTAGCTCTCCCATGGGCCCTTCTTTCTCTGGGCACTCCAGGAGCCCTGTGGTCTTGGGTTCAACCCCTCATGCCAAGGACACATGCATGGCTACTGGGGCATAGGGCGGGTCTCAAGGGTCCTTAGTGAAGTTCAACACTGCCAGCCAGGCTCTGAATAGCTGGGGTGTTCTCTAGTGCCTGCCAGGTGCAGCTGAAGAAAGAACATCACTGTGCTTGTCTTGGCTTCAGCTGTTGTCTTCCTTCCATCCCCAACTTCCACTCAGCTCGCCTGCTGCTTCCCTTCTTTGGAAGTTGTGGTCTAGACCTGGTGGCCAAAGGGGGACTGGAGTGCCAGGTCAAGGCTCTCCCTAGGCCAGCTTCTTGGTCCCGGGCCTTATTTCTTCCTGGAAAGGCAAAACCACGGCCTCCCACCATGCCCACACATTTCAACTCCAGCCAGGTGCAGGAAAGTCTCTGTGGAGTCAGAAGGGCCGAAAGAGGCATATGGCCATGCAGTGAGTGTGGCCCCAGCAGGCCACAGGTCTAGGGAGCTGGGGCCACACTGGGCAATCCCTTCCATTGACAGGTCCCAGATTCTTCTCTTGCGTATGATGTCCTGGCCTTCCAAGTGCCCAACGTTATGTTTAATACTAACCTTAGCATTAACCCAAACCCAACGCCGAATGCAAACACCTTCCGTAACTTAAATCTTAACCCTATATCTACACCTAACACTAACAATAACCCGTATACTAATCTTAAGTCTAAACTCTTCCCTCACCGTTAATCCAAACTAACCGAAACCAAAACCTAAATCTAAACCAATCCTGAACCCTAAACCTAACCCTAAATGTAACCCTAACTGCGGCCTAAGCCTAACAGTGACTTGAAGACACCCCTTAACATAATCTGCACAGAACTCTAACTATGACCCGACCCATTACCAGAACACTCATCATTTTCGTAAACCGAAATCTAATGCAAATCCCAGCTTGAACACTAAGTCTAAACTGTACCCAAAAACTAATCCAGACCATAAAGCTAACCTGAGCCTCAACATTAACTCTAAATTGAAACAGAACCTTAATCCTTCCCATAAAGATACCTCGAAACCTAAGCCTGTCCCTAATACCTAACCTGAATGCAAACCTAACCGTAAACTGAAAGCGAACCCTAACCTTAAGCCTAACCAGAATAATATCCATTAACCTAACCAGAACCCTAAACCTAACCCTAACACCAACAGTAACACTAACCCTAACCCTAACCTGATTATAACCCTAAATTAAACTGAACCTTAAACCTAATCTGAAACCCTACCCGAACCTGGACCCGAACCCTAACCCTAACCCTAACCAGAATCCTAACCATAAACATAACCCTAAACATAACTCCTACATTAACACTAACCCTCACCCTAAACATAACTTTAACGTGAATCATAAATCTATCCATCAACTGAGCCGTAAAACTTACCATAACGCTAACACTAAACATAACAATAAAACTAAAACCTAACCTGAACCCTAGCCCTAACCCTAGCAAGAAGTCTAACCTTAATTCTAATACTAACCGGATGCCGAACCAGAACCCTAACCCTAGCCCTAATGTGAACAGTAACCGTAACGTATATCCTAAGCCTAATGCGAACCCTAACCTGCAACTAAACCCTAAAGCAAACCAGAACGCAAAATCTAACCTGAACCCGAACCCTAACCGTAACTTAACCCTAGGCTGAAACCTTACCCTAATCCTAAAACTAGCACTAAACCTAAACTAAACCTTAGCCCTAATGCAACAAAACCCTAACCAGAACACTAACTCTGAACATAACATGAACCCTAACCCTAAGCCTAACCCTAACCCAAAACCAAATCGTAACAATAACCCAAAGCATAACCCCACTCTAACACTAACCCTAACCCGAACCTGAACCCTATCCCCAACCATAACCCTAACAGTAACTCTAATCCAAACATGAACACTAATGCTAACACGAAGCTTAACTCTAACCTGAATTCCGAACCCAAACCAGAACTGGAACCCGAATCCAAACACTAACCCTAATCCCACAACTAAAAATAACCTTAACACGAACCCGAACCCAAACCCTTTCCCTAAGCCTAACCAGAACCCTAACATTAACCCTAACATGAAACCTAAAACTAACCATAAACCAAACACTAACCCGAACCCTCACACTAAACCGACACCTAACACTAACCCTATCCATAACCCTACTCCTAACCCTACTACTAGGACTCACCCTAATGTTATGTCTAACGTGACCCCTAACCAGAATCCTAACAATAACAGTTACTCTAAACATAACCCTAAACCGAACCAGAACCCTAGCCCTAACTCAAACAGTAACACTAACCGGAAACCTAACCTGAACCCTAACTGTAATACGAACCCTAAACATAGCCCTAACATTAAGCATAAGATGAACCCTCACCCGAACCCAAAATCTAACAGTTACCCTAAGCCTAATCCTAACCTGAACACTTACCCAAAAGCTAAGCATAAGCGTAACCCAAAGCCTAAATTTAATCCTAACCCTAAACATAAGCAGAACTAGAACCAGAAGCCAAAAGCTAAACCTAAGCCTAAACCTAACCCTAACCATAAACCGAACCCTAACCTTAAGACTACACCTAAACATAACCAGAACCCTAACCCTAACCATAACCATAACCCTACCACTAGCACTAACGTGAACCCAAACCCTAAACGTAAAACTAACCCTAACCCTAACACTAACCCTAACCTGAATGCAAACCCCAACATTAAACCTATCCATAACTTAACCCTAAACCTTACTCGAACACACACCCCAACAGTTCCCCTAAACCTAAGCCGAACCCTAAGCTGACTCTAAACCAAACACTCATCTGAACGATAAACCGAACCTAAATCTTGACCCTAACCCAAAACTTAACTCAAACTGGAAACCTAACCCCAACACTAAACCTAACGCTAACACTAAACCTAAAATTAACCAGCACCACAGAACATAACACTAACACAAAACCTAACATGAACCTAACCCAAATGCAAACCCAAACACTAGCTCTAACCGAAACCCGAGCCCTATGAGGAAAACTAGCTTTACCCCTAACCCTGACTGTAAACCTTACCTGAACCAAAACCCTAACCAGAACACTAAGCTGAACATGAAGCCTAAGACTAACCCTAGACCCACACCTAAACCGAACCCAAACCTAACACTAACCCTAAACCCAGTAAACCCTAACTCTAAAAGAAAACGTAACCCGAACCCTCAACCTAAACCTAACACGAATACTAACCTGACACTAACCCTAAACCTTACACAATCACGAACATGAACCCTAACCCAAACCCTAACCTGAACACTAACACTAACACTAATCCTAAACCAAATGCTAACCATAACACGAACCACAATCCTAAATCTAATCTGACCACTAACCATAACCCTAAACCCTAACACTAACCATAACTCCAAACAAAACCTGTTCCTGAACCATAACCCTAACACTAACCAGAACCCTAACCCTAGCCCTAACCACAACCCCAATTCTAAAGCTAACCTGAGCCCTAAACCTAACCCTAACCTGAACCCTAACTCTAAATCTAACCATAACATTAAATCAAAAACTAACTCAAACCCTAAACTTAAACCTAACTGGAACCCAAACATCAGGCTACCTTATCTCTAACAATAACCAGAACCCTAACGCTTGACTGAAAACTAACACTAAACCTAACCATAACCGAAAACCGAACCATAACTCTCACTCTAAACTAATCCAGCCCAAATGCAAAACTTAGTCATAAACCTTAGCCTAAACATAACCTAAAGCCCAGCAGTAATCCTAATATTAACCAGAACCCAAACCCCAAACATAACCCTTACCGGATCCTGAAAACGAACCCAACCCAACACTAAAACAAACACTAAGCCTAACACTAATTCTAAACCTAACCCTAACCCCAACGTGAACCCTAAGGCTAACACTAACCCTAACCCTAAACATATCGTGAACACTAACCCTAACCCTAAACCAAAACCCTAACACTAACCATAAACCTAAACAAAACTGGTCCCCAAAATCTAACTCTAACACTAATCAGAATCCTAGCCATAGACCTAACTCCAACCCCAAGCCTCACTCTAAGCCTAACCCAAACCCAAAACCTAACCCTAACCTGAACTCTAACCTTAACACTAACACTAAAACTAAACTGAACCCTAACACGAACTCTAACCTTAAACCTAACTGGAACCCAAACATAAGCTTAATCCTAACCCTAAGCCTAACCCTAACTTTAATACTCACCAGAACCCTAACCCTAGACTAAGCCTAAACAAACGCTAACCCAAACACAAACCTAACCTGAACCCTAGCAATAACCCTAACATGAACCCTAGTGCTAATCCTAACAATAACCTGAACCCGAAACCTAACTCTAATCTGAACAATAACTCTAAGCCTAATCCTAACCTTAATGCTAACATGAACCCTAAATCTAACCATAAACCTAACCAACCCAATCCTAACTCTAACCCTAGCAATAACCCTAAGCGAAACTCTAACCCAAACCCTAACGCTAAAGCTAACCCTAACACTAACTCGAACCCTAACACTAACACTATCCTAACCCTAACCAGACCCCTAAAACTAACCCTGACCCGAAGACTAACATGACCCTAACCATAAATCTAATCCGATCTTGAACCTGAAACAGAACCCTACCCTAAACCTAATCATAAAACCAACCCTAACACTAACCCTAACCTTCACCCGAAACCTAACCGTAACTCTAAGTCAAACCCCACACTAACCCGAACCCTAATCCTAACACTAGCCCGAACCCTACCACTAACCCTAACCATAAGGTGAACCTGAAATCTAACCCGGACCCTAATCCGACCACTAATTCCAACATTAAACCTAACTCTAACCCTAACATGAACCCTAAGAGTAACCCCAACCCAACCCAGTACTAACCTTAAACCTAGGTCTAACCATAAGCCTAACCCTAAGACAAGCCCTAATCTGAACAACAAACCGAACCCTTACATGAAGCCTAATACTATGCTAACTCTAAACCTAATTGCATCCAGAACCCGAACCCAGACACTAACCCTAATCTGAACGCAAACCTCACAGTAAACCTAACCATAAAACTAACAGTAATCCTAACCCTAACCCTAACCCAAAACCTAACCAGAACCCTAAGCCAAACATGAAACTGAACTCTAACTCTAAACCGAACCCTAGCCCTAACCCAAATCAGAACCCCAACCTACCCCTAATTTTAACCCTAACCCTAGGGTGAGCACTCAACCTAAAAATAACCCTAACACTAACACAAACCCCAAACATAACCCTAACCCTAACCTGAACCCGAAAACTAACCCTAACCCTAAACCTAACCATAACCATAAACCAAACCCAACACTAAAACTAACCCTAACCCTAGACCTACCTCTAACCCTAAACATAACAAGAAACCTAAGGCTAAAGCTAAGCATTTGCCAAACCCGAAAATTAACCATATTCCTAATCCGAACACCAACGCTAATCCTAAACCTAACCCTAACCCTTACCCTGACAAAACACTGACTGTCACCCTAACTGGAACCTGAACCCTAAACCTACACCTAACACTCACCTTAACCCTAACCTGAATCGTAACCTTAACAAGAACCTTAACCCGAACCCGAACCCTAACACTAAATGGAAGCCTAACCCGACCATAACCCTAAGCCTAAACGGATCCCGAAACCGAACCCTAACCCTAACCCCACCTCTATTACGAATACTCACACTAACACTAAACATAAAACTAACCCTAACTCTAATGCAAACTCTAAACCTAACACTAACACTAACCCAACCCGACCACTGAACCTAACCCTAAACCTAACACTAACCCTAAACCCTAACCCTAACCCTACACTTAAAATAAACCTGTACCGAACCTAAAACTTAACTCAAACCAGAACCCTAACCCTAAACTTAAACCTAACCTGATCATAACCCTAGCACTAAACTGAACCCTAACCCTAACCTGAATCCTAACACAAACCTGGACAAAAACCCAAACACTAACCCTAACCAGAACTCTAAACCTAACCATAACACTAAACGAAACCTGAATCCTAACCTGAAACCTAACCGGAAACCAAACATATCCCTAAAACTACCACTAACAGTAAGCCTAAAACTGACAGTAACACGAACTCATACCCAACTCTAACAATAACCCCTACTGGAACCAAAACATAACCATAAAACTAACCTTAAGAGTAAACATATCTCTAACCCTAAACCGAAGCTGTACCCAAATCTAACATTAACCCTAGGCCTAACCATAACACTAACTTGAACTCAAAAACTAACACTAAACCTAAACTGTACCCTAAGCCTAAGCCTAACCTGAAGCCTAACCAGACCCTAACACTAACCATAAACAACCCCTAACCTGAAACCTAACCCTCACCCCAATACAAACACTAATCCTTAAATTAAAGCTAATGCTAAACCTAAACATAACCCAAACCATAACACTTACCCTAACCTGAAACCTAACCTGAAGGCGAATAATAACACAAACCCTAACTCTTACTCTAACTCGATGTCTAACCGTAAACCTAACCTATACCCTAACCCTAAGATTAACCCTAACTGTAAATTTAACCCTAACCCTAATCCTAACAGGAAACATAACCCTAACGCTAACCATAAAACTAATCCGAAACTTAACCCTATCCCGAAACCAAACCTAAACCTAACCCTGAGCCTAACTGTAACCTGAACACTATTGCTAATCCTAAACTTAACCCAAACCTGAAACCTAACCATGACACGACATTAACCTGAACCCTAACACTAACTTTAACCTAACCAAAGCCTAACACTAAAACTAGCCCTAGGCCTAAATTTAATGATAAATCGAACTCTAACAGCAGCCCTAATCCTGACCCGAACCTGAACTGTAAACCTAACTCCAGCCCTAACCCTAATATGAACCCTAAAGCTAACCCAAACTTGAATGCTAAGGCTATCCGTAACCCAACCCAATCCTAACACTAAGCCTATCCCTAACACAAAGACTAACCCTAACGCAAACCCTAACATTAACCCTAATCCTAACCCGAAAACTAATCCTAATCCAGTGCTAACCCCAACCCTAAAACTAACCCTAACAGTAACTCAGCGCAACCCTAACCCTAACCCTAGCACTAACCCAAAGCCTAACCCTAACCAGAACCCTAATAGTAACCCGAAACCAAAACCTAAAATTAATTCTCGCAATAACCGTTACACTAAACTGAACCCTAAACCTAAGACTAACATGAAGCTTAACCCAAAAATAACCCAAACCCTAACCTGATCCAGAACCCGAACTCTAACCCTAATCCTAATCGAAACACCCTCTCCTTAAAGGTAACACTAACACTAACTGTAAACATAATCTTGACCCAAAACCTAACACTAATGCTAACCTGAACAAGAACTTGAACCCTAAACCTAACCCGAACCCCAGACTTAACCCTAACCTGAACTCAAATCTAAAATTAACCTGAATCCTAGCCTGACAATAACCCTAACCCTAATGTGATCTCGAAGCTGAACCCTAACCCTAACACTAACCCGAAGACTAACCCTAAAACTAAACCTAATCCTGACCCTAAACCAAGCCATTAACCTAAATTTAAACCAAACCCTACCCCAAAACACAACCTTAATTAAAGCCCTAATGCAAACCCTAAACCTAACCCGAACCTGAACTCTAACCCTAACCCTAATCTGAACCCAACCCTAACCCTAACGCTAGAACTAACTCTAATGCGAACTCGAACCCTAAAGCTAACTCTAACCCTAAAGGGAAACTGAAACCTAATCCTAACAATAATCCGAACACTAAACATAACCCTATACAGAAACACAATCTTAACCCTAAACGGAAGTCAACTGTAACCCTAACACTAGCCCTAAAACTAACCCTAAACCAAAACCGACTCCTAACCCTAACCCAAACCCTATGACTAACCCAAATACGAACCCAACCCTGCCACCAAACCTAACCCTAAACCTAACCTGAACACTAGCCCTAACACTAACCCTAACACGGACTCCAACACAACCCCTAACCCATACCCTAAACCGATGCCTAACACTAACCCTAACCCTAACCAGAAGACTGAAACGACCATAACCCAACCCTAAACTGATACCAAACCTGAATCCTAAATGTAACCCGACCACTAAATCTAACCCTAACCTTAACACGAACCCTAACACTAACTTTAAACTAAAGCTAACTCGACCACTGACCTGAAGGCGAACTCTAAGCCTATACATAAACAAAACCAGTACACGAACCCTAACACTAACCCTAACCAGAAGCTTAACCATAACCCTATCCCCAACCCTAACACTAACCCTAACTCTAACATGAACCCTAACCATTACCCTAACCCAAACCCTTACCGTAACCAGAACCCTAACCCTAACCTTAATGGTAAAGCAATTACAACCCTAATTCTAACTAACAGTACCGCTAGCCCTTAGCCTAACAATAGCACAAATGTGAATTCTAACTCTAACACTCACCTGAAGACTAACACGACATTAACACTGAGCAGAACACTACACCTAACCTTACTTCCAACCTAAATGTAACCCTAACCATGACAAGCCTGAATCCTAAACCTAACCCTAACCGGAACCAAACCATAACCTTAAAACTAACCCTAACAGTAACCCTAACACTAACCTGAGCCTGAACCCAAAAGCTAACCATAAACCTAAGCCTGACCCTAACCCTAACCCTAGACCTAACCCTAAGCCTAACCATAAACATAACACGGACATTAACCCGAACCCTAACCCTAAACCTAAACCAATCCCATACACAAACCCTAACCCGAACCCTAAGCCTAACCTTAACCCTAACATTAACCGGAACCCAAACCATAATCCTAACCCTAAAGCTAACCCGATCCCTAACCCAAAACCTAACACGAACCTTAAGCCGAAAGCTAGTAATAATTCACACCGGGATACAAAGATGTTTCTTCCTGTCAACTTACAAACCGAGAGAAGAAACTGTGTTCTCTAAGGAATTTGAGAGTGTTTCTGTCTCTAGAAACTCCATGGCCCTGTTTCCAAACCTCCTTTTGGAAGGGGATCATTAGCAGGTGGAAGGAAGGGAGATGAGGCATGTAGTTACTTCCAGGAATGAGTGTTAACAATAGTTTAACTCAGCTGTAGTAATGATTGCCCCTCAGATACCAAGATGATTCTTACCATCTTCTCACAAGCTTGGATAAGAAAGTGCCTTCTCTAAGGAATTTGAGTGAGATTCTGTCTCAAGGCCCTACATGGTGCTGTGCACAACTTTCTTTGGGAAGGCAATCCTTAGGAGTTGGA
>CM053518.1:2337304-2363425 GCA_028646465.1 Rhinoceros unicornis
GCATCAGAACACTGCCTTCTGAAAGGCATGTGAGATTCCTTCTCAATGGCCCAAATTGGCATCATGTACTTAACCAGGTTTAGGTGTATGATCCTTACTATATGGAATAGAGAGAGGTCAGGTACAAAGTTATTTCCAGAAATGGGTGCTAAACATGGTTTCGCTAAGCTCCAGACTGGATTGCCAATTCCATACAAACCTAGTCCCAGACATGCACTGAGAAGCTGGCTTCAGAACACTGCCTTCTGAAAGACCTGAGAGAATCCTTCCAAAGGTGTGAAAATTGCATCATGTCCTAAACCTGGATTTGGTGTGTGATCCTTACGAGACGGAAGGGAGAGGGATCAGGCACAATGTTTTTTCCAGGAATGTGTGTCATACCTAGTTAATCTCAGCACTAGATATGATTGCCAGTCCTATACAAAATAGTTGCTAGACAGCAACGTGCAATTTGGAATAAGAAAGTGCTTCCTCAAAAGAAGGTGTGATTTATTCTCAAGGCCTCAAAATGGGAATCTGTGCCAAAACTTGCTTAGAAAGATGTGATCCTTACTAGGTGGAAGGAAGGAAGATGGGACATGAAGTTATTTCCAGGAGTTGGTGTCATACCCAGTTTAACTCAGGTCTAGGAATCATTGAGAATCCTATACAAACTTGTTCCTAGAGAGCAACTTGCAAATTGGAATCAGAAAGCGCTTCCTCAAAGGAGCATGCAATTACTCCTCAAGGCACCAAACCAAAATCTGTGAAAATTTTGTTTAGTTATTATGTGATCCTAAATAGCTGGAAGGAAGGGAGGTATGGTTTGAAGTTATTTCCATGAGTTGGTGTCACACCCAGTATAGCTCAGCTTTAGGTATGAGGGCCATTCCTATACAAACTTGTTGCTACACAGCAACTTGCAACATGGAATCAGAAAGTTCCAGCTCAAAGAACGTGTAATTCCTTCAGAAGACACAAAATGAGAATCTGAGCCAAATCTTGCTTGGCAAAGTGTAAACATTACTAGCTGGGAGTGAGGGAGAAAGGACACTCAGCCATTTTCAGGAATGTGTGCTATTCATGGCGTGGCTCAGCTCCACTATGGATTGGCACTCCTATACACAACTGTTTATAGACCTGCCCTGACAAGGCGGGATCAGAACACTGTCTTCTGAAAAGCATGTGAGATTCCTTCTCAACGGCCCTAAATGGCATCATGTTCTTAACCAGGTTTAGGTGTGTGATCCTTACGAGTTGGAAGGGAGAGTGTTCTGGCGCAAAGTTATTTCCAGGAATGGGTGTCATACCAAGTTCAGGTCTGTTCTAGGTATGATTGATTCTCCTATAGAAACTTGCTGCTGTACAGCTACTTGGAATATGAAATCAGAAATTGCCTTCTAAAAGAAACTTGTGATACCTGCTGAAAGCACAAAAAGAGAATCAGTTCCAAAACGTTTTAAGGTATTATGTGATCCTTACTAGCTGGAAGGAAAGGAGATGGGGCATGCAGTTATTTTAAGGAATGGGTGCTATAAATGGTTTGGCTCCGCTCCAAACTGGATTGTCAGTCTCATACATACCTGCTGCCAGACCTGCCCTGAGTAGCCGGGATAAGAACATTGTTTTCTGAAAGGCATGAAAAATTCCTTCACAAATGCCATAAATATCATCATCTTTTCAACTTGGTTTAGGTGTCATCCTTACGAGATTGAAGAGAGAGAGATCAGGCAGAATGTTATTTCCAGGAATGTGTGTCATACCCAATGTAGCTCGGCTCTAGCTACGATTGCCAGTCCTATAGAAACTTCTTTCTGACACCAACTTGAAACTTGGAATCAGAAAGTGCCTTCTAAAAGAAAAGTGTGATTAATTCTGAAGGCCGAAAACGGAAACCTGTGCCAGAACTTGTTTTGGTGTTATGTGATCCTTACTAGGGGAAAGGAAGGAAGATGGGGCATGAAGCCATTTTCAGGAATGGGTGCTATACTTGGTTTGGCTCAACTCAACTCTGGATTTCAAGAATTATATAAACCTGTTGATAGACTTGCCCTGACAAGCTGGGATCATAACACTGCCTTATGAAAGGCATGTGAGATTCCTTCCCAACGGCCCTAAATGGTAACCTCGTTTTGGTGTGTGATCCTTACAAAATGGACTGGAGAGATGTCAGGCACAAAGTTCTTTCCAGGAATGGGTGCCATACACAGTTTAACTCAGCTCAAGGTATGTTTGCACTCCTATTTAAACTTAATGTCAGACAGCTACTGGGAACATGGAATCAGAAATTGCCTTATCAAAGGAAGTTGTGATACCTTTTTAAAGCCCAAAATGGGAATCTGTGCCAAAACTCATTTTGGTATAATGTGATCCTTACTAGCTAGAAGGATGGGAGAAGTGGGATGAAGATATTTCCAGAAGTTTGTGTCATACCCAGTTTAGCTCAGCTCTAGGAATCATTACCAGTCCTATAAAAACTTGTTGCTAGACAGTGACTTGCAACTTAGAATCAGAAAGTGCTTCCTCAAAGGAAAGTGCTATTACTTCTCAAGGCCCCAAACAGAAAGCTGTGCCAAAACTTATTTAGATAGTATGTGATCCTTAATAGATGGAAAGAAGGGAGTTTTTTGATGAAGTTATTTCCAGGACTTGGTGTCATACACAATTTAGCTCAACTCTAGCTATGATTGGCATTCCTATACAAACTTGTTGCTACACAGGATTTTGCAACTTGGAATGACCAAGTGCCTGCTCAAAGGAACATCTGATTGTTTCTGAAGTCGCAAATTGGGAATCTGTGCCAAAACTTGTTTTCATATTATTTGATCCTTATTTGCTTGAAGGAAGTGAGATGGGACATGAAGCCATTTTGAGGAATGGGTGCTATACTTGTTTTGCATCAGCTCCACTCTGGATTGCCAGTCCTTTACAAACCTGTTGATAGACCTACCCTGAGAAGAAAGGGTCAGAACACTGCCTTCTGAAAGGCATGTGAGATTCCTTCTCAACAGCCCAAAATGGCACCATGTTCTTAAGCTGGTTTAGGTGTGTGATCCTTAGGAGATGGAACGGAGAGAAGTCAGGCACCAAGGTATTTCTAGGAATGCGTGTCATACCCAGTTTAGCTCAGGTCTAGGTATGATTGCACCTCGAATAGAAACTTGCAGCTAGACAGCTACTTGGAACATGGAATCAGAAATTGCCTTCTCAAAGAAAAGTATGATTCATTCTGAAGGACAAAAATCAGAATCTGTCCCAAAAACTTGTTTAGGACTTATGTTATCCTTACTAGCTGGAAGGAAGGGATCAGGTAGAGAGAAAAATATAGATATTTCAATTTTACTTACAGAAGTATCATTTACCAAATTGCTATAAGTCAAAGCTAGCTCAGGAGAAAAGAGAAAAAGTTTTCCTTTAATCTGAAAAACAAAACATTAAAAATTCAGCAATACTTCAAATGAAAAATTATAAACATCCTTATCAGGTTCATTCAGTTCTGTATAATCCATTCTTGATCCCACTCTTTTTGTTAGCAGTTTCATGAAGTTATCAGTCTCTCCATAGGATTTTTGTAACACTTTTACCAAGTTCAGTTTTATGATCAGAAACTTTGTCAGAAACCTGTGTTCCAGTGTAAATGTCAGAGTCCTTTCTCTGAAATTTTTTGAGGTTGAAACATATTTTGCAAAAACCATAGAGGCAAGAAATCAATCTGTAAATAAGACCTCAAAAATGCCAATTGACACAGAAATTTGGTTAATTTTGTGACATACAACACGTTAAAATAATAACCAGAGTTATGAGTGATAACCAGGACAAATCAGAATTTCAGTAATGTTATACAATTTTCAAACACCTGTATGAATAACATTTACTACATAATACCACCTAAGCAGGCTTATCATCACTTGTCTGACAATGCTTTCCATGTAATTTAACATACTGAACAAGCCTAATAAGTTTAGTGTCTTTCTCCTTATAGGAAGAGAGCAAATTTCTTTGAGAAGTTCCAGGGCCCTTTGAAAATTCTCTAAAGAAAAAAGTAAAAAAAAAGACTGTATTTAAGACACGAATTATTGGGAGCTTATCAAAAATATAAAATCTCAAAGCAAACAGAGCATTAACAGTCCAAAAAGCCTTAATAGAGAGACCCCAGACTTTTGAATGTAGGAAACTTTTTTTACAAAACATAGATTTTCTCTTTTTTAGGTAGACTTAGTCAAAGTTCAAGAAAAATCTTTTATAACCTCTTTATCAAGTTCAAGAAAATTATTCTTTTATGAGGAATAAGACCAAATTATAATTTTGTACCAGCTTACTTCTGATATTGAAACTCATTTACTTAATTATACATCATTACATTTCTATTTGTGCATAGATTACATCATGTTCACCACCAAAATATTAATTACAACCCATCGCCACACACATGTACCAAATTATCCCTTTCACCCTCCTCCCTCCCCCCTACCCCCTTCCCCTCTGGTAACCACCAATCCAATCTCTGTCCCTATGTGTTTGTTTATTGTTGTTATTATCTACTACTTAATGAAGGAAATCATACGGTATTTGAACTTCTCCCTCTGACTTATTTTGCTTCGCATTTTACAATGTTATAAACCAATGTTACTGCAATAAACAAAAAATTAAAAAAAATAAAAATAAAAATAAATAAAAAATAAAAGATTAATGCCAGCAAGAAAAAAAAACCCATTTACTTAATTAAATTCATTTTAATCTTAGCCAACTTGACCATGCATAAAAATCTTTTTCCAGAATTCCTCTTCCACAAACTTTCTATAATTTACTTTTTACATTCAGAATTTGTCCCATGTCTTTCTTTTACCTCCGAGCACTTGAGGACACATTTATCTTCCTTAATAAATCAAACAAAATATTTTCACACTTTGTATCTTTTTTATGTATCTTATTTTCCCAGTACACAGATATATTTTTCTAAATTTTTAGTAGCTTCAATCACACATATTAATTAGAAATTTTAACCTTCAGAAACCTTAATTTGTAAGTAAAAGCTAAGTAAACAATTATAAACTTACTTTTACATTAGTATCTTTTGTCTTGGAAAATTTATGAACACTTCATATCTTCTAGAAATTTGTTACTTTATAGCACAATCTTTTAAGAAAACACGTTTACCAAGAGACACAAAAGACCTTTTAGTTTTCTTGTAATGAAAAACCAAAAGTAGACAAATGCACATTTAGCAATCAATGTCTAATATCTTATCTTATTTGGAAACGATGATACTCAGAGAATTTTTATCACAAAATTTAGCAAAACTCAAAGTTTTGAGTCACCAAAAAGAGTTTGGAAGCTGTAACCACCATAACACATAATTATTGTTTAAAGTTCATCCAACACACATCTTTTTCACAACTATATCTTTACTTATTCCCAGTAATTATTTAGATTGCCTACCAGACTTCATAAGACTTCAAATAAAATTAGCCATCATTTATATTACTCTTTTTCTTAACCAGTTCTGTAATAGAAATAACATCAGCATTTTTCTACAAAATGTCATGTAAATTTTATCACCTCTTATACCTCTAAACATAGTTATCATTAACATTTTTATCAATAGGTCTTGGTCATCCAATTTTGGACAAGGGAAGCATTCCCATTCAGACATTTTAAAACATACTCAGGTAAAGTTGATGTAAACTCTTTATATAAAATTAGCTAAAACTTTCCAACATTTATAACCTTATCAATACTTACACTTTTACATGTTCTTAGTTCAATTGGAACCTGAGTCAATGTCTTAAAGCTATTCAAATTTTTCCCTTCCTTTTTCTGGCCTTTTCTTAGGTACCAAATAAATATGTGAGAGCTTTCAAAACACTTTTTTTCCTCCACTTTAGAAGTCTTCCCAATTCAAAGGATCCATTGTCTGGCCATTGATGAGTAGGATCTTCATTTGTATTTTTATTCCAATAGTGACTCAATCCAATAAGCATTTTTAAGGAAAGACCCGGAGGTAAAATTCCATGCTGAGAATAAATCTTTACTGTGGATGCAAGAGGCATCCCTGGTGAGGGAGCAGATGATGTAGCCCCCATGATCCACAGAATTAATTCCCAAAGATATTGAGAGAAAGTAAATACCATCGTTGCACAGACGGTAAGGATGGTGTAGTGAAAACCGTGTCTCCGGTCTACAACAATAGTGTGGGACGCCTCTAGTCACAGACCCATTAATCTGTGACACTGGGCAGGTGATACTTGAATGGGATTTTTCCAGCACTAACAAGCAATGAATTTTAAGATGACAAAAGCCATTATGGACTGGGCCATTTATGACAAGCTCCCCTGAGAGCTTCGCACAGCTGGAGAGAGAGACAGTTCGGAATCCCAGTCTACTCGACTGGCCACCAAGGTTCACTCTGGTAAATGCACCTTCCATTTGGTGGAGACCAAGGAGAATATTCTCACTGGTCACAAAGCCAAGTCCTCAGGACACAGAACAAGACAGAGATTATCTGGGAAGAAAAGGGATCAAGATCAAAACCAAGAGTACTCTACCAAATTTACCAGAGTCACTAAAAGCACAAGAAACTAGATTCCCAAATATTTTCTCCTTCCAATTTAAATGTAGAAAGAGAAAAATTTCTCATGGCTTCCTTTCACCGGACTCTGCAGATAGAGATTCCAGGAGCCTGACGTGGTAAGAAGTCTTAACTTTTGCTACACAGCGACTTGCATCTTGGAACCAGGAAGTGCCTGCTCAAAGCAACGTGTGATTCTTTCTGAAGGCTGAAAAGGGGAATCTGTGGCAAAACTTGTTTTCTTATTATGTGATCTTTACTAGCTGGAAGGAAGCGAGATGTGGCATGAAGTTATTTTCAGAATGGGTGCTATACATGGTATTGCTCAGCTCCACTCTGCATTGCCAATCATATGCAAACCTGTTGCCAGACCTGCCCTGAGAATCCGGGATCACAACACTGCGTTCTGAAAGACATGTGAGATTCCTTCTCAATGGCCGTAAATATCCACATGTTCAAAACCAGGTTTAGGTGTGTCTTCCTTAAGAGATGGAAGGAAGGGAGACGTGGCATGAAGACAGTTTCAGGAATGGGTGCGATACTTGCTTTGGCTCAGCTCCACTCTGGGTAGGCAGTCCTAAGCAAACCTGTGAATAGACCTGCCCTGACAAGCCAGGATCATAACACTGTCTTATGAAAGGTATGAGAGATTCCTTCTCAATGGCGCTAAATTGCTTCATGTTCTTAACCTGGTTTAGGTGTGTGATCCTTAAGATATGGAAGGGAGAGACGTCAGGCACAAAGTTATTTCCAGGAATGCTTGTCATATCCAGTTTAGCTCAGTTCTAGGTCTGATTGCCACATGTAGAGAATCGTGCTGCTACGCAGGTGCTTGGAACATGGAATCAGAAATTGCCTTCTCAAAGGAAGGTGTGATTCCTTCTGAAGTCCCAAAATGGGAAACTCTGCCAAAACTTGTTTAGGTATTATGTGATCCTTACTAACTGTAAGGAAGGGAGATGAGGCATGAAGTTACTTTCATGAATGCGTGCTATACATGGTTTGGCTCAGTTCCACTCTGGACTACCAGTCCTATAAAAACTAGTTCATAGACCTGCCCTTACAAGCCAGGATCATAACACTGCTTCTGAAAGGCCTGTGAGATTCCAGTTTATCTCGGCTGTGGGTATGATTGCCAGACATATAGAAACTTCTTTCTAGACACTGACTTGGAACATGGAATCAGAAAGTGCCTTATCAAAGTAACATGGCATTCCTTGTGAAGATAGAAAACAGGCATCTGTGCCAAAACTTGTTCAGCTATTATATGATCCTAACTAGCTGGCAGAAAGGCAGATTTATCATGAAGTTATTTCCAGGAGTTTGTGTCATACCTACTTTAGCTCAGCTCTAGGAATCATTGCCAGTCCTATACAAACTTGTTGCTAAACAACGACTTGCAACTTGGAATCAGAAAGTGTTTAGTCAAAGGAATGTGAAATTTCTTCTCAAGACTCCAAACAGAAATCTGTGCCAAACTTCTTTAGGCATTATGTGATCCTTAGTAGTTGAAAGAAGAGATATGTATCATGAAATTGTTTCCAGTTGTTGTTGTCATAAACAGTTTAGCTCAGCTCTAGGTATGATTGCCACACCTACAGAAATTTGCTGGTAGACAGCTACTAGGTACATGGAATCAAAAATTGCCTTCTCAAAGGAAAGTGTGATTTCTTGTGATAGCCGAAAATGGGAACATCTGCCAAAATTTGTTTAGTTACTATGTGATCCTATATAGGTGAAAGGAAGAGAGATGGGGCATGAATCCATTTACAGGAATGGGTGCAATAATTGGTTTGGCTCAGCTCCACACTGGATTGCCAGTTCTATACAAAGCTGTTGATAGACCTGCCCTCACAAGCTGAGATCAGAATACTGCCTTTAGAAAGGAATGTGAGATTCCCTCTCAATGGCCCTAAATGTAATCAGGTTCTTAACCTGGTATTCTTGTGTGATCCTTACGAGTTGGAAAGGAGCGTGTTCATGGGTGCTATAGATGGTTTGTCTTAGCTATGCTCTTGATTGCCAGTCCTATAAAAACCTAGTCACAGACATACACTAACAAGCCAAAATAAGAACACAGCTTTCTGAAAGGCGTGAGAGAAACCTTCTCAATGGCCATAAATATCACCTTGTTCTAAACCTGATTTATGTGTGCGACCCTTACAAGATGGAAGGGAGAGAGATAAGGGAGAAAGTTATTTCCAGGAATGGGTGTCATACCCTGTTTAACTCGGCTCTAGTTATGATTGCCAGGCATATAGAAACTTCTTTCTAACCACCAACATGTAACTTGGAATCAGAAAGTGCCTTATCAAATGAACATCAGAATCTTTGTGATGGTCCAAAACGAGAATCTGTATCAAAACTTGTTTAGGTATTATGTGATCCCAACTAGCTGGAAGGAGGGAGAGGGGGCATGAAGCTATTTTGAGGAATGGGTGCTATACATGGTTTGCCTCAGCTCCACACTGGATGACCAGTCCTATGCAAACCTGTTGATAGACCTGCCCTCAGAGTCTTGGATCAGAGCACTGCCTTCTGAAAGTCATGTGAGATTCCTTCTCAACAGGTCTAAATGGCACCATGTTCTTAACCAGGTTTAGGTGTGTGATACTTAAGAAATGGAAGGGAGAGAGGTCAAGCACAAAGGTATTTTCAGGAATGGGTGTCATAACCAGTTTAGCACAGCTCTAGGTATGATTGCCACTCCTATAGAAACTTGCTGCTAGACAGTTACTTGGTATATGGAATCATAAATTTCCTTCTAAAATGAAAGTGTGATTAATTCTGAAAGCCCAAAATGGGATTATGTTCCAAATCATGTTTAGGTATTTTGTGAACATTATTAGGTGGAAGGAAGGGAGATGGGGCATGAAGTTATTTTCAGGAGTGGGAGCAATACATGGTTTGGATCAGCTCCACTCTGGATTGAGAATCCTAAACAAACCTGTTGCCAGACATGCCCTGAGAATCCGGGATCAGAACAGTACCTTCTGAAAGGCACGTGAGAGCCCTTCTCAATGGCGGTAAATATCATCATGTTCTAAACCTTGTTTAGGTGTGTGGTCCTTACGAGTTGGAAGCGAGAGAGATCAGGCAGAAAGATATTTCCAGGAATGGGTGTCATATGCGTTTTAGCTCTGTTTTAAGTATGATTGTGAGTCCTACAGACACTCATTTCTCAACACAGACTTGGATCTTGGAATCAGAAATTGCATTATCAAATTAAAATTAGATTTCTTGTGAAGGTCTGAAATGGAATCTGTTCCAAAAGTTGTTTAGGTATTATGTGATCCTAACTAGCTGGAAGGAAGGGAGATGTGGCAGGAAGTTATTTCCAGGAGTTGGTGTCATAGCCAGTTTAGCCCAATTCTAGGTCTGATTGCCATTACTATACAAACTTGTTGCTACTTAGTGACTTGCAACTTGGAATCAGAAAGTGCCTGCTCAAAGGAACGTGGGATTCCTTCTGAAGACTCAAAACCAGAATCTGTGCCAAAACTTGTTTGTTATTATGTGATCCTTACTAGCTGGAAGAAAGGAAGATGTGGCGTGAAGCCATTTTCAGGAATGGGTGCTATGCTTTTTTTGGCTCAGCTTCACTCTGGATTGCCAGTCCTATCTATACAAACATGTTGATAGACCTGCCTTCACAAGCCAGGGTCAGAATACTGCCTTCTGAACAACATGTGAGATTCCTTATCAATGACCCTAAAAGTCACCATGTTCTAAACCTTTTTAGGGTATGATCCTTGCAAGATGGAAGGGACAGAGTTCAAGCACAAAGTTATTTCCAAGAATGTGTGTCATACCTAGATTAGCTAAGCTTTAGGGACGATTGCCTCTCCAAGAGATACTTGCTGCTAGACAGCTACTTGGAACATGGAATCAGAAATTGCCTTCACAAGGGAAGGTGTGATTCCTACCTAAGGCCCAAAATGGGAATCTGTACCAAAACTTATTTAGATATTATGTGATCATTAGTAGGTGTAATGAAGGGAGATAGGGCATGAAGTTATTTTGAGCAATGGGTTCTATACATGGTTTGACTCAGATCCACACTGGATTGCCAATCCTATACCAACCTGCTGCGGGACCTGCCCTGAGAACCCATAATGAGAACACTGCCTTCTGAAAGGCATGTGAGATTCCTTCTCAATGGCCGTAAATATCATCATGTTCTAAACCTGGTTTAGGTGTGTGATCCTTATGAGATGGAAGCGAGAGAGATCAGGCAGAAAGATATTTCCAGGAATGGGTGTCAAACCCAGTTTAGCTCAACTCTAGGAATCATTGCCAGTCCCAAACAAACTGGTTGCTAGACAGCGACTTGCAACTTGGAATCAGAAATTGCTTCCTCAAATGAACGTGCAAATTCTTCTCAAGCTCCCAAACTGACATCTGTGCCAAAACATGTTTTGGTGTTATTTGATCCTTACTAGCTGAAAGAAAGTGAGATGGGGCATGAAGCCATATGCAGTAATTGGTGCTACACTTGGTTTTGTTCAGCTCCAATCTGGATTGCCAGTCCTATGTACACAGTTGATATCCCTGCCCTGACAAGAAGGGATCAGAACACAGCCTTCTGAAGGGCATGTGAGATTTCTTCTCAATGGCAGTAAATATCATCAGGTGCTAACACTGGTTTCAGTGTGTGATCCTTATGCGATGGAAGGGAGAGTGATAAGGCAGAATATTATTTCAGGAATGGGTGTAAACCTAGTTTAGTTCGGATCTAGGTATGAGTGCCAGTCCTATAGGAACTTCTTTCTCGACACCGACTTGGAATCAAACTGCTTTATCAAAGACACATCAGATTTCTTGTGAAGTTCCAAAAGGGAATCTGTGCCAAATCTTATTTAGGTAATATGTGATCATTACTAGCTGGAAAGAAGTGAGATGTGGCATGAAGTTATTTCCATGAGTTGGTGTCATAGCCAGTTTTAGCTCAGCTCTAGGAATCATTGACAGGCCTATACAAATTTGTGGCTAGACAGTAACTTATATCTTGGCTCAGAAAGTGCTTCCTCAAAGGAAAATACAAATTCTTCTCAAGGCCCCAAACAGAAATCTGTGCCAAAATTCTTTAGGTATTTTGTGATCCTTACTAGCTGGAAAGCAGGGAGATGTGGCATGAAGTTATTTCCAGGAGTTGGTGTCACACTCAGTTTATCCCAGCTCTAGGTATGTTTGCCATACCTATACAAACTTGAAGCTCAGAGCGACTTGCAACTTGGAATCAGACAGTGCCTGCTGTAAGGAACATCCGATTCCTTCTGATGGCCCAAAACAGGAATCTTATACAAAACTTGTTTAGGTATGATTTGATCCTTAGTAACTGGCAGGAAGCGAGATGGGGTATGAAGTTATTATCAGGAATGGTTGCTAAACATGGTTTTGCTCAGCTCCTGTCTGGTTTGCCAATCCTATAAAAAAACTTGTTGCCTGAACTGCCCTGTGAATCCGGGATCTGAATGCTGCCTTCTGAAAGGCCTGTGAGTTACGTTCTAATGACAGTACATATCATCATCTTCTAAACCTGATTTATGTGTGTGATTCTTATGAGATGGAAGGGAGACAGATAAGGCAGAAAGTTATTTCCATGAATGGGTGTCATACCCAGTTTAGTTTGGCTCTAGGTGTGATTTCAAGTCCTATACAAAATTGTTGCCAGACAGCAACTTTCAACTTGGAATAAGAAAGTGCTTCCTCAAAGGAATGTGCGAATTCTTCTGAAGGCCCAAAATGGGAATCTGTGCCAAACATTATTTAGTTAATATGTGATCCTTATTAGCTGGAAGGAGGTGAGATTGGGCATGAAGTTATTTCCCGGAGTTGATGTCATACCCAGTTTAGCTCAGCACTAATTATGATTGCCAGTCCTGTACAAAATTGTTGCTAGAAAGCAACTTCCAACTTTTTTTTATTAAAGACCAAAATTTTTAATGACATGAAATATTCTACAAAATAATTTGTTATATAAAAATCAGATGATTAAATAATACTTATAGGACATTTCAATTCCACCATTTTGAGCCAGCTATTTTTGATTCTGAGGAAATTTTGACCCTAAGGATGATTGTAATACAAACATTTTAATCAGATTAGGCCAGTGCTGATAAAATTTTCAAGAAATTAATTCCCAAAGCAATACAACTAAGCCAAAGTTTTTCCTTGACCAAAATAGTAAAGTAACCATTTTCAATAATTTTTTCAATTTTCTTCTTTATCTAACTGAGTCTATCATATTCACATTACTTATTTTCCGTTCAAGTAATAAAATTATAGTTCGTTCCTCAATAAGGATTTTGTCATATCAACTTTTATTGATTCCTTTCTATTCTTGTGAGTTTTCTTTTGTGGTCATTATCTCTACCAATTTCAATATTCCTGGGTATGATTTTCAGATCTAAACGTTGACAAGAAGTTTTTATTGTTCCATTAATATTTTTTATTGCCTCAGTTTGTTTCAATTTTTTTTTTAATTTTTTGTTTATAGCAGTAACATTGGTTTATAACATTGTATAAATTTGAGGTGTACATCATTATACTTCTATTTGTGCATAGATTACATCATGTTCACCACCCAAATACTAATTACAACCCATCAGCACACACATGTGCCAAATTATCACTTTCGCATTCCTCCCTTCCCCTTTCACAACTGGTAACCACCAATCCAATCTCTGTCTCTATGTGTTTGTTTATTGTTGTTATTATCTACTACTTAATGAAGGAAATCATACGGTATTTGACCTTTTCCCTCTGACATAATTCACTTTGCATAATACCATCAATGTCCATCCATGTTGTCACAATTGGCTGCATTTCATCTTCTCTTATGTATGAGTAGTATTCCATTGTCTATATATACCACATCTTCTTTATCCATTCATCCCTTGATGGGCACTTAGGGTCCTTCCAAGTCTTGGCTGTAGTGAATAACGCTTCAATGAACACAGGGGTGCATGTATCTTTATGCATTGGTGTTTTCAAGTTCTTTGGATAAATACCCAACAGTGGAATAGCTGGATCATATGATAGTTCTAGCCTTGATTTTTTGAGGAATCTCCATACTGTTTTCCATAGTGGCTGCATCAGTTTGCACTCCCACCAGCAGTGTATGAGTGTTCCCTTCTCCCCACATCCCCTCCAACACATGTTGTTTCCTGTCTTGTTAATTATAGCCACTCTGACGGGCATTAGGTGATAACTCATTGTAGTTTTGATTTGCATTTCCCTGATAGTTAAAGTTTTTGAACATATTTTCATGTGCCTGTTGGCCATCTGTATATCTTCTTTGGAGCAATGTCTGTTCCGGTCTTTTGCCCATTTGTTAATTGGGTTGTTAGCTTTTTTGTTCTTGAGATGCATCAGTTCTTTGTATATATTGGAGATAAAGCCCTTATCAGATGTATGGTTTGCAAAATTCTTCTCCTAATTGCTAGGTTGTTTTTCGTTTTGTTGATGGTTTACTTTGCTGTGCAGAAGCTTTTTAGTTTGATGTAATGCCATTTGTTTATGTTTTCTATTGTTTCTCTTGCCCAGTCAGACATGGTGCTAGAAAATATGTTGCAAAGACTGATGTAGAAGAACGTACTGCCTAGGTATTCTTCTAGATGTTTCATAGTTTCAGATCTTACATTCAAGTCTTTAATCCATTTGGAGATAATTTTTTGTATGGTGTAAGATAAGGGTGTACACTCATTATTTTGCATGTGGCTGTCCAGTTTTCACAACACCATTTGTTGAAGAGACACTTTTTTCTCCATTGTATGTTCTTGGCTCCTTTGTCAAAGATTATCTGCCCATAGATGTGTGGGTTTATTTCTGGGATTTTGATTCTATTCCATTGATCTGTGTGTCTGTTTTTGTGCCAGTACCATGCTGTTTTGGTTACTATAACTTTGTAGTATATTTTGAAATCAGGGAGTGTGATACCTCCAGCTTTGTTCTTTCTTCTCAGGATTCCTTTAGCTTTTCGGGGACTTTTGTTGTTCCAGCAACTTGCAACTATTAATAAGAAAGTGCTTCCTCAATGGAACATCCAATTTCTTCTCAAGTCCCCTCAATGGGAATCCGTGCCAAAACTTGTTTAGGTATTATGTGAACTTTAATAGCTGGAAGGAAGGGAGATGGGGCATGAAGTTAATTCCAGGAGTTGGTGTCACACCCAGTTTAGCTCAGCTCTAGGTGTGATTGCCATTCCTAGACAAACTTGTGGTTACACAGTCACTTGCAACTTGGAATCAGAAAGTGCCTGCTCAAAGGAATGTGCAATTCCTTCTGAACGTTGAAAAGGGTAATCTGTTCCAAAACTTGTTTGGGTATTATGTGATGCTTACTATCTGGAAGGTGGGGAGATGGGGCTTGAAGCCTTTTTCAGGAATGGGTGTAATACTTTGCTTGGCTCAGCTCCACTCTGGATTGCCAGTCCTATACAAACATGTTGATAGGCCTACCCTGACAAGACCGGATCAGAACTCTGACTTCTGAAAAGATTATGAGATTCCTTCTCAACGGCCCAAAATGACATCCTGTTCTTAACCTAGTTTAGGTGTTTTATCCTTATGAGTTGGAAGGGAGAGAGGTCACGACAAAGTTATTACCAAGAATGGTTGTCATAACCAGTTTAGCTCAGCTCTAGGTATGATTGCCACTCCTATAGAAACTTCTTGCTAGTCAGCTACTTGAAACATGGAATTAGAAATTGCTTTCACAAAGGACGGTCTGATTTCTTCTGTAGTCCCAAAATGGGATTCTCTGCCAAATCTTCTTTTGGTATTTTGTGATCCTTAATTGCTGGAAGGGTGAGAGATGGTCCATGAAGTTATGTCCCGGAGTTGTTGTCATACCCAGTTTAGCTCACCTCTAGGATTCATTGCCAGTTCTTTACAAACGTAGTCAGACACATTCACTGACAAGCCTAGATAAGAACACTGCCTTCTGTAAGGCATGTGAGATTCCTTCTCAACGGCCATAAATGACATCATGTTCGTAACCTGGATTAGGTGTGTGATCCTTACGGGATGGTGGGTAAAGTGTTCAGGCACAGTTATTTCCAGGAATGGTTGTCATACCCAGTTTAGCTCAGTTCAAGGTATGATTTCCCCACGAATAGATACTTGCTGCTAGACAGCTACTTGGAATATGGAATCAGAAATTGCCTTTTCAAAGGAAGGTGTGATTCCTTCTGAAAGCAGAATGGGAATCTGTGTCAAATCTTGTTTAAGTATTATGTGATCATTATTAGCTATAAGGAAGGCAGATGGGGCATGAAGTTATTTTCAGCAATCGGTGCTATACATGGTTTGGCTCTTCTCCACTCTGGATTGCTAATCCTATAGAAACCTGTTGCCAGACCTGCCCTCAAAAGACAAGTTCAGAACACTGCCCTCTGAAAGGTTTGTGAGATTCCTTCTCAATGTCCATAATATCATCATGTTCTAAACCTGGTTTAGGTGTGTCATCCTTACGAGAAGGAAGGGAGAGTGATCAGGCAGAAAGTTATTTCCAGGAAAGATTGTCATGCCCAGTTGAGTTCAGGGGCTCTCGATAAGATTGGCAGTCCTATAGAAACTTCTTGCTAGAGGCTGACTTGGAGCTTGCAATGAGAAAGTGCCTTTTTCATGTGATACCTGGTGAAGGTCTAAACCAGGAATCAGTGCCAAAACTTGTTTAGGTATTATGTGATCCTAACTAGCTGGAAGGAAGGTAGATGGGGCATGAAGTTATTTCCAAGAATGGGATGTGTACTTGGTTTGTGTTAGCTCCACTCTGGATTGCCAGTCCTGCACAAACCTAGTCCCAGACATGAACTGAAAATGGGGCATCAGAACACTGCCTTCTTAAAGGCATGAGAGAATTCTTTGCAAGGGTCATAATGGCCTCCTGTTAAAACCTGCTTTAGGTGTTTGATCGTTACCAGATGGAAGTTAAAGGGATCAGGCACCAAGTTTTTTCCAGGAATTGGTGTGATGCCCAGTTTAGCTCAGCGCTAGGTATAAATTGCCAGTTCTGGACTAAATAGTTAGTAGACCACAACATGCAACTTTTAATAAGAAAGTGATTCCTCAAAGGATCATGCGATTTCTTGTCGAGGAGCCAAAATGGGAATCTGCCAAATCTTGTTTAGGAATTATGTGATCCTTACTAGCTGTGTGGAAGGGAGGTGAAGCATGAAGTTATTTTCACGAATTTGTGTTATACTAGTTTTGGCTCAGCTCCACTCTGGTTGCCAATCCTATACAAACATGTTGCCAGGCCTGTCTTGTGATGCCTGGATGAGAACACTGCCTTCTGAAAGGCATGTGAAGTTTCTCCTCAAAGGCCATATATATCATCAAGTTCTAAACATGCTTAAGGTGTGAGATCCTTACAAGATGGAAGAGTGAGATCAGGCTGTCAGTTATTTCCAGAAATGGGTGGCATACCCAGTTTAGGTCAGCTCTAGGTATGACTAGAAGTCCTATGGAAACTTCTTTCTAGACACCGATCTGGAAGTTGAATTCAGAAAGTGCCTTATCAAAGGAAAATGAGATTACTCGTGAAGGTCCAAAGTGGGAATGTGTGCCAAAAACTTTTTAGTTATTATGTTATCCTAACTAGCTGGAAGGAAGGGTAATGTAGAACGAAGTGATTTCCAAAATTGGTTGCTATACACGGTTTGGCTCAGCTCCAATCTGGATTGCCAGTCCTATACAAACCTAGTCCCAGACAGGCACTGAAAGCAGGCATCAGGTCATTGCCTTCTGAAAGGCATGAGAGAATCCTTCTCAAGTGCCAAAAATGGCATATTGTTCTAAACGTGGGTTAGGTGTGTGATCCTTACAAGATGGAATTGAGAGGGAACAGGCACAAAGAATTATCCAGGAATGGGAGTCATACCCAGTTTATCTCGGATCTAGGGATGATTGCCAGTCCTATAAACACTGCTTTCTAGACACCGACTTGGAAGTTGGAACATGTAATCAGAAAGTGCCTTATCAAAGGAAGAAGCGATTCCTTGTGAATGTCAAAAACGTGAATCTGCGCCAAAACATATTTGGTAATATTTGATCCTAAATTGATAGAAGGATGGATGATGGGGCATGGAGTCATTTCTAGGTTTGGGTACTATACATTGTTTGGCTCTGCTCCACTCTGCATTGCCTGTCCTATACAATCCTAGTCCCAGATATGCACTGGCAAGCTGGCATGAGAACAAAGTCTTCTGAAATGCATGAGACAATCCTTCTCAAGGGCCGTAAATGGTGTCAGGTTCTAAACCTGGTTTTGGTGTGTCATCCTAACAAGATAGAAGGGAGAGTAATCAGGCACAAAGTTTTTTCAAGGAATGGGTGTCATAACCAGTTTAGCTCTGCACAAGGTATGATTGCCAGTCCTATACAAAATAGATGCTAGACAGCACTAGCAACTTGGAATAAGAAAGTGCTTTCTCAAAGAAACGTGCGATTTCTTCTCCAGGCCCCATAACAGGAATCTGTGCCAAAATTTGTTTAGGTAGTACGTGATCCTTACTAGCTGGAGGGAAGTGAGATGGGGCATGAAGTTATTTCCAGGAGTTGGTGTCATACCCAGTTTAGCTCAGCTCTAGGAATCATTGCCAATTGTATAAAAACTTTTGGCTAGACAGAAACTTGCATCTTGGAATCAGAAATTTCTTCCCCTAAGGAAGGTGCAATTTCTTCTTTAGTCACCCAAATGGGAATCTGTGGCAACACTTCTTTAGGTATTTTGTGATCCTTACTAGCTGGAAAGAAGGGAGATGATGCATGATATTATTTCCAGGAGTTGGTAACATACCCCGTTTAGCTCAGCTCTAGGTATTATTTCCACTCCTATAGAAACTTTCTGTTAGACAACTACTTGGAGAATGTCATCAGTAATTGCCTTCCCAAAGGAAGGTGTGCTTCCTTCTGAAGGCCCAAAATGGGTCCCTGTGCCAAATCTTATTTAAGTATTATGTGATCCTTACTAGTTGGAAAGAAGTGAGATGGGGCAAGAAGTCATTTCCAGGAAAGGGTGCTATACCTGGTGTTGGCACAGCTCCACACTTGATTGCCAGTACTATACAAACCGAGTTCTAGTCATGCACTGACAAGGTTACAACACACTGCCTTCTGAAAGGCATGAGAGAATCATTGTCAAGGGCTGTAAATGGCATGTTGTAAAACATGTTTAGGAGTCCGATCCTTGCAAAATGGAAGGGAGTGGGATCAGGCACAAAGGGTTTTCCAGGAATGGGTATCATAACCAGTTTAGCTCAGTGCTATGTATGATTGCCAGGCCTATACAAAATTGTTGCTAGACAGCAACTTGCAACACGGTGCAAGAAATTGCTTGCTCAGGAGAACATGTGATTTATTCTCAAGGCCCCAAAAAGGGAGTCTGTGCCAAAAATGGTTTAGGTATTATGTGAGCCTTACTAGCTGGAGAGAAGAGAGATGGGGCATGAAGTTATTTCCAGAAGGTGGTGTCATACCGAGTTTAGCTCAGCTCTAGGTATGATTGATATTCCTAAACAAACATGTTGCTACACAGTGACCTGCAACTTTGTGTCAGAAAGTGCCTGCTCACAGGAACGTGGGATTCCTTATGAATGCCCAAAAGGGGAATCTCTGCCAAAACTTATTTTGGTGTTATGTGATACCTACTAGCTGGAAGGAATGGAGATGGTGCATGAAGCCATTTTTATGAATGGGTGCTCTATTTGGTTTGGCTCAGCTCTACTCTGGATTGCCAGTCCCATACAAACCTGTTGATAGACCTGCACTGACAAGCTGTGTTCAGAACACTGCCTTCTGAATGGCATTTGAGATTCCTGCTCAAAGACCATAAATATACTCATGTTCTAAACCTGGTTTAGGAGTATGATCATTAGGAGATTGAAGGGAGAGGGATCAAGCACAATGTTTTTTCCAGGAATGGGATATCATACCCAGTTTAGCTCAGCCCTAGGCATGATTGCCAATCCTATACAAAATTTTTGCTGGACAGCAATTGGCAACTTGGAATAAGAAAGTGCTTTCTTAAAGGAATGTGTGCTTTCTTCTCAAGGACCCAAAAAGGGAATCTGTGCTAAATATTGTTTAGTAATTATGTGATCCTTACTAGCGGGAAGGAAGGGAGATGAGGCATGTAGTTATTCCAGGAGTTGCTGTCATACACAATTTAGCTCAGCGCTAGGGATGATTGACAGTCCTATACAAAATTTTTTCTAGGCAGCATCTTGCAACTTGGAATAAGAAAGTACTTCTGCAAAGGAACATGTGATTTCTTCTCCAGGCCCCAAAAGCGGAATTGTGGCAAAACTTGTTTAGGTATTATGTGATCCTTACGAGCTGGAAGGAAGGGAGACGGAGCATGAAGTTATTTCCTGGAATTGGTGTCATACTCAGTTTAGCTCACCTCTAGGAATCAATGCCAGTCGTATACAAACTTGTTCCTAAACAGAAACTTGAAACTTGGAATCAGAAAGTTCTTCCTCTAAGGAACGTGAAATTTCTACTCAGGGTCCCCAAAGGGAATCTGTGCCAAAACTTCTTTAGGTATTATGTAATGCTTACTTGCTGGAAGGAATGAATATGAAACATACAGTTATTTTCAGAAATGGGTTCTATTCATAGTTTGGCTCAGCTCCACTCTGGATTACTAATCTTATACAAAACTTTTGCCAGACCTGTCCTGAGAAGCCGGGATCAGCTCACTGCCTTTTGAAAGGCATGTGAGATTCCTTCTCAATGGCCGTAATCATCATCTTGTTCTAAAACTGGTTTAATTGTGTAATCCTTACGAGATGGAAGGGAGAGAGATCTGGCAGAAAGTTATTTACAGGAATTGGTGTCATACCCAGTTTAGCTCGACTCTAGGTATGATTGCCAGTCCTATAGAAACTTCTTTCTCACCACTGAGTTGGAACATGGAACCAGAAAGTGCCTTATGAAAGGATCATGAGATTTCTTGTTAAGATCCAAAACGGGAATCTGTGTCAATATACTTTTAGGTAGTATATGATCCTAAGTAGCTGGAAGGAAGGGAGATGGGGCAAGAAATTATTTCCAGGAGTTGGTGTCATACCCAGTTTAGATCAGCTCTAGGTATGATTGCCTGTCCCATAGAAACTTGCTTTTAGAAAGCTACTTGGAAGATGAAATAAGAAATTGCCTTCTCCAAGGAGGGCATGATTCCTTCTGAAGGCCCAAAATGGGAATCTGTGCCAAAACTTGTTTTGGTATTATGTGGTCCTTACTATGTGGAAAGAAGGGAGATGGGGCTCGAAGTTATTTCCAGGAGTTGCAGTCATAGGCAGTTTAGCTCACAGCTAGGTATGATTGCCAATCCTATAGAAACGTGATGTAAGACAGCTACTCGGAACATGGAATCATTAATTGTATTCTCAGAGGAAGGTGTGATTCTGTCTTAAAGCCCAAAAAGGGAATCTGTGCCAAACTTTTTTAGGTATTATGTGATCCTTACTAGCTGGAAAGTAGGGAGAAGTGGCATGACGTTATTTCCAGGTGTAGTTGTCATACACAATTTAGCTCAGATCTAGGTATTATTAGCAGTCCTAAAGAAACTTCTTTCTCGACACGGACTTGCATCTTGAAATCAGAGAGTGCCTTATCAAAGGAAATTTAGATTCATTGTGGAGGTCCAAACCGGGAAAGTGAGCCAAAAATTGTTTAGGTATTATGTGATCTTAAGTAGCTGGAAGGAAGCTGGATGGGTCATGAAGTTATTTCCAGGAATGGGTGACATACATGGTTTCGCTCATCGAACTCTTGATTGCCTGTCCTATACAAACCTAGTCACAGACATGAACTGACAAGCAGGCATCAGAACACTGCAAACAGAAGGGCAAGAGAGATTCCTTCTGGAGGGCCGTAAATGGCATCATGTTCTACACCTTGTTTGGCTGTGTGATCGTTACAATATGGTAGGGAGAGGGATCAGGCACAAAGAATTTTCCAAGAATTTTTGTCATACCAAGTTTAGTTTACCCTTAGGTTAGTGCCAGTCCTGTACAAAATTGTTGCTAGACAGCACTTTGAATCTTGGAGTAAGAAATTGCTTCATCAAAGGAACATTTGATTTCTTCTCAAGGGTCACAAATGGGAATCTGTGTCAAAATTTTTTTAGGTATTATGTGGGCCTTACTAGATGGAAGGAAAGGAGATGGGGAATGAAGTTATTCCAAGAATTTGTTTCATACCCACTTTAGCTAAGCACTAGGTATGATTGCCACCCCTATAGAAACTTGCTGTTAGATAGCTACTTGGAACAAGGAATCAGAAATTGCTTTCTCAAAGGAAGGTGTGATTCCTTCTTAAAGCCCATGGGAATTATGGGCTTTATGGGCATTCCCACAATGGGAATCAGTGCCAAAATTTCTTTAGGTATTATGTGATCCTTACTTGTTGCAACGAAAGTAGATGGGGCGTGAAGTTATTTTCAGGAGTTGGTGTCATCCCCAGTTTATCTCGACTGTAGGATTCCTTGTCAGTAATCTACAAACTTGTTGCTAGACAGCAACTTGCAACTTGGAATCAGAAAGTGCTTCATCCAAGGAACGTGCAACATCTTCTCAAGGCCCAAAAATCGAAGTCTGTGTCAAAACATGTATAGGTATTATGTGATCCTTACTAGCAGTAAGCAAGGGAGATGTGGCATGAAGTGATTTCCAGTAGGTGTCATAACCAGATTACTTCTCCTCAAGTTATGATTGCCACTCCTATAGAAACTTGCTCTTAGGCAGCTACTTGGAACATGGAATCAGAAAATGCCTTATAAGAGGAAGGTGTGATTCCTTCTGAAAGTCCCAAATGCAATCTTTGCCAAGACTTGTTTAGTTATTATGTGATCCTTACTAGCTGGAAAGGAGGGAGATGTGGTATGAAGCTATTTTCAGGAGGTGGTGTCATACCCATTTTGGCTCAGCTGTAGGTCTGAATGCCATTCCCATACCACCTTGTTGCTTCACAGAGACTTACAACTTGGAAACAGAAATTGCCTCCTCAAAGGAACATGTGATTCCCTCTGAGTCCAAAATGGGAATTTGTTCCAAAACATGTTTTGCTATGAAGTGATCCTCACTAGTGGGATAAAGGGAGATGGGTCATGAAGTTATTTCCAGGAAAGTGTGCTATACATGGTTTGCCTCAGCTACAGAGTGGATTGCCTGTCCTATACAAACTTAGCCCCAGACATGCACTGACAAGCTCACATCAGAACACTGCCTTCTGAAAGACATGAGAGAATCTTTCTCAGGGGCCGTAACTGGTATCATGTTCTAAATCTTGTTTAGGTGTGATCCTCATGAGAAGGAATGGAGAGAGGTCAGACACAAAGTAATTTCCAAGAATGGGTGTCATACCCAGATTAGCTCAGCTCTAGGTATGGTTGTCACTCCTATAGAAACTTGCTGTTAGACAGATACATGGAACATGGAATCAGAAATTGCCTTCAAGGAAGGTGTGATTCATTTTGACGGCCCAAAATGGGAATCAGTGCCAAGACTTTTTTAGTTATAATGTGATCCTTACTAGCTGGAGGGAAGCGAGATGGGACATGAAGTAAATTTCAGGAATGTGTGCTATACATGGTTTGGCTCAGCTCCAGTCTGGATTGCCAATCCTGTACAAACCTGTTGCCAAACCTCCTTGAGAAGAGAACACTGCCTTGTCAAAGGCATGAGAGAATCCTTCTCAAGGGTCGTAAATGGCATCACGTTCTAAAACTGGATGAGATGTGTGATCCTTATGAAATGAACGGGAGGGAGTCAGACACAAAGTTTTTTCCAGGAATGGGTGTGATACCCAGTTTAGCTCAGCACTAGGTATGATTGCCAGTCCTATGCACAATTGTTGCTACACAGCAACTTGCAACTTGTGATCAGTAAGTGCTTCCTCAAAAGAACGTGCAATTACTTCTCAAGGCCCCAAACAGAAATCTGTGTAAAAACTTCTTTATGTTTATGTGATCCTTACTAGTTGGAATGAAGAGAGATGTGGCAAGAATTTATTTCCAGGAGTTGGTGTCATACCCAGTTTAACTCAGCTCTAGGTATGATTGCCATTTCTATACAAACTTATTGCTACACAGCGACCTGCAACTTGGAATCAGAAAGTGCCTGCACAAAGGAATGTGTGAATCCTTCTGAAGGCCCCAAATGGGAATCTGTTCCAAAACATGTTTTGGTATTGTGTGATCCTTACAGGCTGGAAGGAAGGGAGTTGGGTCATGAAGCCACTTACAGGAATGGGCGCTATATTCTGTTTAGCTCAGCGCCACTCTGGATTGCCAGTTCTATACAAACCTGTTGGTAGACCTGTCCTGACAAGCTGGCCTCAGAACCCCGCCTTCTGAAAGGCATGTTAGATTCCTTCTCAACGGCCCTAAATGGCATCTTGTTCTTAACCTGGTTTAGGTGTGTGATACTTATGAATTGGAAAGAAGAGTGTTCAGGCACAAAGGAATTTCCAGGAATGGGTGTCATACACAGTTTATCTCAGCTCTAGTTGTGATTTCCACTCTTATAGAAACTTGTTGTTATACAGCTACTTCGAACGTGAAATCTGACATTGCCTTCTCAAAGGAAGGTGTGATATCTTCTGAAGGCACAAAATGGGAATCTGTGCCAAAACTTGTTTAGGAATTGTGTGATTCTTAGTAGATGGATGGAAGGGAGAAGGAGCATGAAGTTATTTACGGGACTTGGTGTCATACCCAGTTTAGCTCAGCTCTAGGTATCATTGCCACTCCTAGAGATACATCCTTTTAGACACTTACATGGCACATGGACTCAGAAATTGCCTTCTCAAAGGAAGGTGTGATTCCTTCTGAAAACCGAAACGGGAATCTGTTCCAAAAGTTGTTTAGGTATTATGTGATCCTTACTATCTGGAAGTAAGGGAAATGGGGCGTGAAGTTATTTCCAGGAGTTGGTGTCGTACCAGTTTTACTCAGCTCTGGGAATCCTTGCCAGTCCCAAACAATCTTGTTGTTAGACAGAAATTTGCAGCTTGTAATAAGAAACCGCTTCCTCAAAGCAACGGGCTATTTTTTCTCAAGGCTCAAAATAGGAATCTGTGCAAAATCATGTTTAGGTATTATGTGATACTTACTAGCTGGAAGTAAGGAAGATGGGTCGTGAAGTTGTTTCCAGGAGTTGGTATTTTACTAAGTTTAGCTCAGCTCTGGGTATCATTGCCAGTCCTATACGAACTTGTTGCTAGACAGCAACTTGCAACTTGGTATCAGAAAGTGCTTCCTAAAAGGAAGGTGCAGGCTTCTCAAGAACCCAAACATTAATCTGTGCCAAAACTTCTTTACATATTATGTGATCCTTACTAGCTGAAAGTCAGGGATTTGTGGCATGAACATATTTTCAGGAATGGGTAATATTCATGGTTGGGCTCAGCTCCATTCAAGATTGGGAAGTACATACGAACTTGTTGCCTGACCTGCACTGAGAAGTCAGGATCAGAACACTGCCTTCTGAAAGGCATGTGAGATTCCTTCTCAACGGCCATAAATATCATCATGTTCTAAACCTGGTTTAGGTGTGATATCCTTACTAGCAGAATGTAAGAGAGATGGGGCATGAAGTTATTTCCAGGAATGGTTGTCATAAGCAGTTTAGCTCAGCTCTGGAAATCATTGCCAGACCTATACAAACTTGTTGCTAGACAGCAACTTGCAATGTGGAATCAGAAAGTGCTTCCTCAAAGGAACGTGTAAGTTCTTCTCAAGGCACCAAACATTAATCTGTGCCAAAACTTGTTTAGGTATTATGTGAACGTTACTACAGGGAATTAAAGGAGATGGGGCATGAATTTATTATCAGGAATGGGGAATATTCATGCTTTGGCTCACCTCCACTCTGGATTGCCAATCTTATGCAAATATGTTGCCAGAACTGCGCTGAGGAGCCAGGATCAGAACACTGCCTTCTGAAAGGCATGTGATATTCCTTCTAAACGGCCGTAAATATCATGATTTTATAAATCTGATTTAGATGTGAGAACCTTACTAGCTGGAAATAAGGGAGATGGGGGGTGATGTTATTTCCAGGAACAGGTGTCATACCCAGTTATCTCAGCTCTGGGAATCATGCCAGTCCTATAGAAACATGTTGCAAGAAAGCAACTTGGAACTTGGAATGAGAAAGTGTTTGCTTAAAGCAACCTGCTATTTCTTCTCAAGGCCCCAAAATGGGAATCTGTGGCAAAACTTGTTAAGGTATTATGTGAAACTTACTAGCTGGAAGTAAGGGAGATGGGGCATAAATTTATTTGCAAGAATGGGTGTCATACATTCATAGGGCATGAAGATATTTCCAGGAATAGGTGTCATGCCCACTTTAGCTCAGCTCAAGTATTCATTGTCTGCTACTATACAAACTTGATGCTACACAGCAACATGCAACTTGGAATCAGAAAGTGCTTCATCAAAGGACCATGCAATTTCTTCTCAAGGCCCTAAACCTTAATCTGTGCCAAAGCGTCTTTAGGTATTATCTGATCCTTACTAGCTGGAAGAAAGGGAGATGGGGCATGAAGTTATTTTAAGAA
>CM053518.1:2363925-2379134 GCA_028646465.1 Rhinoceros unicornis
AATAGGTAATATTCATACTTTGTCTTAGCTCCAATCTGGATTGACAATCATACAAACCTGTTGCCAGACCTGCCCTGAGAAGCCAGGATCAGAACACTGACTTCTGTAAGACATGTGAGATTCCTGCTCAACCTCCGTAGATATCATCATGTTTGAAACCTGGTTTAGGTTTGAGATCCTTACTAGCTGGAATTAAGGGAGATAGGGCATGAATTTATTTCAAAGAATGGTTGTCATAACCATTTTCGCTCAGTTATGGGAATCAGAGCCAGTCCTATACAAAGTTTTTGATATACAGCAGCTTGCACCTTGGAATCAGAAAGTGCTTCTTCAAAGGAACTTGAAATTTCTTCTCAAAGCCCTAATCATTAATCTGTGCCAAAACTTGGTTAGGTATTATGTGATCCTTGCTAGCTGGAAGTAAGGGACATGGGACATGAAGATATTTCCAGGAATTTGTTTCATACCAAGTTTAGCTCAGCTCTGGGAATCATTGCCTGTCCTATACAAACATTTTCCTAGACAGCAACTTGCAACTTGGAAACAGAAAGTGCTTCCTCAAAGGAACTTTCGATTTCTTCTCAAGGCCCCAACATTAATCTATGCCAAACTTCTGTAGGTATTGTGTGATTCTTACTAGCTGGAAGTAAGGGAGCTGGGTCATGAAGACATATAAAGATGTTGGTGTCATACCCAGTTTAGCTCACCTCTGGGAATCATCGCCAGTCTTATGCAAATTTATTACTAGACAGCAAATTGCAACTTATAATAAGAAATTGCCTCCTCAAACCAATGTGCTATTTCTTCTCAAGTACCCAATATGGGAATCTGTGCCAAAACTTGTTTAGGTATTATGTGCTCATTACTAGGTGGAAGTAAGGAAGCTGGGGCATGAAGTTATTTTCAGGAATGGGTAATAGTCATTGTTTGGCTCAGCTACACTCTGGATTGCCAATCCTATACAAAACTGTTACCAGACATGTCCTGAGAAGCCAGGATCAGAACACTGCCTTCTGAAAGTTATGTGAGATTCCTTCTCAATTCCCGTGAATATCATCACGTTCTAAACCTGGTTTAGGTGTTAGATCCTTACTAGCTGAAAGTAAGGGAGAAGGGGCATGAAGTTATTTCCAGGAGTTCGTGTCGTACCCAGTTTTTCTCAGCTCTGGGAATCATTGCATATCCTATACAAACTTGTTCCTAGAGAGCAACTTGCAACTTGGAGGAAAAATTGTTACCTCAAAGGAACATGCAATTACTTATGAAGTCCTCAAACATTAATCTGGGCCAAAATTTCCTTAGATATTATGTGATCCTTACTAGATGGATGCAAGGGAGATGCGGCATGTAGTTATTTTCAGGAATGGGTAATAATCATGGTTTGGCTCAGCTCCACTCTTGGTTGCCAATCGTATACAAACCTGTTGCCAGACCTGCCCTGAGAAGCCAGGATCAAAACACTGCCTTCTGAAAGGCATGTGAGATTCCTTCTCAATTCCCGTGAATATCATCATGTTCTAAACCTGTTTTAGGTGTTAGAGCCTTACTAGCTGGAAGTATGTGAGATAGGGCATGAAGTTATTTCCTGGAATGGGTGTCATAACCAGTTTCGCTCAGCTCCATAAATCATTGCCAGTCCTATACACACCTGTTGCTAGACAGAAACCTGAAACTTGAAATCAGAAAGTACTTACTCTAAGGAACGTGAAATTTCTTCTCAAGGCGCCAAAGATTAATCTGTGCCAAAATTTCTTTAGGTATTATATATCCATACTATCTGATGTAAGGGAGATGTGACATGAAGGTCTTTCCAGGAGTGGTGTCATATCAAGTGTAGCTCAGCTCTAGTTATCATTGACAGTCCTATACAAACTTGTTTCTAGACAGCAACCTGCAACTTGGAATCAGACAGTTCTTCCTCAAAGGAACGTGCAAATTCTTCTCAAGGCACCAAACGTTAATCTGTGCCAAATTTTCTTTAGGAATTATGTGATCCTTACAAACTGGAAGTAAGGGAGATGGGGAATGAACTTATATTCAGGAATGGGTAACATTCATGTTTTGGCTCAGCTCCACTCTGTATAGCCAATCCTATGCAAACCTGTTACCAGACCTGCCCTGAGAAACCAGGATCAGGACACTGTCTTTTGAAAGGCATGTGAGATTCCTTCTCAATGGCCATAAATATCATCATGTGATAAACCTGTTTATGTGTGAGATCCTTACTCGCTGAAAGCTAGGGAGATTGGACATGACGTTATTTCCAGGAATCAGTGTCATAATTAGTTTAGCTCAGCTTAGGGAATCATTACCATTCCTATACAAAAGTGGTTAGACTGCAACTTGCAACTTGAAATCAGAAAGTGCTTCCTAAAAGGAATGTGGAATTTCTTCTCATGTCACAAAACATTATTCTGTGCTCCAACGTGTTTAGGTATTATGTGAATCTTACTAGCTGGAAGTAAGGGAGATGTGGCATGATGTTATTTCCAGGAGTTCGTGTCATGCCCAGTTTAGCTCAGCTCTGGAAATCATTGCCAGTCCTATACAGACTTGTTGCTAGAAAGAAACTTGCAACATGGAATCTGAAAGTCCTTCCTCAAAGGAACGTGCTATTTTACAAGGCCCCAAAGATTGATCTGTGCCAAAATTTCTTTAGGTATATTGGGATAGTTAATAGCTAGAAGTAAGGGAGATGATCCATGAAGTTATGTCCAAGACTTGGTGTCATACGAAGTTTAGCTCAGCTGCGGAAATCTTTGCAAATCCTATTCAAACTTGTTGCTAGACAGCATTTTGCAACGTCTCATGAGAAATCGCTTTCACAAAGCAATGTGCAATTTGTTCTCTAGGCCCCAAACAGAATCTATGCCAAATCTTCCTTAGGTATTATGTGATCCTTAATAGCTGGAAAGAAGAGAGAAGTGGCATGAAGTTTTTTACAGGAGTTGGTGTCATACCCAGTTTAGCTCAGCTCTGGGAATCATTGTGAGTTCTATACAAACTTGTTGCTAGACAGCAACTTGCAACTTGGAATTACAAAGTGTATACTCAAAGGAACGTGTTATTTCTTCTCAAGGCCTCAAAATGGCTATCTGTGACAACAGTTGTTTATGTTTCATGTGTTCTTTACTAGCTGGAAGAAACAGAGAATGGCCATGAAGTAATTTCCTGAAGTTGGTGTCATTCCCAGTTTAACTCAGCTCTGGGAATCATTGCCAGTCCTATACAAACGTTGCTAGGCAGCAACATGCAACATGGAATCAGATGCAACGTGGAATCAGAAAGTGCTTCCTCAAAGGAACGTGCAATTTTTTCTCAAGTCACAGAACAGAAATCTATGCCAAATCGTCCTTAAGGATAATATGATCGTTAATAGCTGTAAGTATGGGAGATGGGGCATGAAGTTATTTCCAGGAGTTTGTGTAATTCCCAGTTTAGCTCAGCTCAGGAAAACATTGCCAGATGTATACAAACTTGTTGCTAGACAGCAACTTGCAACTTGGAATCAGAAAGTGCTTCCTCATAGGAACATGCAATTTCTTGTCCAGGCCACAAACATTGGTCTTTACCAAATCTACTTTAGCTATTTTGTGACCCTTACTAGCTGGAAGTAAGGGACATGGGGCATTAAGTTATTTTCAGGAATTGGTAATAAACTTTGTTTGGCTCAGCTACACTCTGAATTGCCAATCCTATACAAACCTGTTGCCAGACCTGCCCTGAGAAGCCAGGATCAGAACACTGCCTTCTGAAAGGCATGTAAGATTCCTTCTCAATGGCCATAAATATAATCATGTTCTAAACATGGTTTAGGTGTGAGATCTTTGCTAGCTGAAAGTAAGGGAGATGGGGCATGAAGATATATCCAGGAATGTGTGTCAGACCCAGTTTAGCTCAGCTCTGGAAATCATTGCCAGTCCTATAAATACCTGTTGCTAGACAACAACTTGCAACTTGGAATAATAAACTGACTCCTCTAAGGAAGTTGCAATTTCTTCTAAAGTCCCCAAACGTTAATCTATGCCAAAACTTCTTTACATATTATGTGATCCTTAATATCGTGCAGTGAGGGAGATGGGACATGAAGTTATTTTCAGGAATGGTCAATATTCATGGTTTGGCTCATCTCCATTCTGGATTGCCAATCCTATATAAACGTGTTGCCAGACCTGCCCTGATAAGCCTGGATCAGAACACTGCCTTCTGAAAGGCGTGTGTGATCCCTTAGCAATGGCCGTAAATATCATCATATTCTAAACCTGGTTTAGGTGTATGATCCTTACTAGCTGAAAGTAAGGGAGATGGTGCATGATGTTATTTCCAGGAATGTGTGTCATACCCAGTTTAGCTCAGCTCTGGGAATGATTTCAAGTCCTATAAAATCTTGATGCTAGACTGCAACTTGCAACTTGGAATCAGAAAGTGCTTCCTCCAAGTAACCTGCAATTTCGTCTCAAGGCCCTAATCATTAATCTCTGCCAAAACATCTTTAAGTATTATGTGAAAATTCCTAGCTGGAATTAACGGAGATGTGGCATGAAGTTATTACACAGAGTTGGTGGCATACGCAGGTTAGCTCAGCTCTGGGAATCATTGTCAGTCCTATACAAACTTGTGGCTAGACAGCAACTTGCAACTTTGAATCAGAAAGAGCTTCCTCAAAGGAACGCACAATTTCTTCTCAAGGCCCCAAACATTAATCTGTGCCAAAACTTGTTTAGGTATTATGTGATCCCTACTAGCTGGAAGTAAGGGAGATGGGGCATGTAGTTATTTCCAGGAATAGATGTCATACCCAGTTTAGCTCAGCTCTGTTAATCATTGCCAGTAATGCGTAATGTACATGGTTTGGCTCAGCTCCATTCTGGATTACCAATCGTATACAAACCTGTTGCCAGACAGCATCAGAACACAGCCTTCTTAAAGCCAGGTTGTAAGGAAGCACTTTCTGATTTCTTGTTGCAAGTTATATACAAAACAAGTTTGTATATAACGGGCAATGATCCCCAGATGTGAGCTAAACTGGGTATGAAACCAAATCCTGGAAATATCTTCGTGTCCCATCTCCCTTACTTCGAGCTAGTAAGGATCTCATAATGCCTACACAAATTTTGGCACAGATTAATATTTGGGGCCTTGAGAAGAAATTTCACGTTCTTTTGAGCAAGCTGAACGAAACTGCTTATGACACCCATTCCTGGAATTAACTTCATGACCCATCTCCCTTACTTTCAGCTAGTAAGGATCTCACATCCCCACAAGGTTTAGAACATGATGATATTTACGGCCATTGAGAAGGAATCACACATGTCTTTCAGAAGGCAATGTTGTGATCCTGGCTTCTCAGGGCAGTTAGGTCAACAGGTTTGTACATGATTGGGAATCCACAGTGGAGATGAGCCAAACCATGAATATTACCCATTTATGAAAATCACTTCATGTCCCGTCTCCCTTACTTCCAGCTAGTAAGGATCATAAAATACATAAAGAAATTTTCTCACAGATTAATGTTTTGGGCCTCTAGAAGAAATAGCACGTTTCTTTGAGGAGTCACTTTCTGATTCCAAGTTGTAAGTTGCTGTCTGGTAACAAGTTTGTATAGAATTGGCAATGAATTCCAGAGCTGAGCAAAACTGGGTATGACACTCATTCCTGGAAATAACTTCATGCCTCATCTCCCTTACTTCCAGCTATTTAGGATCTCACACCGAAACCAGCTTTAGAACACGATGATATTTATGGCCATTGAGAAGGAATCTCACACGCATTTCAGAAGGCAGTGTTCTGATCCTGGTTTCTCAGGGCAGGTGGGACAAGAGGATTTTATAGGATTGGCAATCCAGAGTGGAGCTGAGTCAAACAATGACTATTTTGCTTTCCAGAAAATAATCTCTTACCCCACCATTCTTACTTCCGGCTAGTAATGATCACATAGCAACTTTAGATGTTTTGGCACAGATTAATGTTTTGGGCCTTTAGAAGAAATTCCACCTTCCTTTGAGGAATCATTTTCTAATAAAATGTTGCAATTTGCTGTCTGGCAACAAGGTTGTATAGGACTGGCAATGATTCCCAGAGCTGAGCTAGCCCGGGGTTGACACAGATTCCTGGAAATAACTTCATGCTCCATCACCATTACTTCCAGCTAGTAAGGATCACATAATGCCTAAGGAAATTTTGGCACTGATTATTGTTTTGGGCCTTGAGAAGATATAAGGTTGCTTTGAGGAAGCACTTTCTTATTACAAGTTACAAGTTGCTGTCTAGTAACAACTATGCAAAGCACTGGCAATAATTACCAGAGCTGAGCTAAATTGGGTACGACACGCATTCCTGGAAACAAGTTCATGTCCCATCTCACTTACTTTCAGCTACTAAGGATCTCACAGTTAAACGAGGTTTCGTACATGATATTAATCGCCATTGCCATGTAATCTCACATGCCTTTCAAAAGGCTGTGTTCTGATGCTGGCTTCTCAGGGCAGGTCTGGCCAAATATTTGTATGGGCTTGGCTACCCAGATTGGAGCCGAACATAACCATAAATATTACCCATTCCTGCCAATACCTTCAGGCTCCAACTACCTTACTTCTAGATAATATTTATCACATATTTCCTAAACATGTATTGGCACAGATTAATGTTTGAGGCCTTGAGAAGAAATTGCACGATCCTTTGAGGAAGCACTTTCTGATTCCAAGTTGCAAAATGCAGTCTAGCAACAAGTATGTAAAGGACTGGAAATGATTCCAAGAGCCGTGGTAAACCGGGTATGAAACCCATTCCCGGAAAAACCTTCATGCTCCATCTCCCTTAATTCCAGATTGTAAGGATCACATAATACCTAAACAAGTTTTGGCACAGAGTAAACTTTGGGACCTTGAGCAGAAATTGCATGTTCCTTTGAGGAATCACTTTCTATTTCCAAGTTACAAGTTACTGTCTAGGAACAAGTTTGCATAGGACTGGCAATAATTCCCAAAGTTGAGCTAATCTGGAATGACACCAACTCCAGGAAATAACTTCATGCCCCATCTCCCTTAATTCCAGCTTGTAAGGATCTCACACATAAAACAGGTTTAGAAAATGATGATTTTTACGGCAGTTGAGAAGGAATCTCACAGGTGTTTCAGAAGGCAATGTTCTGATTCTGGCTTCTCACGGTAGGTCTGGCAACAGGTTTGTATAGGATTGGCAATCCAAAGTGGAGCTGAGCCAAACCATGAATATTTCCCATTCCTGAAAATAACTTCATTCCCTATCTCCGTTGCTTCAAGCCAATAAGGATCACATATTCCCTAAAGATGATTTGGCACATTTTAATTTTGGGGGCCTTAGGAAGAAATAGCACGCTCCTTTGAGGAAGAAATTTCTGCGTCCCAGTTGCAAGTTGCTCTCTAGCAACAAGTTTGTATAAGACTGGCAATGATTCCCAGAGCTGAGGTAATCTGGGTATGACACCAACTCCTTGAAGTAACTTCAAGCCCCATCTCCCTTACTTCCAGCTAGTAAGGATCACATAATACCTAAACAAGTTTTGGCACAGATTCCCATTTTGGGTACTTGAGAAGAAATTGCACGTTGCCTTGAGCAGGAAATTTCTTATTACAAGTTGCAAGTAGATGTCTAACAACAAGTTAGTATGGGATTGGTAATGATTCCCAGAGCTGAGCTAAACCTGGTATGACACCAACTCCAGGAAATAACTTCATGCCCCATCTCACTTATTTCAAGATAGTAATGATCACATAAAACCTGAAGATGTTTTGGCACAGATTAATGTTTTGGGCCTTGGGAAGAAATTGGACGTTACTTTGAGGAAGCACTTTGTGATTCCAAGTTGTTCATTACTCTCTAGCAACAAGTTTGTATAGGACTGGCATGATTCCCAGAGCTGAGCTAAACTGGGTATGACATCAACTCCTAGAAACAACTTCATGCCCCAGCTTCCTTACTTCCAGCTACTAATCATCACATGATACATAAAGAAGTTTTAGCACAGATTAAAGTTTGGTGTCTCGAGAAGAAATTGCACATTCCTTTGAGGAAGCACTTTCTGATACAGTGTTTCATGTTGCTGTCTAGCAACACGTCTCTATAGGACTGGCAATGATTCCTAGGGCTGAGCTAAACTAGGTATGACACGAAATCTGGGAAATATTTTCGTGCTCCATATGCCTTACTTCCAGCTAGTAAGGATCACATAAAACCTACATGTTTTGGCACAGATTAATGTTTGGGGCATTGACAAGAAATTGCACGTTCCTTTTAGGAAGGACTTTCTTATTACATTTTGAACGTTGTTGTCTAGCAACAAGTTTGTATTGGGCTGGCCATGATAGCCAAATCTGAGTTAAACAGGTTTCACACCCATTCGTGAAAATATCTTCATTGCCCCTTTACCTTAGTTAAAGCTAGTAAATATCACAAAACATGTAAACAAGTTTTGGCACAATTTAATGTTTGGGGCATTGTGAAGAACATGCACGTTCCTTTGAGGAAGCACTTTCTGAAAAAGTTGCAATTTTCAGTGTAGCAAGATGTTTGTATAGCACTGGAAATGATTCATAAGCTGAGCTAAACTGGGTATGAAACTAACTATTTGAAATATCTTCAAGCCACAACTCTCTTACTTCCAGCTGGTAAGGATCCCATAATAACTAAAGAAGCTTTGTACAGAGTAATCTTTTGGTCCTTGAGAATAAATTACATATTCCTTGGAGGAAGCACTTTCCTATTCCATGTTGCAAGTTGCTCTCTAGCTGTAAGTTTCTACAGGAGTGGCAAAGATTGCCAGAACTGAGTGAAACTTGGTATGACACCTATTCCTGGAAATAATTTCATGCCCCATCTCGCTTACTTTCAGCTAGTAAGGATTTCAAACCTAAACCAGTTGTAGAACATGATGATATGTACGGCCATTGTGAAGGAATCTCACATTCCTTTCAGAAGGGAGTATTATGATCCTGCCTTTCAGAAGACAGTATTCTGATCCTGCCTTTTAAAGGCAAGTCTGGCAACAGGTTAGTATAGGATTGGCAATCCAGATTGGAGCTGAGCTAATCCGTGAATATTATCCATTTCTGAAAATAACCTCATACCCCATCTCCCTTACTTCAAGCTAGTAAGGATCACAAAGTACCTGTCTAAGTTTTTGCACAGATTAAAGATTGGGGCCCTGAGAAGAAATTGCACGTTCCTTTGAGGAAGAAATTTCTGATTCCAAGTTGCAAGTTGCTGTTTAGCAACAAGTTTGCATAGGACTGGCAATGATTCCCAGAGCTGAGCTAAACCGGGTATGACACCAACTCCTGGAAATAACTTAATGGCCAATCTCCCTTACTTCCAGCAAGTAAGGATCACATAACAACTAAACAAGATTTGGCACAGATTAGTGTTTCGGGCCTTGAGACGATATTGCACGTCTGTGAGGAAGCACTTTCTGATTCCAAGTTGCAAGTTACTGTTTAGCGACAAGTTTGCCTAGGACTGGCAATGATTCTCAGAGCTGAGCTAACCTGGTTATAAGACCCATTCCTGGAAATAACTTTATGCCCTATCTCCCTTATTTTCAGCTAGTAAGGATCTCATACCTAAACCATGTTTAAAAAAAGATGATATTTAAGGCCATTGAGAAGGAATGCCACATGCTTTTCGAAGGCAGTGTTTTGATTCTGGCCTGTCAGGACAGGTCTGGCAACAGGTTTGTATTGGATTGACTATCCAGAGTGGAGCCGAGCCAAAACATGAATATTACCCATTCCTGAAAATAACTTCATGCCTCATCTCATTTACTTCCAGCTAGTAAGGGTCATAAAATACCTATAGAAATTTTGGCACAGATTAATGTTTGGGGCCTTGAGAAGAAACTGCACCTTCCTTCCAGGAACCACTTTCTGATTCCAAGTTGCAAGTTGCAGTCTAGCATCAAGTTATCATAGGTCTGGCAATGATTCCCAGAGCTAAACTAAACTGGGTATGACACCAACTCCTGGAAATAACTTCATTCCCCATCTCCCTTACTTCCAACAAGTAAGGACCACATAATATCTCTATGAGATTTGGCACACATTAATGTTTGGGGCCTTGAGAAGAAAATGCACGACCGTCTGAGGAAGAACTTTCTGATTACAAGTAGCCAGTTGCTGTGTAGCAACATCTTTGTAGAGATCTGGCAATGATCCCCAGAGTTGAGCTAAATTGGGTATGACACCAACTACGGGAAATAACTTCATGCCCCATCTCCCTTACTTCCAGCTGTTGAGGATCACATAGTACATAAAGAATTTTGGCACAGATTAATGATGAGGTCTTGAGAAGTAACTGGACGTTCACTTGAGGAAGCTCTTTCAGATTCCAAGTTGCAAGTAGCTCTCTGGCAATGTTTCTATAGGAGTGGCAATGTTTCAGAGAGCTGAACTAAACTGGGTATGAGACCAACTACTAGAAGTATTTTCATGCGCCATCCCCCTGATTTCCAGCTAGTAATTATCCCATAATACCAAAAGAAGTTTTGGCAGAGATTCCAATTTGGGGGCGTTGAGAAGAAATTGCATGATAAACCAGAATGGAGCTAAGCCAAACCATGAATATTCCCCATTCCTGTAAATAAATTCATGCCACACCTCTCTTACTTCCAGCTAGTAAGGATCACATAATACCTAACAAGATTTGACACAGTTTAATGCTTGTGGCCTTGAGAAGAAATTGCACCTTCCTTTGAGGAAGCACTTTCTGATTCCACGTTGCAAGTTGCTGTCTAGCAAGAAGTTTGCATAGTACTGGCCATGATACCGAGAGTTGAGCTAAACTGGGTATCACACCAGGTCCTTGAAATAGCTTCATGCTCCATCTCCCTGAATTGCAGCTAGTAAGGATCAAAGAGTACCTAATCAAGATTTGGCACAGATTAATATTTGGGGCCTTGAGAAGAAATTACACGTTCCTCTACTGAAGCAATTTCTGATTACATGTTGCTTGTTGCTGTATGGCAACAAGCTTGTATAGGACTGGAAACGATTCACTGAGCTGAGCTAATCTTGGTATGACACACACTCTTGGAAACAACTTCATGCCACATGTCCCTTACTTCCAACTATTAAGGATCACATAATACCAAAACAATTTTTGGCACGGATTCCCAAATTGGGGCCCTTAAAATAATTACATGTTCATTTGAGGAACCATTATCTGATTCCAAGTTACAAGTTGCTGTCTAGGAACAAGCTTGTATAGGTTGGCAATGATTAACAGAGCTGAGCAAATCTGGGTATGACAGAAAATCCTGGAAACAACTTCATCCCCCATCTCTCTTACTTCCAGCCAGTAAGGATCACAAAATATCTAAACAAGATTTGGCACAGATTCCCTTATTGGGGCCTTGAGAATAAATAGTGCTTTGTTTTGAGGAATTACTTTCTTATTACAAGTTGCAAGTTGCTGTCTAGTAACAATTTTGCATAGGACTGGCAATGATTCCCAAAACTGAGCTAAACCGTGTATGACACCAACTCCAGGAAATAACTTCATGCCACATCTCCCTTACTTTAATCTAGTAAAACTCATACCAAAACGAGGTTTAGAACATGATGATATTTGTGGTCATTGAGAATGAATCTAACGTTCCTTTCGGAAGGCAGTGTCCTGAACCTGGTTTCTTAGGTCAGGTCTGGCAAAAGGTGTGTGTAGGTTTGGCAATCCAGAGTGGAGCTAAGCAAAACCATGAATATTACCCATTCTTTTAAATACCTTCATACCCCTTCTCCCATACTTCCAGCATCTTAGGATCACATAATACCTAAAGATGTTTTGGTAGAGAATATTGTTTGGGGGCTTGAGAAGTAACTGAATGTTCCTTTGAGGATGCACATTCTGATACCAAGTAGCAAGTTGCTGTCTAGAAACAAGTTTCTATAGGACTGGCAATGATTCTCAGAGCTGAGCTAAACTGAGTATGACAACAACTCCTGGATATAATTTCATGCCCCACCTCCCTTGCATCCAGCAAGTAAGGAGCACAAAATACCTAAACAAGTTTTGGCACAGATTAATGTTTGGGGCCTTGAGAAGAAACTGCACGTTCCTTTGAGTAAGCACTTTCTGATTCCAAGTTGCAAGCTGCTGTCTAGTGACGTGTGTATAGAACTGCCACTGATCGCCACACCTGAGCTAAACCGGATATGACACCAACTCCTGGGAAATAACTTGAAGACCCATCTTCCTTACTCTCAGCTATTAAGGATCACATAATGCCTAAACAAGTTTTGGGACAAATTAATGTTTGAGGCATTGAGAAGAAATTGCACGATCCTTTGGGAAGCACTTTCTGATTCCAATTTGAAAGTTGCTGTCAAAAAACGTTTGTATTGGACTGGCAGTGATTCCCAGAGCTGAGCTAAACTCGGTATGACACCAACTCACGGAAATATCTTCCTGCGCCATGTTCCTTACTTCCAGCTAGTAAGGATCATGTAATAACTAAAGAAGTTTGGACCCACATGAATCTATGGGGCCTTCCGAAGAAATTGCACGTTACTTTGAGGAAGCATTTTCTGATTCCAGGTTGCAAATTGCTGCCTAGCAATAAGTTTGCATAGGTCTGGCAATGATTCCCAGAGGTGAGCTAAACTGGGTGTGACACGATCTCCTAGAAATAACTTCATGCCCCATCTCCCTTACTTCCAGCTAAAAAGGATTACATAATACCTAAACAAGTTTTAGCACAGATTAATATTTGTGGCCTTGAAAAGTAATAGCACGTTCCTTTGAGGAAGCACTTTCTGATTCCACATTGCAAGTTGCTGTCTAGCAACATGTTTGTACAGGACAGGCAATGATTCCCAGAGCTGAGCTAAACTGGGAAAGACACCAACTCTGGGAAATAACTTCATGCCCCATCTGCCTTACTTCCAGCTAGGAAGGATCACAAATTATCTAAAGAAGTTTTGGCACAGATTAATGTTTGGGCCTTGAGATGAAATTGCACGTTCCTTTGAGGAAGCAATTACTGATTCCAAGTTTCAAGTTGCTGTCTAACAAACAGTTTGTATATGACTGGCAATGATTCCTAGAGCTGAGCTAAACTTGGTATTACACCCATTCCTGGAAATAACTTCATGAACCATCTCCTTAACTTTAAGCTAGTAAGAATCTCACCCCTAAACCAGGTTTAGAACAAGATGATATTTACGGTCATTGAGAAGGAATCTCATACTCTTTTCAGAAGGCAGTTTTCTGTTCCTTGCTTCTAAGGTCAGTTCTGGCAACAGATTTGTATAGGATTGGCAATCAAGTGTGGAGCTGAGCCAAACCATGAATATGTCCCATTCATGAAAATAACTTCATTCCCCATCTCTCTTACTTCAAGCATGTAAGGATCCCCTAATACCTAAACAAGATTTGGCACTCGTTCCTATTTTAAGGCCTTGTGAAGAATTTGCACATGCCTTTGAGGAAGCACTTTCTGATTCCAAGATGCAAGTTGCTGTCTAGCAACAAGTTTGTATAGGTGTGGGTGTGAGTCCCAGAGCTGGGCTAAACTAGGTATGACACCAACTCCTGGAAATAACTTCACGCCCCATCGCACTTACTTCTAGCTAGTAAGGATCACATAATATCTAATCAAAATTTGGCACAGATTCACTTATAGGGCACATAAGAAGAAATAGCACTTTGCACTGAGGAAGCAATTTCTCATAGCAAGTTGCAAATTGCTGTCTAGTAACTAGTTTGCATATGACTGGCAATGATTCAAATAGCTGAGCTAACTGGCTATGACACCAACTCCTGGAAATAACTTCCTGCTCATCTCCCTTCATTCCAGCTAGTAAGGATCACATAATACCTAAAGAATTATTGGCACAGATTAATGTTTGGGGCCATGTGAAGAAATTGCACGTTCCTTTGAGGAATCACTTTCTCATTCCAAGTTGCATGTTGCTGTCTAGCAACAAGTTTGCATAGGACTGGCAATGATTTCCAGAGCTGAGCTAAACTGGGTATGATACCAACTTCTGAAAATATCTTCTTTCCCCACCTCCCTTAATTACAGCTAGTATGGATCACATAATACCTAAAGAAATTTTGGCACAGATTAATGATTGGTGCTGTTGGGCATGTGAGAGAGAATCTGCCTCTGCACTTTTCCTTAAGGTTCTTATGTGTTGGCAAATAATTAACAAGACATGTTAGGGGGTAAAATAATACCAAGATTAATAACATGTATACATGGGAGAAAGCAGGGACACTGCGTTCCTCACACAATAGCAAAAATTCTCGTGTTAAATACCATGTTCATCTAATGACAAAGGAAGATGTTGGGGGAGGAGGACATCAGTTACAGGAGATTACTACTAAAGCACAGTAAACAGTAATAAGGTTATGATGCAGATTTAAGGCCTCACTTTTCTCATTGATAAATTTCTAGGAATGAGGTCATCCCCCCTCTTTCCCAATACACAGAGGGAGATACCTTTTCAAATGGAGATTTCCTTTATAAATGTAAATGTCTGTCTGGCAACTCCTTGCAGGGCCATCCAAAGGATGTGGCCAGACACAGAAGTTCTTATAAGATGGGCTTGTTGCTGCCTTTTGTATTGTAACATCTATTTTACATTATATTACAGCCATCAGATTGAAGATCTGTTCCAGGAAGGAGTTACTTTGTCAAATTCCTTTGGCAGTTATTGGGGAAGTCAAATGTCCTCAGTGAAAACAACCAAGATAAAGAGATATATTTCAGGGTGGCCAAATCTTGATATCTCATAGTCCCACATTTGAAACTAAACGTTTCACAATCCTTTTGAAACTTAAAGTAGTTTCATAGTCTAGAAGCTGAGTTAGTAGATTGTTTTATCTCACTGAACTCATTTTTTAGTCCTGATAATAGATGAGTTTAATTAAGTTCATTTTAGAAGATGGTGATGCAGGTGGGCTCTCAAGGTTACTCTTATTTTGCGGAAGTAAGCAATCAAGTATTTAATAAGAAACATTTCTATGAAAACAAAATAAAACAAGGTTAATGGTTGGAGCAAATTGTAAACCAGTTTTTGAGTTCAGAGGACAACCAGTTAAGAAGAATTTTAAATGTCAACATCAAAGCATCTTTTGCAGTTTAATATGTCTCTGATGGTGTCATCGGGTAATCTCTTAAGTTTATATCAAGTCCATCATCTTCATTTGCAAGGATTCAGAAAAAAGGACAGGTT
>CM053518.1:2379634-2399909 GCA_028646465.1 Rhinoceros unicornis
AAAACAAGGTTAATGGTTGGAGCAAATTGTAAACCAGTTTTTGAGTTCAGAGGACAACCAGTTAAGAAGAATTTTAAATGTCAACATCAAAGCATCTTTTGCAGTTTAATATGTCTCTGATGGTGTCATCGGGTAATCTCTTAAGTTTATATCAAGTCCATCATCTTCATTTGCAAGGATTCAGAAAAAAGGACAGGTTCAGTTTTGAGTGATTCCAAATGAAAATGATGGAAAAAATCAAAAACTTTAGTTTGGATATCTGTAGTCAGATATTTCAGGAGACTAGAAGAATCAGGATCCAGTCTAGCCAACAGATATAAAACAGAAAACTCAAAAGACCATTAACAAAACTAGCATCTAATATCCGCAAATGTATGCTCTAGTTTTTACTGAAATATAATTTTTCTCTCTAAAATCACCCTCATTTTTATCAAAGATTGCCAAATTAAAACTAACTTGTTTGCAAAATGTCTAGCTTCAATGAATGTGGCCCAATTATTTACATAAATACAGCAAGAATAGCAATTGATCACATAAGCTCTTTTAATTCTGCTTTGTTGGAACTTTTTATAAGGAATCTCATATTGAACATCAGAGGCCTCTGGAGGCCAGGAAATCCAAGCCAAGGATTTTGTCATCAGACTTCATCTGCAATACCTACGAGGTTCCCCCCAAATATTTCAAGGTTCCTTGTACCTGCCAGATAAGTGACATTTTTTATTTATCCTGGGAAGTGCTGCTTGGAAAAAAAGTACCAGGCCATTATTTCCACATCGCTTTATTCCATAAAGTCCAATCTTCATTCCTCAAAAGCTGTATGGTTATATCGCAAATATTATGTTCGAGTCACAACCTCGGTAATATAACCAGTGTTTCTAAGTGTGTCCTGATATGAGGAGAACAGATTATTATAAAACATATGCAAATAAATATATTGCCATGAAAACAACAATACTTTTACTAGGAGTTTTTAAATTCTGGAGGGATCAGGTAGAGAAAAAAGTAATATTTCAATTTTACTTACAAAAGTATCATTTACCAAATTGCTATAAGTCATAGCTAGATCAGGAGAAAAGAGAAAATGTTTTCCTTAAATCTGTGAAAACAAAATATTAAAAATTCAACAATACTTAAGATGAAAAATCATAGAAATTATAATCATCCTTATCAGTTCATTCAGTTCTGTGTAATCCATTCGTGATCTCAAGCTTTTTGTTAGCAGCTTCATGAAGTTATCAGTTTCTCCATCAGTTTTCTGCAATTTCTTACCATGATCAGATTTATGATCAGAAAGTTTGTCAGAATCTTGTATTCTAGACTAAGTGTTAAAGTCCTTTTCAAGAACTTCTGTGAAGATGAAACATATTTTGCAAAAGCATTAGAGCAAAGAAATGTCTGTAAACAACAAGACCTCAAAATCTCAATTGACACAGAAATTTGGTTAATTTTGTGACATACAACACTTTAAAATAATAATAACCAGAATTATGACTAACAAGGACAGATGAGAATTTCAGTAATGTTATACAATTTTAAAACACCTATATCAATAACATTTACCCACAGAATACCACCTAAGCAGGCTTCTCATCACTTGTCTGACAATGCTTTCCATGTAATTTAACATATTGAATAAGCCTAATAAGTTTAGTATCTTTCTCCTTATAGGAAGAGACCAAATTTCTTTGAGAAGTTTCAGGGCCCTTTGAAAATTATCAAAGAAAAAAAGTAAAAAAAAAGACTTTATTTAAGATATGAATTTTGGGGAGCTTGTTAAAAATATAAAAAGTCAAAGCAAACAGAGCACTAACAGTCATAAAAGCCTTAATAGAGAGACATCAATCTTTTGAACACAGGAAATTATTTTAACAAAACAAGGATTTCTCTCTTTTAGGAAGACTTACTCAAATGTGAAGAAATATCTTTTGTAACCTCTTTATCAAGTTTAAGCAAATTATCCTTTTAAGAGACACAAGACCAAATTTTAATTTTGCACCAGCTTACTTCTGCTATTAAAACTCATTTACTTAATTAAATTCATTTTAATCTTAGCCAACTTGACGATGCATACAACTCTTTTTGCTGAATTCCTCTTCCACAAACTTTCTATAACTTCTTTTTTACATTCAGAATTTGTCCCATGTCTTTCTTTTCCCTCCTAGTACTTGAGGAAAAATTTATATTTCTTAATCAAACAAAATATTTTCATTCTTTGTGTCTTATTTTTATGTAACTTATTTTCCCTGTACAGATATATTTTTCTTAATTTTTAGTGGCTTCAATCACATATATTAATTAGAAATTTTAACCTTTAGAAACCTTAATTTGTAAGTAAAAACTAAGTAAACAAATATAAACTTTCTTTTACATTACTATCTTGTGGCTTGGGAAATTTATAAACACTTCATAACCTCTATAAATATGTTACTTTATAGTACTATCTTTTAATAAAACACAGGACATGTTTACCAATAGACCCAAAACACTTTTTAGTTTTCCTGTAATGAAAAGCCAAAAGTAGAAAAACATACATTTAGCAATCAATGTCTAATATCTTATCTTATTTGGTAATGATGAAACTCAGTGAATTTTTACCATAAAATTTAGCAAAAGTCTAAAAGTCACCAAAAAGAGTTTGGAAGCTGTAACCACCATAAAACTTAATTATTGTTTAAAGTTCATCCAACATTCATCTTTTTCACAACTATTTAGTTACTTATTCCCAATAATTATTTAGACTGCCTACAAGACTTTATAAGACTTCAGATAAAATTAACCAACATTTAAATTACTATTTTTGTTCACAAGGTCTGTAATAGAAATAACATCAGTTTTTTTCTACAAAATTCCATGTAAATTTCATCACCTCTTATACCTGTAAACATAGTTATCATTAAGATTTTTATCAGTAGGTCTTGGTATTATAATTTTGGACAAGGGAAGCATTCCCAGTCAGACATTTTAAAACACACACAGGCAAAGTTGATGTAACCTCTTTATATATAATTAGCTCAAACATTCCAACATTTATAAACTTATCAACACTTACAGTTTTACATGATCTCAATTCAATTGTTACCGGAGTCAAGGTCTTAAGGCTATTCAAATTATTCCCTTCCTTTTTCTGGCCCTTAATTCTTAGGTACCAATTAAATAATTATGTGAGAGCTCTCAAAACATTTTTTTCCCCAATTAAGAAATTTTTCCAATTCAAAGCATCCATCATCTCCCATTGATGAGTAGGATCTTCATTTGTATATTTATTTCAATAGTGACTCAATCCAATAAGCCTTTTTAAGGAAAGACCCGGAGGTAACTTTCCACGCTTAGAATAAATCTTTACCATGGATGCATGAGGCTTCCCTGGTGAGGGCACAGATGATGTAGCCCCCATGATCCACAGAATTCACTCCCAAAGATATTCAGAGAAAGTAAAGACCTTCATTGCACAGGCGGTAAGGATGGTGCAGTGAAAACAGTGTCTCTGGTCTTGCACAATAGTGTGGGATGCCTCCAATCACAAACCCGCTAATCTGTGACACCAGGCAGGTGATACTGGAATGGGATTTTTCCAGCACTAACAAGCAACGAAGGTTAAGATGACAAAAGCCCTTATGGACTGGGCCTTTTATGAAAAACTCCCCTGAGAGCTTGGCACACCTGGACAAAGACAGTTTGGAACCCCAGTCTACTTGACTGGCCACCAAGGTGCACTCCGGTAAATGCACCTCCTTATGGTGGAGACCAAGGAGAATATTCTCACTGGACACAAAGGAAAGTTCTCAGGACACAGAGCAAGACAGAGACTACACTGGGAGGAAAAGGGATCAAGAAAAAAACCAAGAATACTCTACCAAACTTACTAGAGTCACTAAAAGCACAAGAAACTAGTTTCCCAAACATTTTCTCCTCCCAATCTAAATTTAGAAAGATAAAAAAAATTCTCAACACATGTTTATACCGGACCTCGAAGATAGAGATTCCGGGAGCCTGACGTGGTAAGAAATCTTACCACTGGCCTGCTTTCATCAGTCATTCCCGTATCTCATCATCTCCAGTAGCCCAAGGAGAAGGCAGTTCTTCCAGCCAGAGAAGGCATCTTGCCAGTCTGTGCGGATCCTGGTGACTATGCCAAAATTGTTGGGGATGTGAGAGACAATCTCCCTCTGCCATTTTCCTTAAGGTTCTTAATGCTGGCCAAATAATATTAACACGACAGGTTAACAGGGGAAATGAAATACCAAGTTTAATAACATGTATCCATGGGAGAACGCAGGGACACCGCATTTTTCAACACAATAGCAGAAATTCTCGTCTTAAATACCATGTTCAGCTAACTACAAAGGAGGATGTTGGGGGTGGAGGTAGTCAGTTACAGGAGATTACCACTAAAGCACAGTAAACTAGAGTAAGTAGGGTTATTATGCAGATTTAAGGCTTCACTTTTACCATTGATAAGTTTCTAGGAATGAGGTCATCCACCGTCTTTCCAAATACACAGAGGGAGATACCTTTTCAAATGGAGATTTCCCTTATAAAAGAAAATGTCTGTCTGGCAACTCCTTGCAGGGCCATCCAAAGAATGTGGCCAGAGAGAGAACTTCGGATAAGATGGGCTTGCTGGTGCCTTTCCTATTGTAACATCTATTTTACATTATATTACAACCATCAGATAGAAAATCTGTTCCAGGAAGGAGTTACTATGTCAAATACTTTAGGCAGTTAGTGGGAGAGATCAAACATCCTCAGAGAAAACAACCATCCTAAAGTGACAGATTTCAGGGTGGCCAAATCGTGATCTCCCACAGGGACCTGAGATGAAATTGCACGATCATTTGAGGAAGCACTTTCTGATTCCATGTTGCATGTCGCTGTCTAGCAACGTTTGAATAGGAGTGGCAATGATTCCCAGAGCTGAGCTAAACTGGGTATGACACCAACTCCTGGAAATAACATCACGCCCAAACTTCCTTACTTCCAGCTAGTAGGGATCTCATAAAACAAAAAATGTTTTAGCACAATTTAATGTTTGGGGACTTGAGAAGTAAATGCATATTCCTTTTAGGAAGCACTTTCTGATTCCAGGTTGCAAGTTGCTGTCTAGCAACAAGTTTGTATAGGTCTGGCATGATTACCAAAGCTGAGCTAAACTGGGTATGACACCAACTCCAGGACATAACTTCATGCCCCATCTCCCTTACTACCAAATAGTAACGATCACATAATACCTAAAGAAGATTTGGCAAAGATTAATGTTTGGGGCCTTGAGAAGAAATTACATGTTCCTTTGAGATGGCACTTTCTGATTTCAAGTTGCAAATTGCTGTCTAGCAACAAGTTTGCATAGGTCTGGCAATGATTTCCAGACCAGAGCTAAACCCAGTGTGACACCAACTTCTGGAAATACCTTCATGCCCCATCTCCCTTACTTCATGCTAGTAAGTTTCACATAATACCAAAAGAATTTTTGGAAGACATTTCCATTTTGGGACATTGAGAATAAATAGCACGTTCCTTTGAGGAAGCACTTTCTGAGTCCAAGTTGCCAGTTGCAGTCTAGCAACAAGTTTGTATACGTGTGGCAATGATTCCCAAAGCTGAGTTAAACTGGGGATGACCACAACTCCTGGAAATATCTTCATGCTCCTTCTCCCTTACTTCCAGAGAGTAAGGATCACATAATACATAACAAGTTTTCACACAGATTAATGTTTGGGGCCTTGAGAAGTAATTTCACGTGACTTTGAGGATGCACTTTCTGATTCCTAGTTGCAAGTTGCAGTCTAGTTATAAGTTTGCACAGGAAAGGCAATGATTCCCAAAGCTGAGGTAAACTGGGTCTGACTCCCACTCCTGGAAATATCTTTATGCCACATCTTACTTACTGTGAATTAGTAAGAATCTCATACCTAAACCACATTTAGAAAATGATGATATTTACGGCAATTGAGAAGGAATCTCACATCCCTTTCAGAAGGCAGTGTTATGATCTTGGCTTCTCAGGGCTGGTGTGGCATCAGATTAGTATAGGAGTGGCAATCCAGAGTGGAGCTGAGCCAAACCATGGATAATACCCATTCCTGAAAATAACTTCATGTTCCATCAACCTTACTTCCAGCTAGTAAGGATCACATTAAATCTAAAGAAGTTTTCACACAGATAAATGTTTGGGGCCTTGAGATTAAAATGCACGTTCATTTGAGGAAGCACTTTCTGATTCCAAGTTGCAAGATGTTGTCTAGCAAAATGTTTGTACAGGAGTGACAATGATTCCAGAGTGGAGCTAAACTGGGTATGACATCAACTCCAGGAAATACCTACATGCACCATCTTCCTTACTTCCAGGTAGTATGGAACACATATTACCTAAACATGTTTGGGCACAGAATAAATTTTAGGCCTAGAGAGGTAATTTCATGTTCATTTGAGAAGGTACTTTGTGATTCTAAGTTGGAAGTTGCTGTCTAACAACAAGTTTCTCTAGGACTGACAAAGATTCCCAGAGCTGAGCTAAGCTGGGTATGACACCAACTCCTGGAAATAACTTCAAGCCACATCTCCCTTACTTCCAGCAATAAGGATCACCTTATACGTAATCAAGTTTTGTCACAAATTAAAATTGGGGCCTTGAGTAGAAAATACACGTTCCTTTGAGGAAGCAATTTCTGCTACCGCATTTCAAGTTGTTGTTTAGCAACAAGTTTCTAAGGGCTTGCAATGATTCCCAGACCTGAGCTAAACGGGGTATGACACCTATTCTTGGATATAACTTCATGCCCCATGTCTCTTAATTCCAGCTAGTAAGGGTCTCACACCTAAACCAGGTTTAGAACATGATGATATTTATGGCCTTTAAGATGAAATCTCACGTTACTTTCAGAGGGCAGTGTTCTGATCCTGGCTTCCCAGGGCAGGTCTGGCAAGAAGTTTGCATGGGTTTGGCAATCCAGAGTGTTGCTGAGAAAAAACAATATTACTCATTCCTGAAAATAACTTCATACCCCATTTCACTAACTTACATCTCATAAGGATAAAATATTACCTAAAGGAGTTTTGGCACAGATTAATGTTTGAAGCCTTGAAAAGAAAATGCACATTCCTTTGAGGAAGCACTTTCTGATTCAAAGTTGAAAGTTGCTGTCTAGAAACGTTTGTATACTACTGGCAATGCTTCCCAGAGATGAGCTTACGTGGGCATGACACCCATTCCTGGAAAGAAGTACATGCCCACTCTCAGTTTGTTCCAGATAGTAAGGATTATATAATACCTAAAAAATTTGTGGCACACATTAATTTTGGGGGCATTTGAAGAAATAGCACGTTCCTTTGAGGAAGCACTTTCTCATTCCAAGATGCAAGTTGCATTCTAGCAACAAGTTTGTACAAGACAGGCAATGATTCCCAGAACTGAGCTAAACTGGGTATGACACCAACTCCTGGAAATAACTTCTTGCTGCACCTCCCTTTCTTTCAGCTAGTAACGATCACATATCACCTAAACAAGTTTTGGCACAGATTAATGTTTGTGGCCTTGAGTAGAAATTGCAAATTCCTTTGATGAAGCACTTTCTGATTCCAAGTTGCAAGTTGCTGTCTAGGAACAAGTTTGTATAGTTCTGGCAATGATTCCCGGAGCTCAGCGAATATGAGTATGAAACCCATTTCTGGAAATATCTTCATGTACCATCTCCCTTCTTTCAGCTGGTAAGGTTCTCAAATCTAAACCAGGTTTAGAACATGATGATATTTACAGACATTGAGAAGGAATTTCACATGTCTATTAGAATGCAGTGTTCTGATCCTGGATTTTCAGGGAAGGTCTGGCCACAGGTTTGTATAAGATTGGCAATCCAGAGTGGAGCTGAACAAAACCATGAATATTACCAAATCCTGAAAATAACTTCATGCCACATCTCCATTAATTCCAGCTAGTAAGCATCACATAATACCTAAACAAGTTTTTGGCACAAATACCCATTTTGGGGCCTTAAGAAGAAATAGCACGTTCCTCGCAGGAAGCAATTTCTGATTCCAAGTTGCAAGTTGCTGTATAGCAACAAGTTCTCATAGGACCGGCAATGATTCACAGAGCTAAGTTACCTGGGTATGACACCAACTCCTGGAAAATTCTTCATGAACCATCTCCCTTACTTCCAGCTAGTAAGGATCACATAATACTTAAAAGAGTTTTGGCACAGATTAGTGTTTGGTGCCTTGAGAATAAATTGTACATTCCTTTGAGGAAGCACTTTCTTTTTACATGGTGTAAGTTGCTGACTTACAACATGTTTTTATAGGCCTGGCAATGATTCCCAGAGCTGTTGTAAACTGGTTATCACACATATTCCTCGAAATAACATATGCCTCATCTCTCTTACTATCAAATTGTAAGGAACTCACACCTAAGCTCGGTTTATAAAATGATGATATTTATGGCCATTGAGAATTAATCTCACATGACATTCAGAAGGCATTGTTCTGATCATGGCTTCTCAGGGAAGGACTGGCAACATGTTTGTATAGGATTGGCAAACCAGAGTTTACCTGAGCCAAACCAAGAATATTAGACATTCCTGAAAATAACTTCAAACCCCTCTTCCTTACTTCATTCTAACAAGTATCACGTAATACCTGAAGAACTTTGGCACACATTAATGTTTGGTACCTGGGAAAAATTTCACGTTACTTTGAGGAAACACTTTCTGATTCCAAGATGCAAGTTTCTGTCTAGCAACAGGTTTGTAGAGGACTGACAATGATAGACAGAGCTAGCGAAACTGGATATGACACAGAATCCCAGAAAAACTTCATGCACCATCTCACATACTCCCAGCTAGTAAGAATCAATTCATACACAAGTTTTGGCAATGATTCCCATTTTGTGACCTTGAGAAGAAATAGCATGTTTCTTTGAGTAAGCACTTTCTTATTACAAGTTGGATGTTGGTGTCTAGCAACAAGTTTGTATAGGACTGGCAATGATATAAAGAGCTGAGCTAAACTGTGTATGACACGAACTCCTGGAAAAAACATCATTCCCCATCTCCCTTTCTTCCAGCTAGTAAGGATCATATAATACCTAAACAAGTTGTGGCACAAATTAATATTTGGGTCCTTGAGAAGTAATTGCACGTTCCTTTGAGGAACCAGTTTCTGATTCCAAGTTGCAAATTGCTGTCTACCAACAAGTTTGTAAAGGTCTGGCAATGAATCCCAGAACTGAGATGAACTGGGTATGACACAAACTCCTGGAAATAACTTCATGCCACATCTCCCTTACTTCCAGCTAGTAAGGATCAAATAATACCTAAAAAAGTTTTGGCACAGATTGCCATTTTCGGGCCTTAAAAAATAATTTCACATTCCTTTGAGTAAACATTTTCTGATTCCAATTTGGAAGTTGCTGTCTAGCAACAAGTTTGTATACGATTGGCAATGATTCCCAGACCTGAGCTAACTGGGTATGACACCAATTCCTGGAAATAACTTCATGCCCCATCTCTCTTAATTCCAGCTGGTAAGGATCACATATTACCTAAAGAAGTTTTGGCACAGATTCCCATTTTGATCCCTTGAGAAGAAATCTCATGATCATTTGAGGAAGCACTTTCTGATCCCAAGTTGCAAGTTGCCGTCTAACAACAAGTTTGTATATGTCTGGTAATTATTCCCAGAGCTGAGCTAAACTGGGTATGACACCAACTCCTAGAAATAACTTCATTCCCCATCTCCCTAACTTTCAACTAGTAAGGATCTCACACCTAAACCAGGTTTAGAACATGATGATATATCTGGCCATTGAGAAAGAATTTCACATGCTTTTCCGATGGCAGTGTTCTGTTCCTGGATTCTCATGGCAGGTCTGGAAACATGTTTGTATAAGACTGGCAATCCACAGTGGAGCTGAGCAATACCATGTATATTACCCAATCCAGAAAATAACATCATGCCCCATCTCCCTGACTTCCAACTAGTAAGGATCACCTAATACCCAAAGATGTTTTGACACAGATTAATGTTTGGGGCCTTCAGAGGAAATTGCAGGCTCCTTTGAGAAAGAACTTTCTTTTTCAAGTTGCAAGTTGCTGTCTAACCATAAGTTTACATAGATCCGGCAATGATTCCCAGAGCTGCGCTAACCTGGGCATTACACCAACTCCAGGAAATAACTTCATGACCCATCTTCCTTACTTCCAGCTAGTAAGTATCACCTAATAACTATATAAGATTTTGCACAGATTAATGTGTGAGTCCTTGAGAAGTAATTGCACTTTCCTTTGAGGAATCACTTTCTGATTCCAAGTTGCATGTTGTTGTCTAGCAGCAAGTTTGTATAGGACTGGCAATCATTCCTACAGCTGAGCTAAACTGGGAATGACATCCATTCCTGGAAATTAATTTATGCCTGATCTCCCTTACGTTCAGCTAATAAGGACCTCACACCCAAACCAGGTTGAGAACATGATGATATTTACGGTTATTGAGAAGGACTCACACATGCCTTTCAGAAGGCAGGGTTCTGATCCTTGCTTCTCGAGGCAGGTCTGTCAACAGGTTTGTATAAGATTGCCAATCCAGAGTGGAGCTGAACCAAATGATGAATATTACCCCTTCCTTAAAATAACATATTGCTCCATATCCCTTACTTTCAGCTAGTAAAGATCACATAATACTGCCTTCTGAAAGGCATGAGGGAATCCTTCTCAAGGGCCGTAAATGGCATGAATTTCTAAAATTTATTTAGTTGTGTGATTCTTACGAGTTGAAAGGAGTGATAAGGTCAAAGTTGTTTCAAGGAATGGGTGTCATACCCAGTTTAGCTCACCGCTAAGTGTGATTGCCAGTCCTATACAAATTTGTTGCTAGACAACAATTTGCAACTTGGAATCAGAAAGTGCCTTTCGAAGAAGGTGTGATTCCTTCTGAAGGTCCAAAATGGTAATATGGGCCAAAATTTGTTTATGTATTAGGTGACCCTCACTAGCTGGAAGGAAGGGAAGTGTGGCAAGAAGATGTTTCCAAGAGTTGGTGTCATACCCAGTTTGTCTCAGCTCTAGGAATAATTACCAGTCTTATACAAACTTGTTGCTAGATGGCAACTTGCAACTTGGGATCAGAAAGTGCTTCCTCAAAGGATCATGAGATTTCCTCTCAAGGGATCAAGATGGGAATCTGTGCCAAAACTTATTTTGGTATTTTGTGATGCTTACTAGATGAAAGGAGGGAAATGGGGCATGAAGTTATTTTTAGGAATCGGTGCTTTACATGGGTTGTCTCAGCTCCAATCTGGTTTTCCAATCCTATACTAACTTGTTGTCACACCTGCCCTGAGAAGCCGGGATCAGAAGACTACCTTCTGAAACGCTTGTGAGATTCCTTCTCAATGGATGTAAATATCATCATGTTCTAAACCTGCTTCAGGTGTGGGATCCTTATGAAATGTAAGGGACAGTGATCAGGCAGAATGTTATTTCCAGTAATGGGTGTCATACCCAGTTTAGCTCTGCTCTAGGTATGATTGCCAGTCTCATAGAATCTTCTTTCTAGACACCGACTTTGAACTTGCAATCAGAAAGTGCCTTAACAAAGGAACACGAGATTCCTTGTGAAGGTGCAAAACGGGAATACTTGCCAATACTTGTTTAGGTATTATGTGATCATATCTAGCTGGAAGGAAGAGAGATGGGGCATGAAGTTATTTCCAGGAATGGGTCCTATACATGGTTTGGCTCAGCTCTACTCTGGTTAGCCAGTCCTATACAAATATAGTCCCAGACAGGCACTGACAAGCTGGCATCAGAACACTGCCTTCAGAAAGGCATGAGAGAATCTCTCTCAAGGTCCATAAATGGCATCATGTTCTAAACATAGTTTAGGTGTGTGGTTCTTATGAGATGGAAGGGAGAGGGATCAGGCACAAATTATTTTCCGGGAGTGTGGGTCATAAGCAGTTTAGCTCAGTGCTAGCTATAATTGCCTGTCCTATAGAAAATTGTTGCCAGACAGCAACTTGCAACTTGGAATAAGAAAGTGTTTCCTGAAAGGAACTTGCGATTTCTTCTCAAGGCCTTAAAATGTGAATCTGTGCCAAAACGTGTTTAGGTATTATGTGATCCTTATTAGCTGGAAGGAAGGGAGATGGGGCATTAAGTTATTTTCAGGAGTTGGTGTCATACCCAGTTTACCTTAGCTATGGGTGTGATTGCCCATCCTATAGAAACTTGCTGTTAGACAGCTACTTTGAGAATATAATCAGAAAGTGCCTTCTCAAAGGAAGTTGTGATTCCTTCTGAAAGACCAAAATGGGAATCAGTGTCAAAACTTGTTTAGGTATTATGTAATCCTTACTAGCTGGAAGGAAGGGAGATGGAGCATGAATTTATTCCAGGAGTTGGTGTCATACCCAGTTTAGCTCAACTCTAGGCATCACTGCCAGTTCTATACAAACTTGTTACTAGACAACAACTTGCATCTTGGAATCAGAAACTGCTTCCTCAAAGGAAGTACAATTTCTCCTCAAGGCCCCAAACATAAATCTGTGTCAAAACTTCTTTAGGTATTATATGATTCTTACTAGCTGGAAACAAGGGAGTTGTGACATGTAGGTATTTCCAGGAGTCGGAGTCATATCCAGTTTAACTCAGCTCTAGGTATGATTGCTATTCCTATACAAACTTGTTGCTACACAGCGACTTTCAACTTGGAATCAGAAAGTGCCTGCTCAAAGGAACGTGCGATTCCTTCTTAAGGAACCAAACGGGAATATGTTCCAGAACTTGTTTTGGTATTATGTGATCCTTACTAGCTAGAAGTGAGGGAGATGGGATATGAATCCATTTTCAGGAATGGATGCTATACTTGGTTAGCCTCAGCTCCACTCTGGATTGCCAATCCTATACAAACCTGTTGATAGACCTGCCCTGAATATCCAGGGTCAGAACACTGCCTTCTGAAAGGCAGGTGAGATTCCTCTTCAACGACCCTAAATGACATCATGTTCTTAACCTGCTTTAGGTGATTGATCTTTACAAGATGGAAGAGAGACAGGTCAGGCACAAAGTTATTTGCAGGAATGGATGTCATAGCCAGTTTTTCTTGACTCTAGGTATGATTGGTGGTCCTATAGAAACTTCTTTCTGGACACCGACTTGGAACTTGGAATCAGAAAGTGCCGTAAGAAAGGAACATGAAATTCCTTGTGAAGGACCATAACGTGAGTCTCCGCCATATGTTGTTTAGGTAATATGTGATCCTAACTAGCTGGAAGTAAGGGAGATGGGGCATGCAGTGATTTCCAGGAATGGATGCTATGCACGGTTTGGCTCAGATCCACTTTCGATTGCCAGTCCCCTAATAACCTAGTCCAAGACATGTACTGACAAACTGGCATCAGAACACTACCTTCTGAAAGGCATGAGAGAATCATTCTCAAGGGCCGTAAATGGCATCATGTTCTAAACCTGGTTTAGTTGTGTGACCCTACGAGATGGAAGGCTGAGGGATCAGGCACAATATTTTTTCCAAGGATGTGTGTCATACACGGTTTAGCTCAGCGCTAGGTATGATTGGCAGTCGTAACAAAATGGTTGCTAGAAGCAACATGCAAATTGGAATAAGAAAGTGCTTCCACAAAGGAACATGCAATTTATTCTCAAGGCACAAAAGAGAAATCTGTGCCAAAACAACTTTTGGTATTATGTGATCCTTACTAGCTTGAAAGAAGGGAGATGTGGCATGAATTTATTTCCAGGAGTTGGTGGCATACCCAGTTTAGATCAGCTCTAGGTATGATTTCCAATCCTATACAAACTTGTTAATGCACAGCTACTTAGAGCATGGAATCAGAAACTCCCTTCTCAAAAGAAGGTGTGATTTCTTATGAAGACTCAAAATGGGATCTGTCCGAAATCTTCTTTAGGTATTATATGATCCTGACCACCATGGAATAAGGGAGATGTGACATGATCTTATATTCAGGAATATGTGCTATACATGGTTTGGCCAAGCTCCACTCTGGATTGCCAATACTATAGAAACCTCTTGCCAGAGCTGCCCTGAGAGACCGGGATCCGAACACTGCCTTCTGAAAGGCATGAGACTACTTCTGAAGGGCTCTAAAGGGCATTATGTTCTAAACCTGGTTTAGGTGCATGATCCTTAAGACATGGAAGGGATGGGGATCAGTCACAAAGCTTTTTCCAGGAAAGGGTGTCATACCCAGTTTAGCTCAGTGCTAGGTATGATTGCCAGTCCTATACATAATTGTTGCTAGACAGCAACTTGCAACTTGGAATAAGATCGTGCTTCCTCAAAGGATCTTGCGATTTCTTCTCAAGGCCACAAAAGGGGAATCTGTGCCAAAAGTTGTTTAGGTATTATGTGATCCTTACTAGCTGGATAGAAGGGAGATGGGTCATGATGTTACTTGCAGGAGTTGGTGTTATACCAAGTTTAGTTTAGCTCTAGGAATCATTGCCTGTCCTATACAAACTTGTTGCTATACAGCAACAAGCAACATGGAATCAGAAAATGCTTCCTCAAGGACGTGCAATGTCTTCTCAAGGCCACAAACAGAAATCTGTGCCAAAACTTCTTTAGGTGTTATGTGATTCTTACTAGTTGGAAAGAAAGGAGATGTAGCATGAAGTTATTTCCAGGAGTTGGTAACATACCCAGTTTAGCTCAGCTCTAGGTATTATTTCGATTCATATAGAAACTTTCTGTTAGACAGCTACTTGGAAAATGGCATCAGAAATTGCCTTCCCAAAGGAAGATGTGATTCCTTCTGAAGGCCCAAAATGGGAATCATTGCCAAATCTTATTTAAGTATGATGTGATCCTTACTAGTTGGAACGAATGGAGATGGGGCATGAAGTTATTTCCAGGAAACGGTGCTATACCTGCTGTTGGTACACCTCCACTCTGGATTGCCAGTACTATACAAACCTATTTCCAGTCATGCACTGATAAGCCGGCTACAACACACTGTCTTCTGAAAGGCATGAGAAAATCATTGTCAAGGGCCGTAAATGGCATCATGTTTTAAAACACAATTAGGAGTGCGATCCTTACTAAATGGAAGGGAGAGGGATCAGGCAAAAATGTTTCTCCAGGAATGGGTGTCAAACCCAGTTTAGCTCAGTGCTATGTATGATTGCCTGGCCTATACAAAATTGTTGCTAGACAGCAACTTTCAACATGGTACAAGAAATTGCTTCCGCAAGAGAATGTGCGACTTATTCTCAAGATTTCAAAATGGGAGTCTGTGTCATAACTTGTTTAGGTATTATGTGATCCTTACTAACTGGGTGGAAGAGAGATGGGGCATGAAGTTATTTCCAGAAGGTGGTGTCATACCGAGTTTAGCTCAGCTCTAGGTATGATTGCTATTCCTAAACAAACTTGTTGAAACACAGTGACCTACAACTTTGCATCAGAAAGTGCCCGCTCACAGGAACGTGCGATTCCTTATGAATTCCCAAAACGGGAATCTCTGCCAAAACTTCTTTTGGTATTATGTGATACCTACTAGCTGGAAGGAATTGAGATGGTGCATGAAGCCATATTTATGAAGGGGTGCTCTACTTGGTTTGGCTCAGCTCTACTCTGAATTGCCAGTCCCGTACAAACCTGTTGATAGACCTGCCCTGACATGCTGGGTTCAGAACACTGCCTTCTGAAAGGCATGTGAGATTCCTTCTCAAAGGCCATAAATATACTCACTTTCTAAACCTGGATTAGGAGTATGATCATTACGAAATTGAAGGGAGAGGGTTCAAGCACAATGTTTTTTCCAGGAATGGGATATCTTACCCAGTTTAGCTCAGCTCTAGGTATGATTGCCAGTCCTATACAAAATTTTTGCTGGACAGCAATTGGCAACTTGGAATAAGAAATTGCTTCCTTAGAGGAACGTGTGTTTTCTTCCCAAGGACCCAAAAAGGGATTCTGTGCTAAATCTTGTTTAGTAATTATGTGATCCTTATTGGCGCAAAGGAAGGCAGATGAGACATGTAGTTATTTCCAGTTGTTGCTGTCATACACAGTTTAGCTCAGTGCCAGGGATGATTGACAGTCCTATGCCAAATTTTTTCTAGGCAGCATCTTGCAACTTGGAATAAGAAAGTACTTCTGCAAAGGAACGTGTGGTTTCTTCTCAAGGCCCCAAAAGCGGAATTGTGCCAAAACTTGTTTAGGTATTAAGTGATCCTTACTAGCTAGAAGGAAGGGAGATGGGTCATGAATTTATTTCCTGGAGTTGGTGTCATACCCATTTTAGCTCACTTCTAGGAAATATTGCCAGTCCTATACAAACTTGTTCCTAGACAGAAACTTGAAACTTAGCATCAGAAATTTCTTCCACTAAAGAATGTGCAATTTCTTCTCAGGGCCCCAAAATGGGAATCTGTGACAAAACTTCTTTGGGTTTCAAGTAGTGCTTACTTGCTGGAAGGAATGAATGGAGCATGAAGTTATTTTCATGAATGGTTACTATACGTGGTTTGGCTTAGCTCCACTCTGGATTACTAATATTATACAAACCTGTTGCCAAACCTGCCCTGAGAAGTCTGGATCAGCACACTGCCTTTTGAAAGTCATGTGAGATTGTTCTCAATGGCCGTAATTATCATCTTGTTCTAAACCTGGTTTAATTGTGTAATCCTTAAATTATGGAAGGGAGAGAGATCAGGCAGAATGTTATTTCCATGAATGGGTGTCATACCCAGTTTAGCTCGGCTCTAGGTATGATTGCCAGTCTTATAGAAACTTCTTTCTAGACACCTACTTGGAACATGGAACCAGAAAGTGCCTTATCACAGGATCATGAGATTCCTTGTTAAGGTCCAAAACGGGAATCTGTGCCAAAACCTTTTTAGGTAGTATATGATCCTAACTAGCTGGAAGGAAGGGAGATGGGGCATGAAATTATGTCCTGGAGTTGGTGTCATACCCTGTTTACATCAGCTCTAGTTATGTTTGCCTGTCCCATAGAAACTTGTTTTTAGAAAGCTACTTGGAACATGAAATAAGAAAATGCCTTCTCCAAGGAGGATATGTTTCCTTCTGAAATCCCAAAATGGGAATCTGTACCAAAACTTGTTTTGGTATTATGTGGTCCTCACTATGTGGAAGGAAGGGAGATGGGGCATGAGGTAATATCCAGGAGTTGCTGTCATAGGCAGTTTAGCTCAGACCTAGGTATGACTGCCACTCCTATAGAAATGTGATGTTAGAAAGCTACATCGAACATGGAATCATAAGTTGCATTCTCAAAGGAAGGTGTGATTCCCTCTTGAAGCCAAAAAAGGGAATCTGTGCCAAAACATTTTTGGGTACTATATGATCCTTACTAGCTGGAAAGTAAGGGGAAGGGGCATGAAGTTATTTCCAGGAGTTGTTGTCCTACCCAATTTAGCTCGGCTGTAGGTATTATTAGCAGTCCTATAGAATCTTCTTTCTCGACACAGACTTGCATCTTGAAATAAGAAAGTGCCTTATCAAAGGAACTTGAGATTCTTTGTGAAGGTCCAAAAGGGGAAAGTGAGCCAAAAATAGTTTAGGTATTATGTGATCTTCACTAGCTGGAAGAAAGCGAGACGGGCATGAAGTTATTTCTAGGAATGGGTGATATACATGGTTACATGGTTTCGCTCATCCCACTCTTGATTGTCTGTCCTATACAAACCTAGTCACAGACATGCACTGACAAGCCGGCATCAGAACACCTCAATCTGAAGGGCAAGAGAGATTCCTTCTGGAGGGCCGTAAATAGCATCATGTTCTAAACCTTGTTTGGGTGTGTGATCTTTACAATATGGTAGGGAGATAGATCAGGCACAAAGAATTTTCCAGATATATTTGTCATACCCAGTTTACTTCAGCCCTAGGTTAGTGCCAGTCCCGTCCAAAATTGTTGCTACACAGCACCTTGAAACTTGGAATGAGAAATTGCTTCAACAAAGGAACGTGCAATTTCTTCTCAAGGATCCCAAACGGGAATCTGTGCCAAAAATTTTTTAGGTATTATGTTGGCCTTGCTCGATGGAAGGAAGGGAGAAGGGGCATGAATTTATTCCAAGAATTTGTTTCATACCCACTTTAGCTAAGCACTAGGTGTGATTGCCCCCCTTATTGAAACTTGCTGTTAGACAGCTACTTGGAACATGGCATCAGAAACCTCCTTCTCAAAGGAAGGTGTGATTCCTTCTTAAAGCCCATAATGAGAATCAGTGCCAAAACTTCTTTATGTATTATGTGATCCTTACTAGTTGGAAGGAAAGTAGATGGGGCGTGAATTTATTTCAAGGAGTTGGTGTCATCCCCAGTTTATCTCGATTCTAGGAGTCATTACCAGTAATCTACAAACTTGTTGCTAGACAGCAACTTGGAATCAGAAAGAGCTTCATCCAAGGAATGTGCAACTTATTCTCAAGGCCCCAAAATGGAAGTCTGTGCTAAAGCATGTATAGGTATTATGTGATCCTTACTAGCGGGAAGCAAAGTAGATGGGGCATGAAGTGATTTCCAGGAGTTGGTGTCATAACCAGTTTACTTCTCCTCAACATATGATTGCCACTCCTATTGAAACTTGCTCTTAGACAGCTACTTGGAACATGGAATCAGAGAATGCCTTATAAATGGAAGGTGTGATTCCTTCTGAAAGCCCAAAATGGCAATCTCTGCCAAAACTTGTTTAGTTATATGATCCTTACTAGGTAGAAAGGAGGGAGTTGTGGTATGAATGTATTTCCTGGAGATGGTGTCATACATATTTTGGCTCAGCTGTTGGTCTGATTGCCATTCCTATAGCACCTTGTTGCTTCACAGAGACTTCCAACTTGGAAACAGAAATTGCCTCCTCAAAGGAACATGCGATTCCCTCTGAAGGCCAAAATGGGAATTTGTTCCAAAACATGTTTTGCTATGATGTGATCCTTAGTAGTGGGAGAAAATGAGATGGGTCATGAAGTTATTTCCAGGAAAGTGTGTGATACATGGTTTGGCTCAGCTCCACAGTGGATTGCCAGTCCTATACAAACTTAGTCCCAGACATGAACTGACAAACTGGCATCAGAACACTGCCTTCTGAAAGGCATGATAGAATCCTTCTCAAGGGACGTAAATGACATCATTTTCTAAACCTGGTTTAGGTGTGTAATCCTTACGAGATTGAAGGTAGAGCAATCAGGCACAAAGTTTTTTTCCAGGAATGAGTGTCATACCCAGTTTAGCTCAGCACTAGGTATGATTGCCAGTCCTAGACAAAATAGTTGCTAGACAGCTACTAGCAAATTGGAATAAGACAGTGCTTCTTCAAAAGAACGAGCAATTACTTCAAGGACCCAAAACGGGAATCTGTCCCAGATCTTGTTTATGTATTATGACATCCTTACGAGATACAAGGGAGAGAGGTCAGGCACAAAGTTATCTACAGGATTGTGCGTCATACCCAGTTTAATGCAGCTCTAGGTATGATTGCCATTCCCATAGAAACTTGTTGCTAGACAGCTACTTAGTACATGATATCAGAAACTGCCTCCTCAAAGGAAGGTGTGAATCCTTCTGCAGGCCCAAATTTAGAATCTGTAGCAAAACTTGTTTAGGTATTATGTGATCTATCCTAGGTGGAAGGAAGTGAGATGGGGCAAGAATTTATTTCCAGGAGATGGTGATCTATGTAGTTTAGCTCAGTTCTAGGTATGTTTGCCACTCCTATAGAAACTTGGTGTTACACAGCTACTTGGATCATGGAATGAGAAATTTCCCTTTCAAAGGAAGGTGTGATTCCTTCCAAGTGCCCAAATGGTAATCTGTGTCATAACTTGTTTAGGTAATAAGTGATGCTTACTAGCTGGAAGGAAGGGACTTGGGGCATAGAGTTATGTTCAGAAATGGGTGTTATACATGGTTTGTCTCAAGTCCACTCTGGATTTCCAATCCTATACAAAACTGTTTCCAGTCATGCCCTGAGAAGCGGGGATCAGGACACAGCGTTCAGACAGGCATGTGAGATTCCTTCTCAGTGTCCGTAAATATCATGATGTTCTAACCCAGGTATAGTTGTGTGATCCTTATGCAATGGAAGGGAGAGTGATCAGGCAGAATGTTATTTCCAGGAATGGGTGTCATACCGAGTTTAGTAAGGCTCTAGGTATGATTGCCAGTCCTATAGAAACTTCTTTCTAGACACTGACGTGAAACTTGAAATCAGAAAGTGCCAACTCAAAGGACCATGAGATTCCTTGTGAAGGTCCAAAACGGTAATCTGTGCTAA
>CM053518.1:2400409-2415634 GCA_028646465.1 Rhinoceros unicornis
GTTACATTTTCTAATAGAGTCAGATATTTCTCGGAGTCTTTCTTCATTTCTTTTTAGTCTTAGTTCTCTCTCCTTTTCCATCTGGAATATATCTGTATTCCTATCCTCTAATGTGCTAATTCTTTCCTCCATATTGTCATCTCTGTTCTTTAAAGATTCCAGATTCTCCTTTATCTCCTCCATTGTGTTCTTCATCTCCATGTGCACCGATTGATTTTTCTTTATGATTTCAATCTCTTTTGTGAAGAAACTCCTAATCTCATTGAGTTGCTTGTCCGTGTTGTCTCGTATTTCGTTGAGTGTTTTTATGAGAGCTATTTTGAAATCTCTGTCATTTAGATTAAGGATTTCTGTGTCTTTGGGGTTGATTTCTGGGTGCATGTCATTTTGTTTCTGGTCTGGTGTTTTCATATAGTTTTGCATAGTGGGTCCTGTGTTGGCTTTGTTTTTCCTCATCCTGGAAATCTCTAGTTGCAATTACCACCTTCTGTCACTATCTGATGGTAGAGGACTGTGTAGTCTAAGCCCCCTGCGCTCTGCCCCGGTTTTTCTGCTGCGATCCGCAGTTTTGTTTCTTGTTTTTTGTTTTTTCCCGTCGCGATCCGCAGGTCGGGTCCTTTGGCCAGGGCTGCCGTGGATCCCTGGATCTGGTCTGGCCTGTTAAGCTGCAGGGTCCAGTTTGTGGGGAGGTGGGAGGGAGCTCTCTCTTTTTCCCTCTGGTTCCCTGATGTGGGAGGCTTCTCGTTTGTCCCTCCTTATCCACTCTCTGGGGGGCTCAGATGTTGACAGTAAACAGTAGCGGTTCTGAGTCCTCTGCGCCGGAGTTTCCCTCTGGCTGAGAGAGCTCAAAGAGCTACAGTTTCCCTGCAGAGGGCCGCCCTTCCCCCCTCTCTGGGAGCCGCGCAGACTGGGATCGCTGATCTGGTGGGGAGGGAGAGGAGTTCTCCTTACCTCTCCCCGCTTCCTCCGGGGGCCCAGCACGCACCGCTCTCAGATGTGCGGCAGTGTGGCTCTTTCCGTTCTAGCTTTTCACTGTCTGGGATTCCATTGTTTGTCTGTGACCATTTCTTTTGTTGTATCTTGTCGGGGGAAGAGTTCACGGAAAAGCTCACTCCGTCATGATGCTGACGTCACTCACCTGGAGGTTGATTCTTATCAGATATATAGTTTGTAATTATCTTCTCCCAATTGTTAGGTTGTCTTTTCGTTTTGTCGATGGTTTCCTTTGCTGTGCAGAAGCATTTTAGTTAGATATAGTCCTATTTGTTTATTTTTTTGTATTGTTTCTCCTGCCTGGTCAGACATGATGCTTGAAATTATGTAGCTAAGACCAATGTCGAAGAGTGTACTGCCTAAGTTTTCTTCCAGAATTTTTATGGTTTCATTCAAGTCTTTAATCCATTTTGACTTAATTTTTGTGTATGGTGTAAGATAATGGTCTTCTTTCATTTTCTTTGCTTGTGGCTGCCCAGTTTTCCTAACACCATTTGTTGAAGAGACTTTCCTTTCTCCAATGTATGTTCCTGGCCCATTAGTCAAAGAGTAGCTGTCCACAGATGTGTGGGTTGATTTCTGGGCTCTCATTCTATTCCATTGATCAGTGTGTCGCTTTTTTTGTGCCAGTACCATGCTGTTTTGGTTACTATAGCTTTGTAGTATACTTTGAAATCAGGGAGTGTGATACCTCCAGCTTTGGTCTTTTTTCTCAGGATTCCTTTGTCTATTCAGGGTCTTTGGTTGTTCCACATAAATTTTAGGATTCTTTGTTCTATTTCTGTGAACAATGGTGTTGGAACTTTGAGAGTAATTGCATTGAGTCTATAGATTGCTTTAGGAAGCATGAACATCTTAATGTTAATTGTTCCAATCCAAGTGCACGGAGTACATTTCCATTTCTTTGTCTACCTCTATTTCTTCCAGATATGTTTTATAGTTTTCAGTGTACAGATACTTCACTTCTTTGGTTAAGTTTATTCCTAGTTATTTTGTTCATTTTGTTGCAATTGGCAATGGGATTGTATACTTCATTTCACTTTCTGCTACATCATTGTTCTTATATAGAAATGCAACTGAATTTTGTGTGCTGATTTTTTATCCTGCACCTTTACTCTATTCATTTATGACTTCTAAAAGTTTTGTGGTGGATTTTTTAGTGTTTTCTATATGCAAAAGCATGTCATCTGCAAATAGTGACAGTTTCACTTCTTCCTTTCCAATTTGGATCCCTTTTATTTCCTTTACTTGCCTGATTGCTCTGGATAGAACTTCCAGTACGATGTTAAATAGGAGTGGTGAGAGTGGGCATCCTTGTTTTCTTCCTGTTCTTAGAGGGATAGCTTTCAGTTTTTCACTGAGGATGATATTCGTTGTGGGCTTGTCATATATGGCCTTTATTATGGTGAGGTACTTTCCTTCTATACCCATTTTATTTACAGTTTTTATCATAAATGGATGCTGTGTCTTGTCAAATGCTTTCTCTGCAGCTATTTAGATGATCATGTGATTTTTATTCTTCATTTTATTAATGTGATGTATCACGTTGTTTGATTTGCAAATGCGGAAGCACACCTACATCTCTGGAATAAATCACACCTTATCGTGGTGTATAATGATTTTAATGCATTGTTCATGCGATTTACCAGTATTTTGTTGAGGAGATTTGCATCGATGTTCCTCAGTGATATTGGCCCGTATTTTTTTTTCTGTTTTGTGCTTCTCTCGTTTTGGTATCAAGGTAATGTTGGCTTCATGGAATGAGTTAAGGAACTTCCCCTCCTCTTCAATTTTTTGGAAGAGTTTGAGAAGTATTGGTATTAAGTATTACTTGAATGTTTGGTAGAATTCACCAGGGAAGCCGACTGGTCCTGGACTTTTATTTTTGGGGAGGTTTTTGATTGCTGTTTCTATCTCCTTACTGGTGATTGCTCTATTCAAATTCTCTAGTTCTACTTGATCCAGTTCTGGAAGGTTGTATGATTCTAAGAATTTACCCCTTTATTCCAGTTTGTCCAATTTGTTGGCATATAGCTTTTCATAGTATTCTCTTATAATCTTTTGTTTTTCTGAGGTGTGTGTTTTAATTTCTCCTCGTTCATTTCTGACTTTACTTATTTGAACCTTCTCTCTTTTTTACTTTTTGCGTATAGCTAAATGTTTGTCTTTTTTTTTTTTTATCTTGTCAAGGAACCAGCTCTTGGTTTTATTAATTATTTCTATTGTTTTTCTAGTCACTATTTCATTGATTTCTTCTCATTTTTTATGCTTTCTGTTCTTCGACTGATTTGGGGCTTTGTTCTTCATTTATCTAGTTCCTTTAGGTGCATTGTGAAATTGCTTATTTGAGATTTTTATTTTTTTTTTGATATAGACCTCTGTTGCTATATACTTCCATGTTAAAACAGCTTTTGCTGTAGCCCATAAATTCTGGAATGTCTTATCTTAATTTTTACTTGTCTCCAGGTATTTTTTGATTTCTCCTTTGACTTCTTCATTGACCCAATCGTTGTTCAGTAGCATTTTCTTACATCTCCACATAATTGTGGCTGTTCTGATTTTCTTTCTAGAGTTGATTTCTAATTTTGTAACGTTGTGGTCAGAAAAGATGCTTGGTATTAATTCAATCTTCTTAAATTTATGGAGACTTGTTTTGTGGCCTAATATGTGATTAATCCTGGAGAATGTTCCTTGTGCATTTTAAAAGAACGTGTATTCCTCAGTTTTAGGATGGAATGCTCTATATATCTATTAGGTCCCTCTGTTCTAGTGTGTCATTTAAGGCCAATATTTCCTCATTGATCTTCTATTTGGATGATCCATCCATTGGTGTAAGTGGAGTGTTACGGTACCCTACTATTATTGTGTTACTATCTGTTTCTCCTTTGATGTCTGTTAATAATTGCTTTACGTATTTAAGTATCCTACATTGGGTGCATAGATACCTAAAGTGTTATATCCAATTGTTGGATTGTTCCCTTGATCATTATGTAGTGCCCTTCTTTGTCTCTTGTTTCAGTTTTTCTTTTAAAGTCTATTTTGTGTTATATGAGTACTTCTAACCCAGCATTCTTTTCATTCCCATTAGTATGGAGTATGTTTTTCCATCCCTTCATTTTCAATTTGTAAGTGTCTTTTTTACTGAAAGTTATCTCTTGTGTGCAGGATACATATGCGCTTTTTTTTTTATCCATTCGCCACCCTATGACTTTCAATTGGGGCATTTAGTCCATTGAGGTTTAAAGATGCTATTGATAAGTATGTATTAACACCCGTTTTTTAACATTTTTTTCTGAGTGTTTTAGTAGTTTTTCCCTGTTCCTTTCTCCTTATCTTGCTCTTGTCCCTTGTGCTTTGATGGCTTTCTTTAGTATTATGGTTGGGTTCCTTTCTCTTAGTTTTTTGTGGATTTATTATAGTTTTCTGGTTTGTGATTGCTATAGCGTTCATGTAGAACCTACGTATATGGCAGTCTATATCAAGTTGATGGTCTCTTTAGTTTGACCACTATCTGAAAGCTCTAATCCTTAACACCCCTCCTCACCCATTTTGTTTTTGATATCATATCTAAGCTCATTTGTGCATTTGTAACCATTACCCTCCTATCATGGAAATAGATAATTTTTCCTATATGTGGTCTTCTCTTTTCCCCTTAAATAAGTCCCTGTAGCATTTCTTGTGGTACTGGTTTCTTGATGACACGCTGCTTCAATTTTTGCTTGTCTGAGAAACTTTTTATCTCTCATTCCATTTTGAATGATAACCTTGCTGGGTAGAGTAGTCTTGGCTGTAGTTCATTTCCTTTTATCACTTTAAAGATATCATGGCACTCTCCTCTAGCCTGTAAGGGTTGTGCTGAGAAGTCAGCCGATAGCCTTATGGGGTTTCCTTTGCCTGTAACTTGTCTTTCTCTTGTGGCTTTTAGGATTTTCTCTTTAATTCTGGACATTTTAATTGTGATGTGTTTTAGTGTGTGCCTCTTTGGGTTTATCTTGTTTGGTGCTCTCTGTGCTTCCTGTACCTGGATGTCTGTTTCCTTCCTTAGAATAGGGAACTTTTCAGCTATTATTTCTTCAAATAGATTTTCTGCCCCATCTTCTCACTCTTCTCCTTCTGGGACACATATAACATGGATGTTAGTGTGTTTGATGTTGTCCCAGAGATCCCTTAGACTGTCCTCACTCTTTTTAATTCTTTTTTCTTTTATGTGTTCAGCTTGCGTGAATTCTTCTAGTTTTTGTCTATCTCACAGATCCATTCTTCTGTATCGGTTACTATGCTTTTGAGTCCCTCCAGTGAATTTTTCATTTCCAGTGTTGTATTCTTCATTTCTGATTGTTTCTTTCTTATATCTGCCATTTCTTTGTTGAAGTTCTCACTGAGTTCATCCATTCTTCTCCCAAGATCAGTGAGCATCCTTAACACTCTTTCTTTGAACTCTCTGTCAGGTAGGCTGTTCATTACTGCTTCATTTATAGCCTTCTTTGGTGTTTTGTCTTGTTCCCTTATTTGAAATGTAATCCATTCCTGCCTAATCTTGCCTTTTTCCCTCTGCTTGTGTGTCTATATATTAGTTAGGTCTACTAATTCTCTTGCTCTGGAGAGGTGACTTTATATAAGTGATGGCTTACAAGACTTTGCTGTGGGGTTCCCTCATTTCCAAATGTTCCAGGAGTAACAATTATGTGGGCTACATGTGTCCTTCCATTGTTGCTCTTGTCATAGGTGCCCAGGGAGTCTCAGCTGTCTCTCTGGCCCGCTGTTGTAATTCTCAGCTGCTTGTAGATGTTGTGGGCCCTTCAGTCTCTTTATTGGGTGTGGGGAGCCCCAGCACTGTTGGCTGCAAGGTCTAATATCACATTCCTGTTGCAGTATTTCTATTAAATGAGTATGTTCCCAGCATGGCATGTTATTAGGCTCATGGGCTTACAATTGCTATAAGCCTCCAACCTTTAAGTCTCTTGTCAGCTCTCTGAGTATTGCAGCTGTGTAGGACTGGCTTCAGGCATGGCAGCACCCAATTGTTTCAGGCTTTGGAAGGTGGGGCTGATCCCCTATGTGGTTGAGAACCACAAGTATTCTGCACCTCCAAGCCCCACCGCTCACAGGTCCAAACACAGAGTCAACACAGTCTTGCTCAGGTCGTGCACCTCAACCTCCTGTAGTGGACCCTGTATCTCCAAGTTGGCTGCCCCCACAACTTCACCAATGACTCACTCTCTCCACATGGTCCTTACACACAATCAGCCCCACAGACGAGTACCAATTCACCAGGCTGCAGATAATCCAGGCACTTCAATTAGCAGGCCAAAAAGATGCCTGAGGGCTTGTTTTGGGGTTGGGACCGTCCCTGGGCAAACTGCTTGCACTGGCTGAGATTGATTAAATCGGTGCTCAAGTGGGTGGGGCAGACCATGGGCTGGCTGGCTGCCAGGACACCACTAATGGGGTCTGCCAGCTTCTCTGTCAGCACGCCAAACGCAGGGCACAGCAATGGCTGCCACCAATGTTCCAGACACTCTAGAGGTCTCCCCTCTCACCTAGATGCACTCAGAGCCTATCAGGTGAGTCTCTTATCACCAAAGGAATGTGCGCCTTCCTTTCTGGAGATTTTAGGCTATCTAAAATGGGTGAATTAGTGCATGGGCCCTTTAAGAGCAGCATTTAATTTCCTTGTGAACCAGCTTTTCTGGGGTTACGCCCCACGTTTGTTAGTAGCAAGTAAAGTTAGATATCATGCCACTTGTCTTGGTTGTACTGGGTCCAAAAATGCCTATAGCAGGAGCACTGCACAGCTCAGGTCCTCCACTGTTCCAGGGAGGACTGGCTACCTTTTGGTTGCTCTTGTGTTGCCGTGAAGTGCTGCAGCTTGTGAAGGTGGTGTTTATTCTCTCCAGAAGGGAATTTCCTCCTCTTCCACCTCAATTAAGATTGTTGCTTGTTGCAGAGGTTCCTCATATCAAGTTTTCAGATATTTCTCAGTGGTAATTTTACCAAGAGTTGTTGTAAATTGGCTGTGTATGCAAGAGGAGGTAAGTTCAGAGTCTGCCTTCACCACCTTTTAAATTCTGCCCCACAAAGCAGGTTTGGAAACAGGGCCAAGTGGGGCATTGGGAGAGAATCTCAGTCACATGTCTTAGAGAAGTCACTTTCTTATCCTGGCATGCAAATACATTGTAAGAAACATCTTTGTATCTGAGTGGCAACAACTAGTACAGCTGTGTTCAACTCTGTATAACACCCATCTTTGGAAGTAACTTCATGCCCAATCTCCCTTAATTGGGAATCGTAAGTATTGGCCTTCCAAAGCAGAGTTGGAAAAAAGACTATGAAAAGTTTTGTCAAGGGATCTCAATACTTGTCTTAGAGAAGGCATTTTCTGAAACGTGAATCTAAGTAGATGATCAGGAACATGGTTGTATCTGAGTAGCAAGCATTACTACAGCTGAGTTAAACTATGTATAACACTTATTCCTGGCAGTAATATCATACCAAATCTCACTTCCTTCCAGCTCCTAAGGATCCCCTTCCCAAATCAGGTATGGAACAGGGCCTTGTAGGTCTTTGTGAGAGAACCTCACTCACATGATTTCAAGTAGGAAATTTACAATCCCAGCTTGGATGTAGGTGGTAAGAACCACCTTTGTATCTGAGTGATAATCACTACTACAGATGAGTAAGACTACATAAAACACTTATTTCTGGAGGTAACTCCAGGCCCAATCTCCCTTCCTTCCAGCTCTTAAGGATCGCCTATACAAAGCAGGTTTGGAAACTGCTCCCTGTGGGGCCTTGAGAGAGAATCTCAATCACATGCCTTAGAGAGTCGCTTTCTTATTGTAGCTTGTAAGTAGTTGGTAAGAAACATCTTTGTATCTGAGTGACAGTCGCTACTACAGCTGAATTAAACTTTATAACATCCATTGCTGTACGTAACATCATGCCCAAACAATTTTCCATCCGGCTCCTAAGGATCAACTTCTCAGACCATATATGGAACAGGGCCTTGCAGTGTCTTTAGACAGGAAATCTCTCAAGTGTCCTCGAGAGCACAGTTTCTTATAGTGTGTTGTCAGTAGGTAGAAGGAAAGACCTTTGTATCTAATTGACAATCACTACTACAGCTGAGTTAAGCTATGTATAACACCCATTCCTGGAAAAATCTTTGTGCCCAATCTCCCTCCCTATCAGCTCCTAAGGATCACTATCCCAAAGCAGGTTTTGCACTGGGCCATGTATTTTCTTGAGAGAGAATCTCACTAACAAATCATAGAGAATGCACTTCCTGATATTGTATTCTAAGTACGTGGTTAGGAACATCTTTGTATCTGAGTGGAAAGCATTATTACAGCTGAGCTAAACTATATATAACACGCACACCTGTAAATAGCTTCATGCCCAATAACACTTCCTTCCAGCTGCTATGGATCACCTTGCCTAAGCATGGATGGAACAGTGGCTTTTATGGTATTCAGGGAGGACCTCTTTCTAATGTGTTAGAGAACACACATTTTCAGCATGTGTAGTAAGTAGTTGGTAGATAAGAACATTGTATCTGAGTGTCAAGAACTAGTACAGCTGAAGTAAACTATGAATAACACCCTTTCATGGAAGTAACATCATGTCCAATCCACCTTCCTTCAAGCTCCTCAGGATGGCCTACACAAAGCAGATTTGGAGACAGGACTATGTAGGGACTTAAGAGAGAATATCACTCACATGCCTTAGAGAAGGCACTTTCTTATCTCTGCTTGTTAGTAGATTTTAAGAAACATCTCTGTATCTGAGTGTCCATCGCTACTACAACTGAGTTAAACTATATATAAACCCCAACCCTGGAAGTAACTATTTGCCAAATATATCTTCCTTCCAGGTGCTATGTATGACAACAACATTACATCTATAGAACAGGGCCCTGTAGGTACTTGAGACAGGACATCTCTCAAATCTCTTGGAAATCACACTTTCTTATAGTGGGTTGTAAGTCGATGGTTAGAAACATCTATGTATCTGAGTGACAATCAGTACTACAGCTGAGCTAAACTATTTATGACACCCATTGCTACAAACAGCTTCAGGCCCAATAATCCTGCTTTGCAGTTCCTATGACTCGCCTCACCAAAGCAGGTTTGGAACCAGGACCATGTAGGGTCTTGAGAGAGAATATCACTCACACGGCTTAGAGAAGGAACTTTATTATCCTAGCTTGTAAGTAGATGGTAAGAAGCATTTTCATATCTGAGTGGTAATCACTATTACACCTGAGTTCAACTACATATAACACACATTTCTGGAAATAACTGCATGAACAATGTCCCTTCCTTCCAGTTCCTGAGTATCAGCTCCTCACAGCAGATTTGGGAACAGGAACGTGTAGTGCCTTGAGACATATCTCACTCAGAAGCCATAGAAAATGCACCTTCTGATACCAGATTCTAGCAAGATCCTGTGGACATGTTTGTATATGATTGGGAAACGTTCCCAGAGCTGAGATAAAATATATGTAACACCAATTCCTGGAAATAACTTCATACCCAATTTCCCTTCCTTCCAGGTGCTATGGATCTCCTTCACAAAGCAGATGTGTAACAGGGCTTTGTTGAGCCTTGAGACAGAATCTCACTGACTTGACTCAGAGAGGTGGGTATCTGAGGGACACTCATCACCAAAGATGAGATAAACTTAGTATAACACCCTTTCCTGAAAATAACTTAGTTGCCAATCACCCTTCCTCCCAGCAACTTAGAATCACCTTCCCAATGCAGGTATGGATACAGGGCCATGTAGACACGTGAGAAAATATCTCTCTCAAATGACTTAGGGAACACAATTCGTACCTTGGGTTATAAGTTGATGGTAAGAAACATCTGCTTCATAGTGGCAATCATAACTAGAGTTAATATTAACCATGTATAACACCCATACATGCAAGTAACTTCATGCTGAATCTCGCTTCCTGGAAGCTCCTAATTGCCTTCCCAAAGCATCTTTTTCCCTGGGCCACATAGTGTCTTTGGAGAACATCTCACTGACATGCCTTAGAGAAGGCACTTTCTAAACCAGCTTGTAAGTAGACGGTAAGAAACATCTTTCTATCTGAGTGGCAATCACTACCACTGCTGAATTAAACTAAGGATAACACCCATTTCTGAAATTAACTTCATGGCCAATCTCAATTCCTTCCAGTTCCTATGGATCGCCTTCAGAAAGCAGGTTTGGAAACAGGGCCACATAGGGCCTTGCAAGAGAATCTGACTCACATTCCTTAGAGAAGGAACTTTCTTATCCTGGCTGGTAAGTACCTTGTGAGAAACATCTTTGTATCTGAGTGGTAATCACTACTACAGTGGAATTAAACTATATGTAAACCCATTCGTAGAAGTAATTTCATGCCAAATCTCACTTTCTTCCAGCTCCTAAGGATCGCCTTCCCAAAGCGGGTGTGGAAGAGTGCCTTGTAGTGCCCCGAGACTAATTCTCACTGACTTGTCTGAGAGGACACATTTTCAGATGCCAGATACTAAGTAGATGGTTAGCCACAAGTCGGTATCTGATTGGCAATCATTACCATAATTGAGCTAAACTCAGTATAACACCCATATGTGGAAATAACTTCATGCCCACTCTCCCTTGCGTCCAACACCTTTGGATCGCCTACCCAATGCAGAGTTTGAAAAAGGGAGATACATGCCTTTAAGAGAGAATCTCACACACATGCCATAAAGAAGACATTTTCTTCTCCTGGCTTCTAACGAGATTTCTAGAAACATCTTTGTTTGTGAGTGGCAATCATTACTACAGCTGAAGTAAAGTATGTATAACACCCATTTCTGGAAATAGCTTCATGCCCAATAACCTTTCCTTCCCTCTGCTATGGATCGACTTCCCAAAGATGGAATGGAACATGGGCCTTGTATGGCCTAGAGAGAGAATCTCACTCACTTTTCTGAGAGAACGCACCATCTATCACAGATTTTAAGTAGGTGGTAAGGAACATGATTGTATAGGAGTGGCAATCATTATTATAGCTGAGTAAAACTCAGGATAACACCGAATCCTGGAAATAAATTTGTGCCCCATCTCTCTTCCATCCAGCTTCTAATGACCACATTTCCAAAACAGCTTCTGAAAAAGGGCCATGGAAGATCTTCACACAGGACCACTCTTAAATTCCTTACACAACATATTTTCCTCTCGCTGCTTCTAAGTAGACAGTAAGAAACAACTTTGTTTCTGATTGGCAATCACTACTATGCTGGGTTAAACTTTGTAGAACACCCAGTCTCGGAAATAACTCTATGTCCCATATCCTTTATGTGCAACTTCTAAGGAACACCTTCCCAAAGCAGGGTTGGAAACACCACTGTGTAGATCTTTGGGAAAGAATGTCACTAAATATATTAGAGAAGATACATTCTTCATGCGACTTGTAAGTAGATACTTTGAAATACCTTCTTTTTGAGTGGCAATCATTAGTAAAATTGAGTTAAACTAAGTGTAAGACCAATTCCTGAGAACAACTTTGTGCCTAAAATCCCTTTCTTCCAGCTCCTAAGGATTACCATGCAAAAGCAGGTTTTCCACAGGAGCATGTCTGGGAAGACCTTAGTGTAGGACTGGGAATCCAGAGTAGAGCTGAGCCAAAGAAAGAATAGCTCCCATTTCTAAATAACTACATGCCTCATATCACTTAACTCCAGCTGGTAAGTATCACATAATACCTAAAGAAGTTTTGGCACAGATTCCCATTTTGGGCCCCCAGAAGGAATCACAGGGTCCTTTGAGAAGGTAATTTCTGATTCCACGATCTAAGTCGCTGCCTAGCAACAAGTTTCTATGGGCTAGGCCATCATACATAGAGCTGAGATAAACTGGGTATGACACAAATTCCTGGAAATAATTTTGTGCCTGATCCCTCTCCCTTCCATTTTGTAAGGATCACACACCTCAATTTTGTTTAGAACATGATGCCATTTAGAGCCGTTGAGAAGGAGTATCTCATGCCGTTCAGAAGGCCGTGTTCTGATCACAGCTTGTCAGGGCATATCTGGGAAGAAGTTTGTATAGGACTGGGTATCCAGAGTATAGCTGAGCAAAAATTGTCTAGCTCCCATTTCTGGAAATAACTTCATTCCCAAATCCCTTCCTTCCAGCTAGTAAGGATCAGATAATACCTAAACAACTTGTGGCACATATTCCCGTTTTGGGCCCTCAGAAAGAATCACATGTTCCTTTGAGAAGGCACTTTCTGATTCTATGTTCCATGTCGCTGTCTAGCAACAAGTTTGTATAGGACTGGCAAAAGTACCAAGCTGAGCTACACTTGTTATGACACCCATTCCTGTAAATAACTTTGTTCCAGATCTCTCTCCCTTCCGTCTCATAAGGTTCACACACCAAATCCAGTTTTAGAACATGATGCCATTTAGGGAGCTTGAGAAGGAATAAATAATGCTGTTCAGAAGGGAGTGTTCTGATACCGGATTTTCAGGTCATGTCTGGGCAGAGGTTTGTATAGGCCTGGAAATTCAGATTAGAGGTGAGCCTAACCATGTATAGGTAGCATTTCTTTAAATAACTTTATGCCCCATATCCCTTCCGTCAAGCTACTAAGGATCACACAAAACCTAAACAAGGTTTGGCACAGATTCCCGTTTTGGGCCTTCAGAAGTAACCACAAGTTCCTTTGAGAAGGCACTTTCTGATTCCATGTTCCGAGTCGCCGACTATCAACAAGTTTGTATAAGACTGGCAATCATACCTAGAGCTGAGCTCAACTGGGTATGGCACTCAATCCTGGACATAAGTTTTGGCCTGATCTCTCTCCCTTCCATCTCGTTAGGATCACACAGCTAAACCAATTTTAGAACTGATGCCACTTAAGCCCCTTGGGAAGGATTCTCACATGGCTTTAAGAAGGCATTGTTCTGATCCTGTTTTTTTCAGGGCAAATGTGGGAAGAGTTTTGTATATGACTGGGAATCCAGAGTAGAGCTGTGCCAAACCATGTCTAGCTCCCATTTCTGGAAATAACATCATGCCCCTGTGGGAGATCAAGATTTGTCCACCCTGAAATATATCTCCTTACCTTCATTGTGTTCTCTGAAGGACATTTGACCTCCCCCCATAACTGCCTAAAGAATTTGACATAGGAACTCCTTCCTGGAACAGGTCTTTCTGATCACTGTAATATAATGTAAAATAAATGTTACAATGGAAAAGGCACCAACACTCTCACCTTATCAGAAGTTGTGTCTCTCTGGCCACATTCTCTGGATGGCCCGGAGAGGAGTTTCCAGACAAACATTTACATTTATAAGGGAAATCTCCATTTGTAAAGGTATCTCCCTCTCTTTATTGGGAAGAGGAGGGATGGCCTCATTTGTAGAGACTTATCAATAGGGAAGGTGAGGCCTTAAATCCGCATAATAACCTTACTCTTGCTTACTGTGCTTTTCTGGTCATCTCCTCTAACTGACTCCACCCACCGCCTACACCCTTTTTTGTCATTGGCTGAAAGTGGTGTTTAAGATGAGAATTTGAGTTTTTTTTTTTTTGAGAAAAGCAGTGTCCCTTTTTTCTCCCATGTATATTTGTTATTAAAGTTGGTATAGTATTCTCCTGCTAACTTGTCCTGCTAATTATTTGGCTAACCATAAGAACTTTAAGGGAAAGGGCAGAAGGGGATTATCCCTCTCTTCCCCCTCAGTTTTGGCATAGTTGGCAGGATTTCCACTTGCTGGCCAATTGCCTTCTCTGGCATGAAGAACTGCCTTCTCTTTGGGCTACTGCAGATGATGAGATAGGGGACCATGGGACGAATGCCGGGAATAGGTAAGATTTCTTAACACGTCAGACTCCCAGAATCACTATTTGCATGGTCTGGTGGAAGCAAGTAGTGAGAATTTTTTTTCTTTCTAAATTTAGATTGGCAGGAGAAAATATTTGGGAAACTAGTTTCTTGAGCTTTTAGTGACTCTAGTAAATTTGGTAGAGTACTCTTTGTTTTGATCTTGATCCTTTTTCCTCCCAGAGTAGTCTCTGTCTTGTTCTGTGTCCTGAGAACTTGGCGTTGTGACCAGTGAGAATATTCTCATTGGTCTCTACCATATGTAAGGTGCAATTAGCGGAATGCACCTTTGTTGCCAATCAGGTAGACTGGGGTTCCGAACTATCTTTGTCTGGCTGTGACAAGCTCTAAGAGGAGTTTGTCATAAAGGCACCACTCCATAAGGGCTTTTGTCATCTTAACCTTCGTTGCTTGTTAGTGCTGGAAAAATCGCATTCCAGTATCGCCTGCTCGGTGTCACGGATTAGCGGGGCTGTGTCTGGAGGCAATCCACACTGTTGTGGTAGACTGGAGACATGGTTTTCATTCCACCATCCTTACTGCCTGTGCAAAGAAGGTCTTTACTTTCTCTGAATATATTTTGGAGTGAATTCTTTGGATGCTGGTGGCTACATCATCTGTGCCCTCACCAGTGATGCCTCTCATGTCCATGGGAAAGATTTATTCTAAGCATGGAAAGTTGCCTCTGGGTCTTTACTTAAAATGGCTTATTGGATCAAGTCACTATTGGAATAAATATACAAATGAAAATCCTACTCGTCAATGGCCATACGACAGATCCTTTGAATTGGAAAAAGTTCTAAATTGGGGGAAAAAGAAAATGTTGTGAGACCTCTCACGCAATTGTTTAATTGGTACCTTAAAAAGGCCAAAAAAACGAAGGGAAAAATTTGAATAGCCTTAAGACCTTGACTCAGGTTACAATTGAATTGAGAACATGTAAAAGTGTAAGTGTTCATAAGATTATAATTGTTAGAATGTTTGAGCTAATTTTATGTAAAGAGGTAACATCAACTTTGCCTGAGTATGATTTAAAATGTCTGACTAGGAATGCTTCCCTTGTCCAAAAGTATAAGACCAAGACCTATTGATAGAAATCTTAATGAAATCTATGTTTGAGGTATAAGAGGTGATGAAATTTCATGAAATTTTGTAGAAAAACTGATGTTATTTCTATTACAGAACTGGTTAACAACAATAATAACTTAAATGATGGCTAATTTTATCTAATGTCTTCTGAAGTCTTGTAGGCAATCTAAATAATTATTGGGAACAAGTAACTAAATAGTTGTGAAAAAAATGAATGTTGGGTGAACTTTAAACAATAATTATGTGTTATGGTGGTTACTGCTTCCAAACTCTTTTTGGTGACTTAAAAATTT
>CM053518.1:2425066-2453370 GCA_028646465.1 Rhinoceros unicornis
TACATAGGCTTAATAGTGTACCAGTTTAATCAATGTAAAATATGGAGACTTGCTACAGAACAGTTCAATTTACTTCTGTCTGTCCTTTGTGCTATGGTTGTCATAAATTTTACATCTTCCCATGTTATAAATCCCACAACACACTGTTATAATTTTTGCTTTAAATAGTCATTGGTCTTTTAAATAAATTAACAGAAAAGCGTTAACTATTTGGAGACACATGTTTTGAGACTCTGCAAATGTACTGTTTCTTCTTTAAGTTTCACCCACAGTTTTCACATTCATCAGTCAGTCATACACACAATAATTATTACTGTGGTGTTCTAGTGGCTATTTTTTATTTCATGCTATCCAGCCGCATTTATTATTTGGAATTCTGTGAGGAAGATTCTCTCCCTTCCCCTCCATTCCTTCTTCCTTTCTTTCTCTCTTTTTCTCATTCTTTTTTATTCCTCTATCTTTCTTCCTTTCTTATTTAATCTATGTTATATTAGTATAGACTCATGGATATTTATTTTATTCTTTGGGTAATAATCTAATGCTACCATTATTTATTTTGTTGCTCACAGATTTCTAGCTTGAGCCATGGGGAAGTCTTTCAGATTGATTCCTTTTCACACACTTCATCATTTGCTGTGTTTTATTTAAAGCACTTTCCCACTTTCTGGCACTAGAAGATGACCCATACTCATCTTGTATTTTCCATCTCCAGCCCTGGAACTGGCCATTTCTCCAAGAAAAGCTGGTTCTTTTTATGAGAGAATGATATTTAGAATCCAAGATCTGGGAGTTAGGTGTGCTCATTGACACTATGGTGTCATTGCTTCTAGACTCTCTGAGCAGAGATTGGAAATGTATGTGTGAATATAAACTCAGGTATACACATCTATCTATTCATTTGTCAATCTATCAATCTATCCATCTATCTGGATAGATATATTAGAAGAGACAGGGATCCATATTGATAATTCCAACTCCAATCCAGCACCACAGAGTTTATTCCAGCATTCTCCTTTTGTTTATTTTTAACTTCTTTCACCAACAGTGAGAAACTCAACTCCAGGTAGCTAGAATATATTTACTAATGTGTCAACTAGTTTCAGAATTGCTAATCTATATCCTTATGAAAAACAAATTTACCGCCTAGAGTACAGTGTTTGTGTCCAGTACTTTAGTTTTACAGTACCCCATCAAAACACTGTCTTCCAAAGTAACATAGGTCAAGACCTTTCATCCCCATGTCTTCTGTGTGGTTATGTCTCATGCTTGTAATTCAGTGAGATTCATTTGTCACTGCATTCCATCTGAGTTCCCCAGCATCCTGAATGATTTTTAAAATTTGCCGAGGAATATTCACTCTTTGTAGTGTACAGTTCTATGGGTATTGAAAACTTTATGATCTGGTATCCATGTCCACAGTACCATACAGAGCTTTATTTTTCACCCCTCCAAAAATTCTCTCACACTATCCCTTTGTAGTCAACCCCTTCCCCCATTCCTCTCCTTGGCAAAGACTGATCATTTTCCATCTCTGTTATTCTGACATTTATAGAAAATCAAATAAATGAAATTCTAGACTGTACAGCCTTTTGAATCAGGCTTCCTTCACATAGAGAAATGCAGCCAAGATTCATCCATGTTGTTGTGTGAATCCAGATTTTACCCTTTTTATTGCCAAGTAGTATTCTACTGTCCCAATGCAACACAGTTTCTTTCCCTATTCACCTGATGAAGGTACCTAAAGAAGTTTTGGAACAGATTCCCATTTTGTGCCTTCAGAAGGAAGCAAAACTTACTTTGAGAAGGCGATTTCTCATTCCATGTTTCAAGTCGCTGTCTAGCAGCAAGTTTCTATAGGATTGGCAATCATACCTAGAGCTAAGAAAAACTGGATATGACACCCATTCTTGGAGACAACATTGTGCCTGATCTCTCTCCTTCCATCTTGTAAGGATCACACACTTAAAACAGGTTTAGAACATGATGTCATTTAAGGCGTTTGAGAAAGGATCTCACATGCCTTTAAGAAGGCAGTGTTCTGATGTTGGCTTCTCAGGGCAGGTCTATCTACTGGTTTGTATAGGACTGGCAATGCAGGGTGGAGTCAAGCCAAAGCATGTATAGAACCCTTTCCTGAAAATAGCTTCATGCCCCATCTCCCTTCCTTCCAGCTAGTGAGGACCACAAGATACCTAAACAAGTATTGGCACAGATTCCCGTTCAGGGCCTTCAGAAGGAATCACACCTTCCTTTGAGCAGGCACTTTCTGATGCCAAGTTGAATGTCGCTGTGTAGCAACAAGTTTATATAGGACAGGCAATCATACATAGAAGTGAGCTAAAATGGGTGTGAAACCTATTCCTGGAAAAAACTTTGTGACTGATCATTCTCCCTTCCATCTCTTAAGGATCACTCACCTAAACAAAGTTTAGAAAATGATGTCATTTACGGCCATTGAGAAGGAAATTCACATGCGTTTCAGAAGGCAGTGTTCTGGTCCTGGATTCTCTTGGCCATTCTGGCGACAGGTTTGTATAGGACTGGAAATCCAGAATGGTCATGAGCCAAACCATGTCTAGCATCCATTCCTGGAAATAACTTGATGTCCCATCTCCCTTACTTCCAGATAGTAATGATCACATAATACCTAAACAAATTTTGGCGCAAATTCCCATTTTGAACCTTCAGAAGGATTCACAGGTTCCTTTGAGCAGTCACTTTCTGATTGCAAGTTACAATTCACCGTCTAGCACCAAGTTTGTATAGGACTGGCAATCATACCTAGAGGTGAGCTAAACAAGGAATGACAACCATTCCTGTTATTAAGTTTTTGCCTGATCTCTCTCACTTCCATCTCATAATGATAACAAACGGAAACCAGGTTTAAAACATGATGCTATTTACAGCTCTTGAGAAATATTCTCACATGCCTTTCAGAAGGCAGTGTTCTGATCCTGGATTGTCTGGGCAAGTCTGGGAACAGGTTGGTATAGGACTGGGAATCCAGAGTAGAGCTGAGCAAAACCATGTATAGCTCCCATTTCTGGAAATAACTTCATGCCCCATCTCCCTTCCTTGCACCTAGTAAGGATCTCACAATACGGAAACAAGTTTTCCCACCCATTCCCATTTTGGCTCTTCAGAAGGGATCACACCTTCCTGTGAGAAGTCAAATTCTGATTCCAAGTTCCAAGTAGATGTCTAGCAGCAGGTTTGTATAGGACAAGCAATCTTGCCTAGAGCTGAGCTAAACAGTAGATGACACCCATTCCTGGAAATAACATTGTGCTTGATCTCTCTCGTTTCTATCTCGTAATGTTCACACACCCAAACCAGGTTTAGAACATGATGTCATTTAGGGCTCCTGAGAAGAAATCTCACACGCCTTTCAGAAGGCAGTTTTCTGATACCAGCTTGTCAGCTCAAGCCAGGGAACAGGTTTGTATAACAGTGGAAATCCAGTGTAAACCTGAGCCAAACCATGTCTAGCACCCATTTCTGGAAATCAATTCATGCCCCAATTCCCTTCCTTCCAGTTTGTAAGGATCACAGAATAGCAAAACAGGTTTTGTCATAGATTTCTGATTGGCTCCTTTAGAAGGAATCACACGCTCCTTCTAGGAGGCACTTTATGATTCCATTTGCAAGTCGCTGTATAGCAACAAGTCTCTGTAGGACTGGCAATCATACCTAGAGCTGAGGAAAACTGAGTATGACACCTATACCTAGAAATAACTGTGTGCCTGATGTCTCGCCCTTTCATCGTGAAGGATCACACAACTGAACCAGGTTCACAATACTATGCCATGTACGGTCACTGAGAGGGATTCTCACATGTCTTTCAGAATGCGGTGTTCTGATCCTGGCCTGTTAGGGCAGGTTGGGGAGAGGTGTGTATAGGACTGGCAATCCAGAGTAGAGCTGAGCCACATGTGGTTTAACACTCATTCGTAGAAATGACTTCATGCCCCATATCCCGTTCTTCCAGCTACTAAGGATCACATAACACCTAAACAAGGTTTAAAACAGACACTGTTTGGGGCCTTCAGAAGGAATCACATGTTCCTTTGAGATGGCACTTTCTGATTCCAAGTTTTAACTCGCCCTCTGGCAAGAACTGTGTATATGAGTGGCTTTCCTAAATAGAGCTGAGCTAAAATGTGTATGACTCATATTCCTGGCAATAACATTGGGCCTGATCTCTCTCCCTTCCATCTCGCAAGGATAACACACCTAAACCATGTTTAGAAAATGATGCCATATAACTCCTTTGATAAGATCTCTTATGCCATTTAGAAGGCACTTTTCTGATCCATGCATCTCAGGGCATGTTTGGGAAGAGATTTATATAGGACAGGTAATCCAAAGTAGAGCTCAGCCAAGCCATGTATTGCTCCTATTACTGGAAGTAACTTCATGCCTTATCTCCCTTCCTTCTAGTTAATAAGGATCACATACTACCTAAACATGTTTTGGCAAAGATGTCTTTTGGGGGCCTTGAGAAAGAATTGCAAGTTCCTTTGTGGAGGCACTTTCTGATTCCAAGTTCCAAGTCTCTGTCGAGCAATAAGTTTGTATAGGGCAGACAATCATACCTAGAGCTCAGCTAAACTGGGTACGGCACCCATTCTTGGAAATAACTATTTCCCTGATCTCTCTTCCTTCCATCTTGTAAGGATCACATACATAAACCAGGTTTAGAACATGATGCCATTTAGCGTCCTTGAGAATGTATCTCACATGCCCTACAGAATGCAATGTTCTGATACTGGCTTGTCAGGCCTGGTGTAGCAACAAGTTTGTATAAGACCTTGGAATCCAGAGTTGAGCTGAGCCAAACCATGTATAGCACCCATTCCTGGAAATAACTTCATGCCCCATAGCCCTTCCTTCCAGCTAGTAAGGATCGCATAATATCTAAACAAGTTTTAGCACAGATTCCTCTTTGGGCGTTCTGTAAGAATCACACATTCCTTTGAGTATGCACTTTCTTAATTCTAATTCCAAGCTGCTGTCTTGTAGCAAGTTGTATAGGACTGGCAATCATACCTGGAGCTGAGCTAAACTGGGTATGTGGCCCATTCCTGGAAATAAATTTTTGCTTTATCTCTCTACCATCCATCTCTTAAGGATCACACACCTAAACTAGGTAAGAACATGATGCTATTTGCAGCCCTTGAGAAGGAATATCACATGTCTTTAGAAGGCAGTATTCTGATCGTGGCTTGTTAGACCAGGTCTGGGAGGAGATTTTATAGGAATGGGAGTCCAGAGTAGAGCTGAACCACCCGTTGTCTAACACCCATTCCTGGAAAATCTTCATTCCCCATCTACATTTATTCCAGCTAGTAATGATCTCCTAATATCTATACACGTTTTGGCACAGGTTTCTGTTGGCGGCATTGAGAAGAAATCACACTTTCCTTTGTTGAAGCACTTTCTGATTCCAAGTTGCTAGTCGCTGCCTACCACAGTTTTGTATAGGACGGGCAATCATATCTAGAGCTGAGCTAAACTGGGTATGACACCCATTCCTGGAAATAACTTTGTGCCTGATCTCACTCCCTTCCATTTCGTAAAGATCACACACCTAAACCTGGTTTAGAACAGGATGCCATTTTCGGCCCTTGAGAAGGAATCTCACATGCCTTTCAGAAGGCAGTGTTCTGATCTCTGCTTCTCAGGGAAGCTTTGGCAACAGGTTTGTATAGGTCTGGCAGTCCAGAGTAGAGTTTAGCCAAACCACGTATAGCATCCAGTCCTGGAAATAACTTCATGCCCCATCTCCCTTCCTTTCAGCTAGTAAGGATCACATAATAACTAGACCACCATTGGGAGAGATTTCTCTTTAAGGCATTGTGAAGAAATTGCATGTTGCTTTGACAAGTCACTTTCTGATTCCAGGTTCCATGTTGCTTTCTAGCAACAAGTTCGTATAGCACTGGCAATCATACCTCGAGATGAGTTAAACTGGGTATGAACCCATTTCTGGAAATAACTTTCTGCCTGATCTCTCTCCCTTCCATCTTGTAATGTTCACACGAGGCAACGAGATTTAGTACACTATGCCATTTAGGGCCCTTGAGAAGGAATCTTACATGCCTTTCAGAAGGCAGTGTTCCAATCCCAGTTTCTCAGGGCTGGTCTGCGAACAGATTTGTATAGGACTGAGAATCTGGAGTAGAGCTGAGCCAAACCATGTCTAGCCTCCATTCTTGGAAATAAATTTATGCTCCATCTCTCTCCCTTCAATCCAGTAAGGATCACATAATACCAAACAACTTTGGAACATAGTCCTGTTTTCAGCCTCGAGAATGTGTGACATCACTCCCATTCTTATGAGTGACATCGTATCAATAGTGTGACCACTTCCACTGCTATCTGCGATGTCAGTGACGTGTAACTTTTGACATCACTCCTATTGTGTGCGTGTGATATCACAATCATACCCTTTTTTATGAGTGATGTGACACACTTGTTTATGAGTGAGATCACACTCCTTGTGTCTCTGACAACACTCTCATTGTGTGTCACATCTCATCAATTTTGAGTAACGTCAATCTTAATTTTCATATGATATCAAACCATTATTGTGTGTGGTGTCACTCCCAATATTATGTAGGACATCATAGTTATTGTGTGTGACATCATTACGATAGTATATTTGTAATCCTCCAATAGTGTGACATTGTTCACATTTTGTCTGTGACATCACTCCAATCATTATGTACAACATCAGACCTTTTGTGAACTTGACAACATGCACAGATGTTGACATCACACAAATTGCGTGTGACGTGAATGCAATTTAGGGTTTGAAATCTCTATTGTTATGTGTTATGTCACTCCCAATATTCCATGTGACATCACACAAATTCTTGAAGACATGAATCTACTATTGTGAAATCACTCACATGGTGTTTCTGTGACTTCACTCCTATATATGGGGTGACATCACTGTTGTGAAAACATGCTCATTGTGTTTATGACATCACACCAAGAGGGTGACATCTTTCACATGTGTGTGACTTCTGTCACGTGTTCTTTGTTTTATAACTCACATATTTCTGTGACATCACTCCCATTATGTGTGACAGCATATGACTTGTGTGACAACACTCCCACTCTTATGTGTGACATCGTTGTGCCCTCTTTGAAATAACTTACATTTTACAGTGTGACATCACTCCCATTGTGTGCGTGTGATATCACACCCATCATTATGCATGACGTGACACACATGGTTATGGGTGAGATCACACCACTTGTGTGTGTGACAACATCATCCTTGTGTGTCTCATCACATCAATTGTGTGTGACATCAACCTTCATAAGCATATAATATCCTAAACACTATTATGTTGGTGTCATTCCCAGTTTATGTATGACATCACACCAATTGAGTGTGGCTTCACTCTGATAGTGTGTTTGATATCACTCCAACGTTGTGCTTGTGACATCATTCGCATTTTCTTTGCAACATCACTGCAATCATTGTGTGTGACATCACACCCACTTTTGGACATGATACACCTTGATTGTGATAACGCTAGGATAGCCAGTCACATCACTCAAATTGTGTGATGTCACTCCCATTGTGTGTGACAGCAGTCATATCATTCACTGTGATGTGACATCCGCTCTTATGTACAAAACAGCACACAGGTTTCTGTGAAATATCTCATATTTTACTCTAACTTATATGCCACGTGTGATTATGGTGTAACTCTCATTATGTGTGAATTCATACCCATTTTCGTGAGAGACACAAGGCCCATTTTCTGTGACTTCACCAGGTTGGTGTGTGCCTTCACACACATGGTGTGTCTGACACCACTCAGTGTGTGTATGACATCACACCAAGGGTGTATGTGTGAAAAACCTCACATTTGTTTGTGAAAACACACCCATTATTTGTGACATTATTCACCTTTTTTGTGACTTAATTCATATTTTTATGTATGAGTTCAAACATATTGTGTGTGACAACATTCACATATGTTGACATCAAAGCAATTGTGTGTGGGTTAGGGTTAGTGTTAGCGTTAGTTTTAGAGTTTTGGTTAGGTTTAATGTTAGGGCTAGGGCTAGGGTTAGGTTTAGGGTTAGGGCTAAGGCTAAGGCTAGGGTTAGGTTTAGGTTTAATGGTAGGGTTATGGCTAGTGCTAGGGTTAGGTTTAGGGCTTGCCTAGGGTTAGGCTTGTGGCTATGGTTAAGTCTAGGGCTAGGTTAGGGTTATTGCCAGGGTTATGGTTAGGGCTAGGGTTTGGGTTAGGGTTAGGCTAGGGTTAGGGTTAGGGTTAGCATTAGGGCTAGGGCTAAGGTTAGGGTTAGGGTTAGGTTTAGGGTTAGGATTTGGGTTATGGTCACAGTTACTGCTAGGGCTAGGCTTAGGGCTAGGGTTAAGGTGATGGTTAGGGTTAGTGCTAGTTTTATGGTTATGATTATGTTTATGGCTAGTGCTAGGATTTGGCTTAGTTTTAGTCCTAGGTTTAAGGCTAGAGCTAGAGCTATGGCTATTGTTAGGGTTACAACTATGTTAGGGATAGTGTTATGGCTACGGCTATGCTTAGTATTGAGGCTAGGCTTAGGATTAGTGTTATGCTTTTCGTTAGGGCTTATTTAGGTTTCCGGTTAAGGTTAGGGTTAGAGGTAGGATTAGGGTAAGTGTTGGGCTAGTGTTAGGGCTAGTGACAGTTGTAGGAGTTAGGTTAGTGTTAGGGTTAGAAGAGTGGAATGTTTAGGGGTATGGTGAGGGTTGTGTTAGGGTTAGAGTTATGGTTAGCTTTAGGGCAGGTGGTAGCATTGGAGTTAGTGTTAGTGCTAGAGTTAGGGTTAGGGCTAGGTTTATGCTTATGTCTAGGGTTAGGCCTAGCATCAGGGGTAGGGTTAATAGTAGGGCTAGGATTAGGGTTACAGTTAATATTATGGGTAGGGGATGTTTTAGGGCTACAGCTAGACTTAGTTGTAGGTTATGGTTATGTTTAGGGTTAGGGTTTGGGTTGGGTATAGGTTTAGGTTTAGGGTCGGCTTTAGGGCTAGTGTCATAGTTAGGAGTAGCATTAGGACTAGGGTTAGGGTTAGGGTTTCGACATGGGCTAGTATTGGCATTAGGGCTATGGCTAAGGTTAGGTCAGTGTTAACATTAGGGTTAGGATTATTGTTGGGTTATGGTTATGGTTAACATTAGGGTCATCTCTAGTGCTAGGATTTTCTTTATGCCTATGGGTAGAGTTAGAGTTAGGATAAGGTTTAGGTTTAGGTTTAGTCCTAGAGCTACAGTTGGGTTTACTTTTAGTGGTAGGCTTAAGGTTAGATGTAAGTTTAGGTTGGGGTAGGTTTAGGGCAATGGCTGGTGATAGGTTAGGGTTAGGGATAGAGTTACGTTTAGTGTTTGGGATCAAACTAGGGTTAGGGTTGTGGCTCAGACTAGAATAAAGGGTTAGGGTCAGGGTTAGCATAAGGCTAACTTAGAGTTAGGATTAATGTTAAGCTAAGGGGAATGTGTAGTGTTGGGTTTAGGGATGGTTTATGGTTAGGTTTAGGGGTAGTTTTAGGGTTAGGGTCAGTGATAGGGCTAGTGTTAGGGTTATGTTTAGAGCCAGGGCTATGGACTTGGTTAGGGTTAGTGTTAGTGCTAGTGCTAGTTCTAGATTTATGGTTAGGTTTAGGGTTAGGGTTAGAACTAAGGTTAATGTTAGTGTTAGAGTTAGGGCTAGGGCTAGGGCTAGGGCTAAGTTTAGGGTCAGATCTAGGGCTAGGATTTGTGTTGACTTAGGGCTAGCATTGAGGGTTAGGTTTAGGCTTAGTGTTAGAGTCAGCTTTAGAGGTAGGAGTTGCCTTAGTGTAGGGTTAGGATTTGGGTTAAGGTTAGTGCTAGTGCTAGGAATAGGGTTGGTTTGGAGTTAGGGCTAGGGCTAGAGATAGGGTTAGGGCTAGCGTTAGGGTTAGTGTTAGGTCTAGTGCTAGCTTTAGTGTAGGACTACTGCTAGGGTTAAGGCTAGAGGTTATGGTAAGGTAAGGGTTTGCTTTTCAGTTAGGTGTAGGTTAGTAGCCCGGTTAGGTTTAGGTTTAGGGTTAAGGTTAGGGTTAGTTTTAGGGGTATGGGCATGGTTTGTTTTAGTGTTATGGTAAGGTTCAGGGTTAGCATTCATGTTTGTGCCTGGGTTAGGGATAGTTTTAATGTTAGGGTTTAGGTTAGGGCCAAGGCTACGCTTAGGGCTAGATCTAGGTTTAGGGCTATGGCTAGGCCTGGGTTTAGGGTTAGGTCTAGGACTAGGGTTAATTTCATGTGTAGGGCTGTTTTAATGTTAAGTGTATAGCAATTGTTAGCATTAATGTTACAATTGGGGTTAGTGCTAATGTTAGTGCTAGGGTTAGGTTTACGGCTAGGCTTATGGTTACTGAGAGCGATAGTGCTAGGGTTAGGGTTAGGTCTAGGGCTAAGTTTAGTATTATGGTTAGGGTTAGCTTTGTGGTTGGGTTGGGGTTTTGTTAGGGTGACAGGGCTTGGGGTAGCATTAGAGTAAGTGTTAGTGCAACGGTTAGGGCAGGACTATTGTTAGTGCTACATTAAATGTTAGGGTTAGGGCCTGGGTTAGTTCTATGTCAGGGTTAGGGCTAAGGCTGGTGTTGGTTTTATGTTTAGGGCTATTGCTAAGATTAAGTTTATGGGTACGGATGGGTTAGGGTTAGCATTAGGGGTAGGGTGATGGGTAGTGCTGGCTTAGAGTTAGCATTATATTTAAGGGTAGAGGTGGAGTGGGTTTAGGGGTCTGTTTGGATTAGGGTTAGATTTAGAGTTAGTGTAGGTGCAGGACTCAGATTAGTGTTAGGGTAAGGTTTAGGGTTAAGGTTAGGTTTGAGACAGCGTTATTGTTAATTTTATAGTTAGCTGTAGGGTTAGGGTAGGGGTTAGGCTTGCGTTAGGGTTAGGTTTAAGCTTAGGGGTCTGGTAGGGTTTGCATTAGGATTAGGGGAGAAGTAGATGTAGGGGTAGAGTTAGGCTTAGGGTTAGGGCTTGTCTTAGGGCTAGGACTCGTGTTATGGATAGTGTTAGGGTGAGGTTAAGGTTAGGTTTATCAGAGCGGTACGTGTAGGGATAGTGTTAGAGTTAGGGTTAGTGATAAAGTTAGGGCTAGGACTGGCGTTAGGGTTATGGGTAGTGCTAGAGTTAGGATTATGGCTAGTGCTTAGGAATAGTGTTAGCGTTAGAGGTAGAGTTGGGGTTAAGTTTGGGTTTGGGTTAGGGTTAGTTTTATGGTTAGTGGTAGTGTTGGGGTTAAGGTGGCATTCGAGTTAGGTTTAAGGGTCCAAAGTGGGTGAGATTTTGGTTAGCATTATGGTTAGGGGAGAAGTAGGTGTAAGGATAGGTTTAGGGTTGGGGTTAAGGTTAAGGTCAGTGGTAGTTGTAGGGATTGGGTTATGGTTAGTTTTAGGGTTAGGATTATGTTTAGGTTTATGGCTAGTGTTAGAGTTGGCATTAGGATCTAAAGCCACAGTTAGGGTTAAGGGTAGGTTTATGGTTAGAGTCTGGTCTGGGATATAATTACGTTTAGAGTTTGTGTTAGGTTTAGATGTAATGGTAGAGCTTGACTAAGATTTAGAGTTATGGTTACAGTTAGACATAGGGTTAGGTTTGGGAGTAGGGTAGGTTTAGCGTTAGGCTTATTCTTAAGATTGGTGTTAGCGTTATCATTAGGGATTGAGTTCTGATTAGGCTTAAGGTAAGGTTTAGGTTTAGGGTTGGGTTTAGTGTTGGGTTAGGGTTAGGATCCATGTTACCTTAAGTCTTAGGGTCTGGGTAAAGGCTGTTTTAGGTATAGGGGTAGGGTTACAGTTAAGGTTAAGGGTAGTGTTACGGTTAGCTTTGGGATTTGCATTAGGGTTAGCATTAGGGCCAGGGCTAGATTTAGGGCTAAGGTTAAGTTTAGGGCTAGGACTTTGTCTAGGGCTAGGTTTAGGGCTTGTGCTAGGGTTAGGTTCAGTTCTACTGCTAGGGTTAGTTTCAGATCTAGGACTAGGCATAGGGCTACATTTAGTGTTAGTGTTCAGAGTTGGGCTAAGTGTTAGGCCCAGTTTTAGGTTTAGGGTTACATTTAGCTTTGGGTCTAGGGCTGGGGTTTATGTTAGGATTATGGCTAGCATTAGGGTTAGTGTTATGGTTAGGGATAGTGTTAGGAGTCAGGTGAGGTTAAGGATTAGGTTTCAGGTTGGGGTTGGCCTTAGGGCTAGGTTTAGTGTAAGCCTTGGGTCAAGGTTAGGATTAGGGCTGCTTTAGAAGTAGATTTATGTTTAAGGTAAGTGCTATGGTTAGGGTTAGTTTTAGGGTTAGTGCTAGGTTAAGGTTTTGGATTAGGTTTATGACTATGGCTAGGGTTAGGGCTAGGTTAATGTTAGTTTTAGGTTCATGGCTATGGTTAGAGTTAGGGCTAGGCATTTGTTTAGGATTAGTCACAGCATTATGGTTAGGGCTCGGTTTCGGGGTACATATAGGGCTATGGTTAGAGTTAGCATTAGTTTTAAGATTAGAGGTAGGGTTAGGGAAGGAGTTGGGTTGGATTAGTGTTAGGGTTAGGGTTAGGGTTAGGTTTTGGGTTAGTGTAATGGTTAAGGTTAGGGCTAGCGATAGGGCTAGGTTTAGGGTTATGACTATTGTTATGGTAAGTGTTAGATCTAATGTTAGAGTTAGGATTAGAGCTAGGTCTAGGATTAGTGTTAAGGTTTGAATTAGGGTTAGGTTGTGCTTGGTGTTAGGGATAGGGTTATGGGCAGACGTTTGGTTAGGTTTAGGTCTAGAAGAGGGTTAGGTGTAGGGGTAGGGTGTGGTTAGTGCTGCGCTAGGGTTCGGGTTAAAGATAAGGTTAAGGATAGAGTTAGTGTTAGGGTTAGAGCTAGGGCTAGGGTGCGAATTAGGGTTCAGGTTAGGATTAGTGTTAGCATTAGGGTTAGGATTAACATTAGGTTTAGATTAGGGTTAGGGTTAGGGGTAGGGTTAAGGTTAGTGTTGGGTTAGTTTAACTGTATCTGTAGTCATAGGGGTAGGTGTTCGGTTAGTGTTTGGGTTAGGGGAGGGGTAGGGGTTCGGTTAATGTTGCTGTTAGTGTTGGGGTAGGTTTAGTGTTAGAGTTAGGGTTATTCCTAAGGCTAGAGTTAGGGTTAGATCTCAGGTTGTGTTATAGTTAGGGTTATGGTGAGTGTTAGGGTTAGTTTTAGCGTTAGGGTTAAGGCTAGAGTTCAGGTTAGGGCTAGGGTTAGGGTTAGAACTCATGTTAGGCATAGTTTTATGGATAGAGTTAGGACTAGGGTTAGGGTTGGTTAGTGTTAGGGTTTGGGTTAAGGCTAGTTTTAGGGCTACAGTTAAGCTTATTGCGACCTTATTTTTACAGTTAATGTTAGTGTTTGGATTAGGGCTAGGGTTAGATTGAGGGTTATGCTTATATCTAGGCTTAAGGTTAGGGTTATGGCTAGGGCTAGGGTGGGGTTTAGGGCTATGGTGAAGGTTAGCCTTAGTGTTAGTGCTAAGTTTACGGATATTGCTAGTGTTAGAGTTAGCATTAGGGCCAGAGCTACTGAAAGGACTAGAGTATCATTAAGTCTAGGCCTAGTTCTATAGTTATTCTTCCTAGTTCTATAGTTATTCTTAGGGTTACATTTAGGGCTAGAGCGAGGGTTAGGGTTAGGGATATGGTTATGTCTGGGGCTTCATTTAGGGTCATGTCTAGGGCTCGGATTTGTGTTAGGTTTAAGGCTTGTGTGGAGTCTTATGGTTAGGTGTAGGGGTAGGTCTAGTGCTAGGGCTAGTGTTAGGGTTAGTGCTAGCATTAAGGTTAGTGTTATGTGTAGGGCTAGCATTTTGGTTAAGCCTAAGCCTGTGGTTAAGCCTAACGTTAGGCTTAGTAATTGGGTTAAGGCTAGGGCTGATGTTAGCTTTATTGTTAGGTTTAGGAGTACGTTTAATGTTAGGGTGACCATCATGTTTAGGGTTTGGGTTTGGCTTAGGGTTAGGTATAGGGTTAGGGTTAGTGTTAGAGATAGGGCAAGTGTTTGTGTTAGGATTCTGTCTAGGATTAGAGTTAGGATTAGGGTTAGGGTTACATTTGGTTTAGAGTAAGTGTTAGGGTTAGGGTTAGGGTTATGACTAGGGTTCGGTCTAGTGACAGGGGTTGGCTTAGGGCTAGGTTTAGTGTTTGGGATAGGGTAGGGCTGGGGTTAGTGTTAGGTTTAGGTTTAGGTTTTGGGTTAGGGCCAGAGCTAGAAGCAGAGTTATGTTTAGGGCTAGCATTAGGTCTAGGATAAGCATTATTTTAAGGCCATGTTTATGATTAGGGTAGGGTTAGGGTTAAGGTTAGGGTTACGCTAAGTGTTTGGTTCAAGTGTAGTTTTGGGATAAAGGCATGGCTAGGATTAGGTTTAGGGTTAAAGTTAGCTACAAAGTTAGGCATGGTGGAGGTCTTTTTTTAGTGTTATTTGTTAATATTAGTGTTTGTGCTAGCTTTAGGGTTCTTCTTATGGTTAGTGTTAAGGGTAAGGGTAGGATTAGGCTTCGGGTTGGATTAGGGCTACTGTCAGGGTCTGGGTGAGTGTAGGAGTAGGGATAGGATTAGTGTTAGGGTTAAGGATAGGGTTAGGGTTAAGTTTGGGTTAGCATTATAGTTAGTTTTATGGAGAGAAGGGCAAGTAGCATTGGGGTTAGGGGTACATTAGGCTTAGGTTTAATGTTAGGGATAGGAAAAGGGTTTGGTTTACATTTAGGCTTAGGGTTAGAGTTGGATTAGAGTTATTGTTTGGGTTAGAATTAGGGATAGAGTTAGCCTTAGTGTTTGTACTAGAGTTAGTATAGGGTTAGTGTTAGGGTTAAGCTTTGTACCAGGTCTAGGTTTAGAGGTAGGGTTATGGTTAAGATTATGGCTAGTGACAGGTCTGGGTTTTAAGGCTATCGCTAGGGCTAGGATTAGTTTCAGCTGTAGGGTTGTGTTAGCATTAGATCTAGCGCAAGGGTGATAGGTAGGGTTACAGTTGGGTTAGGGTTCGGGCTAGGGCTAGTGCCAGGTTTAGGATAAGGCTTGGAATACGGTTAGTATTAGGGATAGGGCTAGGCTTAGGCTTAGTGTTAGGTCTTGGATTATTGTTAGTGTTAAGATTAGTGTTTAGACTGGGTTTGGGTTGAGGTAAGGCTGAGGTATAATATTAGTGGCAGGCGTAGTGTAAGTGTAAGAGTAAGTTTAGGGTTAGATTTAGGTTTAGGGATAAGTATAAGGATATATCTAGGTCTATGGTTAGGATTAGAGTTATGGTTATGGTCAGGGCTAGAGTTACGGTGAGAATTAGGCTTCACATTCTCATTAATATTAGCATTAGTTTTAGGGCTTGGGTTAGGGTTTGTATCACGAAACCTAACCCAACTTTAACTCTAACCCTAAACCTACCCCAAAACCTAAAACTAGCCTGAGCCCTAATGCTAATCGTATGCCTACCACTAACACTCACTGTAACTGTAACCCTAAGCCAACTCTAACCCTTACTTTAAACCTAGTCCTAGACATAGCCCTAACAATAACCCTAACAGTAGCATTACTCTAACCCTAACCCTAGCTCGAACACCAACCCCAACCCTAACATTAACCTAAACTCTAAACCTAACTGTAACCTGGACCCTAACCCTAACACTAACACTAAAATGAACCTTCACCCAAAAACAAACCTTACACATAGTTGGAACAGAAACATGAGCCTAACACTAACCCTAACACTAACCTTAAACCTAACACCAGCCTGAAACCTAACACTAAACCTAACAGTAACCCTAGCCCAACCATAAGCCAAACCCAACCCAATCCTAACACCAACCCTAGCCCTAACCCTAATTCTAACCCTAACCTTTAACTAAATATGAAACCTAACACTAGCCACAAACCGTGCCTGAACCCTAACACTGACCCTAACACTAACCTTAACAAAAACACTAGTCCTAACTCTATGCCCCACCCTAACCTTAAATTCAACCCTACCCCTAGCCCTAACCTTAAGCCTAAACCTAACCTGAATCCTAAACCTAATGCTAAACATAATCCTGACCCTAACACTAACCCTAACTCTCAACCGAATCCTAAGCCTAAACCTAACCCAAAACAAAACCTAACTTGAAACCTAGCCATATCCCTAAAACGAACCCTACTGCTAATCCTAACACTAACCCTAACCTGAAACCTAACCCTAACTCTAAACAGGACACTAAGTATTACCCTAAACCTAACTCTAACCCTAACATGAACATAGCCCTAACCCTAACGCAACCCAAACATAGAACTAAGCCTAACCCTAACCCAAAACTTAATGCTAACCATAACCCTAACACTAACCCAAAACCTGAAACTAATGCTAACCCTAAACCTCACCCTAACAAAAACCCCCAACTCTAACCATAACCAGACCCTAACCTTAACCTTAATAAAAGATTGAACCTGAAACCGAACTCTAACCCTAATCCTAACCATAACCTCAACCCTATCGCTAAGACTAACACTAAACATAACCTGAACCCTAGTCCTAACCCAAACCCGAACCCTAGCACTAACCCTAAACTGATACCGAAACTGAACACTAACCCTAATCCTAAACTAAACACTAATCCAATGACATAAACTAACGCTAAGCCTAACACTATGCCAAACCCAACCCTATCCCTAAACTTAACTCTAATCCTAACCCTAACACTAACTCTAACACTAACCCTAACGCTAACACTAACCCTAACTTTAACACTAACTGTAACCCTAACTGTAACCATAATGCTAACTGTGATGCAAAAACTAACCCTAACTGTAAGCAGAACCTGAATCCTAAACCTAACCCTAACCCAAACCCAAATGCAAGCTGAACCCAGCCCTATCCTTAATCCAAAATTAACCTTAAACTTAGCCCTAACCCTAAGCCTAAACTTAACCCGAAACCTAACAGTAACCCTAACTCTAACCTGAAACCCAACCCTAACCCTGACTCTAAGAATGACCTTAACACTAACCCTAAAACTAACCGTATCCCGAAGACTAACCTGACACTAATGCTAAGCCCATCCAGAACACAAACACTAAGCCTAACCCTAATCCGAACATTAACCTCTCCTGAAGCCTTAACCTAATGCTAACAGAAACCCTAATCCTAAACATGACCATAAACCATAACATAACCCTAATTCTAACTGGAACATGAACCCAAATCCTAGCAGTAACACTAAACCCAAAAAATCCTTAACCTTAAAAAGGACCCTATACCTAAAACGAATATTAACCCTAACCCTATCAGCACCCCTACCTGGAACCGTAACCCTAACAATAAATCTAATCCTAAATTGACTCTAAACCTAACAGAAACCCAATACCAAACCAGAAGCATAACCCTAACCCTAACTCGAACACTAACCCTAACACTAAACTTAAAGCATACCCTCACCCAAATCCTAATGCTAACCCGAACTCTAACCATAATTCTAACCCTAACCCAAACCCGAACCCGAACCCTAACCCTAATCCTAATGCAAACCGAATCTTAACACTAAACCTAGCCCTAGCCCTAGACCTAAACATAACCCTAATGCGAGAACAAACCCCAACCCTAAAACTAACCGTAACCCAAACACAACCCTAACCCTAACACTAAGTCTAGACCTAACACTAACCCTAACCACAACAAGAACCCTAGGGGCCGGCCTGGTGGCGCAAGCGGTTAAGTGCGCGCGCTCCGCTGCGGTGGCCCGGGGATCACCGGTTCGGATCCCAGGCGTGCACCGATGCACTGCTTTTCAAGCCATGCTGTGCCGGCGTCCCATATAAAGTAGAGGAAGATGGGCATGGATGTTAGCCCAGGGCCGGTCTTCCTCTTCCTCAGCACAAAAAGGGAGGATTGGCAGATGTTAGCTCAGGGCTGGTCCTCCTCACAAAAAAAAATAACCCTAAAGCTAAAGCTAAGCCTTTTGCAAGCCCGAAACCTAATCATAAACCTAATACAAACACTACACCAAAACCTAAACCTAACCCTAGCCTGAACTCTAACCTGAATCCTAAGCCTAACAAGAACCCAAACCCTAAACGAAACCTGAAGTCTAATGTGACAATAATCCTAAGCCTAAAACGATAGCGAAACTGAACCCTACCACTAACTCTAACCCGAAAACTAATGCTAACACTAAACGTAACCCTAATGCTGTCTATCCCGAACCCTAACATTAAACCTAACACAAAACCTAACCTGAACACTGACCCTCACCCTAACCCTAAACTCTAACCCTAAACGTATAGGTAAAACAAACCTGTACCAAACCCAAACCCTACCCTACACAGATCCCTAAGCCTATACTTACCCTAGCCGCAATAGCAACAGTAACACTAACTTTAACCCGAACCATAATATCATCCTAAACCTAATCCTAAACTGAACACTAACCTAACCTGAAACTTAACCCCAACCTGGACCAGAACCCTAAACCTAACACCAACCCTAACCCTAACCCTAAACCAAAACCTAACTCTAAACCTAACCCTAACCCCAACACTAACCCTAATACTAACCCTAACCCAACCATAACATTAACGTGAATCATAAACCTATCTCTAACCTGAGCTGCAAACTTAACCCCAACACTCACCCTAAACCTAACCCTAACCCCAACTTAACTTGAACCTTAAGCAGAAACCAACCATAACTCTAATCTAACACTAACAGTTTCCCAGGCCAAGTCTCTGGGGAGAAATCCACGATAGAGGGCACAGGTGAGGCCCTCAACCTGAGTGCACAGGTGCCAAGCCCAGGGCAATGGGAAGGGTGGATCAATTAGCCTGCTTTGTCCAAAGGAGGACGGCTGGCCAGCTGGCAGGCCGAGCAGTCCAGCCACCTGGGGGAGACCTCTTTCAACCTGAGAAGTTCTGAGGAAAGAGCCCTGGGGCCTGCTGCCAAGATATCTGGGGCCTGTCCTGGGCCACATCAGAGGAGGAAGCTGCCTGGCAACTGGTTTGACAGACCTGGGATCTGGCAGCCTCCCACACCAAGTTCTCTCCCCTGCCAGGCCTCCTGAGTGAGGACGATGGTCTTGGCACTGGCGAGTGGGGTGGGGCTCACCCTGAGCCTTCCCTGGGATGCCCTGGGAGAGAGCGCCTGGGGATGGGCTGGCCCTGGCTCGGTCTGAGGGACCCACCCAGCTCAGGACTGTCAGGGGCAGAGAGAGAATACCCCTCTGCCCTTTCCCTTAAGGTTCTCATGGCTGGACAAATTATTAAAAGACAAGTTCACTGGAGAAAATAATACTAAGCTAAAGACCATGTGTACATGGGAGAAACTCTGGAAAATGAGTCTCTCACAACAATGGCAGAGACTCTCCTATTAAATACTATCTTCTACTCAAGACAAAGGAGGATGTTGAGGGTGGGCATGTGGGATGTGAGAGGGGAAGAAGACAATTGTCATGGAGAGGGATGTGTAAAGGCTTTTCTGAACCATTTCCCCTGCATTGGGGTCAGTTCAAGAAGGGACAGCATGGAGGTGACCAGGAACTTGTCTCTCTGTTGTGGGGCAGGCCCCAGGGCGGGTGTGGGTGTGGTGGGTGGAAGTGGGATGGTGTGTGAGTTGGCACCAGCGGTGGTGGCAGTGACTCAGAGGTGAGTGATCTCTCTCACTCTCTGTCTCTCTCTCTCTCTATCTCTCGGGGACCTGACGAGAGGAGGTTGATGCTCCTTACCCACCTCGACTACCTCTCCCAGGGGCCCTTCTTTCTCTGGCCTTTCCGGGAGCCCTGCGGTCTGGGGTTCAGCCCCTCATGCCGAGGACACATGCGGGGCTGCTGGGGCCTAGGGCAGGCCTCCGGGGTCCTTAGTGAAGGCCCCCACTGCCAGCCAGGCTCTTATCAGCAGGGGTGCTGTCTAGTTCCTGCCAGGTGCAGCTGAAGAAGGAACGTCGCTGTGCTTGACTTGCTTCAACTGTTGTCTCCCTCTCATCCCCAACTTCCACTCAGCTTGCCTGCTGCTTCCCTTCTTTGGAAGTGGTGGTCTAGACCTGGTGGCTAAAGGTGGACTGGGGTGCCAGGTCAAGGCTCTCCCTCGGCCGGCTTCTTCGTCCCGGGCCTTATTTCTTCCTGGAAAGGCAAAACCACGGCCTACCCCCATGCCCGCACATTTCAACTCTAGCCATGGGGAGGAAAGTCTCTGTGGAGTCAGAAGGGCCGAAACAGGCATATGGCCATGCAGTGAGTGTGGCCCCAGCAGGTCGCGGGTCTACGGAACCGGGGCCACAATGGGCAATCCCTTCCATTGACAGGTCCCAGAATCTTCTCTTGAGTCCTGAAGTCCTGTCCTTCCAAGTGCCCAACGTTATGTTTAATCCTAACCTTAGCCCTAACACTAACGCTAACCGAATGCCGAATGCAAACCCCTTCCATAACTTAAACTTTAACCCTATGTTTACACCTAACACTAACACTAACCCGTATACAAATCTTAAGTCTAAATTCTTCCCTCACCCTTAATCCAAACTAACCGAACGCAAAACCTAAATCTAATCCAATCACGAACCCTAAACCTAAAGCTAAATGTAACCCAAACTGTGGCCTAATCCTAACAGTGCCTTGAAGCCACCCCTTAACCTAATCTGCACAGAAGTCTAACTATGACCTGAACCCTTACCAGAACACTCATCATTTTCGTAAACCAAAATCTAATGCTAATCCCAGCTTGAACACTAAGTCTCAACTGTACCCAAATACTAACCCACACCCTAAACCTAACATGAGCCTGAACGCTAACTCTAAACTGAAACAGAACCTTAACCCAACCATAAAATTACCTCGAAGCCTAAACCCGTCCCTAATACCTAAACTGAACGCAACCCTAGCTGTAACCTGAAAGTGAAACCTAACCCTAACCCTAACCAGAATCCTAACCATAACCATAACCCTAAACATAACCCCTACAGTAACACTAAAGCTCATCCTAAATATAACATTAATGTGAATCATAACCCTATCCATAAAATGAGCCGTAAAACTTACCCCAACGCTAACACTAAACATAACCATAAAACTAAAACCTAACCTGAACCCTAACCCTAACCCTAACAAGAAGTCTAACCTTAAATCTAATGCTAACCGGATCCTGAACCAGAACTCTAACCCTAGCCCTAATGTGAACACTAACCATAACCTATACCCTAAGCATAACCTGAACACTAACCTGCAACTTAACCCTAAAGCAAACTCGAACCCAAATACTAACCTGAACCCAAACCCTAACCCTAACTTAAGCCTAGGCCGAACAGTTACCCTAATCCTAAATCTAACACTAAACCTAAACTAAACCTTAGCCCTAACCCAACAAAACCCTAACCAGAACACTAACTCTGAACATAACATGAACCCTAACCCTAAGCCTAATCATAACTCAAAACCAAATCGTAACAGTAACCCAAAGCTTAACCCCACCCTAACACTAACCTTAACCCGAACCTGAACCCTATCCCCAATCCTAGCCCTAACAGTAACTCCAATACTAACACGAACCCTAATGCTAACACGAAGCCTAACTCTAACCTGAATTCTGAACCCAAACCAGAACTGGAACCCCAACCCAAACACTAACCCTAATCCCACACCTAACCATAACCCTAACCCGAACCCAAAACCTAACCCTTACCCTAAGCCTAACCTGAATCCTAACCAAAACCTAACATTAACCATAAACCAAACCCTAACCCGCACCCTCACCCTAAACCGACCCCTAACCCTAACCCTATCCAAAGCCCTAATGCTAACCATAATCCTAGCACTCACCCTAAAGTTATGTCTAAACTGAATCCTAACCAGAACCCTAAAAATTACAGCTACTCTAACAATAACCCTAAACCGAACTGGACCCATAACCCGAACCAAAACCGTAACACTAACCTGAAACCCTAACCTTAACCCTAACCATAAAATGAACCCTAAACAAGGCCTAACATTAAGCATAACCTGAACCCTCACCCGAACACTAACTCTAACAGTTACCCTAAGCCTAACCCTAACCTTAACCCTTACCCAAAAACTAAGCCTAAGCGTAACCCGAACCCTAAATTTAACCCTAACCCTAAACATAAGCAGAACTCGAACCAGAACCCAAAAGCTAACTCTAAGACTAAACATAACCCTAACCCTAAACCGAACCCTAAACTTGAGATTAACCCTAAACATAACCAGAACCATAACCCTAACCATAACCATAACCCTACCACTAGCACTAACGTGAACCCAAACCCTAAACCTAAAACTAACCCTAACCCTCACACCTAACTTAACCTGAATGCAAACCCCAACATTAAACCTATCCCTAAGTTAAACCTAAACCTTACTCGAACACACAACCCAACAAATCCCCTAAGCCTAAGCCAAACCCTAAGCTGAATCCAAACCAAACACTAACCTGAACCATAAACTGAACCTAAAACTTAACCCTAACCCAAAACCTAAATCAAACCGGAAACCTAATCCCAACACTAACCCTAACAATAACCCTAAACCTAAAACTAACCAGCACCAGAGAACATAACACTAAGAGAAAACATAACATGAACCTAACCATAATCTAAACCCAAACCCTAACTCTAATCCAAACCCGAGCCCTATCAGGAAACCTAACTTTAACCCTAACCCTGACAGTAAAACTTATCTGAACCCAAACCCTAACCAGAACCCTAAGCTGAACATGAAGCCTAAGACTAACCCTAGCTCCACCCCTAAACCAAACCCAAACCTAACACTAAAACTAACACTAACCCTAAACCCAGAATTTACCTTAACCCTAAAAGAAAACATAACCCGAACCATCAACCTAAACCTAACACGAATACTAACCCGACCCTAACCCTAAACATTACACAATCCCGAACACGGACCCTAACCCAAACCCTAACACGAACACTAATACTAACACTAATCATAAACCAAACGCTAACCATAACACGAACCACAATCCTAACCCTAACCCGAACACTAACCATAACCCTAAACCCTAACACTAATGCTAACTCTAAACAAAACCTGTTCCTGAACCCTAACCCTAACACTAACCAGTCCACTAACCCTCGCCCTAACCACAACCCCAATTCTAAATCTAACCTGAACCCTAAACCTAACCCTAACCCTAAATCTAACCCTAACACTAAAACAAAAACTAAATCAAACCCTAAACTTAAAGCTAACTGGAACCCAAACATCAGCCTACCCTATCCCTAACAATAACCCTCACCCTAATGCTTGCCTGAAAACGAAGACTAACCCTAAGCCTAACACAAACCAGAACCATAATGCTCACCCTAACCTAACGCAGACCTAATGCTAAACTTATCCATAAACCATAGCCTAACCATAAGCCAAAGACCAGCAGTAACCCTAACATTAACCAGAACACAAACCCCAAACCTAAACCTTACCTGATCCTGAAAACAAACACACCCCAACTCTAACCCAAACACTAAGACTAACCCTAACCCTAACCCTAACCTTAACCCTAACACTAACCCTAAACTTAACCCCAACGTGAACTCTAACCCTAACCCTAACCCTAAACTTATCATGAACACTAACCTCAGACCTAAAGAGAAACACTAGCACTAACCATAAACCTAAACAAAACTGGTCCCCAAACTCTAACTCCAACACTAACCAGCTCCTAGCCATACACCTAAACCCAACCCCAACCATAACTCTAAGCCTAATGCAAACCCGAATCCTAACCCTAACCTGATCTCTAACCTTAACACTAACACTAACACTAAACTGAACCGTAACACGCACTCTAACCTTAAACCTAATTGGAACCAAAACATAAGCATAATCCTAACCCTAACCCTAACCCTAACACTAAACCTATACTCACCAAAACCCTAACCCTAGCCTAAGCCTTAACCTACGCTAACCAAAACCCAAAACGAACCTGAACCCTAGCAATGACCCTAACATGAAACCAAGAGCTAATCCTAACAAGAACCTGAACCTGAAACCTAACTCTAATCTGAACACTAACTCTAAGCCTAACCCTAACCTTAATGCTACCATGAACCCTAAACCTAACCCTAAATATAACCAACTCAAACCTAACTCTAACCCTAGCAATAACCCTAAGCCAAACCCTAACTCAAACCCTAACGCTAAAGCTAACCCTAACCCTAACTCGAACCCTAACCCTAACACTATCCTAACCCTAACCCTAAAACTAACCCTAACCCTAAAACTAACCCTAACCCGAAGCCTAACCTGACCCTAACCATAACTCTAATCCGATCTTGAACCTGAAACCGAATCCTACCCTAAACCTAACCATAAATCCAACCCTAACACTAACCCTAAACTTCACTCGAAACCTAACCGTAACCCTAAGTCAAACCCAACACTAACCTGACCCCTAATCCTAACACTAGACCAAAGACTACAACTAATCCCAACCCTAAGGTGAACCTGAAATCTAGCCATGACCCTAATCCAAACAATAATTCTAACACTAAACCTAACTCTAACCCAAACATGAACCCTAAAAGTAACCCTAACCCAACCCAATACTAACCTTAAACCTAGGCCTTACCATAAGCCTAACCCTAAGACAAGCCCTCATATGAACAACAAACCTAACCCTGACCTGAAGCCTAATAATATGCTAACCCTAAACCTAATTGCATCAAGAACCCGAACCCTAACCCTAACCCTAATCCGAACACAAACCCCACAGTAAACCTAAACATAAAAGTAACAGTAATCTTAAACCTAACGCTAACCCAAAACCTAACCATAACCCTAAGCCAAACACGAAACTGAACCCTAACCCTAAACCGAACCATAGCCCTAACCCAAATCAGAACCCCACCCTACCCTTAATTTTAACCCTAACCGTAAGATGAACACTCAACCTAACCATAACTCTAACACTAACGCAAACCCCAACCTTAAACCTTACCTGAACATGAACCCGAACACTAACCCTAACCCTAAACCTAACCATAAACGAAACCCAACACTAACACTAACCCTAACCCTAGACCTAACTCTAAACATAAACATAACAAGAACCATAACGCGAAAGCTAAGCCTTTGCCGAACACGAAAACTAACCATATTCCTAATCCGAACACTAAAGCTAATCCTAAACCTAACCCTAACCCTTACCCTGACACCAACACTAACCATAACCCTAACTGGAAACTGAACTCTAAACCTACGTCTAACACTCATCTTAACCCTAACCTGAATCCTAACCTTAGCAAGAACCCTAACCTGAACCCGAACCCTAACACTAAACGGAAGCCTAACCCGACCATAACCCTAAGCCTAAACTGATACCGAAACAGAACCCTAACCCTAACCCCATCTCTATTATGAATACTCACACTAACACTAAACATAAAACTAACCCTAACTCTAATGCAAACTCTAAACATAACCCTAACACTAACCTAACCCGACCACTGAAACTAACCCTAACCCTAACAGTAACCCTAAACTCTCACCCTAATGCTACAGGTAAAATAAACCTGTAACGAATCTAAACCTTAACTCTAACCAGAACACTAAACCTAACCATAAACCTAACCTGATAATAACCCTAGCCCTAAACTGAACCCTAAGCCTAACCTGAATCCTAACCCAAACCCGCACCCAAACCCAAACCCTAATCCTAAGCAGAACTCTAAACCTAACCATAACACTAAACGTAACCTGAATCCTAACCTGAAACCTAACCGGAAACCAAACATATACCTAAAACTATCACTAACAGTAAACCTAAAATTAACACTAACAGTAAGCCTAAAACTAACAGTAACACGAACCCATACCCAACTCTAACACTAACGCCTACTGGAACCAAAACATAACCATAAAACTAACCTTCATAGTAACCATATCCCTAACACTAAACCGAACCTGTACCCAACTCTAACATTAACCCTAGGCCTAACCATAACATTAACTTTAACTCAAACACTAACCCTAACCATAACCTGTACCCTAAGACTAACTCTAACCTGAAGCCTAACCAGACCCTAACAATAACGATAAACAGCCCCTAACCTGAAACCTAACCCTCACCCCAATACAAACGCTAATCCTTAAATTAAACCTAATGCTAAAGCTAACCATAACTCTTATCCTAAACTGAAACCTAACCTGAAGTCGAATAATAACACAACCCTAACTCTTACCCTAACTCGACTTCTAACCATAAATCTAACCTTTACCCTAACCCTAAGAGGAACCCTAACTGTAATCTTAACCATAACCCTAATCCTAACAGGAAACATAACCCTAGGATTACCATAAAACTAATCCGAGCACAAACCTTATCCCGAAACCAAACCTAAACCCAACCCTGAACCTAACACTAACAGGAACACTATCGCTAATCCTAACCTTTACCAAAACCAGAAACCTAAAAGTGACACGAACATTAACCTGAATCCTAACCCTAAGTTTAACCTAACCAAAGTCTAACACGAAAACTAGCCCTAAGCCTAACTTTAATGATACTCGAACTCTAACAGCAACCCTAACCCTAACCCGAACCTGAACTGTAACCCTAACTCCAGCCCTAACCCTAATATGAACCCTAAAGCTAACCCAAACTTGAATGCTAATGCTATTCGTAACCTAACTCAATCCTAACACTAAGCCTATCCCTAACCCAAAGACTAACCCTAACCCAAACCCTAACATTAACCCTAATCATAACACGAAACCTAACCCTAATCCAGGGCTAACCCTAACCCTAACACTAACCCTAACAGTAACTCAACGCAAACCTAACACTAAGCCTAGCACTAACCCGAAGCCTAACCCTAAACCTAATAGTAACCTGAAACCGAAACCGAAACTTAACTCTCACCCTAACAGTTACACTAACCTGAACCCCAAACCTAAGCCTAACATGAAGGTTAATCCGACAATAACCCAAATCCTAACATGATCCAGAACCCAAATTCTAACCCTAACCCTAATCCAAACACGCTCTCCTTAAACGTAACACTAACACTAACACTAACTCTATCCCTAATCTTGAGCCAAAACCTATCACTAATGCTAACCTTAACAAGAACTTGAAAACTAAACCTAACCCGAACCCCAGACCTAAGCGTAACCTGAACGCAAATCTAACCTTAACCTGAATCTTACCCCGACAATAACCCTAAACCTAATGTGATCTCGAAGCTGAACCCTAACCCTAATACTAACCCGAACACTAATCCTAACACTAAACCTAACCCGTATCCTAACCCGAGGCCTTAACCTAAACTTAACCCTAACCCTACCCCAAAACATTAATTCCAGCCCTAATGCAAACCCTAAACCAAACCCGAACCTGAAACCTAACTCTAACCCTAAATTGAACCTAACCCTAACCCTAACGCTATAACTAACTCTAACCCTAACTCGAACCCTAAAGCTAACTCTAACCCTAAACAGAAATTGAAACCTAATCCTAACAATAATCCGAACACTAAACATAAACCTATACATAAACACAATCTTAACCCTAAATGGAAACCAACTGTAACCCTAACCCTAGCCTTAAAACTAACCCTAAAGCGAACCCGACTCCTAACCCTAACCCAAACCCAAACCCTATGCCTAACGCAAAAACGAACCCAAACATGCCACTAAACCTAACACAAAACCTAACCCGAACACTAGCCCTAACCATAACCCTACCCGGACTCCAACACAAACCCTAACCCATACACTAAACTGATCCCTAACACTAACCCTAACCCTAACCAGAAGACTGAAACGACCACAACCCAACCCTAACCTGATACTAAACCCGAATCCTAAATCTAACCTGACCACTAAATCTAACCCTAACCTTAACACGAACACTAACACTAAATTTAAACTAAAGCTAAATCGACCACTGACCTGATGGCTAACCCTAACCCTATACCTAAACAAAACCAGTACACGACCCCTAACACTAACCCTAAGCAGAACCTTAACCCAACCCTAACAGAATCCCTAGCAGTAACCCTAACTCTAACCATTACCCTAACCCAAACCCTAACCGCAACCAGAACCCTGACCCTAACCTTAATGGGAAGGCAATGACAACCCTAATTCTAACACTAACAGTAACACTAACCCTTAGCCTAACAGGAACACAAACCTGAACCCTAACTCTAACACTCACCTGAAGCCTAACACGACATTAACACTGACCAGAACACTAAACCTAACCTTAAATCCAACCTCAATGTAACCCTAACCATGACAAGCCTGAATCTTAACCCTAACCCTAACTGGAACC
>CM053518.1:2453870-2517949 GCA_028646465.1 Rhinoceros unicornis
GTTCTGAGTCCTCTGCGTAGGAGTTTCCCACTGGCTGAGAGAGCCCGAAGAGCTACAGTTTCCACGCAGAGGGCCACCCCTCCCCTCTCTCTGGGAGCCGTGCGGACCAGGATCGTTGATCTGATGGGGAGGGAGAGGAGTTCTCCTTACCTCTCCCTGCTTCCTCCGGGGGCCCAGCACTCTCCGCTCTCAGATGTGCGGCAGTGTGGCTCTTTCCGCTCTAGCTTTTCACTGTCTGGGATTCCATTGTTGGTCTGTGACTGTTTCTTTTGTTGTATCTTGTCGGGGGAAGAGTTCACGGAAAAGCTCACTCCGCCATGATGCTGACTTCACTCCCTGGGCACCGCTCCTGCCCAGCGCTCCTCCACATTGCAGAAAGGAGAGCTCCCCCAAGGATCCTCTTTTGAGAGCTCATAAACCTGCACTGCAGTGGCAAGCGATTATCTGTAACATCCATTCCATGTAAGTTCTCTGTGCAGGAAAACACTTCCTCTTAACTTTTTGGGATCATATTGTAAAGTGCCTTTTCATCTTTGCAGTTCATTGCATACACTCAGACTTCCTTCCTGATATCAAAGAAAATATCCCTGCTAAACCTACTTTGCCAGTAGCAGAGTTTCGAATTTTCACCACAGCTCAGAAAGAAGCTGTATCACCTCCATGCAATGAATGTAAACTGTGAAGAAAATCTCCACTTGTAAGTGTTTATGATCATCTTCTTAAGTGGCTTTAAATACACTGCAGTTGAATCTGCATTCAGGGTCTCACTAGCATATCAAGATGACCAGTGTTGCTTGACACAGCTTGCCAATGTCTGTTAGGAACATATTCCTATGAGAGGATTTAAAATTTCAGTACAACTAGGAGAGGGTATCTACATCATCCATAAAATGAAAGTCCAGTATGTATAAAATTTCTTGTTTCTATCTGTATACGACTATCCTGATAATTGCTTTTACGAACATTGCAGTTAACAACCTTTAATCCGGAATTCTTTCCCATGTAAAGCTAGAAAGTTCTTGCTGAACTCTGCTTGCAAGTACTTTACAGGAGGATCTGCCTCTGAGAGCTTTTAAACTTACACTGCAGTGGAGCGAGTATTTCTCTAACATCCATTCCATGAACCCACTCTGTGGTGAGAAACTATTAAGGTTAGAATTTTAGGATATGTTAAAGTGCCTTTTCCTCTTTGCCACTCATTGTCTGCATTGAGGCTCCCTTCCCAATAGAAAGACAAATCACCACTGCTCAAACAAGTTTGAAAGTAGCTGTTAGGAACAACATCTTATGACAGTTTTCCAACTATCACTACAGGTGGTGCAGATTATCACTACGGTCCATTCAATGAAAGCTGACTGTTCAGAGCAACTCCTGTTTTTAGGTGTTTAGGATCACCTTGAGAAGAGTCTTTTAATTACTTCAGTTCAATCTGCATTCTGGGTCTGAGTAGCATATCATGACGAACACTATTGAGTAACGCGGGTGGCCCATATCCGTAGGTTATATCTTCATATGAGAGGTTTTACAGTTTCATTGCAGCTAGTGCAGAGTATCTATAACATCCATAAAATGAAAGTCAAGTGTGGAGAATGTCTCTTCCTGGTATCTCTATAAGATCATCTTGCAAATTTCCTTTTTCCTCTTGGCAGTTAACGACCTTCACTCGGGCTCTCTTTCCCAGGACATGCAAGAAAATGTTTGCTGAACTCAGCTTGCAAGTATCTTTATGGAGCACATTCCTCTGAGAGCTTTTAAACTTTCCATTGCAGCTGGGAGAGAATATCTATAACATCCATTCCATGAACATACTGTGTGGTGTAAAAGTCTTCCTTTTAGTTTTTTGGATCACATAGTAAAGTGCCTTTTCCTCTTTTGCCATTCATGTCCCTCACTGAGGCTTCCTTCCCAAAGGAAAGACAAAACACCACTGCTCAGTTTAGCAGTAGCAGTTTGAAACATTCCTAGTACAGCTTTCAAACTATCGCTACATGTGATGCAGATTATCATTACCCTCCATTCAATGAAATTGGACTCTTCAGATACACTGTTAGTATCTGTTTGGGATCGTCTTGAGAAGAGACTTTGACTACACTGCAGTTCATTCTGCATTCAGGTTCTCAGTAACGTATCATGACGAACACTATTGCTTATCACAGTTGGCCAATATCTGTAAGTAACATCTTCATGTGATAGGTTTTCAAATGTCAATACAGCTGGGAAAATATATCTATAAAATCCGAAATTGTAATTCAGGTGTGGAGAATCTTTTGTATGTATCTCTGTAGGACTATTCTGAAAATTGCCTTTTCCAACATTGCAGTAAATGAACTTAACCCATACTCTCTCTCCCAAGTCAGCTTGGAAGTATCTTTAAGGAGCACTTTCCTTTGAGAGCTTTTCAACTTTTCACTGCAGCTGGGTGAAGTTATCGCTAATATACACTCCATGTAAGTACCATGTGGAGGAAAACACTTGCTTTTAGCTTCTTCAGATCATATTGTCAATTTTATTTTTATCTCTTCATTTCGTTGCCTGCATTCACGTTTCCTCCTCGATGTAGAGAGAAAACACTACTGCTAAATGTACTCTCCCAGTAGCTGTTAGGAACACCTTCCTATGAGAGTTTCAACTGTTCAACACACCTCGGAAAGAAGATGTATCAAATCCATTCAATGAAAGTATATGTGAAGAAAACCTCTTCTTGTGCCTGATTAGGATTATCTTCATGAATGACTTTAAACGCACTGCAGTCCAGCCTGAATTTAGGGTATGATTAGCATATCATGATGAACACTATTGCTTAACACAGGTTGCCAATATCTGTTAGTATCATCCTCATATGAGAGGTTTTAAAATTTCAATACAGCTGGGAGAGAGTGTCTATGACATCAATCAAATGAGAGTTCAATGTGGAGAAAATGTCTTGGTTGTATGCATAGAGAAATATCAAGAAAAATGCCTTTTCCACCATTGAAGTTAACGACCTTCACGTAGGAATTCATTCCCATGTATTGCAAGAAAGATGTTGCTGAACTCAGATTGCAAGTTGCTTTCAGCAGATCTGCCTCTGTGAGCTTTTAAACCTTCCACTGCAGCTGGGACAGAATATATACACCATAGATTCCATGGATGTACTCTGTGGAGGAAAATACATCCTTTTAGCTTTTTAAGGTCATCTTGCAAAGTGCCTTTTCATCTCTGCAGTTCATTGCCAGCACTCAGGCATACTCCCCAATATAAAGACAAAACACCACTCTAAACCTATTTTGCCAGTTGCTGCTAGGATCAAATTCTTCTGAGATCTTAAACTTGTCACCACAGCTTGGAAAGAAACTCAATTACCTCCATTCAAGGAAAGTACCGTGTGAAGAATTCCTTTCTTTTCGCTGTTTGGAATCATATTCATGAGTGACATTAAATACATTGTGTTTCATACATCGTTCAGTCTACCTTCAGGGTCTCAGTAGCATATCATTATCAACACTATTGCTTAACACAGGTTGCCAATATCTGTTAGGAACACCTTCATATGAAAGCTTTCAAAATTTCACTACAGATGGGAGTATCTATTACATCCATAAAATGAAAATTCACTGTAGAGAAAATTTCTTGCTAATATCTGTATAAGACAGTCCTGAAAATTGCCTTTCCATCCTTGCAGTGAACAACCTTCACTTAGAAATTCTCTCCCTATGTAATGCAAGGAAGACCTTGCTGAATTCAGATTGCAAGTAGCTTTCACTAGGATCTGCCTCCTAGAGCTTTTAAACTTTCCCCTGCAGATGGGACCCAAAATCTATAACATCTAGTACTTGAACCTACTCTGTGCTGAAAAAATCTTCCTTGTAGAATTTTGGATCATGTGCTTAAGTGCCTTTTCCTCTTTGCCATTCATTGTCTGCACTTAGGTTGTCTCCCAAAGGAAATGACAAAACACCAGTGATCAATGAATTTTGCCATTAACTTTCAGAAAAATTTTCCTATGAGGCCTATGAATACAGGTGGTGCAGATTATGCTTACCATCCATTCAATGAAAGTTGATTCTTCAGAGAAACTCCTCCTTGTAGCTCTTTATGATCATCTTGAGAATTTGAATACACTGCAATTCAATCTACATTCCGGGTCTCAATGGCATATCATGAAAAACAATTTTGCTTAACAGAGGTATCCAGTAATTGTAAGTAACATCTTGATATGAAAGATTTTAAAATTTCAGTACAGCTGAGAAACAGTATCTATATCATCTGTAAAAGGAATGGCCAGCCTGGAGAAAAATTCTTGCTTGCATCTGTAGAGGACAATCCTGAAAATTGCCTTTCCCAACATTGTTGTAAATGACATCCACTTAAGAATTTTCTCCCCGGGGCCTGGCCAGTGGAGCAAGAAGTTGAGTGTGCATGCTCCACTTTGGTGGCCTGGGGTGTGCAGTATTCCAACCCCAGGCATGCACCAAGGTACTGCATGCCATGACATGCTGTGGTGGAGTCCACATAAAGTAGAGGAATATGGGCACAGATGTTAGCTCAGGGCCAATCTTTCTCAGTAATAAAGAGGATGATCAGCATCTTATGTTGCCTCAGGGATGTTCTTACTCACACAAAAAAATAGAATTCTCTCCCATGTAATGCCACCACGTTCTTGCTTAGCTCTGCTTTCAAGTAGATTGAAGGAGGATCTACCCCTGAGTGCTATTAAACTTTCCACTGCAGATGGGAGAGAATATCTATAGTATCCATCTAATGAACTTACTCTGTGGAGAAAAACATTTCCTTTTAATTTTTGAGGATCATAATGGAAAGTGCCTTTTCCTTTTTTTGGTTCACTGCCTGCACTGAGGCTGTCTTCCCAATGGAAAGACATAATACAATTGCTCAACCACTTTTGCCAGTAGCAAGGAAGGCAATAACTTTGTGCTCTGTCTTCCTTCCAGCAAATGAGGTCCGCCATCCTTAACCAAGTTTGGGACATATTGCCATTTCGGGCCTTGAGAAGGAATATCACATTCCTTTGATAAGCCACTTCCTCATCCCAGGTTCTAAGTATAGCTCTGGGAACAAGTTAGTAAATGAGTTTCAATGCTTACTAGAACTCAGCTAAAGTATGTATAACACCCATTGCTGGAAATAACTTCATGCCCAACCTCACTTCCTTCCATCTCGTAAGGATAAGAAACCTAAAACAATTATGTAACAGAATGCCATTTTGGGCCTTGAGATTGAATCTCAAATTCCTTTGAGAGGATATGTTCTGACCAAGGCTTGTAAGTAAATGTCTAGAAACGACTTTGCATATGTGTGGCAATCGTTACTACAGCTGAGCTAAACTATGGATAACACCCATTTCTGGAAATATTTTCATGCCCAATCACTCCACCTTCCAGCTCTGAAGCTTAACATTCCTAAAACAGGTTTTGAACATATTGCTGTTTCGAGCCTTAGGAAGGAATATCACACTCCTTTGAGAAGGCACTTTCTCATCCCAGCTTGTAAGTAGACGTCTAGGAGCAAGTTAGTATATGAGTGGCAATCATCACTACAGCTCAGCTTAACTGCATAAAATATCCATTTCTGGGAGTGTCTTTGTGCTCACTCGCTCTTCCTTTCAGCTCCTGAGAATCACCTTCCTAAACCAGGTTTAGAACATAATGCTATTTCAGTCGTTGAGATTAAGTCTCACAATCTTCTGTGAAGACAATTACTGATAACTATCACAAGTAGATGTTTAGGAACAGGTTTATATTGGAGCATCAATCAGTACTACAGCTGAGTAAAATGATTTATAACACCCATTCCTCGAAATAACTTCAGGCACAAGCTCTATTCCTTATAGAACTAAACATCACTAAACAAAACCAGTTTTGGTCCATATTGCCATGTTGGGGCTTGAGAAGGAATCTCGCATTCCTTTGTGAAGGCACTTTCTGATCCCAGAGTGTAAGTAGATATCTAGGAACAAGTTTGCTTATGAGTGGCAAACACTAATACAGCTGAACTAAGCTATGTATAATACCTATTCCTGGAAATAACTTTATGCCTCATCTCTCTTCCTTCCAACTCATAAGGGTAGCAACATTAAACCTGGTTTGGAACATATTGCCATTTCACGACTTGAGATGGAATCTCACATTACTTTGAGAAGGCACTTTCTGATCCTGTCCAGATTGTTGAAGTCTTGGAATAAGTTTGTATATGAGTGTTAATCATTACTAAATCTCAGCTAAACTATGTACAGCAACAATTCCTGGAAATAATTTTTGCCTCGTCTCTCCTCTTTCAATCTCATATGGTACACAAACATAAACCAGGTTTCATACTTCAGGCCATTTAGGCCCTTGAGAACTAATCACACCCTTCTTTAAAGGCACTTTCTGATCCCTCCTTCTAAGTATATGTGCAGGAACAAGATTCTATATAAGTGGCAATCGTTAGTATAACTGAGCTAGTCTATGAATAACATCAATTCCTGGAAAAAAGCTTCATGCTCAGTCTCTCTTACTTCCAACTCGTAAGTACCACCTTCCTTGAGCAAGTATGGAACATATTGCTGTTTCAGGCCTTGAGAAGGAAGATCACATTCCTATAAGAAGTCACTTTCTGATCCTGCGGTTATGTAGATGTCTAGGAACAAGTTTGTATATGAGTGGCAATCATTACTATATCTGAGTTACTCTATGTATAAAATCCATTAATGAAAATATCATTGTGCCCAATTTAACTTCCTTGCAGCCAGTAAGGATCACAAACCTAAGCCAGGTTTGGAACATATTTCCATTTGGGGCCCTGAGAAGGAATATCACATTCCTTTGTGAAGATCCTTTGTGTTCCCAGCCTGTATGTAGATTTCTATGAACAAGTTTGCATATGAGTGGCAATCATGACTACAGGAGCTAAAGCAGGTATAACAGCCATTGTGGAAATCACTTTGTGCCTCATCTCTCTTCCTTCATCTCATCAGTATTAGCTTGCTCAACCATTTTTGGAACATCATTCTATTCGGGCCTTGAGAAGAAACCTCATGGTGTCCAGCCCCATGGCATAGTGTTTAAGTGTACATGCTCCTCTGCTCATAGCCGGATTCTAAGTAGATATTTAGGAACAAGTTTCTATATGATTGGTAATCATTACTACAGTTGAGATAAACTTCATATGACACCCATTCTTGGAAGTAACTTTGTTTCTAAGCTCACTTCCTTCCATCTCGTAAAGATCACAAACCTAAACCAGATTTCGAACATATTGCCATTTTGCACCTTGAGAACAAATCGCACATTCCCCTGAGAAGGCACTTTCTAATTCTGACTTCTAAATAGATATCTAGGAAAATGTTGGTGTATGAGTTTCAATCATTAGTAGAGGTGAGCTATATTATGTATAACACCCATTCCTGGAAATAATTTTGTGCCCTATCTCCCACCCTTCCAGCTCACATTCCTTGGAGAAAGAACATTCCTGTCCAGGCTTGTAAGTAGATGGTAAGAAAGATCTGTCTTTGAAACAATCACTAATAGAGATGAGTAAAATTATGGTTGACACCCATTCATGGAAGTAACTTCATGACCCATCTCTCTTCCTTCCCACTCCTAAGGATCGCCTTCCCAAAATGGTTTTGCACAGGGCTACATAGAGCCTTCAGAGAGAATCTCACTCACATGCCTTAGAGAAGGCACTTTCTTATTCTGGAAAGTAAGTAGATGTTATGAAACATCTTTCTATCTTTGTGGCAATCACTATTGGAGCTGAGTGAAACGATGGATACCAGCCATTCCTGGAAGTAACTTCATGCCCAATCTCACTTCCTTCCAGCTCCTAAGGATTGCCTTCCCAAGGAAAGTTGTGCACAGCACCATGTAGGGCCTTGAGACAGAATCTTATGCAAACTCCTTAGAGAAGGCACTTTCTTATTCCGGCTTGTGAGAAGATGGTAAGAGACATCTTGGTATCTGAGGTGCCATCACTACTACAGCTGAGTTAAACAATGGGTAACACCCATTCCTGGAAGTAACTTCATGCCCCATCTCCCTTCCTTCCACCTGCTAATGATCACCTTCTGAAACGAGGTTTGGAAACAGGTCCGTGGAGTTCCTAGAGACAGGAGTACTCTCAAATTTCTTAGAGAACACACTTTCTTCTCTCGGTTTGTAAGTTGACAGAAAGAAACATCTTTGTATCTGATTGTGAATCATTACTATCTTTCGGGTTAATGTTCATGTTAGAGTTTGTGTTAGGCATCGGGTTAGGTTTAGGGTTAAGTTTAAGGTTCGAGTTTTGGTTAGAGTTAGGGTTAAGGTTAGGTTTAGGGTTCAGTTGAGGGTTTCTGTATGGGTTTGGTTTAGGTTTAGGGTTAGGTTTAGGGATAGGGATAGGGTTAGGTTTAGGGTCAGGCTTAGGTTTAGGGTTAGGTTTCGGGTTCGGGTTCAGGATGGGGTTAGCGTTACTCTTAGGGTTAGTGTTAAAGTTATTTTTGGGTTCCAGTCAGGGATAGGGTTAGGGTTCAGGCTGGTTATTGTTAGGGTTACATTTAGGATTGGGAGTAAGGTTATGATTAGTGTTTTGGTCAGTGTTAGTGTCGGGTTAGGCTTCAGGTGAGAGTTAGAGTTATGGTGCAGTTTTGGGTTCAGGTTAGGCTTAGGATTATTGTTACTGTTAGTCTTAGAATTAAGGTTGTCCTTACCTTCCCGTTAGGGTTAGGGTTAGGCTTTGGGTTAGGGTTCAGGTTAAGTTTCGGTTTACGGTTAGGGTTTGGCTTAGGGTAATGTTTAGTGTTCAGTTTGGGTTTAGGGTTAAGGTTCAGGTTAGTGTTTAGCTTAGGGTTAGTGTTAAGGTTAGGTTTGGGGTTAGGGTTATGGTTTAGTTTCTGGTTAGGGTTAGTGTAGGGTTCGTGTACCGTTTGCTTAAGGTTTAGGGTTATGTTTTGCCTTCGGGTCAGTACTCTGGTTAGCTTTAGTTTAAGATTAGTGTTAGGGTTCATGTTATGGTTACGGTTAGGTTTAGTGGTCAGGGTAGGATTAGGGTTAGGCTTTGGTACCAGGTTAGGATTAAGTTCAGGGTCGGTTTGGGCTTTGGGGTAGGGTTAGCTTTAGGATTAGGAATCTGTTTATGTTATGGATTAGTAATCTGTTTAGGTTATGGATTAGTGTTAGGGTTTGAGTCCGGGTTACAGTTAGGTTTAGTGTTTGGGTTAGTTTTAGGTTTATGTTTAGGTTTAGTTTTAGGGGCAGTGTTGGGTTCGTGTTCAGATTAGAGATAGGGGTCGAGTTAGGGTTAGGTGTCGGGTTTTGGTTAGGTTTAGCTTTAGGGTTCGGTTTAGGGTTAGGGTTAAGTTTAGGGTTACAGTTGGCTTCAGTTTCAGGTTATGATTACAGTTATGTTTAGTGTTCGGATTAATGTTAGGATTAGGTTTCGGTTTTGTCTAGGGTTAGAGTTAGCTTTAGGGTTTGGGTTCGCGTTAGGTTTAGTGCTAGTGTTAGGGTTATGGTTGGGTTCGGATTAGAGTGCGAGTTATGGTTAGGGTTCGTTATGGTTAGTGTTAGGGTTAGCATTAGGGCTGGAATTAAGGTTACATTTCGGGGTAGAGTTAGGGTTAACATTAGGTAAAGGGTTCTGGTTAGGGTAAGTGTTAGTTGTAGTATTAGGGTTAGTGTTCGGGTTAGTGTTAGGTTTAGGGTTCAACTTCGAGATCACATTAGGTTTAGGGTTTGTGTCGGGCTAGCAGTAGGGTTACAGTTAGGGTTACAGTTCAGGTTAAGGTTTCTGATAGTATTAGGTTTAATGTTAGTGTTAGGATTGTGGTTAGGTATAGGGTGACAGTTCAGTTTGGGTTAGGGTTTCTTATAGTGTTCCGGTTAATATTCGTGTGAGTGTTATGGTTAGTTTTAGGGTTAGAGTTTGGTTCGGGTTAGGGTTAAGTGTGGGGTTCGGGTTAGGTTTGGGTTCAAGTTCTTGTTTGGGGTAGGGTTAGGTTTCAGTTTATGTTTAGGGTTAGGATTAGGGTTACAGTTAGTGTTAGTGTTACGTTTATGTAAAGCTTAGTGTTCGGATTAGGGTTAGGTTTAGGGTGCTTGTTCAGGATCGGGTTAGGTTTTGTGTTATTGTTGGGTTAAGCTTCGTGTTAGGGTTATGTTTAGGGTTCAGTTTAGTGTAACAGTTAGGGTGAGAGTTAAGGTTAGGGTTCGGTTTCGCGTTACTGTTAGGGTTCAAGTTAGAGTTAGGCTTTGGGCTAGTGCCAGGGTTAGGGTGATGGTTGCGTTGGGTTAGTGTTAGGATTCGTGTTAGGATTTGGATTAGGGCTGGGTTAGGGTTAAGGCTCGTGTTCACGTTCAGGTAATGATTAGGGTTAGTGTTAGGGTTCGGTGAGTGTTAGGCTTTGGGTTAGGGCTAGGGTTATGTTTAGGGTTCACATTAGGGTTAGAGTTAGGTTTAGAATTAGTGTTAGAGTTAGTGTTTGGGTTATGGTTGGGGTTAAGGCTTGTTTTCAGGATCAGGTAAAGGTTAAAGTTAGGGTTGGGTTTTGGGTTCCAGTTAATGTTAGGGTTACGTCTTGGATTGGGTTATGTTTATGCTAAGCTTTAGGGCTATGTTTAGCATTAAGGTTGGGTTAAGTTAGGGTTAGCGTTATGGTTTATGTTTCAGTTAGCGTTAGGGTTTATGTTAGTTTTCAAGCAAGCTTTAGGGTTCAAGTTTTTGTTAGGGTTATGGTTAGGCTGATGTTTGGGTTCCTGTTAGATTTAAGGTTAGGGTTCGGGTTAGTGTTTTGTTTATGTTTGGGGTTCAGGTTTAGGTTAGGTTTGGTGTTCAGGTTTGCTTTAGATTTGGAGTTGTGCTAGTGCTAGGGTTAGGGGTCTGGTTAGTGTTAGGTTTAGGGTTAGTTTTAGGGTTTATGTTTAGGGTTAGTGTCCAGGGTCGTGTTAGGATTAGTGTTCATGTTATTGTTAGTGTTTGGTTTAGGATTAATCTTAGTGTTAGTGTTCGAGGTAGGGTTTGGGTTAAGGCTCGTGTTTTGGATCAGGTAAGTTTTAGGATTAGAGTCTGAGTAGTATTTGGTGTAGGTTTAAGGGTTAAGGTTAGGGGTCAGGTTCGGTTTAGTATTTGATTTGGATTCAGCTTAGGGTTCGGGTTAGGTTTAGGGTTATTGTTGTGGCGTGTTTTCTTGTAAGGTTTAGGGTTAAGTTAGAGATAGGTTTAATGTTGGGGTTTGCACTCAGGTTAGGGTTAGTGTTAAGGTTAAGGTTAGTTTTAGGTTTAGGCTTAGAGTTCACATTACTTTTAGTGGTAGGGTTAGGGTTATGGTCATGGTTAGCGTTCTGGTTAGGTTTAGGGTTAGTGTGAAGGTTGGGGTTGGTTTAGGGTTAGGGTTAGGTTTAGGCTTAGAGTTTGCCTTTTGGTTCAGGTTCGCATTCTGCTAATGTTTAGGGTTAGGCTTTAATTTAGGGTTCGGCTTATGCTTAGCATTAGTTTTCATTTAAGTGTTCGGGTTAGGTTTCAGCTTAGGGTAAATGTTAGAGTTAGGGTTCGGGTGAGCGTTCAGGTTACGCTTAATGTTACGGCTCGGGTTACTGTTAGTGTTATGGTTAAGGTTTTGTTTAGAGTTCAGGTTACTGTTCCGGTTAGATTTAGGGTTAGTGTTCTATTTCGGTTTAGGTTTATGATTAGAGTAACTGTTATTGTTAGGGTTCTGGTTAGGGTTCAGGTTAGACTTAATGTTAGGGTTAATGCTCCAGTTCAGGTTAGGATTAGGATTAGGTTTACAGTTAGGGTTAGTGTTAGGGGTCTGTTTTGAGTGAGGATTTGTGTTAGGATTCGGTTTATGGTTAGTGTTAGGTTTCGGGTTAGGGTTAGTGTTAGGTTTAGGGTTACTCTTATTGCTAGGGTTAGCGTTAGGGCAAAGGTTAGGGCTTTGTTTAGGGTTAGGGTTATGGTTAGGTGTAGATTTAGGGTTAGTGTTCGGATTGGCATTACGCTTCTGGTTTGGGTTCAGAATTCGTGTTAAGGTTAGGCTTCGTGTTAGTGTTAGGGTCCGTGTTAGGGTTAGGGTTGTTGTTCTGGTTCAGGTTTGGGTTAGGGTTAGCCTAATTTTGGGGTTATGCCTTGTGTTACGGTTGTGATTTGGTTGGTGTTAGGGTTAGGCTTAGGGTGAGTTTTTGTGCTATGTTTAGGGTTAGTGTTCAGGTTAGGGTTTTGTTGGATTATGGCTAAGCGTTAGTTTAGGTTTAAGGTTAGATTTAGGATTAGGCTAAGGTTTTGGGTTAAGGTTAAGTTAGGGTTAGGGTTCGGGATTGGGTTCAGGTTAGTATTTGGGTTTGCTTTTGGTTTAGGGTTAAGTTTCAGGTTATGGTTTTGACTAGGGTTAGGGTATAGGTTAGGTTTAGCGTTATGGTGCATATTAGTGTTAAGGTTGGGGTTCATGTTGGGGTTAGGTTTCGAGTTCGGGTTAGAGTTAGGGTTTAATTTTGTGTTAGGTGAAGTGTTAGGGTTCGCGTTAGGATTAGAGTTATGGTTAGGTATAGCATTGCGTGTTTTTGGAATAGGATTTTTTGTTGGATTCGGGTTCGGTTAAGGTTAATGTTAGGGTTCGTGTTAGTGTTAGGGTTTGGGTTAGGGCTAGAGTTAGGGTAGGATTGGGTTCTGGTAAGGGTTAGTTTTAGGCTTCAGGTTCAGATGAGAGTTAAGGTTAGGTTCCGGTTTATCGTTAGGGTTATATTTAGGGTAATGTTAGCATTAGGGTTAGGCTTGTGGTTGGGTTCCACTTAGGGTTAGCTTTAGGGTTCAGGTTAGGGTTCGAGTTAGGTTTTCCTTTAGGGTTTTGGTTAGGAATGGTGTTAGAGTTCAGGTGGGTTATGGTTAAGTTTTAGGTTAATGTTAGGGTTAGTGTTTAGGTTAGATTTAGGGTTCAGGTGAGCATTAGTGTTATGGTGAGGGATAGAGTTGGGGTCGGGATTATGGTTAAGATTAGGTTTAGTGTTCATTATACTGTTAGTTTTAGGCTTAGGCTTAGCGCTAGGCTTAGGGTTCGGATTAGGGTTAGGCTATGGCTTTGTGTTAGGGCTAATGTTCTGGTTAGGCTAAGGGTTAGGGTTAGGGTTAGTGATCGGGTACGACTTATGGGCCAGGTTTAAGGTTATGGTTGTATTGTGTTTGGTTTATCGTTATGTTTTAAGGCTTGCGTTATGGTTAGCATTAGTGTTAGGTTTCAGGCTAGTGTTAGAGCTAGGGTTACGGTTAGGCTTAGTTTTAGGCTTATGTTGTGTTCCCGTTAGCTTTAAGGTTAGGGTTCGGGTTAGATTTTGGGTTAGGTTTAGGGTTAGGATTCAGGTTAGGGTTATGTTTAGGGTTCAGGTTAGGGTACGGGTTGGGGTTGGTGTTAGGGCTATGCTTAGGGGTCTCTTTACTTTTAGGTTAAGGTTCGGGCACTTCTTTTGTTTAGGCTTATGGTTAGTGTTAGGGTTTAGGGTTAGGGTTAGTGTTAGTGTTCAGGATTGGCTTAGGGTTCGCGTTAGGATGAAGTTTATGTTTATCATTAGTGTTAGGGTTAGTGTTCCGGTTAAAGTTGGGGTTAGTGTTTGTGATCAGGTAGGGTTTAAGTTTAGGGTCGGGTTAGTATTCGGGTTAGGTTAGGTTGAAGGTTCGAGTTAGGTTTTCTGTTAGGGTTAGGGTTAATGTTTGGCTTAGGATTAGGGTTAGGTTTAGGGTTAGATTTGGCCTCTGTTTAGTGGTAGAGCTGGTGTTAGTGTTAGGGTTTGGGTTCAGTCTACTGTTCAAGTTAGGGTTCGGTTTCAGTTAAGGGTTGCGCTTAGGCTTACTGTTCCTGATAGGTCTTGGGATTGGGTTAGAGTTATGGTTCGTGTTCAGTTTAGGGTTAGGTTCGGGTTAGGGTTCATGTTATGGTTTGGGTTAGTGTTATGTTTCAGTGGTGCGGGTTAGTTTATGCTTAGGGTTAGGGTTAGATTTTTGGTTAGAGTTAGGGTTCAGGTTCGATTTATGATTTGGGTTAGGGTTTGGTTTGGGTTCGGGTTAGGGTTTGGGTTAAGTTAGGGGTATTGTTGGGGTGTGTATTCTTGTTAGGTTTAAGGTTAAATTAGTGATAATTTTATTCTTGGGGTTCAGGTTTGTGTTATGGTTACTGTTATGGTTAGGGTTAGTTTTAGATTTAGGATTCAGGTTCACATTAGTTCTAGTGGTTGGGTTAGGGTTATTGTTAGGGTTAGGCTTTTTTTTAGGTTTAAGAGTAGTATTAAGTTTAGGGTTCTGGTAATACTTAGTGTTAGGGTTAGGGTTAGTGTTAGGACAAGGGTTAGGCCTCAGTTTCGGTATAGGGTTATGGTTAGCTGTAGGATTAGAGTTTGTGTTCTGATTGGGGTTCTGGTTCTGGTTTGGGTTCGGGAATCAGGTTAGTGTTAGGATAGGATTAGACTTCATGTTAGGGTTAGTATTTGCATTAGGATTAAGGTTAGTGTTATGTTTACGGTTTGGCTTAGGGTTAGGATTAACGTTAGTGTGAGGTTATGCTTTGAGTCAAGGTTCAATTTGGTTTGGGTTAGGGTTTGGGTTAGGTCTAGGGTTCTGGTTATTAGTAGGGTTACTGTTCGGGTTAGGGTTTGGTTGGGTTACAGCTAGTGTTTGGTTTAGGTTTAGGGTTAGATTTAGTGTTAGGGTAATGGTTGGAGTTAGGATGATGTTAGGGTTAGGGTTCGGGTTTGGGTTAGTATTTACATTCTGGTTCAGTTTAGGGTTAGGTTTCAGGTTAGAGTTCAGTTTAGGGTTAGGACAAGGGTTAAGTTTAGGGTGACCATGCGGTTTAGTGTTAGGGTTAGGGTTCGGGTAAAGGTTCAAGTATGGTTAGGATTAGTTTTGGTTAGGATTAGGTTATCATTCAGGTGAGTTAGGGCTAAGCTTCTTGTTAGTGTTGTGGTTAGGTTTAGTTTTAGGGTTAGGGTTTTGTTTAGCGTTAGTGTGCAGGTTAGTTTTATTGTTAGGATTAGAGTTACGGTTCGGGTTAGAGTTAGCATTAGGTATCGGTTGAGGGTTAGGGATAGGGTAAGGGTTAGGATTAGGGTTCGGTTTTGGGTGAGGTTAGTTTTAGTTTCAGGATTTGGGTTCCGGTTAGGCCTAGGGTTTGGCTCAGATTAGGGTTAGGGTTAGGATTAGGCTTCTTGCTAGGTTTAGGGCTAGGGTTCAGGTTAGGTTTTAGTTTTATGATTTGGTTTAGGCTTAGTGTTAGGGTTAGGTTTGTGGCTTAGCTTATGGATAGTGTTATTATTCACATTAATGTTATGTTTAGGGTGAGGGTTAGTGTAAGTGTTAAGTTTAGGGTTGGGGTTATGGTTCCGGTTATAGTTATGTTTAGGGTTCTTGTTAGGGTTAGAGTTTGGGTTTGGGTCCAGTTTCTGGTTAGGTTTCAGATTAAATTTAGGGTTCAGTTTGGTGTTAGGGTTATGATCAGTTTAGGGTTAGGGTGAGTGTTACTGTTGGGGTTAGGCTTAGGTTCAGGCTTCTGGTTAGGGTCATGGATACTATTCCGGATAGGGTTAGGGTTACAGTAAGGGTTCATTTTCAGTTTAAAGTTAGGGTTGTGTTCGGGTTATGTATGAGGGACAGGCTTAGTGTTGAGCTAGCTTTATGTTAAGTTTTTGGTTTCTATTTCAGTTTAGAATTAGCGTTCAGGCTCTGTGTCATGTTAGTGTGAGGATTACATTTTGGGTACCATTTAGACGTAGTTTTCAACCTGGGATTAGCGTTAGTTTTTGGTTTATGCTAAGGTTGAGGGTTCCAGGCAGAGTTCGAGTGATCGTTAAGGTTAGGTTCAGATTAGGGTTAGTGATGCCTGTGGGACAGTGTTAGGTTTAGGCCATGCTTCGGGTACGATTTAGGGTTAGGTTTAGGTTTCATGTTCGGTTTAGATTTTGATATTGGGTTTGGTTAGGTTTGATTTAGGTTGAGGGTATGGTTCAGGATTAAGATTATTATAGGCCTTAGTGTTAGCATTAGGTATAGACATAGGTTTAGGATTTAGGCTATGGATAAGATTTGCATTCGGCTTTGGGTTAAAGTTAGGGTTAAACCTAAACTTGGGCACTTGGAAGCCGAGAGCATCACAACTCCAGAGAAGAGACTGGGATCTTTCGATGGAAGGGCTTGCCCAGTGTGGCCCCAGTTTCCTATACCTTCGGCCTCCTGGGGCCACACTCACTGCATGGCCATATGCCTGTCTTGGCCCTTCTGACTCCACAGAGCCCTTGCAACACCTGGCTGAAGTCAAAATTGCATGTGTGGGGTGAGGTCATGGCTTTATCTTTCCAGTAAAAAATGAGGCCCTGGATGAATCAGCTGGCCAAGGCAGAGGTTGACTTAGCATCCCAGTCATCCAGTGGCCACCAGGGTCTGACCACCACTTCCAAGGAAGGGAAGTGGCCTGTGAGCTGAGTGGATGTGGGGGAGGGGAGGGAGACAACAGCTGAAGCCACGTCAAGAAAGGTGGCGATCCTTCAGGTGCAACTGGCGGGTGCCCTTGAATGCCCCAGCCGGTCAGATATTGACCGGTGGGCAGGGCCTTCACTGAGGATCCCCCAGGCCCACCATAGGTCCCATGGCAGCCATGAATGAGCCCTTTGCCTGAGGGAGTGCACCCAAACCTGCAGGGCTCCTGTGCAGGGTGACTGCCATCAAGCAGACAATGGACTCAGGATGAGACGTGTGCCTTTGGGGAGGCTGGCAGAAAGGCACAAATTGGAACACCAGCTAAGTGCACACACCTGAGTGGTCGAGTTTCAGGTGGAGACTCAAAATGCACCAAGAAACTGTGTGAAGGAAGCTACTCGATCTCTCTGAGCCTCAGTGTTCCCCCTGTAAAATGAGGATCACAGTCCTAATTCACAGAGCTATTGGGGAAGATACATAAAAGTGCCTGTGACAGCCAGTGTCCACATAATTAACAAACTTGTATCCGATTTCAGAATAATCAATGAAAGGAAGAATGTTGATGAGACCAAAGGCGAGATGCCCAGATTCATTAGCAGCCCCAGCAGCATGAGAATGAGAGGAGTTCCGAATAAACAGGGTTCTTCACAGCCCCCTGGAGAGGACAAACATGGGTTCCATCAAGATAAGTGTCTGTTGTACCGTGACTTGTGTAGTGAGTGTGGGACACTAACGACACTGTGAAATACAGTTACATGCAGTGGCTCCTAGGAAACAACTGCAAAGCAATCAACGCAGCAGTTAGGAATGGGAAGGGGGCGATCAGAGGATGGTCAGAGCCACAAAATCTGACAGAAGACACTGAACCACGACAAGAACCCAGCTCTGTGAACAGCTGCTGTGGTTGCACCAGGAGATCTAATGTCTGAGCCAGCCATTGTGGGGACTGCTGGGAGCACAGTGGTCACTGCAGCCACACCCCAACAGCAGTGCATTGGAGCACACAGACCCCGAGACTTTCCTCTCCATTAATCCTTGTTTCAAGATGATGAATATCCTCATGTTACTTTGTCTCCTTCCAACACCTGTGGACGAGTGCCATGAGAACACCATGAAGAGGTCACAGGCCAGAGTAGGATGGAACACTGGGGGATAGGTTAGAGGGGCTGCACCTGACCCCACGGACTATCACCCGGGCCTATTGAATACGAGGGAACCCAAGGATGTGGTCTAATGAGACTTCCCCATCTTGCCACATTCAGAGACACTACAGAGCTTCTCATACATTCTTTAAAATAATGTTAAAGAATTCATGTGTCTTTAATTCATAAAGAGGCAAACTCTTGACAAATTGACAGGGTCCAATTTCCATGACCAGGTTTTTCAGTTGTTTTTATAATATCCCACTTTCAGCAATCGGAAATGTAACCTAATGGGATGTGTAATATAAACAAGGACTTTTTTTCATTTAGATTAACCCCCAGATTTTTAGGGAGGACATAAATCATGAAAGCTGCTAACCATTCCTCCACAGGTTTCAATAAGACTTTTAAGTTAATTTACCAAACACAGGAGAAGAGAATTTAGCAATTCAAGTTTTTTTTTTTTCTGCATTCAAGCGTAAAGTTCAGCCAAGAGAATCAGCAGAAAAAAATTAACAAGAAGGTTTTGCTTGCATTTTATCTTTTGCACATAAGCAGGATATTTTATGTTCTGTTCTTTTCACCACTCTAATCAATTTTTAAAGAATATGGTACAGCTAAACATCCCTATCCGGTTTTATCCGGGAACCTTGTCTGAATCCAAAGCAGACATGTTAAAGCTGAAGGGTTTCAAATGCTGCCCAAGTGCTGTCTAACATGAACGTCCTTCTCCCAAATCTGGACCACCAGTCTCTTCCTGAGGGATCAGAGTCACCACCCATGTCCCTGAGAGACTGGCCACTCAGGCGCGAGCTGAGATTAAGCTATCAATTTAAAAGGTAAAATGCTTAGGCTATTCTCATCTTAAGGGTGCTGTTTTGGAGGGCTCTGCACTGGCATGTGTTAATGAAAATGGCCTACTAGACACTTGCCTTGGAATTGGTATTTTCTCCTCTGTACTTATCGGATCCTGGGGAACCCAGTGATTTACCTTACAGATGCCTCAACTTCCACATCTGCAAAACAGGTAGGCGACAGCCAATGTTACCACCCTGCAAAGCTCTTATGTTGTGCTCACAAGAGAGGCCACAAGGGTGAATGTCTCCCAAAGTCTGATGAAAGGATGGCACTTTGGCTGGAGAAGGCAGAGGGCAGCAGGCAAAGTAGAAAGATTCTGGGATGTCAAGCCAGTTCCCATAAGCAGTTTAAAGAATCACCTGGTCCTGGACTAGGTAGGAGGTTGTGGAAAGACCCACAGACACACAAGTGGGAGGAGGAATCAAGCAACAGAGGGAGGCGGTGGAGAAGAGGCACGAGTCCGGCTTCAATTTTGGACAAAAGCAATTGCACGCTGCAGTCCCTCAGCTCTCCATGCAGCCGCCACACCCTCCTAACTCCCTGGTCCCTCTGGTCCTGGCACATCCCTCTGGGACTCATTCCACGTGGAGCGGGTGCAGGAAGAGTGTCCTGAGTCAATGGCGGTTTGACCCTCGGCAAAACCTTCACCGCCCTCCTCCTCCCCCCAGGTCTCGGCACCACCTGGTGCCCATAGCATCCTGGGGGCTGTAGTCCTGCAGTCCTGCAAGCTCCCAGCCAGGAAAGGTTAAGAGACAAATGTTCCCAGCATGCACAGCTAGGGGACCCAACTCCCACCAGTCCCTCCACCCCGGGCCAACGCCCCTCTACTTCTACACCGCAACCACTGTTCTGTTTTTTTCACCATAGGTTCACCTTGGCTGAAATCATCACACGTGAATTGTTTTATGTCCAGCTTGCCTCCCTTGGTATGAGGTTGATGAGACTCACCCAGCATGTGTGTGTCAGCATTTGCTCCACGGCACGAGTGAGGGCGTTCTACTCTGTGGATGCCCCGCAGTGTGCCCATCTTCCTCCTGGGAACGTGCAGGTCATCTCCTGTTAACATTTTTGTACAAACCCTTTCTTATGCTATTTAATTCCTTTGTTAACATTTAAGTGACACACCTTTGCATTTTTTAGTGGTTGGTCCAGATTAAAATATGCATCTTTAACATATCACAGCCTACCCAGGCTTAATATTGCACCAGTTTAATCAATGTAAAATATGAAACACTTGCTACAGAACAGTTCAATTTACCTTTGTCTGTCCTTTGTGCTATTGTTGTCATAAATTTTACATCTTCCCATGTTATAAATCCCACAACACACTGTTATAAATTTTGCTTAAAATAGTCATAGGTTTTTTAAATAAATTAACAGAAAAAACTTAAGTGTTTAGAGACAGATGATTTGAGGCTCTGTAAAAGTACTGATTCTTCTTTAAGTTTCACCCACAGTTTTCACATTCATCAGTCAGTCTTACCCACAATAATTATTACTGTGGTGTTCTAGTGGCGATTTTCTATGTCATGCTATCCAGCCACAATTATTATTTGGAATTCTGTGAGGAAGATTCCCTCCCTCCTGCTCCCTTCCTTCTTCCTTTCTTTCTCTCTTTTTCTCATACATTTTTATTCCACTTTCTTTCTTCCTTTCTTATTTAATCTATTTTATATTAGTATAGACTCATGGATATTTATTTTAATCTCTGGATAATTATCTAATGCTACCATTATTTATTTTGTTGCACACAGTTTTCTAGCTTGAGCCATGGGGAAGTCTTTCAGATTGATTCTCTTTGACCCACCTCATGATTTGCTGTGTTTTATTTAAAGCACTTTCCTACTTTCTAGCACTACAAGTTGACCCATGCTCATCTTGCAGTTTCCATCTCCAGCCCTGGAATTAGCCATTTCTCCAAGAAGACCTGGTTCTTTTTATTAAAGAATGATATTTAGAATCCAAGATCTGGGAGTTGGGTGTGGTCATTGATACTATGGTGTCATTGCTTCTAGACCATCTCAGCAGAGACTGGAAATGTATGTGTGAATATAAACTCAGGTATACACATCTATCTATTCATTTATCAATCTGTCAATCTATCCATCTATCTGGATAGATAGACTAGAAGAGACAGGTATCCATACTGATAATTCCAACTCCAATCCAGCACCACAGAGTTTATTCTAGCATTCACCTTTTCTTTATTTTTAACTTCTTTCACCAACAGTGAGAAACTCAACTCCAGTTAGCTACAATATATTTACTAATGTGTCAACTAGTTTCAGAATTGCTAATCCATTCCCTTATGAAAAACACATTTACCACCTAGAATACAGTGCTTGTGTCCAGTACTTTAGTTTTAGAGTATCCCATCAAAACACTGTCTTCCAAAGTAAGATATGTCAGGACCTTTCATCCCCATGCCTTCTGTGGGGTTATGTCACATGTTTGTAATTCAGTGAGATTCATTAGTTACTGCATTCCATCTGAGTTCCCCAGCATCCTGATTGATTTTTAAAATTTGCCAAGTAACATTCACTCTTTGTGGTATACAGTTCTATGGGTTTTGAAAACTTTATGGTCAGATATCCACCTACACAGTACCATACAGAGCTTTATTTTTCATCCCCCCAAAATATTCTCTCATACTATCCCTTTGTAGTCAACCCCTTCCCCCACTCCATCCCTTGGCAAACACTGATCATTTTCCATCTCTGTTATTCTGACATTTATAGAAAGTCAAATAAATGAAATCCTAGACTGTACAGCCTTTTGAATTGGGCTTCCTTCACATAGAGAAATGCAGCCAAGATTCATCCATGTTGTTGTGTGAAACCAGATTTTATCCTTTTTATTGCCAAGTAGTATTCTAATGTCCCAATGCAACAAAGTTTCTTTCCCTATTCACCTGATGAATGTACCTAAAGAAGTTTTGGAACAGATTCCCGTTTTGGGTCTTCAGAAGGAAGCACACCTTACTTAGAGAAGGCAATTTCTAATTCCATGTTCCAAGTCGCTGTCGAACAGCAAGTTTCTATAGGAGTGGCAATCATACCTAGAGCTAAGAAAAACTGGATATGACACCCATTCTTGGAGACAACATTGTGCCTGATCTCTCTCCTTCCATCTTGTAAGGATCACACACCTAAAACAGTTTTAGAACATGATGTCATTTAAGGCCTTTGAGAAAGGATCTCACATGCCTTTAAGAAGGCAGTGTTCTGATGCTGGCTTCTCAGGGCAGGTCTATCTACTGGTTTGTAGAGGACTGGCAGTGCAGAGTGGAGTCAAGCCAAAGCATGTATAGAGCCCTTTCCTGAAAATAACTACATGTCCCATCTCCCTAACTTCCAGCTAGTAAGGACCACATGATACCTAAACAAGTTTTTGCACAGATTCCCATTTAGGCCCTTCAGAAGGAACCACACCTTCCTTTGAGCAGGCATTTTCTGATGCCAAGGTGAAAGTCGCTGTGTAGCAACAAGTTTGTGTGTGACTGGCAATCATGTCTAGAGATGAGCTAAACTGGGTGTGACATCTATTCCTGGAAAAAACTTTGTGCCTGATCACTCTCCCTTCCATCTCGTAAGGATCAAACATCTAAACAAAGTTTAGAAAATGATGTCATTTACGGCCATTGAGAAGGAATCTCACATCCATTTTAGAAGACAGTGTTCTGGTCCCAGCTTCTCATGGTCATTCTGGCGACAGGTTTGTATACGACTGGAAATCCAGATTGGAGATGAACCAAACCCAGTCTAGCATCCATTCCTGGAAATAACTTCATGCCCCATCTCCCTTACTTCCAGATAGTAATGATCACATAATACCTAAACAAGTTTTGGCACAGATTCCCATTTTGAACCTTCAGAAGGATTCACACGTTCCTTTGAGCAGGCACTTTCTGATTGCAAGATTCAATTCACCGCATAGCAACAAGTTTGTATAGGACTGGCAATCATACCTAGAGGTGAGCTAAACAAGGAATGACACCCATTACTGTTATTAACTTTTTGCCTCATCTCTCTCACTTCCATCTCATAAGGATCACACACTGAAACCAGGTTTAGAACATGATGCTATTTACGGCTCTTGAGAAGGATTCCCACATGCCTTTCAGAAGGCAGTGTTCTGATCCTGGATTGTCAGGGTATGTCTGGGAAGAGGTTGGTATAGGACTGGGAATCCAGAGTAGAGCTGAGCCAAACCATGTATAGCTCCCATTTCTGGAAATAACTTCATCCCCCATCTCCCTTCCTACCACATAGTAAGGATCTCAAAATACGGAAACAATTTTTCCCACAGATTCCTGTTTTGGCTCTTCAGAAGCGTTCACACCTTCCTGTGAGAAGTCAAATTCTGATTCCAAGTTGCAAGTAGCTGTCTAGCAGCAGGTTTGTATAGGACAGGCAATCATGCCTAGAGCTGAGCTAAACAGGGTATGACACCGTCAGGGGAAGAGTAGGAATCTACCTCTGCCCTTTCCCTTAAGGTTCTTATCGCTGGCCAAATAAGTAGCAAGACAGGTTAGCAGGAGAAAATAATACCAAGTTTAATAACATGTATACATGGTAGAAACTCAGAAATGAGCAAGTCGTCCCTCTGTCTAAGCTGCTTGCTTAAGTATTGCACCTAAAGGCAAGGACTTTGTTGGGGGCAGGTAGTGCCCTGGGACTTCAGAGGGCAGGAAGACAATTCTTTTCAGGGTCATCTATAGATAATGTGGTCAGGGAGAGACAGAGATTTTGATAGAAGAGGCTTGGTGCCTTTCCTATTGTAACCTCTATCCTACATTATCTTTACAGCCATCATGACAGAAGATTTGCTCCAGGAAGTAGCCAGCATGTCAAATTTTTTAGGCAGTTAGTGGGAGAGGTCAAATGTCCTCAGAGAAATCAACTAAGGTAAAGAGATAGATTTCATGGTGGCCAAATCTTGATTTCCCACAACATCCATTCCTGGAAATAACATTGTGCATGATCTCTCTCCTTTCCATCTCGTAAGGATCACACACCCAAACCAGGTTTAGAACATGATGTCATTTAGGGCTCTTGAGAAGAATTCTCACACGCCTTTCAGATGGCAGTTTTCTGATTCCGGCTTGTCAGCTCAGGCCAGGGAACAGGTTTGTATAACAGTGGATATCCAGTGTAAACTTGAGCCAAACCATGTCCAGCACCCATTTCCAGAAATCAATTCATGCCCCAATTCACTTCCTTCCAGTTAGTAAGGATCACAGAATAGCTAAACAGGTTTTGGCATAGATTTCTGATTGGGCCCTTTAGAAGGCATCACACTCTCCTTCTAGGAGGCACTTTATGATTCCATTTGCAAGTCGCTGTATAGCAACAAGTTTCTATAGGACTGGCAATCATACCTAGAGCTGAGGTAAACTGAGTATGACACCTATTCCTAGAAATAACTGTGCCTGATGTCTCGCCCTTTCATCGCGTAAGGATCACACAACTAAACCAGGTTTACAATACTATGACATTTGCCACCATTGAGGGGGATTCTCACATATCTTTCAGAATGCAGTGTTCTTATCCTTGCCTGTTAGGGCAGGTTGGGAAGAGGTGTGTATAGGACTGGGAATCCAGAGTAGAGCTGAGCCACAAGTTGTTTAGCACCCATTCATTGAAATGACTTCATGCCCCATCTCCCTTTCTTCCAGCTACTAAGGATCGCATAACAACTAAACAAGGTTTGAAACAGACCCCAATTTGGGGCTTCAGAAGGAATCACAAGTTCCTTTGAGATGGCACTTTCTGATTCCAAGATGTAAGTCGCCCTCTGGCAACAAGTTTGTATGGGACTGGCTCTCCTGCATAGAGCTGAGCTAAATTGGGTATGACTCACGTTCCAGGCAATAACATTGTGCCTGATCTCTCTCTCTCTTTCATCTCGTAAGGATAACACACCTAAACCAGGTTTAGAAAATGATGCCACATAACGACTTTGATAAGATTTCTTATGCCTTTTAGAAGGCTCTTTTCTGATCCATGCTTGTCAGGGCATGTCTGGGAAGAGGTTTGTATAGGACAGGTAATCCAAAGTAGAGCTCAGCCAAGCCATGCATTGCTCCCATTTCTGGAAATAACTTCATGGCCTGTCTCCCTTCCTTCCAGCAAGTAAGAATCACATAATACCTAAACAAGATTTGGCACTGATATCTGTTTCGGGCCTTGAGAATTAATCACACTTTCCTTTGAGAAGTCACTTTCAGACTCCAAGTTCCAAGTCACCGACTGGCAACGTTTGTATAGGACTGGCAATCATACTCAGATCTGAGCTAAACTGGGTATGACACACATTCTGGGAACTAATTTTGTGCCTGATCTCTGCTTTAATTCTCATAAGGATCACACACCTAAACCAGGTTTAGAACATGATGCCTTTTAACGCCTTTGATAAGAATCTCTCATGGCTTTTAGAAAGCAGTTTTCTGATCCATGCTTGTCAGAGCGTGTCTGGGAAGAGGTTTGTATAGGACAGGTAATCCAGAGTAGAGCTGAGCCAAGTGGTGCATAGCTCCCATTTCTAGAAGTAACTTCATGCCTCATCTCCCTTCCTTCTAGTTAATAAGGATCACATACTACCTAAACATGTTTTGGCACAGATGTCTTTTTGGGGCCTTGACAAAGAATCGCACTTTCCTATGAGGAGGCACTTTCTGATTCCAAGTTCCAAGTCTCTGTCAAGCAATAAGTTTCTATAGGGCAGACAATCATACCTAGAGCTCAGCTAAACTGGGTATGACACCCATTTTTGGAAATAAGATTTTCCCTGATCTCACTTCCTTCCATCTTTTAAGGATCACAAACATAAATCAGATTTAGAACATGATGCCATTTAGCGTCCTTGAGAATGTATCTCACATGCCTTACAGAATACAGTGTTCTGATACCGGCTTGTCAGGGCTGGTGTAGCAACAAATTTGTATAAGACCTGGGAATCCAGAGTGGAGCTGAGTCAAACCATGTATAGAACACATTCCTGGAAATAACTTCATGCCCCATAGCCCTTCCTTCCATCTAGTAAGGATTGTGTAATATCTAAACTAGTTTTAGCACAGATTCCTGTTTTGGCCCTTCAGTAAGACTAACACGTTCCTTTGAGAATGCACTTTCTGATTCCAAATTCCAAGTTGCTGTCTAGTAGCAAGTTGTATAGGACTGGAAATCATACCTGGAGCTGAGCTAAACTGGGTATGGGGCCTATTCCTGGAAATAAATTTTGCCTTATGACTCTACCATCCATCTCTTAAGGATCACACACCTAAACCAAGTGAGAACATGATGCAATTTGCGGCCCTTGAGAAGGAATCTCACATGCCTTTTAGAAGACAGTATTCTGATCCTGGTTTGTTAGAGCAGGTCTCGGAGGAGGTTTTATAGGGAGGGGAGTCCAGAGTAGACCTGAGCCACCCGTTGTCTAGCACCCATTCCTGGAAATATCTTCATGCCCCATCTACATTCCTTCCAGCTAGTAAGGATCTCCTAATATCTATACAATTTTGGCACAAATTTCTGTTGGGGGCATTGAGAAGAAATCACACTTTCCTTTGTTGAAGCGCATTCTGATTCCAAATTGCAAGTCGCTGTCCACCACAGTTTTGTATAGGACTGGCAATCATACCTAGAGCTGAGATAAACTGGGTATGACACACATTTCTGGAAATAACTTTGTGCCTGATCTCTCTCCCTTCCATTTCGCAATGATAACACACCTAAACCTGGTTTAGAACATCATGCCATTATGGCCCCTGGGAAGGAATCTCACATGCCTTTCAGAAGGCAGTGTTCTGATCTCTTCTTCTCAGGGAAGCTCTGGCAACAGGTTTGTATAGGACTGGTAGTCCAGAGTACAGTTGAGCCAAACCATGTATAACATCCATTCGTGGAAATAACTTCATAGCCCATCTCCCTTCCTTTCAGCTAATAAGGGTTACATAATAACTAGACCACCTTTGGGACAGAATTCCCTTTAAGGCATTGTGAAGAAATTGCATGTTGCTTTAACAAGTCACTTTCGGATTCCAGGTTCCAAGTCGCTGTCTAGCAACAAGTTTTTATAGCACTCGTAATCATAGCTAGAGCTGAGCTAAACTGGGTATGACACCCATTCCTGGAAATAACTTTCTGCCTGATCTCTCTCCCTTCCATCTTGTAAGATTCACACACGGAAACTAGGTTTAGAACACTACGCCATTTAGGGCCCTTGCGAAGTAATCCTACATGCCTTTCAGAAGGCAGTTTTCTGATCCCAGTTTCTCAGGGCTGGTCTGGGAACAGATTTGTATAGGACTGAGAATCTGGAGTAGAGGTGAGCCAAACCATGTCTAGCCGCCATTCTTGGAAATAACTTTATGCTCCATCACTCTCCCTTCCATCTAGTAAGGATCACATAATACCAAACATCTTTGGAACATAGTCCCGTTTCTGGCCTCCAGAATGTGTGACATCATTCCCATTCTTGTGAGTGACATCGTATCAATAATGTGAACACTTCCACTGCTATCTGCGAAGTCAGTTACTTGTAACTTTGGACATCACTCCCATTGTGTGCATGTGATATCACACCCTTTTTTATGAGTGATGTGACACACTAATTTATGAGTGAGATTGCACTCCTTGTGTCTCTGACAACACTCTCATTGTGTGTCACATCTCATCAATTGTGAGTGACGTCAATCTTAAATATCATATGATATCAAACCATTACTGTGTGTGGTGTCACTCCCACTATTATGTAGGACATCATACTCATTGTGCGTGACATCTTTCTGATAGTATATTTGTCATCCCTCCAATAGTGTGTGACATTGCTCACATTTTATGTGTGACATCACTCCAATCTTTATGTATGACATCAGACCTTTTTTGATCTTGACAACATGCAGAGATGTTGACATCACACCAATTGAGTGTGACATGAATGCAATTTACGGTTTGAAATCTCTATTGTTACGTGTTATGTCACTCCCAATAATCCATGTGATGTCACACAAATTCTGAATGACATGAATCTACTATTGCTCTGACATCACTCACATGGTGTTTCTGTGACTTCACTCATATATTTGGGGTGACATCACTGTTGTGATAACACGCTCATTGTGTTTATGACATCACACCAACAGTGTGACATCTTTCACACGTGTGTGACATCTGTCACGTGTTCTTTGTTTTATCACTCACATGTTTCTGTGACATCACTCCCATGATTTGTGACAGCATATGAATTGCGTGACAACACTCCCACACTTATGTGTGACATTGTTGTGCCCACTTTGACATAACTTACATTTTACAGTGTGACATCACTCCCATTGTGTGTGTGTGATATCACTCCCATCATTCTGCATGACGTGACACACATGGTTATGGGTGACATCACACCACTTGTGTGTGTGACAACATCCTCCTTCTGTGTCTCAGCACATCAATTGTGTGTGACATCAACCTTCATAAGCATATAATATCCTAAATATTATTATGTTGGTGTCACTCCCAGCATTATGTATGACATAACACCAATTGAGTGTGGCTTCACTCTGGTAGTGTGTTTGACATCACTCCAATGTTGTGCTTCTGACATCATTCACATTTTCTCTGCAACATCACTGCAATCATTATGTGTGACATCACACCCATTTTTGGACATCACACACCTTGATTGTGGTAACACTAGGATAGCCAGTCACATCTCTCAAATTGTGTGATGTCACACCCATTGTGTGTGACAGCAGTCATATAATTCACTGTGATGTGACATCCGCACTTATGTATGAAATAGCACACAGGTTTCTGTGAAATATCTCACAATTTACTTTGACATATGCTGCGTGTATGTATGGTGAACCTGTCATTATGTGTGAATTCACACCCATTGTCGTGAGAGAAACAACCCCCATTTTCTATGACTTCACTAGGTTGGTGTGTGCCTTCACACACATTGTGTGTCTGACATCAGTCAGTGTGTGTATGACATCACACCAAGTGTGTATGTGTGAAAAGCCTCACATTTGTGTGTGAAAAGACACCCATTGATATGTGTGACATCATTCACCATTTTTGTGACATAATTCATATTTTTATGTATGACTTCAAACCTATTGTGTGTGACAACATTCACATATCTTGACATCAAACCAATTGTGTGTGGGTTAGGGTTAGTGTTAGCGTTAGCTTTAGAGTTTTGGTTAGATTTATGGTTAGGGCTAGTGCTAGGGTTAGGTTTAGGGTTAGAGCTAAGGCTAAGGCTAGGGTTAGTGTTACGTTTAAGGATAGGGTTATGGCTAGTGCTAGGGTTAGGTTTAGGGCTTGGCTAGGGTTAGGCTTGTGGTTAGGGTTAAGTCTAGGGCTAGGTTTAGGGTTATTGCCAGGGTTATGGTTAGGGCTAGGGTTTGGGTTAGGTCTTGGATTAGGGTTAGGCTAGGGTTAGTGTTAGGGTTAGTGTTAGGGCTAGGGATAGGGTTAGGGTTAGTATTTGGATAATGGTTAGAGTTAATGGTAGGGCTAGGCTTAGTGCCAGGGTTATGATTAAGGTTAAGGTTAGTGCTAGTTTTAGGCTTATGATGAGGTTTATGGATAGTGCTAGGATTAGGCTTATGTTTAGTCCTAGGGTTCGGGTTAGATCTAGAGCTAGGGATGTTGTTAGGGTTACAAATAAGTTAATAATAGTGCTATGGCTACGGCTATGCTTAATATTAAGGCCAAGTTTAGGATTAGTGTTATGGTTATGGTTAGGGCTTATTTAGCTTACGATTAAGGTTAGGGGTAGGGTTAGGATTGGGTTAAGGTTTGGGCTGGTGTTAGGGCTAGTGACAGTGTTAGGATTTGGGTTAGGGTTAGGGTTAGAGGAGTGGCATATTTAGGGGTATGGTGAGGGTTGGGTTAGAGTTAGAGTTACGGTGAGCTTTAGGGCTGGTGGTTGCATTGGAGTCAGCATTAGAGTTAGAGTTAGGGTTAGGGCTAGGTTTATGCTTAGGGCTAGGTTTAGGCCTAGCAGTAGGGGTAGGTTAAAGAGTAGGGCTAAAGTTAAGGTTACAGTTAATATTATGGGTAGGGAAAGTTTTAGGGCTACAGCTAGAGTTAGTGTTAAGTTATGGTTACGTTTAGGGTTAGGGTTTGGGTTAGGTATAGTTTTAGGTTTGGGGTCTGGTTTAGAGCTAGTGTCATAGTTAGGAGAAACATTAGGACTAGGGTTATGTTTAGGGGTTGGACATGGGCTAGTATTGGCATTAGGGCTACGGCTAAGATTAGGTCAGTGTTAACATTAGTGTTTGGGTTAGTGTTGGATTATGTTTATGGTTAGCATTAGGGTCATCTCTAGGACTAGGTTTTGGGTTATGCCTAGGGCTAGAGTTAGAGTTAGGATAAGGTTTTGGTTTAGGGTTGGTCCTAGAGCTAGAGTTAGGTTTAATTTTAGTGGTAGGCTTAAGGTTAGAGGTGAGTTTAGGTTAGGGATAGGGTTAGGGCAATGGCTGGTGCAAGGTTAAGGTTAGGGATAGAGTTACAGTTAGTGTTAGGGATCAAACTAGGTTTAGGGTTGTGGCTCAGACTAGAATAAAGGGTTAGGGTCAGCGTTAGCATAAGGCTGAGTTAGAGTTAGTGTTAATGTTAGCCTAAGGGGAATGGGTAGTGTTGGGGATAGGGATGGTGTAGGGTTAGATTTAGGCGTATTTTTAGGGTTAAGGTTAGTGATAGGGCTAGTGTTAGGATTATTTTTAGAACCAGGGCTATGCATAGCGTTAGAGTTAGTGTTAGTGCTGGGCTATTTCAGATTTATGGTTAGGGTTAGGGTTAGGGTTAGAGCTATGGTTAGTGTTAGGGTTAGAGGTAAGTCTAGGGCAGGGCTAAGTTTAGGGTCAGATCTAGGGCTAGGATTTGTGTTGGCTTAGGGCTAGCATTGAGGGTTAGTGTTATGGTTAGGGTTAGAGTCAGGTTTAGGGGTAGGAGTTGCCTTAGTGTAGGGTTAGGATTTGGGTTAAGGTTAGTACTAGTGTTAGGAATAGGGTTAGGTTTAGAGTTAGGGCTAGGGCTAGAGATAGGTTTAGGGCTAGTGTTAGGGTTATTGTTAGGTCTAGCACTAGCTTTATTGTAAGACTAGGGCTAGGGTTAAGGTTAGGGGTTATGGTAAGGTAAGGGTTTTGTTTACAGTTAGGTGTAGTGTAGTAGCACGGTTATGGTTAGCTTTAGGGTTAAGGTTAAGGTTACTGTTAGGGTTATGTGGATGGGTGGTTTTAGTGTTATGCTTAGGTTCAGGGTTAGAATTAGTGTTTGTGCTTGGGTTAGGGATAGTTTTAATGTTAGGGTTAAGGTTAGGACCAAGTCTATGGTTAGGGATAGGTCTAGGTTTAGGGCTATGTCTAGGCCTGGGTTTAGGGTTAGGGCTAGGACTAGGGTTAATTTCATGTGTAGGGCAGGGTTAATGTTAGGTCTAGTGCAATGGTTAGCATTAAGGTTACAATTGGGTTTAGTGCTATTGTTAGTGCTAGGGTTAGGGTTACGGCTAGGGTTAGGGTTACTGTGAGCGATAGTGCTAAGGATAGGGTTAGGTCTAGGGCTAAGATTAGTATTAGGGTTATGGTTAGCTTTGTGGTTGTGTTGGGGTTGTGTTAGAGTGAAAGCTAGGGCTTGGGGTAACGTTAGAGTAAGTGTTATTACAATGGTTAGGGCAGCACTATGGTTAGTGCTACATTAATTGTTAGGGTTAGGGCCTGTGTTAGTTCTAGGTCAGGGTTAGGGTTAGGTCTGGTGTTATTTTTATGTTTAGGGCTATGGCTAAGATTAAGGTTATGGTTACAGATGGGTCAGGGTTATCATTAGTGGTAGGGTTACGGGTAGAGCTTGGTTAGAGTTAGTATTATGTTTAGTGGTAGGGTTGGGGTGGGTTTAGGTGTCAGTTTGTATTAGGGTTTGGTTTAGAGTTAGTGTAGATGCAAGACTCAGATTAGTGTTAGGCTAAGGTTTAAGGTTACGTTTGGAACAGGGTTATTGTTAGTTTTATGGTTAGTGGTAGGGTTAGGGCTGGTGTTAGGCTTGTGTTAGGGTTACGTTTAAGCTTAGGAATGCAGTAGGGTTTGTATTAGTATTAGGGGAGGAATAGGTGTAAGGGTAGAGTTAGGATTAGGGTTAAGGCTACACTTAGTGCTAGGACTCGGGTTAGGGTTAGTGTTACGCTTGGGTTAAGGTTAGGTTTAGTAGAGCGGTGCATGAAAGGATAGTGTTAGAGTTAGGGTTAGTGATAAGATTGTGGCTAGGACTAGGGTTAGGTTTAGGGGTAGGGCTAGAGTTAGGATTATGGCTGGCGCTTAGGAATAGTGTTAATGTTAGAGGTAGTGTTGGGGTTAAGTTTGGGTTTGGGTTAAGGTTATTTATATGGTTAGTGGTAGTGTTGGTGTTAGGGTTGCTTTTGAGTTAGGTTTAAGGTAACACAGTGGGTGAGGTCTGGGTTAGCATTATGGTTAGGAGAGGATTAGGTGTAGCGATAGGTTTAGGGTTACGGTTAGGGTTAAGGTCAGTGGTAGTTGTAGGGATTGGGTTAGCTTTAGTTTTAGGGTTAGGATTAGGTTTAGGTTTACGGCTAGTGTTAGAGTTGGCATTAGGACCTAGAGCCACAGTTAGGGTTAAGTGTGGGTTTATGGTTAGAGACAGGTCTGGGGTACAATTACGGTTAGAGTTTGGGTTTGTCTTGGTTTAGGGTTAGGTTTAAGGCTGGCTCTAGTGCTGCTTTTAAGGTGAGGGTTAGGGTTAGGGCAGGGGTTTGGGTTAGGGTTAGGGCTAGGATTATTTTTGGGGTTAGCGTTGTGATTGCTTTAGATTAAAGGTTAGAGGTAGGGTTCAGGGTAGTGGTAGAGGTAGGTGTAAAATTAAGGTTAACTTTAGAGTTAGGGTTAGGGTTAGATTTAAAGATACTTCTTGACTAAGATTTAGAGTTACGGTTACAGTTAGACATATGTTTACGTTTGGGAGTAGGGGTAGGTTTAGGGTTAGGATTATTCTTAAGATTAGTGTTAGTGTCATCATTAGGGATTAGGTTCTGATTAGGCTTAAGGTAAGGGTTAGTTTCGGGTTGGGTTTAGGATTGGGTTAGGGTTAGGTTCAGGGTCTGGGTGAGTGTAGGAGTAGGGCTAAGATTAGTGTTAGGGATAAGGGTAGGGTTAGGGTTAGGTTTGGGTTAGCATTAGAGTTAATTTTATGGAGAGAAAGAGGAGTATCATTGAGATTAGGGGTACGTTAGGCTTAGGTTTAATGTTAGGGATAGGAAAGTGTTTCCTTTACATTTAGGGTTAGAGTTAGAGTTGGATTAGTGTTAGGGTTAGGGTTATTGTTTGGGGTAGAATTAGGGTTAGTGTTAGCCTTAGTGTTTGTACTCGAGTTACTATAGGGTTAGTATTAGGGTTAAGCTTTTTGCCAGGTCTAGGTTTAGAGGTAGGGTTAGGGTTAAGATTATGGCTAGTGACAGGTCTGGGTTTTAAGGCTTGTGCTAGGGCTAGGATTAGTTTCAGCTCTAAGGTTGTGTTAACATTAGATCTAGAGCAAGTGTTATGGGTAGGGTTACAGTTAGGGTTAGGGCCAGGGTTAGTGCCAGGGTTAGGGTAAGGCTTGGACTAAGGTTATCATTAGGGATAAGACTAGGCTTAGGCTTAGTGCTAGGTCTTGGATTATTGTTAGTGTTAAGGTTAGTGTTTGGGCTGGATTTGGGTTGAGGTAAGACTCAGGTATAATCTTAGTGGTAGGCGTAGTGTAAGTGTAGGAGTAAGTGTAGGGTTAGATTTAGGGTTATGGATAAGGATAAGGATATATCTAAGGCTATGGTTAGGATTAGGGTTATGGTTATGGTCAGGGCTAGAGTTACGGTGAGAATTAGGCTTTACATTCAGATTAATGTTAGCAATAGTTTTAGAGCTAAGGTTGGGGTTTGTATCACGGACCCTAACCCAACTAGATCTCTAACCCTAAGCCTACTCCAAAACCAAAATCTAGCCTGAGCCCTAACCATAATCATATGCCTAACACTAACACTCACTGTAACTGTAACCCTAAGCCAACTCTAACCCTAACTTTAAAACTAGTCCTAGCCCAAATCAAAACCCTATGACTATTCTTACCCTTTCCAGTACCCCAACCCTCAGGCACACCCAACACTAACATCAGACCTAACCCTAATCCTACCACTAGCCCTCACGCAAAAACCAGCCCCAACCCTAACTATAACAAACAATAAATCTAGACATAAACCTAAAAAGAAATCTAGCCATATATGTAATAATGGAACCTAGCCCTAAGCCCAGCCCTAACGATAACTGTTGCAACAACACTAACCCTAACTCGGACCCTAACCCAAAGCCGAAACCAAACGTTAAACTGAACCCAAACCCAAATACTAACCCAAACCCAAACTCCAACCCTAACTTATCACAAAACCGAAACTTTATCCTAACCGTAAACCTGAACCAAACCCTAAGCCTAACCCAACCAAAGCTTAACCCAAACACTAATACTAACCCTAACCCGAACCCTAACTCTAAGCCTAATCATAACCCAAACCCTAACCTGAACCTAATCATAACCATAACCCAAAGTATAACCCCTCACTAATACTAACCCTAACCCGAATCAAAACCCAAAACCTAAACCTAACACTAATCCTAATACAAACTGCAACTCTAACCAACCCGGAATCAGGAACCCGAACTGGAACCAAAAACCCAAACCAAAAACTAACCCTAAACCAACACCTAACCATAAATTTAACCCGAAAGCGAACCCGAACCCGAACACTTGCCCTAACCCTAACCCTACATTAACCCTAACCCTAACACTAACCCTAACCCATAAGCTAACACTAATCATAAACCGAGCCCTAACACAAGCCCTAACATTTATCCTTACTTGAACTCTAACCACAACCCTAACAATAACCATTATTCTAACCATAAGCCTAACCTTAACCAGAATCTGAACCCGAACCGTAACTCTCACCTGAACCCTAACCATAACATGAGCCCTAACATTAAGCCTAACCTGAACCCTCACCTGAACACTAACACTAACAGTTACCATAACACGAACTCTAACATGAATCCTTTCCTGAAAACTAACAATAAGCTTAACCCGAACCCTAAATTTATACATAAATGTAAACCTAAACATAAGCGGAATGCGAACCCGAACTCAAACGCTAACTCTAAACCTAAACCTAACCCAAACAGTAACCAGAACCCTAACCTTAACACTACCCCTAAACCAAACCTGAACACTAAACATAAACATAAACCTAACCCTACCACTAGCACTAACGTGAACCGGAACCCTAAACTTAAACTAACCCTAACCCTAACCCTAAAACTAACATTAACCCAAGCCTGAAACCCAACAACAAACCTATCAATAACATAACCCTAAACCTAACTCAAATAGACACCCCAACAATACGTATAAACTGAACCCAAACTCTAATGCAAACCCTAACCTAAACTCAGACCAAACTCTAACCCGAACCCGAACCCAAACTCTAACCCAAAATGTAACACAAACCCGACCACAAAACCCAACCCAGAACCTAACACTAACCGTAAGACTAAAACTAACCCACACCATAAAACATAACACTAACCCATACCATAACATGAACCTGAACCAGAAGCTAACCCTAACCTGAACACGAACTCTAACTATAATCCATACCCGAACCCTATCAGGAACCCTAACTCTTACCCTAACCCTAACCCTAACCTGAACACTAACGCAAACCCTAAACCTAACACTAAACTATAACACTAAGCCTAACCCTAAATAAAACTGGTGCTGATACCCTAACCCTAACACTAGCCCTAACACCAACCCCAACCCTAACACTAACCTGAACCCTAACCCTAGGAGTAACCTGAACCCTAACCGTAACACTAACTCTAAAATGAACCCTAACCCAAACACAAACCTTAAACATAACTGGAACACAAATATGGGCCTAACATTAACCCTAACAATAACCTTAAACCTAACACTAAACCTAACCATAAACCTAGCTCAACCCTAACCCTAACCCAAGCTAACCTAACCCTAAACATCGCCCTAACCTTAAGTCTAACCATAACCAAACCCTAGCAGTAACCCTAACCCGAAGCTAAACTGGAATCCGAACCTTAACCCAAACTCTAAACCTAAACCGAACCTTAAATCAAATCCTAATGCTAACCCAAACCAAACCCAATCCCAAACCCAACCCTAGACCTAACCCTAATTCTAACCCTAACCTTTACCAAATATGAAACCTAACACTACCCAGAACCCGTACCTGAACACTAACACTGACCCTAACACTAACCTTAAACAAAACACTAGTCCTAACACTAAGCCCCACCTTAACCTTAAATTCAACCCTACCCCTAGCCCTAAACTTAAGTCTAAATCTAAACTGAATCCTAAACCTAATCATAAACATAATCCTGACCCTAACACTAAACCTAAAACTAACCCTACCACTCAACCGAATCCTAAGTCTAACCCTAACCGAAAACCAAACCTAACAAGAAATCTAGCCATATCCCTAAAACGAACCCTACTGCTAATCCTAACAATAACCGTAAACTGAAACCTAACCCTAACCCTAATCTGAACACTAAGTATAACCCGAAACCTAACCCTAACACTGATACTAACATGAACATAACCCTAACCCAACCCAAACCTGGACCTAAGCCTAACCCTAACCCAAATCTTAATGCTAACCATAACCCTAACACTAACCCCAAACGTAAACCTAATGCTACCCCTAAACCTAACCCTAACGAAAAAGCCCAACTCTAACCCTAACCAGACATTAAGCCTAACTTTAATAAAAGATTAAACCCGAAACCAAACTCTAACCCTAATCCTAACCACAAACTCAACCCTAACGCTAAGCCTAACACTAACACGAACCTTCACCCAAAACCTAACCCTAACCTGAACCCTAGTCCTAACCCTAACACTAACCCTAACCTGATACCGAAACTGAACACTAACCCTAATCCTAAACCAATCACTAATCCTAAGACTAAACATAACGCTAAGCCTAACACTATGCCAAACCCACCCCTAACACTAAACCTAACTCTAACCCTAAAACTAACACTAACTCTAACACTAACCCTAACCTTAACACTAACTATAACCCTAACCGTAACCATAATTCTAACCTTAATGCAAAAAATAACCCTAACTCTAACCCGAACCTGAATCCTAAACCTAACTCTAACCTAAATCCAAATGCAAGCTGAACCCAGCCCTATGCCTAATCCAAAAATAATCTTAACACTAGCCCTATTCCTAAGCCTAAACTTAACCTGAAACCTAACAGTAAACCTAACTCTAACCTGAACCCCAACCCTAACCCTGACTCTAAGAATGACCTTAACAGTAAAGCTAAATCTAACCGTAACACGAAGCCTAACCCAACACTAATGCTAAGCCCATCCAGATCACAAACGCTAAGCCTAACCCTAATCTGAACACTAACCTCTCCTGAAGCCTTAACCTAACGCTAACAGTAACCCTAATACTAAACGTGACCATAAACCAAAACATAACCCTAATCCTAACTAGAACACGAACCCAAACCCTAGCCCAAAATAATCCCTAACCTTAAACCTAACCCTAAACCTAACACGAATATTAACCCTAACCCTATAAGCACCCCTAACTGGAACCGTAACTCTAACCATAACTCTAATCCTAAATCGACTCTAACACTAACAGACCCCCGATAACAAAACCGAACCATAACCCTAAGTGTAACTTGAACACTAACGCTAACACAAAACTTAAACCATACCCTCCCCCAAATCCTAATGCTGAACCTAATGCTAACTCGAACTCTAACCATAATTCAAACGCTAAGATGAACCCTAACCCGAACCCTAACCCTAACCTTAATGCAAACCCAACCCTAGCCCTAGCCCTAGCACTAACAGTAACACTCATACCAAAACAAACCCTAAGCCTAAAACTAACCATAACCAAAACACAACACTAACACTAAGTCTAGACCTAACACTAACCCTAACCATAACAAGAACCATAAATCTAAAGGTAAGCCTTTCACAAAACTGAAACATAATCATAACCCTTATACAAACAACAACCCAAAACCTAAACCGAACATTAACTCAAACTCTAACCTGAATCCTAAACATAACAAGAACCCTAACCCAAACAAAAACCCTAACCGTAACCTGAAGTCTAACCTGACCCTAACCATAAGCCTAAGCTCTAAGCCTAAACCTATATGTAAAACAAACTTTTACCAAACCAAAATGCTATCCTACACAGAACCCTAAGCCTATGCTAACCCTAGCCAGAATAGCAACAGTAACACTAACTTTAACCCGAACCCTAACATCGTCCTAATCCTAACCCTAAATTGAACACTAACCCTAACCTGAAACCTAACCCCACCCTGGACCTGAAACATAACACTAACCAGAACACTACACCTAACACCAACCCTAACCCTAACCTTAACCCAAACCCTAACTCTAAACCTAACCCTAACCCCAATACTAACCCTAACACTAACCCTAACCCAACCATAACATTAACGTGAATCATAACCCTATCTCTAACCTGAACTGTAGACTTAACCACAACACTCACCCTAAACATAACCCAAACCCAAGCTTAACTTGAACCGCAAGCGGAAACCAACCATAACTCTAACCTAAAACTAACAGTTTCCCAGGCAACGGCTCTAGGGAGAAATCCATGATAGTGGTCACTTTTGAGGCCTTCGAACGGAGTGCGCAGGTGTCACCACTAGGGCAATGGGAAGGGTGGATCAATTAGCCTGCTTTGTCCAAAGGAGGCTGGCTGGCCGGCTGGCCGGCCGAGCAGTCTAGACACCTGGGCCAGACATCTTTCAACCTGAGACGTTTGGACGAAGGATCCCTGGGGCCTGCCGCCAAGTTTTCTGGGGCCTGTGCTCGGCACCTTCAGAGGAGGAAGCCGCCTGGCAACTGCTTTGATAGACCTGGGATCTGGCAGCCTCCCACTCCAGGGTCCCTTCCCTGCCCAGGCCTCCTGAGTGAGGACGATGGTGTTGGCAGTGGTGAGTGGGGTGGGGCTCCTGCTGAGCCTTTCCTGGTATGCCCCGGGAGACAGCGCCTGGGGATGGGATGACCCTGGCCAGCTCTGAGGGGACCCCCCATATCAGGGCTGTCAGGGGCAGAGAGGGCATCCCCTTCCGCCCTTTCCCTTAAGGTTCTCTTGCCTGGACAAATTATTAAAAGACAGGTTCGCTGGAGAAAATAATACTAAGCTTAAGAACATGTGTAAATGGGAGAAACACTGGAAAATGAGTCTCTCAACACAATGGCAGATATTCTCCTAATAAATACTATCTTCTGCTGAAGACAAAGGAGGATGTTGGGGGTGGGCATGTGGTATGTGAGAGGGGAAGAAGACAATTGTCATGGAGTGGGACGTGTAAAGGCTTGTCTGAACCATTTCCCCTGCACTAGGGTCAGGTCCGGAAGGGACAGCATGGAGGTGACAAGGAATTGGCCTCTCTCTGTTGGGGCTGGCTCCAGGGCGGGCATGGGTGTGGTGGGTGGAAGTGGGATGGTGTGTGAGTTGGCACCAGTGGTGGTGGCAGTGACTCAGAGGTGAGCGATCTCTCTCTCTCTCTCTCTCTATCTCTTGGGGAACAGAGGAGAGGAGGTTGATGCGCCCAACCCACCTCACCTACCTCTCTCATGGGCCCCTCTTTCTCTGGCCACTCCGTGTGGTCTTGGGTTCAACCCCTCATGCCAAGAGCACATGTGTGGCTGCTGGGGCCTAGGGCGGGCCTCGGGGGTCCTTAGTGAAGGCCCCCATTGCCAGCCAGTCTCTGACCAACTGTGGTGCTCTCTAGTTCCTGCCAGGTGCAGCTGAAGAAGGAAAGTCACTGTGCTTGACTTGGCTTCAGCTGTTGTCTCCCTCCCATCCCCCACTTCCACTCAGCTCGACTGCTGCTTCCTTTGTTGGGAAGCGGTGGTCTAGACCAGGTTGGCAATGACGGACTGGGGTGCCAGGTCAAGTCTCTCCCTTGGCCAGCTTCTTCGTCCCGGGCCTTACTTCTTCCTGGAAAGGCAAAACCACGGTCTCCCCCCATGACCACACAATTCAAATCCAGCCAGGTGGAGGAAAGTCTCTGTGGAGTCAGAAGGGCCAAAAGAGGCATATGGCCATGCAGTGAGTGTGGCCCCAGCAGGCCTCAGGTCTAGGGACCAGGGCCACACTGGGCAATCCCTTCCATTGACAGGTCCCAGAATCTTCTCTTGAGTCCTGAAGTCCTGGCATTCCAAGTGCCCAACGTTATGTTTAATCTTAACCTTAGACCTAACCTTAACCCAACACCGAATGCAAAACCCTTCCATAACTTAAAGCTTAACACTATGTCTATACATAACACTAACACTAACCCGTGTACTAATCTTAAGTCTAAACTCTTCCCTCACTCTTAATCCAAACTAACCAAACACAAAACCTAAATCTAAACCGAACCCGAAACCTAAAAATAACCCTAAATGTAACCCAAACTGCGGCCTAAACCTAACAGTGACTTGAAGTACCCCTTAAACTAATCTGCACAGAACTCTAACTATGACCTGAACCCTTACTTGAACACTCATCATATTCGTAAACCGAAATCTAATGCTAATCCCAGCTTGAACACTAAGTCTAAACTGTACCCAAAAACTAACCCACACCCTAAACTTAACATGAGCCTGAATGCTAACTCTAAACTGAAACAGAAGGTTAACCCTTACCATAAAGTTACCTCGAACCCTAAGCCTGTCCCTCATACTTAACCTGAATGCCATCCTAACTGTAAACTGAAAGTGAACCCTAACCTTAACCCTAACCGGAATAATATCCCTTACCCTAACCAGAACCCTAAAACTAACCCTAACCTCAATAGTAACACTAACCTTAACCCTAAACTGATTATAACCATAAAATTAAACGGAATTCTAAACCTAATCTGAAACCCTACCAGAACCTGTACCGGAGCCCTAACTCTAACCCTAACCAAAATCCTAACCATAACCACAACCCTAAACATAACCCCTACACTAAGACTAACCCTCACCCTACACATAACATTAACGTGAATCATAAGCCTATCCATAAACTGAGCCATAAAACTTACCCTAATGCTAACACTAAACATAACCATAAAACTAAAACCTAACATGAACCCTAGCCCTAACACTAACAAGAAGTCTAATGTTAACTCTAACACTAACTGGATCCCGAACCAGAACCGTAACCCTAGCCCTAATGTGAACACTAAACATAACCTATACCCTAAGCCTAAGCCGAACCCTAACCTGAAACTAAAGCTTAAAGCAAACCCGAAGCCAAATACTAACCCGAACCTGAACCCTAACCCTAACTTAACCCTAGGCTGAACACTTACCCTAATCCTAAAACTTACACTAAACCTAAACTAAATCTTAGCCCTAACACAACAAACCCTAACCAGAACACTAACTCTGAACATAACATGCACCATAACCCTAAGCCTAAACCTAACCCAAAACCAAATCGTAACAGTAACCCAAAGAATAACCACACCCTAACACTAACCCTAACACGCACCTGAACCCTATCCCCAATCTTAACCCTAACAGTAACTCTAATCCTAACACGAACCCTAACGCGAACACGAAGCCTAACTCTAACCTGAATTCCGAACCCGAACCAGAACCAGAACCCCAATCCAAACGCTAAAACTAATCCCACACCTAACCATAACCGTAACCCGAACCTGAACCCTAACCCTTGCCCTAAGCCTAACCCTAACCCTAACAATAACCCTAACCCGAAAACTAACACTAACCATAAACCAAACCCTAACCCAAACCCTCACCCTAAACCGACCCCTAACACTAACACTATCCATAACCCTAATCCTAACCCTAATCCTAGCACTCACCCTAACGTTATGTCTAACCTGAACACTAACCAGAACCCTAACAATAACAGTTACTTTAACCATAACTCTAAACAGAACCAGAAGCCTAGCCCTAACCCAAACCGTAACAGTAACCTGAACCCTAACCTGAAGCCTAACCATAACACGAACCCTAAACATAGCCCTAACATTAAGTGTAACCTGAACCATCACCTGAACCCTAACTCTAACAGTTACCCTAAGCCTACCCCTAACCTGAACACTTACCCAAAAACTAAGCCTAAACATAACCCAAACCCTAAATTTAACCCTAACCCTAAACATAAGCAGAACTCGAACCAGAACACAAAAGCTAATTCTAAGCCTAAACCTAATCTTAAGCCTAAAACAAACACTAACCTTAAGACTACCCCTAAACATAACCAGAACCCTAACCCTAACCATAACCATAACCCTATCACTAGCACTAACGTGAACCCAAACCCTAAACCTAAAACTAACCCTAACCCTAACAGTAACGCTGGTCTGAATGCAAACCCCAACATTAAACCTATCCCTAACTTAACCCTAAACCTCACTGGAACACACACCTCAACAATTCCCCTAAGATTAAGCCGAACTCTAAGCTGAATCGAAACCTAACACTAACCTGAATCATAAACTGAACCTAAATCTTAACCCTAACCCAAAACCTAACTCAAACTGGAAACCTAATCCCAACACTAACCCTAACAATAACCCCAAACCTAAAACTAACCAGCACCAGAGAACATAACACTAACACAAACCCTAACATGAACCTAACCCTAATCCAAACCCAAACCCTAAATCTAACGCAAACCCAGCCCTATCAGGAAACATAACTTTAACCCTAACCCTGACTGTAAACCTTACCTGAACCCAAACCCTAACCAGAACCCTAACCTGAACATGAAGCATAAGACTAACTCTAGCCCTACCCCTAAACCGAACCTAAACATAACACTAAAACTAACACTAACCCTAAACCCAGTATTAACCATAAACCTAAAAGAAAACCTAACCCGAACCCTCAACCTAAACCTAACACGAATACTAACACGACCCTAACCCAAAACCTTACACGTTCGTGAACACGAACCCTAACACAAACCCTAGCACGAGCACTAACACTAACACTAATCCTAAACCAAACACTAACCCTAACACTAAACCAAAAACTAACTCAAACTCCAAACTTAAACCTAACTGAAACCCAAACATCAGCCTACCATATCCCTAACAATAACCCTCATCCAAAGGCTTGCCTGAAAACTAAAATTAACCCTAACCCTAACCCAAACCCGAAACATAACCCTCACCTTAACCTAACCCAGACTTAATTCTAAACTTAGCCATAAACCTTAGCCTAACAATAACCCAAATCCCAGCAGTAACCCTAACATTAACCAGAACCCAAACCCCAAACCTAACTGTTACCTGATCCTGAAAACAAACCCACCCCAACCCTAACCCAAACACTAGGAATAAGTCTAAACCTAACCCTAACCACAATGTGAACCCTAAACCTAACCCTAACCCTAACACTAAAATTATCTTGAACACTAACCCTAACCCTAAACCGAAACCCTAACACTAACCATAAGCCTAAACAAAACTGGTCCCCAAACTCTAACTCTAACACTAACCAGACTCCTAGCCATAGACCTAACCCCAACCCCAACCATAACTCTAAGCCTAACCCAAACCCGAAACCTAACCCTAACCTGAACACTAACCTTAACACTAACTCTAACACTAAACTGAACCCTAACACGTACTCTAACCATAAACATAACTGGAACCCAAACATAAGCCTAATCCTAACCCTAACCCTAACACTAACCCTAATACTCACCAGAACCCTAACCCTAGCCTAAGCCTAACCCTACGCTAACCAAAACCCAAAGCTAACGTGAACCCTAGCAATAAGCCTAAAATGAACACAAGCGCTAATCCTAACAGTAACCTGAATCCGAAACCTAAATCTAATCTGAACACTAACTCTAAGCCTAAACCTAACATTAATGCTAAGATGAACCCTAACCCTAACCCTAAACCTGACCAACCCAATCCTAACTCTAACCCTAGCAATAACCCTAAGCCAAAACTTAATGCTAAAGCTAAACCTAACACTAACTCGAGCCCTATCCCTAACACTATCCTAACCCTAACCCGAACCCTAAAACTAACCCTGACCCGAAGCCTAACCTGACCCTAACCATAACTCTAATGGGATCTTGAACCTGAAACCGAACCCTAACCTAAACCTAACCATAAAACCGACCCTAACACTAACCCTAACCTTCACCTGAAAGCTAACTGTAACCCTAAGTCAAACACAACACTAACCCGAAACCTAATCCTAACACTAGCCCGAACCCAACACTAATCCTAGCCCTAAAGTGAACCTGAAATCTAACCCTGACCCTAATCCGAACACTAATTCTAACACTAAACCTAACTCTAACCTTAACATGAACGCTAACAGTAACCCTAACCAAACGCAATACTAATCTTAAACCTAGGCCTAACCATAAGCCTAACCCTAAGACAAGCCCTAATCTGAACAAGAAACCTAATACTGATCTGAAGCCTAAAACTATGCTAACCCTATAGCTAATTGCATCCAGAACCCGAACCCTAAGCCTAACCCTAATCCGAACGCAAACCTCACAGTAAACCTAACCATAAACCTAACAGTAATCCTAACCATAACCCCAACCTGAAACCTAACCAAAACCCTAAGCCAAACACGAAACTGAACCCTAACCATAAACCGAACCGTAGCCCTAACCCAAATCAGAACCCCAACCTACCCCTAATTTTAACCCTAACCGTAAGGTGAACACTCAACCTAAGCATAACCCTAACACTCACACAAACCCCAACCCAAACCGTAACCCTAACCCGAATCCGAACACTAACCCTAACCCTAAACTTAACCATAACCATAAACCAAACCCAACACTAACCCTAACCTTAACCTTAGAGCTATCTCTAACCCGAAACATAACAAGAACCCTAACACTGAAGCTAAGCCTTTGCCGAACTCGAAAACTAACCATATTCCTAATCCGAACACCAATGCTAATCCTAAACCTAACCCTAACCCTTACCCTGACACCAACACTAAGCGTAACCCTAACTGGAACCTGAACCCTAAATGTATGCCTAACACTCAACTTAATCCTAACCTGAATCCAAACCTTAACAAGAACCCTAACCTGAACCCGAACCTTAAGACTAAACAGAAGCCTAACCCGACCCTAACCCTAAGCCTAAACTGATACCGAAACTGACCCTAACCCTAACCCCATCTCTATTACGAATACTCACACTAACACTAAATATAAAACTAACCCTAACTCTAATGCAAACTCTAAACCTAACCCTAACACTAACCTAACCCGACCACTGAACGTAACCCTAACCCTAACACTAACCCTAAACTCTAATCCTAACCCTACATGTAAAATAAACCTGTACCAAACCTAAAACTTAATTCTAACCAGAACCCTAACCCTAACCGTAAACGTACACCTAACCTGATCATAACCCTAACCCTAAACTGAACCCTAACAGTAACCTGAATCCTAACCCAAACCTGGACTCAAACCCAAGCCCTAACCCTACCCAGAACCCTAAATTTACCCATAACACTAAACATAACCTGAATCCTAACCAGAAACCTAACCGGAAACCAAACATATTCCTAAACCTAACACTAACAGTAAGCCTAAAGCTAACAGTAACAGGAACACAGACGCAACCCTAACTCTAACCCCTACTGGAATAAAAACATAAACATAAACCTAACCTTAAGAGTAACCATATCCCTAACCATAAACCGAAACTGTACCCAACTCTAACATTAACCCTAGGCCTAACCATAACACTAACTTGTACTCGAACACTAACCCTAACCTTAACCTGTACCCTAAGCCTAAACCTAACCCGAAGCCTAACCAGACCCTAACACTAACCATAAACAACCCGTAACCTAAAACCTAACCCTCACCCTAATACAAACACTAATCCTAAAATTAAACCAAATGCTAAACCTAACCATAACTCAAACCATAAAACATACCCTAACCAGAAACCTAAGCTGAAGTCGAATAATAACACAAACCCTAACTCTTACTCTAACCCGACCTCTAACCATAAACCTAACCTATACCCTAACCCTAAGACTAACCCTAACTGTAAACTTAACCCTAAACCTAATCCTAACACGAAACATAACACTAACGCTAACCATAAAACTAATCCGACCCTAAACGTAACCCGAAACCAAACATAAACCTAACCCTGACCCTAACACTATCCTGAACACTATCGCTAATTCTAAAGTTAACCCAAACATGAAACCTAACAATGACACGAACCTTAACCTGAACCCAACGCTAACCTTAACCTAATCAAAGCCTAACACTAAAACTAGCACTAAGGCTATCTTTAATGATAACTCGAACTCTAACAGTAACCCTAACCCTAACCCGAACCTGAAGTGTAACCCTAACTCCAGCCCTAACCCTAATATGAATCCTAAAGCTAACCCAAACTTGAATGCTAATGCTATCCGTAACCCAATCCAATCCTAACCCTAACCTTATCCCTAACCAAAAGCCTAACCCTAACCCAAACCCTAACATTAACCCTAATCCTAACCTGAAAACTAACCCTAGTACAGTGCTAACCCTAACCCTAACACTAACCCTAACAGAAACTCAATGCAATCCTAACCCTAACCCTAGCACTAATGCAAAGCCTAACATTAACCAAACCCTAATAGTAACCCGAAACCGAATCCTAAACTTAAATCTCACCCTAAACGTTACACTACACTGAACCCTAAACCAAAGCCTAACATGAAGCTTAACCCGACAATAACACAAACCCTAAACTGATCCAGAACCCGAAACCTAACCCTAAACCTAATCCAATCACCCTCTCCCAAAACGTAACACTAACACTAACTGTAACCCTAATCTTGACACAAAACCTATCACTAATGCTAACCTGAACAAGAACTTGAACCCTAAACCTAACCCAAACCCCAGACCTAACAGTAACCTGAAACGAAATCTAACTGTAACCTGAATCCTAGCATGACAATAACCCTAACCCTAATGTGATCTCGAAGCTGAACTCTAAACCTAACACTAACACGAACAGTAACCCTTACACTAAACCTAACCCTTAACCTAAACCGAGCCCTTAACCTAAACTTAAGTCTAACCCTACCCCAAAACATAACCTTAATTCCAGCCCTAATGCAAACCCTAAACCTAACCCGAACCCAAACCCTAACCTTAACCCTAATCCGAACCCAACACTAACCCTAACGCTAGAACCAACTCTAACCCTAACTCGAACACTAAAGCTAACTAACCCTAAATGGAAACTGAAACCTAATCATAACAATAATCTGAACACTAAACATAACTCTAAACATAAACGCAATCCTAACCCTAAATGGAAGCCAACTGTAACCCTAACCCTAGCCCTAAACCTAACCCTAAACCGAAACCGACCCCTAACCCTAACCCAAACCCTACACCTAACCCAAATACGAACCCAACCCTGCGACTAAACCTAACCCTAAACATAATCCAAACACTAGCCCTAACCCAACCTAACCCAGACTCCAACAGAAACCTTAACCCATACCATAAACTGATCCCTAACCATAACCATTATCATAACCAGAAACCTGAATCTACCATAACCCAACCTTAACCAGAAAGCAAACCTGAATCCTAAATCTAAACCGAGCACTAAATCTAACCCTAACCTTAACATGAACCCTAACACTAACTTTAAACTAAAGCTAACTCAAGCACTGACCTGAAGGCAAACCCTAACCCTATACCTTAAAAAAACCAGTACACGAACCCTAACACTAACCCTAAACAGAACCTTAACCATAACCATAACCCCAACACTAACACTAACCCACTCTAACCTGAAAGCTAACCATTACCCTAACCCAAACCCTAACCGTAACCAGAACCCTAACACTAACATTAATGGGAAGGCAATGACAACCCTAATTCTAACTCTAACAGTAACACTAACCCTTAGCCTAACAATAACACAAACCTGAACCCTAACTCTAACACTCACCTGAAGCCTAACACGACATTAACACTGACCAGAATACTAAACCTAACCTTAATTCCAACCTAAATGTAACCCTAACCATGACAAGCCTGAATCCTAACCCTAACCCTAACCCTAACGGGAACCAAAACATAACCCTACAACTAACCCTAACAGTAAGCCTAACACTAACCAGAACCTGAACCCTAAAGCTAACCCTAAACCTAAGCCTGACCCTAACCCTAACCCTAGCCATAACCCTAAGCCTAACCATAAAAATAACCCAGACCCTAACCCGAACCCTAACCCTAAAGCTAAACCAAACTCATACACAAACCCTGACCCGAACCCTAAGCCTAACCTTAACCCTAACATTAACCGGAACGCGAACCACAATCCTAAACCTAAAGCTAACCCGATCCCTAACCCAAAACCTAATACGAACCTTAAGCCAAAAGCTAGTAATGATTCACACTCGGATACAAATGTGTTTCTTTCTGTCAACGTACAAACCGAGAGAAGAAAGTGTGTTCTTTAAGGAATTTGAGAGTATTTCTGTCTCTAGAAATTCCACGGCCCTGTCACCAAACCTCCTTTCAGAAGGTGATCATTAGCAGGTGGAAGGAAGGGAGATGGGGCATGTAACACTCATTCCAAGAATGAGTGTTAACCATAGTTTAACTCAGCTGTAGTAATGATTGCCCCTCAAATTCCAAGATGTTTCTTACCATCTTCTCACAAGCCAGGATAAGAAAGTGACTTCTCTAAGGAATTTGAGTGAGATTCTGTCGCAAGGCCCTACGTTGTGCTGTGCACAACTTTGACTGAGAAGGCAATCCTTAGGAGTTGGAAGAAAGGGAGATTGGGAGACAAGTTGTTTCCAGGAATGGGTCTTATAAGAACAATGCCTTCTGAAAGGCATGTGAGATTACATCTCAACGGCCGTAAACGGCATCACGTTCTTGACCGTGTTTAGGAGTTTGATTCTTAAGAGATAGAAGGGAGAGTGGTCAAGCACAAAGTTATTTTCGAGAATGTGTGTCATATCCAGGTTAGCTCAGCTCTAGGTATAGCTCAACTCTAGGTACGATTGCCAGTCTTATAAAACTTGTTGCTAGACAGAAACTTGCAACATGAAATCAGAAAGTGCTTCCTCAAAGGAATGTGCAATTTATTATCAAGGCCCCAAACGGAAATCTGTGCCAAAACTTCTTTAGGGATTGTGTGATTCTTAGTAGCTGGAATGAAGGGGGACATGGCATGAAGTTATTTCCAGGAGATGGTGCCATACCCAGTTTATCTCAGTTCTTCGTATGATTGCAAGTCCTAAAATACTTCTTTCTAGACATTGACTTGGAACTTGGAATCAGAAAGTGCATTATAAAGGAACATGAGATTCCTTGTGAAGGTCCAAAATGGGAATCTGTGCCAAAATAAGTTTAGGTATTATGTGATCCTAGCTAGCTGGAAGGAAGATAGATGGGGCATGAGGTTATTTCCAAGAATGAGCGCTATACATGCTTTGGCTCAGCTCCAATATGGTATTGCCAGTCATATACAAACCTAGTGATAGACCTGCCCTGACAAGCTGGGATCAGAAGACTGCCTTCTGAAAGGCAAATGAGACTCCTTCTCAATGGCCCTAAATGGCATTATGTTCTTAACCTGGATTACATGCGTGATCCTTCAAGATGGAAGGGAGAGAGGTCCGGCACAAAGTTATGTCCAGTAATGGGTGTCATACACAGAGTAGCTCAGCTCTAGGTATGATGGGCATTCCTATAGAAACTTGCTTCTAGACAGCTACTTGTAACATGGAATCAGAAATTACCTTCTCAAAAGAATGTGTGATTCCTGCTGATGGCCCAAAATGGGAATCTTTGACAAAACTGGTTTAGGTATAAGGTGATCCTAACTAGCTGTTAGGAAGGGAGATGGGGAATGAAGTTATATTCAGGCATTGCCGCTCTACCTGTTTGGGTCAGCTCCACTCTGGATTGCCAATCCTATACAGACCTGTTCCCAGACCTCCTCTGAGAAGCCGGGATCAGAACATTGCCTTCTGAAAGGCATGTGAGATTCCTTCTCAATGGCCATAAATATTATAATGTTCTAAACCTGGTTTAGGAGTGTGATCTTTATAAGATTGAAGGGAGAGAGATCAGGCAGAAAGTTATTTCCAGGGATGGATATCATAGCCAGTTTAGCACGGCTCTAGGTATGATTGCCAGTCCTATAGAAACTTCTTTCTAGACCCCGACTAGGAACTTGGAATCAGATAGAACCCTAACAAAGAAACGTGTGATTCTTGTGAAGGTCCAAGATGGGAATCTGTGCAAAATGATGTTTAGCTATTATGTGATTCTTACAAGTGGGAAGGAAGAGAGATGGGGCGTGAAGTAATTCCAGGAGTTGGTGTCAAACCCAGTTTAGCTCAGTTCCAGGAATCACTTCCACTCATATACAAAATTGTTGCTAGAGAGCAACTTGTAACTTGGAATAAGAAAGTCCTTCCTCAACGGAATGTGTGATTTCTTCTCAAGGCCCCAAAATGGAAATCTGTGCCAAAACCTCTTTAGGTATTATGTGATCCTTACTAGATGGAAGGAAGAGAGATGGGGCGTGAAGTAATTCCAGGAGTTGGTGTCATACCCAGTATTGCTCAGCTCTAGGTATGGTTGCAATTCATATAGAAACTTGCTGTTAGACAGCTACTTGGAACATGGAATCACAATGTACTTTCTCAAAGGAAGGTTTGATTCCTTCTGAAAGCCCAAAATGGGAATCTGTGCCAAAACTTGTCTGGGTATTATGAGATCCTAACTAGCTGGAAGGAAGGGAGATGGGGCATGATGTTATATTCCAGAGTTGGTGTCATCCCCAATTTAGCTCAGATCTAGGTATGATGCCACTCCTATAGAAACTTGCTACTAGACAACTACTTGGATCATGAAATCAGAAATTCCCTTCTCAAATGAAGATGTGATTCCTTCTGAAGACCCAAAATGGGAATCGGTACAAAAGTTGTTTAGTTATTATGAGATCTGACTAGCTGGAAGGAAGGTATATGGGGCATGAAGTTATCTCCAGGAATTCTTGCAACGGATGGATTGTTTACTCCATACTGGATTGCCATTCCTCTTCAAACCTATTCCCAGACATGCACTGACAAGCCTGCATCAGAACACTGCCTTCCAAAAGGAATTAGAGAATCCTTCTCAAAGGCCGTAAACGGCATCATGTTTTAAAACCGGTTTAGGTGTGGGATGGATGCGAGATGGATGGGAGAGGGATCAGGTACAAAGATTTTTCCTGGAATGGGTGTGTCGAGAGAGAGGGAGAATCTCCCTCTGCCCTTTTCCTTAAGGTTCTTTGGGCTGGCCAAAAAATTAACATGACAAGGTAGCAGAAGAAAATAATATGAAGTTTAATAACATGTATACATGTGAGAAACTCAGAAATGAGCAACTCGTCCCTCTGTCTAAGCAGCTTGCTCAACTATTTTGGTAAAATGTGAGGAAGGTGTTGGGGGTGGCTAGTGGTCTGGGACTTCAGAAGGCAAGAAGACAATTCTTTTCAGGGTCATCTATAGATAATGTGGTCCAGGAGAGACAGAGTTTTTTTCATAAAAGGGGCTTGGTGCTTCTCCTATTGTAAGCTACATCCCACATTATCTTTACAGCCATCATGATGATAACTCCTCCCTGAAACAGATATTTTGTTTTAAATTCTTTAGGCAGTTTGGGAGGGGAAACGCAAATATTCTTCCTGAGTCCTCTGGGTTCTTATTGTCTTCTGCTCGAAATAATCCATATACAAGAGTGGTGCCTCCTGGGGTGGCTTGCCCTGAGCATCATCAGGTGTCATACCCATTTTAGCTCAGTGCTAGGTCTGATTGCCAGTCCTATACAAACTTGTTGCTAGACAGCAAATTGCAACATGGCATAAGAAAGTGCTTCCTTAAAGGAACGTGTGATTTCTTCTCAAAATCCCCAAATGGAATTCTGTGACAAAACATATTTAGTTTTTAGGTGATCCTTACTAGATGGAAAGATGTGAGATAGAGCATGAAGCCATATTCAGAAATGGGTTTTATATTTGGTTTGGCTCAGCTCCCCTCTGGATTGCCAGTCCTATACAAACCTGTTTATAGACCTGCACTGAGAAGCCAGGATCAGAACACTGCCTTCTGAAAGACATGTGAGATTCCTTCTAAACGACCCTAAACGGCATCATGTTCTTAACCAGGTTTAGGTCTGTGATCCTTACGGGATGGAAGGGAGAGACGTCAGACACAAAGATATTTCCAAGAATGGGTGTCATACCCAGTGTAACTCAGCTCTAGGTATGATTGCCACTCCTATAGAAACTTGCTGCTAGACAGCTACTTGGAATATGGAATCAGAAATTTCCTTCTCAAAGGAAGGTGTGATTAATTCTGAAAGCCCAAAAAGGGAATATGTTCCAAATCATGTTTAGGTATTTTGTGAACATTACTAGCTGGAAGGAACGGAAATGGGGCATGATGTTATTTTTAGAAATGAGTGCTATACATACTTTGGCTCAGCCCCACACTGGATTGCCAGTCCTATTCAAACCTGTTGCCAGAACTGCCCTGAAAAGCCAGGATCAGAACACTGCCTTCTGAAAAGCATGTGAGATTCCTTCACAATGGCCATAATTATTATCATGTACTAAAGCTGGTTTAGGTGTGTGATCCTTACGAGATGGAAGGGAGAGAGGTCAGGCAGAAAGTTTTTTCCAGGAATAGGTGTCATACCCAGTTGAGCTGGGCTCTAGGTATGATTGCCACTCCTATAGAAACTTGCTGTTATACAGCTACTTGGAACAAGGAATCAGTTATTGCCTTCTCAAAGGAAGGTGTGAATACTTCCGAAGGCCCAAAATGGGAATCTCTGCCAAAACCTGTTTAGGTAGTATGGGATCCTTACTAGCTAGAAGGAAGTGAGATAGGGCATGAAGTTATTTTCAGGAGTGGGTGCTATCCATGGTTTTGATCGGCTCCACTCTGGATTGCTAATCCTAAACAAACCTTTTCCAGACATGCCCTGAGAAGCCGGGATTAGAACACTGCCTTCTGAAAATTATGTGAGATTCCTTCTCAATGGCTATAAATATCATCATGTTCTAAACCTGCTTTAGGTGTGTTATCCTTATGAGATGGAAGGGAGAGAGATCAGGTATAGAGTTATTTCCAGGAGTGGGTGTCATACAGAGTTGAGCTCTGCTCTAGGTATGATTGCCAGGTCTATATAAACTTCTTTCTAGACACCGACTAGGAACATAAAATCAGAAATTGCCTAATCAAAGGAACATGAGATTCCTGGTGAAGGTCCAAAAAGAGAATCTGTGCCAAAACCTGTTTAGATATTATGTGATCCTAAGAAGATGGAAGGATGGGAAGTGGAGCATGTCGTGATATCCAGGAATCGGTACTGTACATGGTTTGGCTCAGATCCACTCAGGATTGCCAGTCCTATACAAACCTAGTCCCAGAAATGCACAGAGAAGCCAGCATCATAACCCTGCCTTCTGAAAGGCATGAGATAATCCTTCTCGATGGCTGTAAATGGCATCATGTTCTAAAGCAGGTTTAGGTGAGTGATCCTTATAAGATGGAAGGGAGAGGGATCAGGTAAAAATTTTTTTCCAGGAATAAGTGTCATACCCAGTTTAGCTCAGCACTAAGTATGATTGCCAGTCCTATACAACATTGTTGCTAGAAAGCAACTTGCAACTTTTTTTATTAAAGACAAAAATATTTAATGACATGAAATATTCTACAAAATAATTTGTTATATAAAAATCAGATTATTAAATAATACTTATAGGACATTTCAATTCCACCATTTTGAGCCAGCTATTTTTGTTTCTGAGGAAATTTTGACCCTAAGGATGATTATAAGACAAACATTTTAATCAGATTAGGTCAGTATTGATAAAATTTTCATCAAGAAATTAGTTCCCAGTGCAAATACCACTAAGCCAAATTATTTCCTTGATCAAAATAGTAAAGTAAAAATTTTCAATAATTTTTTTCAATTTTCTTCTTTATCTAACTGAGTCTATCATAGTCACATTACTTATTTTCCATTCAAGTTATAAAATCATAATTCGTTCCTCAATAAGGATTTTGTCATATCAACTGTTTTTGATTCCTTTCTATTCTTGTGAGTTTTCTTTTGTGGTCAATATTTCTACCAAGTTCAATATTCCTGGGAACGATTTTCAGATCTAAACGTTGACAATAATTTCTTTTTCTTCCATTAATATTTTTTTATTGCTTCAGTTTTGTTTCAATTTTTTTTATTTTTTTTGTTTATTGCAGTAATATTGGTTTATGACATTGTATAAATTGCAGGTGTACATCATTATACTTCTATTTCTGCGTAGATTACATCATGTTTACCACCCAAATACAAATTACAACTCATCACCACACACATGTGCCAAATTTTCAGTTTCGCCCTCCTCCCTCCCCCCTTCACCTCTGGTAACCAACAATCCAATCTCTGTCTCTATGTGTTTGTTTATTTTTTTATTATCTACTACTTAATGAAGGAAATCGTATGGTATTTGACCTTTTCCTTCTGTCATATTCCACTTTGCATAATACCCTCAATGTCCATCCATGTTGTCACAAATGGCTGGATTTCATCATTTCTTATGGCTGAGTAGTATTCCATTGTGTATATATACCACATCTTCTTTATCCATTCATCCTTTGATGGGCACTTAGCTTCCTTCCACGTCTTGGCTGTAGTGAATAACGCTGCAATGAACACAGGGGTGCATGTATCTTTATGCATTGGTGCTTTCAAGTTCTTTGGATAAATACCCAGCAGTGGAATATCTGGATCATATGGTAGTTCTATCCTTGATTTTTTGAGGAATCTCCATACTGTTTTCCATAGTGGCTGCATCAGTTTGCACTCCCACCAGCAGTGTATGAGATTTCCCTTCTCTCCACATCCTCTCCAACACATGTTGTTTCCTGTCTTGTTAATTATAGCCATTCTGACAGGTGTTAGGTGATATCTCATTGTAGTTTTGATTTGCATTTCCCCAATAGTTAATGATTTTGAACATCTTTACATGTGCCTGTTGGCCATCTGTATATCTTCTTTGTAGAAATGTCTGCTCAGGTCTTTTGCCCATTTGTTAATTGGGTTGTTAGACTTTTTGTTGTTGAGATGCATCATTTCTTTGTATATATTAGAGACTAAGCCCTTATCAAATGTATGGTTTGCAAATTTCTTCTCCCAAGTGTTAGGTTGTCTTTTCGTTTTGTTGATGGTTTCCTTTGCTGCGCAGAATCTTTTTAGTTTGATGTTGTCTCATTTGTTTATTTTTTCTATTGTTTCTCTTGCCTGGTCAGACATGGTGCTTGAAAATATGTTGCAAAGACTGATGTAGAAGAGTGTACTGTCTAGGTTTTCTTCTAGAAGTTTCATAGATTCAGGTCTTACATTCAAGTCTTTAATCCATTTTGAATTAGTTTTTGTGTATGGTGTAAGGTAAGGGTCTACTTTCATTTTTTGCATGTGGTTGTCCAGTTTTCCCAACACCATTTGTTAAAGAAACATTCTTTTCTCCATTGTATGTTCTTGGTTCCTTTGTCAAAGATTAGCTGCCCATAGATGTGTGGGTTTATTTTTGGGATCTTGATTCTAATCCATTGATCTGTGTGTCTGTTTTTGTGCCAGTACCATGCTGTTTTGGTTACTATAGCTTTGTAGTATATTTTGAAATCAGGGAGTGTGATACCTCAAGCTTTGTTCTTTTTTCTCAGGATTCCCTTAGCTTTTAGGGTTCTTTTGTTGTTCCAGCAAATTGCAACTATTAGTAAGAAAGTGCTTCCTCAATGGAACGTGCAATTTCTTCTCAAGGCCCCTCAATGGCAATCCGTGCCAAAACTTGTTTAGGTATTATGTGAACTTTAGTAGCTGGAAGGAAGGGAGATGGGGCATGAAGTTAATTACAGGAGTTGGTGTCACACCCAGTTTAGCTCAGCTCTAGGTATGATTGCCATTCCTATACAAACTTGTGGCTACACAGCGACTTGCAACTTGGAATCAGAAAGTGCCTGCTCAAAGGAATGTACGATTACCTCTGAATGCCCAAAAGGGGAATCTGTGCCAAAACTTGTTTTGGTAATATGTGATACTTACTAGCTGGACGGAAGGGAGAAGGGGCGTGAAGTTATTTCCATGAGTTGGTGCCATACCAAATTAGCTCAGCTCTAGAAATCATTGCCAGTCCTACACAAACTTGTTGCTAGACATCAACTTGTAACTTCCATTCACAAAGTGCTTCTTCAAGGGAACGTGCAAATTCGTCTCAAGGACCCAAACAGAAATCTATGCCAAGTCTTCTTTAGGTTTTCTCTGATCCTTACTAGCTGGAAAGAAGAGAGATGTGGCATAATTTACTTCCAGGTGTTGTTGTCATACACAGTTTAGCTCAGCTCCAGGTATGATTGCCATTCCCATGCAAATTTTTTGCTACACAGAGATTTGCATCTTGGAATCAGAGAGTGCATGCTCAAAGGAACGTGAGATTTCTTCTCATGGCCCAAAACGGGAATCTGTGCCAAAACTGTTTTAGTATATTTTCATCCTTACTAGCTGGAATGAAGGGAGATGACGCATGAAGAAATTTTCAGGAATGGGCGCTATACTGTGTTTTGCTCAGCTCCACTCTGGATTGGCAGTCCTATAAAATCCCGTTGCCAGACTTGCCTGAGAAGCCAGGATCGGAACACTGCCTTCTGAAAGGCATAAGAGAATTCTTCTCAAGGGCCGTAAATGGCATCATGTTCTAAACTTTGATAAGGTGTTTGATCATTACCAGTTGTAAGAGACAGGGATCATGCACAAATTATTCCAGAAATGGGTGTCATACCCATTTTAGCTCAGCAGTAGGTGTGATTGCCAGTCCTATACAAAATTGTTGATAGACATCAACTTGAAACTTGGAATACGAATGTGCTTCCTCAAGGAATGTGCAAATTCTTCTCAAGGCCCCATAGATATGTCTGTGCCAAAACTTCTTTAGGAATTCTGTGAATCTTACTATCTGGTAAGAGGAGAGATGTGGCAGGAAGTTATTTCCAGGGGTTGGTTTCCAACCCAGTTTAGCACAGCTCTAGGTATATTTGCCATTCCTATATGAACTTGTTGCTACACAGCGATTTGCAACTTGGAATCAGAAAGCGCCTGATCAACAGAGCATGAGATTCCCTATGAAGGTCCAAAACGGGAATCTGTGCCTGCTCAAAGGAATGTGCGACTCATTCTGAGCCCATAATGGGAATCTGTGCCAAAACATTTTTGGTATTATGTGATCCTTACTAGCTGGTGGGAAGACAGATGGTGAAGGAAGCCATTTTACGGAATGGGTACTATACTTGGTTTGGCTCAGCTAGACTCTGCATTGCCACGTTTTTACAAACCAGGACCCAGACTTGCACTGACAAGCCAGCATCACATCACTGTCAACTGAAAGTCATGAGAGAATCTTTCTCAAGGGCCATAAATGGCATCATGTTCTTAACCTGGTTTTGATGTGAGATCCTTATGAGATGGAATGGAGTGTGATCAAGCGCAAAGATTTTTCCAGGAATGAGTGTCATTCCCAGTTTAGCTCAGTGCTACGTATTCTGGCCAGTCCTGTACAAAATTGTTTCTAGAGACAACCAGCAACATGGACTAAGGAAGTGCTTCATCATAGGAAAGTGTGACTTATTCTCCAGGCCCGAAAATGGGAATCTGTGCCAAAATTTGTTTAGGTATTATGTGATCTTTACTAGCTGGAAGGAAGGAAGATGGGGCATGAAGTTATTTCCGGGAGTTGGTGTCACACGCAGTTTAGCTGAGATCTATGGATCATTGCCAGTCCAATGCAAACTTGCTGCTACACAGAAACTTGAAACTTGGAAGCAGAAAGTGCTTCTTCAAAGGATCGTGCAATATCTTCCTAAGGCCCCACACCTAAATCTTTGCCAAAACTTGTTTTTGTATTATGTGATACTTACTAGCTGGGAGGAAGAGAGATGGGACATGATGCCATTTTCAGGAATGTGTGCTATGCTTGGTTTTTCTCAACTCCACTCTAGAATGCCAGTCCTATACACAGCTGTTGATAGAACTGCCCTGAGAATCCGGGATAAGAGCACTGCCTTCTGAAAGTCATGTGCGAATCCTTCTTAAGGGACCTAAATGGCATCATGTACTTAACCTGGTTTGGGTGTGTGATCCTTTGAGATGGAAGCTAGAGGGATCAGGAAAAATGTATTTTCCATGATTGGTTGTAATACACTGTTTAGCACACCGATAAGTATGATTGCCAGTCCTATCCAAAATTGTTGCTAGACAGCAACTTGCAACAGGGCAAAAGAAAGTGCTTCTTCAAAGAAACATGTGATTTCTTCTCAATGTCCCAAAATGAGAATCTGTGCCAAAACTTGTTTAGGTATTATGTGATCCTTACTAGCTGCAAGGAAGGGAGCTTGGGCATGAAGTTATTTCCAGTAGTTTGTGTCATGCCCAGTTTAGCTCAGCTATAGGTATGATTGCCATTCCTATACAATCTTGTTGTTACACATCGCTTTCATCTTGGAATCAGAAAGTGCCTGCTCAAAGGAAGGTGTGATTCCTTCTGAAGTGCCAAAAGGGGAATCTGTGCCAAATGTTTTTTAGGTATTATGTGATCCTTACTAGCTTGAATGTAGGGAGATGGGGCATAGAGTTATTTCCATGAGTTGGTGTCATATCCAGTTTATCTCATCTCTAGCTATGATTGCCAGTCCTATAGAAACTTGTTGTTAGACATCTACTTGGTACCTGGAATCAGAAAGTGTCTGCTCAAAGGAATGTCCAATTCCTTCTGTAGGCCCAAAACGGGAACCTCTGTCAAAATTTTTTTTGGTATTTTGTGTTCCCTACACACTGGAAGGAAGGGAAATGGTGCATGAGGTCATTTTCTGGAATGGGTTCTATACTTGTTTCATTCAGTTACACTCTGGATTGCCATTCCTATACAAACCTGTTTATATACTTGCCCTGACTAGCCAGGATCAGAACACGGCCTTCTGTAAGGCATGTGTGATTCCTTCTCAATGGCCCAAAATGGCATCATGTTCTTATCCTGGTTTATGTGTTTGATCATAACGAGATGGAAGGGAGAGAGGTCAGGCACATGTATATTTCCTGGAATGGGTGTCATACTCAGTTTAGCTCAGCTCTAGGTATGTTTGCCACTCTTATAGAAATTTGCTGCTAGACAGCTACTTGGAACATGGAATCAAAAATTGCCTTCTCAAAATATGGTGTGAATCCTTCTGAAAGCCCAAAATGGGAATCTGTTCCAAATCTAGTTTAGGTATTATGTGATCCTTACTAGCTGGATGAAAGGGAGATGTGGCATGCAGATATTACTACGAGTTGGTCTCATAAATGTTTACCTCAGATGTAGGAATCATTGTCAGTCCTCTACACATTTGTTGCTAGACAGCAACTTGCAACTTGGAATCAGAAAGTTCTTCCTCAACAGAACATGCAATATCTTCTCAAGGCCTAAAACAGAAATCTGTGTCAAAACTTTTTTAGGTATTGTGTGATATTTACTATCTGGGAAGAAGGGAGATATAGCACGAAAATATTTCCAGGAGTAGGTGCCATACCCTGTTTAGCTCAGCTCTTGGTGTGATTGCCATTCCCAGACAAACTTTTTGCTACACAGCGACTTGCGGCTTGGAGTCGGAAAATGCCTGCTCATAGGAACATGCGATTCATTCTGAAGGCCCAAAAGCGGAATCAGTGCCTATACTTTTTTAGGTATTATGTGATCCTAACTAGCTGGAACGAAGGGAGATAGGGCATGAAATTATTTCCAGGCATGGATGCTACATATTTTTTAGCTCAACTCAACTCTGTATTGTCAGTTCTATACAAACCTAAACCCAGACATGCACTGAGAATCCAGCATCAGAACACTGCCTTCTGAAAGACATGAGAGAATCCATCTCAGGGGCCATAAATTGCATGAGTTTCTAAAACTGATTTAAGTGTGTGATCCTTACGAGTTGGAAGGAGGGATAATGCCAAAGTTTTTTCAAGGAATGGGTGTCATACCCAGTTTAGCTCAGCGCTAGTCATGATTGCCAGTCCTATACAAATTTGTTGCTGGACAGCAACTTGCAACTTGGAAGAAGAAAGTGCTTCCTCAAAGGAATGAGCAATTTCTTCTGCAGAGCCCAAACCGAAATTGGTGTCAAAACGTCTTTATGTAGTATGTGATCCTTACTAGCTTGAAATAAGGCAGATGTTGCATGAAGTTATTTCCAGGAGCTGGTGTCATAGTAGTTTAGATTAGCTCTAAGAATCACTGCCAGGCCTATAAAAACCTGTTGCTAGACAGTAAGTTGCAACTTGGAATCAGAAAGTGCTTCCTCAGAGGAACGTGCAATTCCTTTCAAAGGCCACAAACAGAAATCTTTGCCAAAACTTGTTTAGGTAATATGTGATTGTTACTAGCCGCAAGGAAGGGAGCATGGGCATGAAGTTATTTCCAGGAATGTGAGCTATACATGGTTTGGCTCAGCACCAGTCTGGATTGCCAGTCTTTCCCCAACCTAGTCCCAGACATGCACTGAAAACAGGCATCAGATCACTGTCATCTGAAAGGCAGGAGAGAATCCTTCTCAAGTGCCGGAAATGGCATCTTATTCCAAACCTGGTTTAAGTGTGTGATCCTTACGAGATGGAAGCGAGAGAGAGAAGGGACAAAGATTTATCCAGGAATGGAAGTCATACCCAGTTTAGCTCAACGCTAGGTATGATTGCCAGTCCTATACAAAACTGATGCTAGAGAGCAACTTGCAACTTGGAATAAGAAAGTGCTTCCTCAAAGGAATATGTGATTTCTTCTCAAGACCCAAAAATGGGAACCTGTGCCAAATTTGTTTAGGTATTATATGATCCTTACTCGCTGGTAGGAATGGAGTTGGGGCATGAAGTTACTTTCAGGAATTGGTGCTATATATGGTTTGGCTCAGTTCCACTCTGGATTGCCAATCTTATACAAACCTGTTGCCTGACCTGCCCTCAGAAGACAGGATCAGAACATGTCCTTCTGAAAGGCATGTGAGATTCCTGCTCAATGGCTGTAAATATCATAAAGTTCTAAACCTGGTTTAGGTATGCAATCCTTACGAGCTGGAAGTGAGAGAGATAAGGCAGAAAGTTATCTCCATGAATGGGTGTCATACCCAGTTTAGCTTGGATCTAGGGATGAATGCCAGTCCTATAAACACTGCTTTCTAGACACCGACTTGGAAGTCATAACATGTAATCAGAAAGTGACTTATCAAAGGAACATGCGATTCCTTGTGAATGTCAAAAACGGGAATCTGTGCCAAAACATCTTTGGTATTATTTGATCCTAAATTGATGGAAGGATGGATAATGGGGCATGAATTCATTTCCAGGTTTGTGTGCTGTACATTCTTTGGCTCTGCTCCACTCTGGATTGTCTGTCCTATACAATACTCGTCCCAGACATTCACTGGCAATCTGGCATCAGAGCAAGGTCTTCTGAAATATGTGAGATAATCCTTCTCAAGGGACATAAATGGTGTCACGTTCTAAACCTGGTTTTGGTGTGTCATGCTAACAATATGGAAGGGAGAGTAATCAGGCACAATGTTTTTTCCAGGAATGGGTTTCAAAACCAGTTTAACTCTGTGCTAGGTATGATTGCCAGTTCTATGCAAAATAAATGCTAGACAGCAACTTGCAAATTGGTATAAGAAATTGTTTTCTCAAAGGAACGGGCAATTTCTTCTAAAGGTCCCAAAATGTGAATCTGTTTTAAAACTTGTTTAGGTAGTATGTGATCCTTAATTGCTGGAAGGATGGGAAATGGGGATGAAGTTATTTCCAAGAGTTGGTGTCATACCCAGTTTAGCTGAGCTCTAGGTATGATTTCCACTCCTATAGAAACTTGCTGTTAGACAGCTACTTGGAACATGGAATCAGATATTGCCTTCTCAAAGGCAGGTGTGATTCATTCTGAAAGCCCAAATGGGAATCTGTGCCAAAACTTGTTTAGGTTTTATGTGATCCTTACTAGCTGGTAGGAAGGTAGATTTGGGATGAAGTTATTTCGAGGGGTTGTTGTCATACCCAGTTTAGCTCAGCTCTGGGAATCACTACCAGTCCTGTATAAACTTGTTCTTAGACAGCAACTTCCATCTTGGAATCCGAAAGTGCTTCCTCAAAGGAACGTGCAATTTCTTCTCAAGTCCCAAAACGGGAATCTGTGCCAGAACTTCCTTAGGTATTATGTGATGCTTACTAGCAGGAAAGAAGGGAGATGTGGCATGAAGTTATTTCCAGGAGTTAGTGTCATATCCAGTTTCACTCAGCTCTAGGTATGATTGACACTCCTATAGAATCTTGCTGTTAGACAGGTACTTGGAACATGGAATGAGATATGGCCTTCTCAATGGAAGTTGTGATTCCTTCTGAAGGCCCAAAGAGGAAATCTGTGGAAAACTTGTTTAAGTATTATGTCATCCATACAAGCTGGAAGGAAGTGAGATGGGGCATTAATGCATTTTCAGGAATGACTGCTATACTTATTTGGCTCAGCTCCACTCTGGATTGCCAGTCCTATACAAACTTGTTGGTAGACCTGCCCTGACTAGCCAGGATAAGAACACTGCCTTCTGAACCTAGTTTAGATGTGTGATCCTTATGAGATGTATGTGCGAGTGATCAGGAAGAAAGATATTTCCAGGAATTGGTGTCATACCCAGTTTAGCTCGGTTGAAGGTATGAAAACCAGTCCTGTAGAGCCTTCTTTCTAGACACCGACTTGGAACATGGAATGAGAAAGTGTCTTATCAAATGTACATGAGAATCCTTGTGAAGTTCCCATCCACGGGTGTTATACGTGGGCTGACTCAACTCCACTCTGGATTGCCAGTCCTATACAATCCTAGTCTGAGACATGCACTGATAAGCCAGCTACAGCACACTGCCTTCTGCAAGGCATGAGAGAATCATTCTCATGGGCCGTAAATGGCAAAATGTTCTATAAGTTGTTTAGAGGTGTGATCCTGATGAAGGGGTAAGGACAGGGATAAGGCACAAAGTTTTTTCCAGGAAAGGCTGTCACACCCAGTTTAGCTCAGCGCTAGATATGATTGCCTGTCCTATAGAAATTGTTGCTAGACAGCACTTGCAACTTGGAATAAGAAAGTGCTTTCTCAAAGAAACATGTGATTTCCTTTCCAGGTTCCATAATGGGAATCTGTGCCAAAACTTATTTAGGTAGTATGTGATCCTTACTATCTGGAGGGAAGGGAGATGGGGCATGAAGTTATTTCCATGAGTTGATGTCATGCCCAGTTTAGCTCAGCTCTAGGTATGATTGCCACTCCCATAGAGACTTGCTACTTGGAACGTGGAATCAAAAATTGTCTTCTCAAAGAAAGGTGTGATTCCTTCTGAAATCCCAAAATAGAAATGGATGCGAAAACTTATTAAGGTATTATTCGATAAAATTTAACTGGAAGGAAGGGAGATGGAGCATGAAGTTGTTTTCAGGAATGGATGATATACCAGTTTTGCCTCAGCTCCGCTCTGAATTGCCAATAATATACAAACCTGTTGCCAGACCTGCACTGAGAAGCCAAGATCAGAACACTGCATGCTGAAAGGCAGGTGAGAATCCTTCTCAATGGCCGTAAATATCATCATGTTCTAAACCAGGTGTAGGTGTGTGATCCTTACGAGATGGAAGGGAGAGAGATAAGGCAGACAATTATTTCCAGAAATGGGCCTCATGCCCATTTTAGCTTGGCTCTAGGTAATATTGCAAGTCCTATAGAAACTTCTTTCTAGACACCAACTTCGAACTTGGAATCAGAACGTGCCTTATCAAAGGAACAAGAGATTCCTTGTGAAGGTCCAAAAAGGGAATCTGTGCCAATACCTGTTTAGGTATTATATGATCCTTACTAGCTGGATGGATGGGAGATGGGGCATGAAGTTATTTGCAGGATTTAGTGTCATACCCAGTTTAGATCAGCTCTAGGAGTCATTGCCAGTCCTATACAAACTTGTTGCTAGTCAGCAGCAAGCAACATGGAATCAGAAAGTGCTTCCTCAAGGAACGTGCAATTTCTTCTCGAGGCCTCAAACAGAAATCTGTGCCAAAACTTCTTTAGGTGTTATGTGATTCTTACTAGCTGGAAAGAAAGGAGATGTGGCATGAAATTATTTCCAGGAGTTGGTAACATACCCAGTTTAGCTCAGCTCTAGGTATTATTTCCACTCCTATAGAAACTTTCTGTTAGACAGCTACTTGGAAAATGGCATCAGAAATTGCCTTCCCAAAGGAAGGTGTGATTTCTTCTGAAGGACCTAAATGGGACCCTGTGCCAAATCTTATTTAAGTATTATGTGATCCTTACTAGCTGGAACGAATGGAGATGGGGCATGAATTTATTTCCAGGAAATGATGCTATACCTGGTGTTGGCACAGCTCCACACTTGATTG
>CM053518.1:2518449-2558658 GCA_028646465.1 Rhinoceros unicornis
AAATGGCATCAGAAATTGCCTTCCCAAAGGAAGGTGTGATTTCTTCTGAAGGACCTAAATGGGACCCTGTGCCAAATCTTATTTAAGTATTATGTGATCCTTACTAGCTGGAACGAATGGAGATGGGGCATGAATTTATTTCCAGGAAATGATGCTATACCTGGTGTTGGCACAGCTCCACACTTGATTGCCAGTTCTATAGAAACCTAGTTCCAGTCATGCACTGACAAGCCGGCTGCAAAACACTGCCTTCTGAAAGGCATGAGAGAATCATTGTCAAGGGCTGTAAATGGAATCATGTTGTAAAACATGTTTAGGATTGCGATTCTTATGAAATGAAAGGGAGTGTGATTGGGCACAAAGGTTTTTCCAGGAATGGGTATCATACCCAGTTTAGCACAGTGCTATGTATGATTGCCAGGCATATACAAAATTGTTGCTAGACAACAACTTGCAACATGGTACAAGAAATTGCTTTCTCAAGAGAACGTGTGATTTATTCTCAAGGCCCCAAAATGGGAGTCTGTGCCAAAACTTGTTTAGGTATTATGTGATCCTTACTAGCTGGAAGGAAGAGACATGGGGCATGAAGTTATTTCCAGAAGGTGGTGTCATACCGAGTTTAGCTCAGCTCTAGGTATGATTGCTATTCCTAAAAAAACATGTGGGTGCACAGTGACCTACAACTTTGCATCATAAAGTGCCTGCTCACAGGAACGTGCAATTCATTATGAATGCCCAAAACGGGAATCTCTGCCAAAACTCCTTTTGGTATTATGTGATACCTACTAGCTGGAAGGAATGGAGATGGTGCATGAAGCCATTTTTATGAATGGGTGTTCTACTTGGTTTGGCTCAGCTCTACACTGGATTGCCAGTCCCATACAAACCTGTTGAGAGACAAGCTGCCCTGACAAGCTGTGTTCAAAACACTGCCTTATGAAAGGCATTTGAGATTCCTTCTCAAGGGTCATAAATATACACATGTTCTAAACCTGGTTTAGGAGTATGATCATTATGAGAATGAAGTGAGAGGGATCAAGCCCAAAGTTTTTTCCAGGAATGGGATATCATACCCAGTTTATCTCAGGCCTAGACAAGATTGCCAGTTGTATGCAAAATTTTGCTGGAGAGCAAGTGGGAACTTGGAATAAGAAAGTGCTTCCATAGGGGCCGGCCCCGTGGCTTAGCTGTTAAGTGCACGAGCTTGGCTGCTGGTGGCCCGGGTTCAGATCCCGGGCGTGCACCAAGGCACCGCTTCTCTGGCCATGCTGAGGCCGCGTCCCACATACAGCAACTAGAAGGATGTGCAACTATGACGTACAATTATCTACTGGGGATTTGGGGGAAAAAATAAAAAAAAAAGAAAGTGCTTCCATACAGGAACATGTGCTTTCTTCTCAAGTACCAAAAAAGGGAATCTGGCTAAATCATTTTTAGTAACTATGTGATCCTTACTAGCGGGAAGGAAGGGAGATGAGGCATGTAGTTGTTTCCAGGAGTTGCCCTCATACACAGTTTAGCTCAGCGCCAGGGATGATTGAAAGTCCTATACAAATTTTTTTCTAGGCAGCATCTTGCAACTTGGAATAAGAAAGTACTTCCACAAAGGAACCTGTGATTTCTTCTCCAGGCCCCAAAAGAGGAATTGTGCAAAAACTTGTTTAAGTATTATGTGATCCTTACAAGCTGTAAGGAAGGGAGATGGGGCGTGAAGTTATTTCCTGGAATTGGTGTCATACCCAGTTTAGCTCAGCTCTGTAAATCATTGCCTTTCAGTCTTATACAATCTTGTTGGTAGACAGCAACTTGCAACTAGGAATCAGAAAATGCTTCCTCAAAGGAATGTGTATTCCTTCTCAAGGCCCCAAACATTACTCTGTGCCAAAACTTGAATATGTATTATGTGATCCTTACTATCTGGGCGTCAGGGAGATGGGGCATGAAGTTATTTCCAGGAGTTGGTGTCATACCGAGTTTAGTTGAGCTGTGGGATTCATTGCCAGTAATTTACATACTTATGGGTTGCACAGCAACTTGCAACCTGGAATCAGAAAGTGCTTCCTCAAGTGAACGTGCAATTACTTCTCAAGACCCCAAAGAGTACGCTGTAACAAAACTTGGTTAATTATTATGTGATCCTTACTAGTTGGAAGTAAGGGAAGTGGAGCATGAAGTTATTTCCAGGTGTTGGTCAAGTACTCAGCTTAGCTCATCTCTTTGCATCATTGCAAGTCCTATACAAACTTGTTGCTAGACAAAAGCTTGCAACTTGTAATAAGAATGTGCTTCCTTAAAGCAACATCCTATTTCTTCTCAAGGTCAGAGTAATGGAATCTTTGCCAAACCTTGTTCATGTATTAAGTGATTCTTATGAGTTGGAAGTAAGGGAGATGGGGCATGAAGTTATTTCCAGGAGTTGGTGTCATATCCAGTTTAGCTCAGCTCTGGGAATCATTGCCAGTCCTACACAAACATGTTGCTAGACAGCAACTTGCAACTTGGAATCAGAAAGTGCTTGCTCAAAGGAACATGCAATTTATCCTCAAGTCGCCAATCATTAAAATTTGCCAAAACTTCATTAGGTTTTTTATGATCTTTACAAGCTGGAAGTAAGGGAGATGGGGCATGAAGATATTTCCAGGTGTTGGTGTCATACCCTGTTTAGCTCAGCTCCATGAATCATTTCCAGACCAATACAAACTTGTTACTAGACAGCAACTTGAAACTTGGAATCAGAGAGTGCTTCCTCAAAGCAATGTGCGATTACTTTTCAAGGCCCCAAACATTAATTCCTGCCAAAATTTCTTGAGATATTATGTGATCCTTACTAGCTGCAAGTAAGTGGGTTGGGGCATGATGTTATTTCCGTGAGTTGGTGTAATACCCATCTTAGCTCAGCTCTTGGAATCATTGCCAGTCCTATACAAACTTGTTTATAGACTACAAGTTGAAACTTGAAATCAGAATGTGCTTCCTCATAGAAACGTGCTATTTCTTCTCAAGTCCCAAAATATTCATCTTTGTTAAAACTTCTGTAGTTATTATGTGATCCTTAGTAGCTGGTAGTAAGGGAGATGGGGCATGAAGTTATATCCAGGACGTGGTGTAATACCAAGTTTAGCTCAGCTCTGAGAATCATTGCCAGTCCTATGCAAATTTTTTGCTATAAAGCAAATTGCAAATTGGAATCAGAAAGTGCTGCCTCAAAGTTAAGTGCAATTTCTTCCAGAGGCCCCAAACATTAATCTTGGCTAAAACTTCTACAGGTATTATGTGATGCTTACTAGCTGGAAGTAAGGGAGATGGGGCATAAAGTTATCTTCAGGAATGAGTAACAGTCATGGATTGGCTCAGCTCCGTTCTGGATTGCCAATCATATACAAACCTGTTGCCAGACCTTCCTTGTAAAGGCAGTATCAGAATACGACCTTCTGAAAGCATAATGAGAATCCTTCTCAATGGCCCTAACTATCATCATGTTCTATACCTGGTTTAGGTGTGAGATCCTTACTAACTGAAAGTAAGGGAGAAGGGGCAAGAAGTTATTTCCAGGAATGGGTGTCATAACCAGTTTAGTTCAGCTCTGAGAATCATTGCCAGTCATATGCAAACTTGTTGCTAGACAGCAACTTGCAACTTGGAATTAGACAGTGCTTCCTCAAAGAAACGTGCCATTTTCTCTCAAAGCCCCAACATTAATCTCTGCCAAAACTTGTTTAGGTATTATGTCATCTTGACCTGCTGGAAGTAAGGGAGACGGGACATGAAGATAATTCCAGGAGTTGCTGTCATACCCAGTTTAGCACAGCTTGGAAATCATTGCCAGTCCTATGTGAATTTGTTGCTAGTCAGCAACTTGCAATTTGGAATCAGTAAGTGCTTCCTCCAAGAAACATGCTGTTTCTTCTCAAGGCCACAAAATGGGAATTTGTGCCAAATCTTTTTTAGGTATTTTGTGATCCTTTCTAATTGGAAGTAATGGAGATGGGGCATGAAGTTATTTCCAGGAGTTTTTGTCATACCCAGTTTATCTCACCTCTGGGTATCTTTGCCAGTGCTATACAAACTTGTTGCATGAAAGCAACTTGAAACATGGAATCAAAAAGTGTTTCCACAAAGGAATGTGCAATTTCTTCTGAAGGAAACAAACATTAATCTGTGCCAAAATTTGTTTAGGTATTATGTCATCCTTTATCTGGAAGTGAGGGAGATGGCACATCAAGTTATTTCCAGGAGTTGGTGTCATACCCAGTTTAGCTCAGCTCTGGGAATCATTGCCAGTCTTATGTAAACATGTTTCTAGACAGCAACTTGCAACTTGGAATCAGAAAGTGCTTCTTGGAAGGAAAGTGCAATTTCTTCTCAAGGCCCCAACCATTAATCTGGACCAAATCATCTATAGGTATTTTATGATCCTTACTAGCTGGAAGTAAAGGAGATGAGACATGAAGTTATTTTCAGGAATGGGTAATATATATATTTTGGCTCAGCTCCACTCTGGATACCCAATACAATCCAAACCTGTTGCCAGACCTGCCCTGAGAAGCCAGGATCAGAACACTGCTTTTTGAAAGGCATGTGAGTTTCCTTCTCAATGGCCTTAAATATCATCTTGTTTTAAACCTGGTTTAGGTGTGAGATCCTTACTAGCTGAAAGTAAGTGAGATGGGGCATGAAGTTATTTCCAGGAATGGGACTTATACCCCGTTTAGCTCAGCCTGGCAATCATTGCCCTTCCTATACCATCTTGTTGCTAGACAGGATCTTACCACTATGAATCAGAAAGTGCTTCCTCAGGGATATGCAGTTACTTCTCAAGATCCCAAACATTAATCTGTGCCAAAACTTGTTTAGTTAGTATGTGATCCTTACTAGCTGGTAGTAAGGGAGATGGGTCATGAAGTTATTTCCATGAGTTGGTGTTATACCCAGTTTAGCTCAGCTCTGGGTATTATTGCCAGTCCTATACAAACTCGTTTCTAGACAGCAACTTGCAACTTGAAATCAGAAAGTGCTTCCTCAAAGAAACATGCTATTTCTTCTCAGGACACAAAATATTAATCTGTGCTAAAACTTCTTTAGGTGTTATGTCATCCTTACTATTTGGAAGTAAGGGAGATATGGCATGAACTTATTGCCAGGATTTGGTGTCATACCCAGTTTAGCTCAGCTCTGAGAAGTGTTGACAGCCCTATAGAAACTTGTTGCTAGACAGCAACTTGCAACTTGTTATCAGAAAGTGCTTCTTCAAAGGAACGAGCAATTTCTTCTCAAATCCCCAAACACTAACCTGTGCCAAAACTATTTTAGGTTTTAAGTGATCCTTACTATCTGGAAGTAAGGGATATGGGCATGAATTTATTTTCATGAATGGGTAATATTCATAGTTTGGATCAGCAAGACTCTGGCTTCCCAATCCTAAACAAATGTGTTGCCAGACCTGCCGTGAGAAGACAGGATCAGAACACTGCTTTCTTAAGGGCATGTGAGATTTCTTCTCAATGGCTGTAAATATCATCGTGTTCTTAACCTGGTTTAGGTGTGAGTTCCACACTAGATGAAAGTAAGGGAGATGGATCATGAAGTTATTAGCAAGAATAGTTTTCATGCTCTGTTATCTCAGCTCTGGGAATAATTACCTGTTCTGTACAAAATAGTTGCCAGACTGCAACTTGCAAGTTGGAATCAGAAAGTGCTTCATCAAGGCAATGTGCTATTTCTTCTCAAAACCCCAAACATTAATCTGTACCAAAAATTGTTTAGGTTTTATGTGATCCTTACTAGCTGGAAGTAAGGGAGTTGGGTAACAAAGTTATTTCTAGGAGTTGGTGACATACCCAGTTTAGCTTACCTCTGGGAATCATTGCCAGACACATGCAAACTAGTTCCTAGACAGCAACGTGCTACATGGAATCAGTAAGTGATTCCTCAAAGGAACGTGCAATTTCTTCTCAAGGTACCAAAAACTAATCTGTGACAAAACTTCTCTAGGTATTATGTGATCCTTACTAGCTGGAAGTAAGGGACTTGTGGCATGAAGCTGTTTACAGTCATGGGTGTCGTACACAGTTTAGCTCAACTCTGCATATCATTGCCAGTCCTATGAAAACTTGTTACTAGACAGCAACTCACAACTTGTAAAATGAAAGTGCTTCCTCAGAGCAACGTGCTATTTCTTCTCAAGGCTGCATATGGGAATCTGTGCCAAAATTTGTTTCGGTACTATGTGATCCTTACAAGCTGGAAGTAAAGGAGATGGGACATGACGATATTTCCAGGAATGGTTGTCATATCCAGTTTAGCTCATCTGTGGGAATCATTTCCTGTCCTGTAGAAACTTATTGTTAGACTGCAACTTGCAACTTGAAATCAGAAAATGCTTCCTCAAGGGACGAGCAATTTATTCTCAAGGCCCCAAAATGTGAATCTGACCAAATATTGTTTATCTATTATGTGATCCTCACTAGCTAGAATCAAGGGAGACGTGGCATGAAGTTATTTCCAGGAGTTTGTGTCATACCCAATTTAGCTCAGATCTGGGAATCATTGCTGGTCCCATGCAAAATTCTTACTAGACAGCAACTTGCACTGATTCCGAGAGCTGAGATAAACTTGGTATGACACCAACCCCTGGAAATAATTTCTTATCCCAACTCCCTTCATTCTAACTAGTAAGGGTCACATAATACCTAAAAAAGTTTTGGCACAGATTAATGTTTGGGGCCCTGAGAAGAAATAGCACGATCCTATGGGGTAGGATTTTCTCATTCTAAGTTGCATGTTACTGTCTAGGAACTTTTGTAAAGAACTGGAAATGATTCACAGAGACAAGGTAAACTGGGTATGACACCAAGTTCTGGAAACAACGTCATGCACCATCTCCCTTGCTTCCAGCTACTAAGGATCACATAATAACTAAAGAAGTTTGGACACAGATTAATGTGTGAGGCCTTTAGAATAAAATTAACATACCTTTGAGGAACCACTTTCTGATTCCCAGTTGTAAGTTGCTATCTATCCACAAGTTTGTAGAGGACTCTCAATGATTCACACAGCTGAGCTAAACACGGTATGACACCAACTCCTGGAAATAACTTCATGCCCCATCTCCATTACTTCCAGCTAGTAAGGATCACATAATACCTAAACATGTTTTTGCAAAGATTCCCGTTTTGCACCTTCACAAGGAAAATCATGTTAATTTAATAAAGCACATTCTGATTCCAAGTTCATAGTAGGTGTCTTGAAAGAAGTTTCTATAGGACTGGCAATAATACCTAGAGCCGAGCTAAACTGGGTATGACACCCATTCCTGGAAATAACATTCTGCCTGATGTCTCTCCCTTCCATCTATTAGGATCACACACCTAAACCAGGTTTAGAACATGATGATATTTATGGCCATTGAGAAGGAATCTCACATGCCTTTCAGAAGGCAGTATCCTGTTCCAGGCTTCTCAGGGCTTGTCTGGCAACAGGGTTGTATAGGATTGGCAATTCAGAGTGGAGTGGAGCCAATCCATGATTATTACACATTGCAGAAAATAACTTCATGCCCCACCTGATTTCCTCCCAGCTGGTAAGGAGCACATAATACCTAAAGAAGATTTGACACAGATTAATATTTGGGACCTTGAGAAGAAATAGCACGTTGCCTTGAGCTAGCACTTTCTTATTACAAGTTGCAAGTTGCTATCTAGCAACAAGTTTGCATAGGACTGACAATGATACACACAGATGAGCTAAACTGGGTATGACACCAACGCCTGGAAATAACTTCAGGCCCCATCTCCCTTACTTCCAGCTAGTAAGGATCACATAATATGTAAACAAGTTTTAGCACAGAGTAATGTTTGGGGCCTTGAGTAAGAATTGCATGTTCCTTTGAGGAAGCACTTTCTAATTCCAAGTTGCAAGTTGCTGTCTTGCAACAATTTTCTATACCACTGGCAATCACACCTAGCACTGAGCTAAACTGGCTAAGACACCCATTAATGGCAAATACTTTGTGCCTGATTCTGCTCCTTGCCATCTTGTAAGAAGCACACACCTACAACAGGTTTATAACATGATGCCATTTTCAGCACTTGAGAAGGCTTCTCTCATTCCTTTCAGAAGACATTGTTCTGATGCTGGCTTATCAGTGCTTTTCTTTCAGTAGGTTTGTATAACATTGTCAATCCAGAGTGGAGTGAACAATACCATGAATAGCACCCATTCATTGAAGTAACATCATGACACATGTCCCTAAATACAGCTTTTTAGGATCACATAATACCTAGACAAGTTTTGGCACAGTTACTCGTTTTGCACCTTCACAAGGAATCACATGTCCCTTTAATAAGGCACTTTCTTATTCCATGATCCAAGTCGGTGTCTAGAAAGAAGTTTCTATAGGACTGGAAATCATGACTAGAGCCTAGCTAAACTGGGTATGACACCCATTCCTGGAAATAACTTTCTGCATGTTGTCCTTCCCTTCCTTCGAGTAGGATCACACACGTAAACCAGGTTTAGAACAGGATGATATTTACGGCCATTGAGAAGGAATCTCACATGCCTTTCAGAAGGCAGTATTCTGATCCAGGCTTCTCAGGGCTTGTCTGTCAACAGAGTTGTATAGGATTATCAATCCAGAGTGGATCTGATCCAATCCACGGATATTACACATTCCTGAAAATAACTTCTTGAACCGTCTCCCTTCTTTCAAGCGAGTAAGGACCACATAATAACCAAACAGGTTATTGCACAGTTTTCCATTTTGTTCCTGCAGAAGGAATCAGACCTTCCTTTGAGAAGGCAGTTTCTGGGTCCATGATCCAAGTATTTGTCTAGCAGCGAGTGTCTATAGGATTGGAAATCATGCATAGAGCTGAGCTAAACTGGGTATGAAAACTATTCATGGAAATTAATTTGTATCTGTCCACTCTCCTTTCCATCTCATAAGGATCTCACACCTACACCAGGTTAAAAATATGATGCCATTTAGAGCCGTTGAGAAGGAATCTCACATGCCTTTCAGAAGGCAGTGTTCTGATCCCAGCTTATCAAGGAAGGTCGATCAACAGGTTTGTATAAGACAGGCATCCAGAGTGGAGCTGAACAAAACCAAATATAGCAGTCATTCCTGAAAATGGCTTCATGCCCCATCTCCCTTCCTTCCAGCTAGTAAGGATCACATATTACCTAAACAAGTTTTTGCACGGATTCCCGTTTGGGATCTTCACAATGAATCTCATGTTCCTTTGATAAGGCACTTTCTGATTCAAGTTCCAATTCGGTGTCTAGAAAGAAGTTTCTATACGACTGGCAATCTTACGTAGTGCCGAGCTAACCTGGGTATGACAACCATTCATTGAAATAAGTTTCTGCCACATCTCTCTCCATTCCATTTCGTAAGGATCACACACCTACACCATGTTTAGAACACGATGATATTTACGGCCATTGAGTAGGAAGCTCACATGACTTTCAGAAAGCCGTGTTCTGGTCCTGGCTTCTCAGGGAAGGTCTGACAACAGGTTTGTATAGGATTAGCAATCCAGATGTGAGCTAAGCCAAAGCATATATAGCACCAATTCCTGAAAATACCTTCATGCCCTATCTCACTTGCCTCCACCTAGTAAACATCACTTAATACCTAAACAATTTTTGGCACAGATTCACATTTTGGGCATTCAGAAGGAATCACACCTTGTTCTGAGAAGGCAATTTCTGATTTCATGTTCCAAGTAGCTGTCTAGCAGCCAGTTACAATAGGTGTGGCTATCATAACTAGAGCTGAGCTAAACTGGTATGACACCCATTCCACAAAGAAACTTTGTGCCTCACGTCTCTCCCTTCAATCTTGTAAGGTGCACAAATATAAAACAGATTAGAACATGATGTGATTTAGTGCTGTTGAAAAGGAATCTCACCTGCCTTTCAGAAGGCAGTGTTCTGATCCTGGATTATCAGGGCAGGTCTATCAACAGGTTTCTATAGGACTGGCAATCCAGAGTGGAGCTGAGCCAAAACAAGTATAGCACCCATTCCTGAAAATGTCTTCATGCCACATCTCACATCCTCTTACATAAACAGAATCACATAATACCAAAACATGTCTTGGCAACGCTTCCCATTTTGGGCCTTCAGAAGGAATTGTAGTTCCCTTGGAGAAGACACATTCTGATTCCAAGTTGGAAGTTGCTGTGTATCAACAAGTTTGTATAGTAATGGCAATCATACCAAGAGCTGTGCTAAACAGGCTATGACACCAAATGCTGGAAATAACTTCATGACACATCTCACTTCTTTCCAGCTGAAAAGGATCACATAATACCTAAAGAAGTTTTTGGACAGAATTCTGTTTGGAGCATTGAGAAGAAATTGGAGGTTCCTTTGAGGAATAACTTTCTGATTCCAAGATGCAAGTTGCTGTCTAGGAACAAGTTTGTATAGGACTGGCAATGATTCCTAGAGCTGAGATAAACTGGGTATGACACCAACTCCTGGAAATAACTTCATGTCTCATCACCCTTCCTTCCAGCTAGTAAGGACCACATAATATCTAAACAACTTTTGACACATTTTCCCAATTTGGAATTTCAGAAGGAATCACTCATTCCTTTGAGAAGGCAATTTCTGTTTCCATGTTGCAAGTAGCTGTGTAACAACAAGTTTCTATAGGAGCAGCAATCATATCTAAAGCTGAGCTAAACTGGATATGACACCAACTCCTGGAAATAAATTCATGCCCCATTTCCCTATCTTCTAGCAAGTAAGGATCACATACTACCTAAAAAATTTTGGCACAGGTTTCGATTTTTGGGCCTTTAGAATAAATTACACGTTCCTTTGAGCAAGCACATTCTTATTCCAAGTTGCAGTTCGCTGTCTAGCAACAAGTTTCTATAGTACTAGCAATCATACCCAGTGCTGAGCTAAACTGGGTATGAGACCCATTCCTGGAAAAACCTTTGTGCCTGATGCCTCTCCCTTCCATTTTGTAAGGATCACGCACCTAAACCAGGTTTAAAACATGGTGCCATTTATGACCCTTGAAAAGGATTCTCTCATGCCTGTCAGGAGGCAGTTTTCTGAAGTAGGCTAGTCAATGCATGTGTCGGACTAGGGTTGTATAGAACTGGCAATACAGAGTGGAGCTGAGCCAAACAATGTTTAGCACACATTCTGGGAAATAACTAAATACCCCATCTCTCTTCCTTCGAGCAAATTAGGATCACAAAATACCTAAACAAGTTTTGGCACAGATTCCCGTTTTGTACATTCACAAGGAATATCATGTTCCTTTTATAAGGCTCATTCTGATTCCAAGTTCCAAGTTGGCGTCTAGAAAGATGTTTGTATAAGACTGGCATTCATACCTATAGTCGAGCTAAACCGAATATGACACCCTTTTCTGCAAATATCTTTCTGCCTGTTTTCTCTCCCTTCAATCTCTTAAGGTTCACATACCTAAATCAGGTTTAGAACATGAGGACATATACGGCAATTGAGGAGGATCCTCACATGCCTTTCAGAAGGCAGTGTTCTGATCCCGGCTTCTCAGGGGCAGGTTTGGCAAGAGGTTTGTATAGGATTGGCAATCCAGAGTGTTGCTCAGTGAAAACTATATAGCACACTTTACTGAAAATGGCTTCATGCCTCATCTCCCTTCCTTACAGCTAGTAAGGATCACATAATACCAAAACAAGTTTTGGCACAGATTCTCGTTTTGGCCTTTCTCATGGAATCTCAAGTTCCTTTGATAAGGCACTATCTGATTCCAAGTTCTAAGTCTGTGTCTAGAAAGAAGTTTCTGGAGGACTGGCAATCATACATAAGGCCGAGCTAATCTGCATATGAGACCTATTCCTGGAAATATGTTTCTGCCTGATCACTCTCATTTCCATAAAGCAAGGATCACACACACAAACCAGTTTTGGAATGCGATGATATTTATGGACATAGAGAAATATTCTCTCATTCCTTTCAAAAGGAAGTATTCTGTTGCCAGAATGTTAGTGAATGTCTGGGACTAGGCTTGTATAAGACTGGCAATCCAGAGTGGAGCTGTGCCAAACCAAGTATAGCACCAATTCCTGAAAATGGCTTCATGCCCCAACTTCCTTCCTTCCAGCCTTGAAGGATCACGCAATAGCAAAACTTGTTTTGGCACAGATTTCCGTTTGGGGCCTTCAGAAGGATTCACACTTTCCTTTGTGCAGGCACTTTCTGATTCCAACTTGCAAGTGGCTGTGTAGCATGAACTTTGTATAGGAATGGCAATCACTTCTAGAGCTAAGTTGAACTGGGTATGACACCAACTCCTGGAAATAAATTCTTGCCACATCTTACTTCGTTCCAGCTAGTAAGGATAACATAATAGCTAAACAAGTTTTGGAACAGATTACCATTTTGGTCTTTCAGAGGGAATCACACCTTCCTTTGAGAAGGCAATTTCTTATTCAATGTGCCAAGTAAGTGTCTAAAAGCAAGTATCTATAGGAGTGGCAATAATATCTAGAGCTGAGCTAAACTGGATATGACACCAACTCCTGTAAATAACTTCATGCTCCTTCTCGCTTCCTTCCATCTACTAAGAATCACAAAATTCCTAAACAAGTTTTGGCACAGATTCCCATTTTGTGCCTTCAGAAGGTATCACACCTTCCTTTGAGAAGGCAATGTCAGATTTCATGTTCAAAGTAGCTGTATAACAACAAGTTTCCATAGGATTGGGAATAACAACTAGAGCTGAGATAAACTGTCTATGACAGCCATTACTGGAAATTCCTTTGTGCTTGACCACTCTTCCTTCCATCTCGTAAGTATCACACACCTAACCCAGGTTAAGAACATGATGCCATTTAGGGCCGTTGAGAAGGAATCTCACATGCCTTTCAGAAGGCGGTGTTCTGACCCCAGTTTGTCAAGGCTGGTCTATCAACAGGTTTGTATAGAATAGGCAATCCAGAGTGGAGCTGAGCTAAACCAAGTATAGCACCCATTCCTGTAAGTGGCTTCATTCCCCAAGTCCCTTCCTTCCAGCCTGTAAGGATCACACAATGCCAAAACATGTTTTGGAACAGATTTCTGTTTGAGGCCTTCAGAAGAATTTGCATGTTCCTTTGTGCAGGCACTTTCTGATTCCAAGTTGCAGGTTGCTGTGTAGCAACAAGTTTGCATAGGAATGGCAATCATACCTAGAGCTCAGTTAAACTGGGTATGACACCAACTCCTGGAAATAAATTCTTGCCACATCTCCCTTCATTCCAACTAGTAAGGATCACATATTACATAAAGAAGTTTTTGCACATATTTCTGTTTGGGGACTTGAGAAGTAATTGCACGTTCTTTTGAGGAAACACTTACTGACTACAAGTTGCAAGTTACTGTGTAGCAACGATTGTGCAGAGGACTGGCAATCATACCCAGCGCTGAGCTAAGCTGGGTATCACACCCATTCCTGGAAAAAACTTTGTATCTGAACCTCTCCCGTCCATTTCATAAGGATCACACATCTCATCCAGTTTTAGAACGTGATGTCATTTACGACCATTGAAAGGATTCTTGCATGCCTTTGAGAAGGCAGTGTACTTATTCCGGATTCTCAAGTAGGTCTGGCAACAGGTTTGTATAGGATTGGCTATCCAGAGTGGAGCTGAGACAAACCATGTACAGCACTCATTCCTGAAAATTACTTCATGTCCCATCTTGCTTCCCTCCAGCTAGTAAGGATCACATAATAAGTAACCAAGTCTTGGCACTGATTCCCATTTTGGGCCTTCAAAATGAATCACACCTTCCTTTGAGAAGGGAATTTCTGATTCCATGTTCTAAGTATCTGTCTAACAGCAAGTTTCTATAGGAGTGTTAACCATACCTAGAGCTGAGCAAATCTGGGTATGACATCCATTCTTGGAAATTACTTTATGCCTGAACTCTCTCCCTTCCATCTCGTAAGGATCAGACCTAAACCAAGTTTAGAACATGATGCCATTTATGGCCCTTGAGAAAGATTCTCTCATGCCTTTCAGAAAGCAGTGTTCTGATGCCAGCAAGTCAGTGCATGTCTGGGACTAAGTTTGTATAGGACTGGCAACCCACTGTGTAGGTGAGCCAAAACATGTATAGCACACTTTCCTGGAAATAACTTCAAGACCCATCTTCCTTTCTCCCACTAGTGAGGATCACTTCATAGCAAAACGTGGTTTGGAACAAATTCCCATTTTGGTCTCAGAGGGAATCGCACATTACTTTGAGGAGGCAATTTCTGTTTCCAAGTTGCAAGTCTCTGTGAAGCAACAAGGTGGTATAGGGATGGCAATCACACCTACAGCCAAGCCAAAATGGGTATGACACCAACTCCTGGAAATACCTTCATACTACATCTTCCTCCTTTCCAGCTAGTAAGGATCACATAATAACTAAACATGTGTTGGTAGAGATTGCCATTTTGGGCTTTCAGAAGTAATCACACCTTCATTTTATAAGGCTTTTTCTCATTCCATGTTCCCAGTAGCTGTCTAAGAGCAAGTTATATAGGAGTGGCAATTATACCTTGAGGAGAAGTAAACTGGTTATGACACCAACTCCTGGAAATCACTTCATGCCCCATATCCCTTGCTTCACGCTAATAATGAGCACATAATACCAATACATGTTTTTGCACAGACTTCCATTTTGGGGCCTTGAGAAGAAGTTGCACGTTCCTTGGATGAAGCACATTCTGATTCCAGGTTGCAAGTTGCTGTCTAGCAACAAGTTTGCATATTACTGGCAATGAATTCTACAGTCGAGATAAACTGGGGATGACACCAACTCCTGGAAATAACTTCACGCCCCATCTACTTTCCTTCCAACTAGTAAGGATCACATAATACCTAAAGAAGTTGTGGTGCTGATTTCCATTATGGGCTTTAAGAAGGAATCATACCTTCCTTTGAGAAGGCAATTTCTGATTCCATGTTCCAAGTAGCTGTCTAACAGCAAGTTTCTATAAGGGTGGCAATCATAACTAGTGCTGAGCTAAAGTGGGTATGAAACAAATTCTTGGAATAACTTCATGCCCCATCTCGCTTCATTCCATCTAGTAAGGCCCACATTATCCCTAAAAAATATTTGGCACAGATTCCCATTTGGGATCCTTGAGAAGAAATCGACTGTTCCTTTGATGAAGCAATTTCTTATTGCAAGTTACAAGGTGCTGTCTAGCAACAATTTTGTACAGGACTGGCACTACACTAAGGCTGAACTAAACTGGGTATGACACCCATTCCTGGAAAATTCTTTGTGCCTGATCCCTCTCCCTAGCATATTGTAAGATTCACGCACCCAAACAAGTTGTAGAACATGATGCCATTTACGGCCCTTCAGAAGGAATCTCACTTGCCCTTCAGATTGCAGTGTTCTGATGCCGGATTGTCAGTGCATGAATGTGACTAGGTTTGTATAGGACAGGCAATCAAGAGTGGGATCGGCGAAACCATGTATATCACCCATTCCTGGAAATAACTTCATGCCCCTTCTCGCTTCCTTCAAGCTAGTTAAGATCACATAATACCTGAACAATTTTTGGCTCACTTTCCCGGTTTGGACCTTCACAAAGAATCTCAAGTTCCTTTGATAAGGCAATTTCTGATTTCAAGAGGCAAGTCTGTTTCGAGAAAGAAGTTTCTTTAGGACTGCTAATAATACCTAGAGCCGAGCTAAATTGTGTATGACAACAACTCCTGGAAATAAATTCATGCCCCTTCTCCCTACCTTCCAGCTAGTAAGGATCACATAATACCTAAAAAAGTTTTTGCACAGATTCCATTTTTGGGCTTTAAGAGGGAATCACACCTTCTTTTGAGAATCCAATTTATGATTCCATGTTCCAAGTAGCTGTCTAACATCAAGTTTCTATAGGAGTGGCAATCATACCTAGGGGTGAGCTAAACTGCCTATGAGAGCAACTCTTGGAAATAACTTAATGTCCCATCTCCCTTCCTTCTACATAGTAAGGACCACATAATACCAAAACAAGTTTTGGCACAGATTCCCATTTTGGGCTTTCAAAAGGAATCATACCCTCCTTGGAGAAGGCAATTTCTTATTTCATGTTCCAAGTAGTTTTCTAAAAGCAAGTTTCTATGGGACAGGCAATCATAACTAGAACTGATCAAAACTGGGTATGACACCGACTCCTGGAAATAACTTCATGCCACATCTCCCTTCATTCCAGCTAGCTAGTATCATATACTACCTAAAAAGATTTGGCACAGATTCCCCTTTTGGACCTTAACAAGGAATCTCATGATCCTGTGATAAGGCACTTTCTGTTTCCATGTTCCAAGTCGGTGTCTAGAAATAAGTTTCTATAGGACTGGCAATCATATCTAAAGCCGAGGTAAACTGGGTATGACACCCATTTTTGGAAATAACATTCTGCCTGATCACTCTCCCTTCCATCACATAAGAACTACACAATTAAACCAATTTTAGAAGTAGATGATAATTACAGCCATTGAGAAGGAATCTCACATGCCTTTCAAAAGGCAGTGTGCTGATCCCGGCTTCTCAGGGCAGGCCTGGCAAAAGTCTTGTATAAGATTAGTAATCCAGAGTGGAGCTTAGCCAAACTATGTATAGCACCCATTTCTGAAAATAACTTCATGCTCCATCTTCATTCCTTCCAGCAAGTAAACATTACATAATACCTAAAGAAGTGTTGGCACAGATTCCCTTTGGGGCCCCTGAGTAGAAATTGCACGTTCCTTAGAGGACGAACATTCTGATTCCAAGTTTCAAGTTTCTGTCTAGGAACAAGTTTCTATAGGACTGGCATTGATTCCTAGAGATGAGCTAAACTGGGTATGACACCAATTCCAGGAAATAACTTCACGCCCCATCTCGCTTCCTTTCAGCTAGTAAGGATCACATAATATCTAAACAAGTTTTGGCACAATTCTGCATTTGGGACGTGGAGAAGAAATCGCAAGTTTCTTTGTGGAAGTACTTTCTTATTCCAAGTTGCAAGATGCTGCCTAGAAAAAATTTTGTATAGGACATTCAATCATACCCGGTGCTGAGCTAAACTCTGTATGACAGCAACTCCTGGAAATAACTACATGCCTCATCTTCCTTCCTTCCCACTAGTAAGGATCACATAATTACTATACAAGATTTAGCAAAGATTCCCTTTTTGGGTCCTTGAGAAGAAAGCACACTTTCCTTTAAGGAAGCACTTTCTTATTCCAAGTTGCCAGTTGCTGTCCAGCAAAAAATTTGTATAGGACTGACAATCATGCCTAGGGCTGAGCTAAACTGGGTATGATAGCCCATTCCTGGAAAAAACTTTGGGCTTGATCCCTCTCCCTTCAATTTCGTAATGATCATACTCCTAAACCACGTTTAGAACATGAGTATATTTATAGCCTTTGAGAAGGAATCTCAAATGCCTTTCAGAAGGCAGTGATTTAAACACAGCTTGTCAGGGCAGGTCTATCAACAGGTTTGTATGGGACTGGCAATCCTAGTAGAGCTGAGCCAAACCAAGTAGAACACCCATTCATAAAAATGGCTTCATGCACCATCTCCATTCCTTCCAGCTAGTAGTTATCACATAATACCAAAAGGAGTTTTGGCAGAGATTCCCGTTTTGGGGATTCGTAAGGAATTGCACGTTTCTGTGAATGGGCATTTTCTGATGCAAAGTTGCAGGTCACTGTGTAGCAACATGTTTGTTTAGGAATAGCAATCATACCTAGAGCTGAGCTAAACTCGGTATGACACCACCTTCTGGAAATAACTTCATGCCCCATGTTTCTTCCTTCCCACTAGTAAGGATCACATAACACCTAAACAAGTTTTGGCACAGACTCCCATTTTGGGGCCTTGAGAATAAATTGCACGTTCTCTTGAGGAAGCAATTTCTTGTATCATGTTGCAAGTTGCAGTCTAGCAACAATTTTGTATAGGCCTGGCAATCATACATAGCACTGAACTAAACTGGGTATGATACCCATTCCTGGAAAAACCTTTGTGCCCAATCACAATCCCTTCCATTTCATAAGGATCACACTCCTAAACATGTTTTACAACATGATGCCATTTACAGCCCTTGACAATGATTCTCTCATGCCTTTCAGAAGGCACTGCGTTGTAGCCAGCTTGTCAGTGCATGACTGGGACTAGGTTTCTATAGAACTGGCAATCAAGTGTGGAGCTGTGCCAACACCAGGTATAGCATCCTTTCCTGGAAATAACTTCATGCCCTATCTCCATTGGTTCCAGCTAGTAAGGATCACATAATACTTAAATAAGATTTGGCACATGGACACATTTTGGGCCTTCAGAAGGAATCACACCTCCCTTTGGGAAGGCAATTTCTGATGCCATTTTCCAAGCAGTTTTCTAACAGAAAGTTTCTATAGGAGTGGAAATAATACTTAGAGCTGAGCTAAACTGGGTATCTTACCAACTACTGGAAATAACTTCATGCCACATCTCCTTTCTTTCCAGCTAGCAAGAATCACATAACACCTAAAGAAGTTTTGGCACAGATTTCTGTTTGAGGCCTTGAGAAGAAATTGCACGTTCCTTGAGGAAGCACTTTCTGATTCCATGTTGCTTGTTGCTGTCTAGCAACAAGTTTTTATAGGACTGGCAATGATTCCTAGAGCTGATCTAAACTGGGTATGACACCAACTCCTGCATATAACTTCATGCTCAATCTCCCTTCCATCCAGCTTGTAAGGCTCATACAATATTGGCACAGATTCCCTTTTTGGACCTTCACAAGTAATCTCTTGTTCCTTTCATAAGGCACTTTCTGATTCCAAGTTCAAAGTCGTTGTCTAGAAAGAAGTTTCTATAGGACTGGCAATCATACCTAGAGTCGAGCTAAAATGGGCATGATGCCCAATCATGGAAATAATTGTCTGCCTTATCTCTTTCCCTTCCAACTCGTAAGGATCACACACCTACACCTGGTTTAGTACATGATGATATTTACGGCAAATGAGAAGGATTCTCACCTGCCTTTCAGCATGCAGTGTTCTGATCCTTTCTTCTCAGGGCAGGTCTGGCAACAGCTTTGTATTGTATTGGCAGTTCAGAGTGGAGGTGAGCCAAATAAGTATAGCAGTCATTCCTAAAAATGCATTAATGCCCCATCTCACTTCCTTCCAGCTAGTGTGGATGACATAATACTTAAACAAGTTTTCCACAGATTTCCTTTTTGGGTCTTCAGAAGGAATCACAACTTTCATTGAGAAGGCAATTTCTCGTTCCATGTTCCAAGTACTTGTCTAGCAGCAAGATTCTATAGAAGTGTCAATCATACCTAGAGCTGAGCGAAACTGCATATGACACCAACTCCTAGAAATAAATGCATGCCACATCTCCCTTCTTTCCTCTTAGTAAGCATCACATAATACCTAAAGAAGTTTTGGCACAGATTCCTGTTTTGGGACTTGAGAAGAAATTGCACATTCCTTTGAGGAAGGACTTTCTGTTTCCAAGATGGAAGTTGCTGTCTAACAACAAGTTTATATAGGACTGGCAGTGATTCCCAGAGCTGAACTAAACTGGGTATGACAACAAATCCTCAAAATCACTTCATCCCAAATCTCCCTTCCTTCCAGCTAGTAAGGATCACTTAATACCTAAACAAGTTTTGACAGAGATTCCCATTTGGGCTTTCAGAAGGAAACACACCTGCTTTGAGAAGGCAATTTCTGATTCCATGTTCCAAGTAGCTGTCTAACAGAAAATTTCTATAGGTGTGGAAATCATACCTAGAGCTCAGCTAAACTGGGGGTGACACCAACTCTTGGAAATAACTTCATCCCCATTTCCCATCCTTCCAGCAATTAAGGATCACATACTACCTAAACAAGTTTTAAAACAGATTCACATTTTGGGGCCTTGAGAAGAAATCGCCCGTTCCTTTGAGTAAACAATTTCTCATTCCAATTTGCAAGTTGCTGTCTAGCATCTCTTTTGTATAGGACTGGCAATCATAGTTAAACTGGTTATGACACCCATTCCTAGAAAAAAACTTTGTGTCTGATTACTCTTCCTTCCATCTTGTTAGGATGACGCACCAAAACCAGGTTTAGAACGTGACACCATTTATGGCCCTTGAAAAGGGTTGTCTCATGCATTTAAGAAGTCTTTGTTCTGATGCCGGCTTGCCAGTGCATGTCTGGGACTAGGTTTGTATAGGACAGGCAATCCAGAGTGGAGCAGAGCAAAACAATGTATAGCACCTCAACCTGGAAATGACTTCATGCCCCATCATCCATCCTTCCATCAATTTAGGATCAAATAATACCAAAGATGTTTTGGCACAGATTCCCGTTTTTGACATTCACCAGGAATCGCATGTTCCTTTGATAAGACACTTTCTGATTACATGTTACAACTTCCAAGTCGGTGTCTAGAAAGCAGTGTATATAGGACTGGCATTCATCCCTAGATCCGAGCTAAACTGGGTATGACACCCATTCATTGAAATAATTTTCTGCCTGATCTCTCTCCCTTCCAGCTTGTAAGGATCGCATACCTAAACCAGGTTTAGAACATGATGATAATTACAGCCATTGAGCAGGAATCTGACATGTCTTTCAGAAGGAAGTGTTCTGATCCTGGTTCCTGACGGCAGGTCGGGCAACGGGTTTGTATAGGATTGGCAATCCAGAGTTCAACTGAGTCAAACCATATATTGAAACCATTCCTGAAAGTAACTTCATGCCCCGACTCCATTCCTACCACCAAGTAAGGATCATATAATACCTAAACAAGTTTGGCACGGGTTCCCATTTTTGGACCTTGAGAAGAAATCGCATGTTCCTTTGAGGAAGCACGTTCTTATTCCAAGTTGCAAGTTGCTCTCTAGCATCAGTTTTGTATAGGACTGGAAATCATACCTAGTGCTGAGCTAAACTGGGTATGACTCCCATTCCTAGATAAATCTTTGTGCCTTCTCCCTCTCACTTCCATCTCGTAAGGGTCACACACCTAAGCCATGTTTAGAACAAGATGCCATTTACAGCACTTGAGAAGGATTCTCTCCTGCCTTTCAGAAGGCAGTGATTTGATGCCTGCTTTCAGTGCATGTCTGGGACTAGGTTGGGATAGGCCTGGCAATCCAGATTGGAGCTGAGCCAAACCATGCATAGCTCACATTCCTGGAAATAACTTCATGCCCCAGCTCCCTTCCTTGCAGCTAGTAAGGATCACATAATACCTAAACAAGTTTTGGCAAAGATTTCTGTTTGGGGCCTTTGAAAGAAATTGCACATTCCTCTGAGGAAGCACTTTCTGATTCCAAGTTGCAACTTGCTGTCTAGCAACAGGTTTGTATAGGGCTGGCAGTGATTCTTGGAGCTGTTCTAAACTGGTATGACACCAGCTCCTGGAAATGACTTCATGCCACATCTGTCTTCTACCAAGCTAGTAAGGATCACACACTACATAAAGAAGTTTTGGCACAGATTTCTGTTTGTGCTCTGGAGAAGATATTGCATGTTCCTTTGAGGAAGCAATATCTGAATCCATGTAGCAAGTTGCTGTCTAGCAACAAGTTTATATAGGACTGGCAATGATTCCTAGTGCTCAGCTAAACTGGTTATGACATAAACTCCTGGAAATAATTTCCTACCCCATTTACTTTCCTTCAAACTAAAAAGGATCAAATAATACATAAAGAAGCTTTGGCAAAGACTCCCATTTTGGGCATTCAGAAGGAATCTTACATTCCTTTGAGAAGGCAATTTCAGATTCCATGTTTCATGTAGCTGTCTAACAGCAAGTTTCTATGGGAGTGTCAATCATACCTAGAGCTGAGCTAAATTTGGTATGACACTAACTCCTGGAAATAAGTTCATTCCTAGTCTCCCTTCCTTCCAGCTAGTAAGGATCTAATAATACCTTTACAAGATTTGGCACAGACTCCCGTTTTGGACCTTAACCAGGAATCTCATGTTCATTTGAAAAGACCCTGTCTGATTTCATGTTCGAAGTACCTGTCTAGCAGCAAGTTTCTATAGAAGTGGAAATCATACCTAGATCTGAGATAACGTGTGCATAACACACATTCCTGGTAATAACTTTTTGCATGACCTCTCATCCTTCCACTTCATAAGGATAACACACCTAGCAGGTTAACAACATGATTCCATTTATGGTCGTTGGGAAGGAATCACACATGCCTTTCAGAAGGCAGTGTTCTGATCCAGGGTTTTCAGGGCAGACCTATCAACAGGTTGTGTAAGACTGGAAATCCAGATTGGAGCCGAGCTAACCCAAGTATAAAACCCATTCCTGAAAATGGTTTCATGCCCCAATTCCCTTCCTTCCAGCTAGTAAGGATCACATAATACCAAAACTAGTTTTGTCACAGATTCCCCTTTTAGGCCATCAGAACAAATCGCACGTTCCTTTGAGCAGGCACTTTCTGCTTCCAAGTTGAAAGTCGCTGTGTAGAAAAAATTTTGTATAGCAATCATACTAAGAGCTGAGGTAAACTGGGTGTGACACCAACCACTGGAAACAACTTAATGCCACATCTCCCTTCTTTCCAGCTAGTAAGGATCACATAAGAACAAAACAAGTTTTGACACAGATTCCCATTTGGGGGCTTGGAGAAGACATTGCACGTTGCTTAGAGGAAGGATTTTCTTCTACGAAGTTGCAAGTTGCTGTCTTGCAACCATTTTGTATAGGACAATTAATCATAACTTGAGCCAATGTAAACTGCATATGACACCCATTCCTGCAAAATCTTTGCTCTTTATCACTCTCCCTTACATCTCGTAAGGATGACACACCTAAATCAGGTTTAAAAAATGATGCCATGTAAGCCCCTTGAGAAGGATTCTCTCATACCTTTCAGAAGGCTGTGTTCTCATCCTGGCTTCTCCGGGCAGGTCTGGCAACAGGTTGGTATAGGATTGTCAATCCAGAGTGGAGCTGAGACAAAATATGTATAGCACCAATTCCTGGAAATAACATCATGCCACATCTCCCTTCCTTCCAGCAAGTAAGGATCATATAATACCTAAAGATATTTTGGCACAGATTTCTGTTTGGGGCCTTGAAAGGAAATTGCATGTTCCCTTGAGGAAGCACTTTCTGCTTCCAAGTTGCAAGTTGCTGACTAGCAACAAGTTTGTATTGGACTGGCAATGATTTCTAGAGCTGAGCGAAACTGGGTATGAGACCATCTCCTGGAAATAACTTTGAGCCCTATCTCCATTCCTCCAGCTAGTAAGGATCACAAAATACATATACAAGATTTCGCACAGATTGCCATTTTGGATCCTTGAGAAGAAATCTTACTTTCCTTTGAGGAAGCACTTTCTTATTAAAAGTTTCAAGTTGCTGTCTATCAACAATTTTGTATAGGACTGGCGATCACACATACTGAGCTAAACTGGGTATGACACCCATTCCTGTAAAAAACATTGTGCCTAATCACTCTCCCTTCCAACTCGTAGGGATCACACTAAAAAACCAGGTTTAGAACATGATGCCATTTACGGACCTGGAGCTGGTTTCTCTCATGCCTTTCAGAAGGCAGTGTTCTGATGCCATCTTCTCATGGCATGTCTGGGAAGAGGTTTGTTTAGGACTGACAATCTAGAGTGTAGCTGAGGCAAACAATTTATAGCATCCATTTCTGTATATAACTTCATGCCACATCTCCCTTCCTTCCAGCTAGTAAGGATCACATAATACCCAAACAAGTTTTGGCAGAGATACACAATTTGGGCCTCGGAAGAATCGCACGTTCCTATGAACAGGTACTTTCTTAGTCCAAGTTGCAAGTCGTTGTGTATCAACAAGTTTGTGTAGGAATGACAATCATACCTAGAGCTGAGGTAGACTGGGTGTGACACCAACACCTGGAAATAACTTCCTATCACATCTCCCTTCTTTCCAGCTAGTAAGGATCCCATAATACCTAAAGAAGTTTTAGAACAGATTCCCATTTTGGTCCCTTGAGAAGAAATCTCATGATCCTTTGAGGAAGCACTTTCTGATCCCAAGATGCAAGTTGCCATCTATCAACAAGTTTGTATAAGACTGGCAACGTTTCCAAGAGCTGAGACATACTGAGTATGACACCAACTCGTGGAAATATCTTCCTGCCCCATTTCCCTTCCTTCCAGCTAGTGAGGATCACCTAATACATAGACACATTTTGGCACATCTTCCTATTTTGGACCTTCAGAAGGAACCACACACTCTTTGAAAGGCAGTTTCTGATTCCAAGTTGCAAATTGCTGTCTAGCAACAAATTTGTATAAGGCAGGCAATCATAACTAGTACTGAGCTTAACTGGGTATGACACCCATTTCTTGAAAAAACTTTGGCCTTATCCCTCCTTCCAACTTGTAAGGATCACATACTTAAATCAATTTTAGAAATTCATGCCATTTACAGCCCTTGAGATAGATTCTCTCATGTCTTTCAGAAGGCAGTGTTCTGATGCTGGCTTCTCAGTGCATGTCTGGAACTAGGTTTGCATAGGACTGGCATTCCAGAGTAGAGCTGAGAGTAACCATGTGTAGCACCCATTCCTGGAAATAACTTCTTGCCCCATCTCCCTTCCTTCCAGCAAGTTAGAATCACATAATACCTAAACAAGTTTTGGCACAGTTTCCCATTTGTACCTTCACAAGAAATCTCATGTTCCTTTCTTAAGGCCATTTCTGATTCCACGTTCCAAGTCGGTGTCTAGAAAGAAGTTTCTATAATTTTGGCAATCATCCTAGAGCCGAGCTAAACTGAGTATGACACCCATTCCTGGAAATACCTTTGTGCCTGAACGCTTTCCCTTCCATCTCATAAGGATCACACACCTAAACCAGGTTAAGAACATGGTACCAATTAGGGCCATTGAGCTGGAACCACACATGCCTTTCAGAAGTCAATGTTCTGATCCTGGCTTGTCTAGGCAGGTCTATCAACAGGTTTGTATAGGACTCGCAATCCAGATTGGAGCTGAGCCAAACCATGTAGACCACCCATTCTTCGAAATAACTTCTTGACCAATTTCCCCTCCTTCCATCTAGTAAGGATCACAGAATACCCGAACAAGATTTGGCACAGATTCCCATTTTCGTCCTTCAGAAGGAATCACATCTTCCATTGAGAAGGCAATTTCTGATTCCAAGTTCCAAGTTGCTGTCTAGCAGCAAGTTTCTATAAGAGTAGCAATCATACCTAGAGATGAGATGAACTGGGTATTACACCCATTACAGGATGTAATTTTGTGGCTGAACACTCTCCCTTCAATCTCGTAAGAATAACATGCCAAAACCACGTTAAGAACATGATGTCATTTAGGGCCTTTGTGAAGAAATCTCACATGAATTTCAGAAGGCAGTGTTCTGATCCTGGCTTGTCAGGGCAGGTCTATCAACAGGTTTGTATAGGACTGGCAATCCATAGTGGAGCTGAGCCACACCATGTATAGCACACATTCCTGAAAATTGCTTAATGCTCCATTTCCCTTCCTCCTAGCTAATAAAGATCACGCGTTACCAAAACAAAATTTGGCACAGATTATCATTTTGGGCCTTCATAAATAATCGCACGTTCCTTTGAGCAGGAACAGTCTGATTCCAAGACGCAAGTCGCTGTGTAACAACAAGTTTGTATAGGAGTGGCAATCACACCTAGATCTGACCAAAATGTGTATGGCACCAACTACTGGAAATAACTTCATGCCCCATCTCCCTTCCTTCCAGCTAGTAAGGATCACACACTATCTAAGCAAGTTTTGGTACAGATTCACATTTGGATGCCTTGAAATATAATCGCTCATTCCTTTGAGGAAGCACTTTCTTATTCCAAGTTGCAAGTTGCTGTCTAGCAACTATTTTGTATAGGACTGGCAATCATATGTAGCATTGAGCTAAATTAGGTATGACACATATTCCTGGAAAAAACATTGTGCGTGATCCCTCTCCCTTCTATATCATAAGGATCACACACCGAAACCAGGTTTAGAACATGATGCAATTTTCGGACCTTGAGAAGGATTCTTTCAGATCTTACAGAAGGCAGTGTTCTGATGCCGGATTCTCAGTGCATGTCTGAGACTAGGTTTGTATAGAATTGGCAATCCAGTCTGGAGCTAAGCCAAACCATGTTTAGCACCCATTCCTGGAAATAAATTTCTACCTGACCTGTCTCCATTCCACCTAGTAAGGATTACACACGTAAACCTGGTTAAGTACATGATGTCAATTTGGGCCGTTAAGAAGGAATCTCACATGCCTTTCAGAAGGCAGTGTTCTGATCCCAGCTTCTCAGGTCAGTTCTTACACTAGGTTTGTATAGGACTGGCAAACCAGAGGGGAGATGAGCCAAACAATGTATAGCACCCATTCCTGGAAATAACTTCATGCACCTTCTCGCTTTCTTCCAACTAGTTAGGATCACATAATGGCTAAACAAGTTTTGGCACAAATTCACGTTTTGGAACTTCACCAGTAATCTCATGATCCTTTGATAAGACACTTTTAGATTCCAAGGTCCAAGTTGGTTTCTAGAAAGAAGTTTCTATAGTACTGGTAATCATATCTAGAGCCAGGGTAAACTTGGTATGACACCCATTCCTGGAAATAACTTTCTACCTTATCTCTGCCTTCCATCTCGTAAGCATCACACCTAAACCAGGTTTAGATCATGATGATATTTACAGCCATCGAGAAGGAATCTCACATGCCTTTCAGAAGGCAGTGTTCTGATGCCAGCTTCAGCACATGTGTGGGACTAGGTTTGTATAAGACTGGCAGTCCAGAGTGGAGCTGAGCCAAGCCCTGTATACCACTCATTCCAGAAAATAACTTCCAGCACCATCTGCATTCCTTACAAAATGAATCGCACGTTCCTTTGAGCAGGCACGTTCTCACTCCAAGTTGCAAGTTGTTGTGTTGAAACTAGTTTGTATAGGAATGGCAATGATACCTGGAGGTGAGCTAAACGGGGTATGACACCAACTCCTGTAAATAACTTCATTCCACATCTTCCTTCATTCCAGCAGTAATGGACCCCATAAAACCTAAAGAAGTTTGGGCACAGATTTCTTTTTGGGGTCTTGAGAAGAGATCGCATGTTGCATTGAGGAAGCAATTTCTTATTCCAAGTTAGAAGTTGCTGTCTAGCAGCAAGTTTGTACAGGACTGGCAATAATGCCTAGGGTTGAGCTAAACTGGGTATGACACCCATTCCTGCATAAAACTTTGTGCCTGATCCCTCTCCCTTCCATCTCGTAAGGATCAAACAGCTAAACCACATTTAGAACATGATGCCATTTACGGCCCTTGAGAATGATTCGCTCATGCCTTTCAGAAGGCAGTGTTCTGATTCCAGCTTGTTAGTGGAAGTCTGTGACTAGGTTTGTATAAGACTGGCAATCCAGAGTGGAGCTGAACAAATCCATGTATAGCAGCCATACATGGAAATAACTTCATGCCCCATCTCATTTCCTTCCAGCTAGTTAGGATCACATAATACCTAAACAAGTTTTGGCACAGATTCCCGTGTTGGACCTTCACAAGGAATCTCATGTTCCTTTGATAAGGCCCTTTCTGATTCCAAGATCCATGTTGCTGTCTAGAAAAAAGTGTCCATAGGACTGGCAATCATACCTAGAGATAGGCTAGACTGGGTATGGCATCAACTCCTGGAAATAGCTTCATGCCACATCACCCTTCTTTAAAACTAGTCAGGATCACATAATACCTAAAGAAGTTTTGGCACCGAATTCTGTTTGGGGCCTTGAGAAGAAATAGCATGTTCCTTTGAGGATGCACACTGATTCCCTGTTGCAAGTTGCTATCTAGCAGCAAGTTCGTATAGGACTGGCAATGATTTCTAGAGCTGAGCTAAACTGGATATGACACCAACTCCTGGAAATAACTTCATGGCCCATCTCACTTCCTTTTTCCTAGTAAGTATCACATAATACCTAAACACATTTTGGCACAGATTCCCATTTTGGGCTTTCAGAAGAATGCACACCTTCCTTTGAGAAGGCAATTTCTGATTCCATGTTCCAAGTAGCTGATTAACTGCAAGTTTCTGTAGGTGTGGCAATCATTCTAGAGCTGATATGAAGTGGGTATGACACCCATTCCTGGAAATAACTTTGTGCCTGGCCACTCTCCCGTCCATCTCGTAAGGATAACACACCTAAACAATGTTAAGAACATGATGCCATTTAGGGCAATTGAGAAGGAATTTCACATGCCTTTCAGAAGACAGTGTTCTGATCTCAGCACGTCAGTGCACGTCAATCAACAGGTTTGAATAGGACTGGAAAATAAGAATGGAACTGAGCCAAAAAAAGATAGCACCATTTTCTGAAATTGTTTTCATGCCACATATCACTTCCTTCCAGCTGGTAAGCATCCCATAGTACCAAATCAAGATTTGGCACAGATCCCGTTTTTTGCCTTCAGAAGGAATTGCACATTCCTTTGAGCAGGGACTTTCTGATTCCAAGATGCAATTTGATGTCTAGCAACAATTTTGTATAGGACTGGCAATGATTTCTAGAGCTGAGCTGATCTGGGTATGACACCAACTCCTGGAATTAAGTTCATGCTCCACCTCTGTTCCTTCCAGCTAATAAAGATCACATATTACCTAAACAAGTTTTAGCATAGATTCCCATTTTGGGCTTTCAGAAGTAATCACACCTTCCTTTGAGAAGGCAATTTCTGATTCCATGATCCAAGTAGCTGTCTAAATGCAAGTTTCTATAGGAGTGGCAATCATAATTAGAGGTGAGCTAAACTGTGTATGACATCAACTCTTGGAAAAAACTTCATGCTCCATCTTCCTTCCTTCAGGCTAGTAAGATTCACAAAATACCTAAACAAGTTTTGACACACATTCCCAGTTTGGAGCTTGACAAGGTATCACAAGTTGCTTTGATATGGCACTCTCTGATTCAATGTTCCAAGTCACTGTGTAGAAGGAAATTTCTATAGGCCTGGCAATCACACCTAGAACCCCGCTAAACATTGTATGACACCCATTCTTTGAAATAACTTTGTGCCTGACCTCTCTCCCTTCAGTATCATAAGGATCTCACTCCAAAAACAGGTTAAGAAGATGATGCCATTAGGGCCATTGAGAAGAAATCACGCATGCCTTTCAGAAGGCAGTGTTCTGATCCTGGCTTGTCAGGGCAGGTCTATCAACATGTTTGTGTAGGAATAGGTACCCAAAGTAGAGCTGAGCCAACACAAGTATGGCACTGATTCCTGAAAATGGCATCATGTCCCATCTCTCTTCCTTCCAGCTAGTAAGGATCACATAATACCAAAACGAGTTTTGGCACCGATTTCCATTTTGGGCCCTCAGAAGGAATTGCACATTCATTGAGCAGGCATTTTATGCTTCCAAGTTGTAAGTCGCTGTGAAGCAACAAGTTTGTGTAGGAAAGAATATCATACCTAGAGCTGAGCTAAACTGGGTATGACAGCAACTCCTGGAATAACTTTATGCCACATCTCCCTTCTTTCCAGCTAGTAAGGTTCACATAATCCCTAAGAAGTTTTGGCACAGATTCCTGTTTGGGCCTTGAGAAGAAATTTCACGTTCCTTAAGGAAGAACTTTCTTATTCCAAGTCGCATGTAGCTGTCTAGCAAAAAATTTGTAGAGAACTGGCAATGATTCGAAGAGCAGAGCTAAACATGTTATGACACCAACTGCTAGAAATAGCTTCATTCCTCCTCTCACTTCCATCCAGCTACTAAGATTCACATAGTACCTAAACAATTTTTGGCACAGATTCCCACTTTGGGCTTTCAGAAAGAATCACACCTTCCTCTGAGAAGGCAATTTAAGATTCCATTTTCCAAGTAGCTGAATAGCAGCAAGATTCTATCAGAGTGGCAGTCATAGTAGAGCTGAATTAAACTGGGTATGACTCCCATTACTGGAAATTCCTTTGTGCTTGACCACTCTTCCTTCCATCTCATAAGTATCACACACCTAAACCAGGTTAAGAACATGATGCCATGTAGGGCCGTTGAGAAGGAATCTCACATGCCTTTCAGAGGGCAGAGTTCTGATCCCAGCATGTCAGGGCAGGTCTAACAACAGGTTTGAATGGGACTGGAAAACCATAGTGCAGCTGAACCAAACCAAGTATAGCAACCATTTCTGAAAATGACTTCATGCACCATCCACCCTCCTTCAAGCTAGTAAGGATCACATAACACCAACACCAGTTTTGGCACAGATTCCCATTTTTTGCCATCAGAAAGAATCGCATGTTTGTTTGAGCAGGCAATTTCTCATTCCATGTTGCAAGTTCTTGTCTAGCAACAATTTTGTATAGAACAGGCAACCATACCTAGCACTGAGATAAACTGGGTATGACACCCATTCATGGAAATAACCTTGGGCCTTACCTCTCTCCCTTCAATCTCGTAAGGAAACGCACATAAACCAGGTGAAGAACATGATGCCATTTAGGGTCGATGAGAAGGAATCTCACATGCATTACAGAAGGCGCTCTTATGATCCCAGCTTGTCAAAGCAGGTCTATCAGCAGGTTTGTATAGTTCTGACACTCCGGTGTGGAGCTGAGCCAAACCATGTATAACACCCATCCCTGGAAATATCTTCATGCCACATCTCACTTCCTTTCAGGTAGTTAGGATCACATATTACCTAAATAAGTTTTGGCACAGCTTCCCATTATGGACCTTCACAAGGAACCTCCTGTTCCTTTGATAAGGCACTTTCAGATTCCAGGCTCCGTGGGGAGGTCAAGAAAGTAGTTTCTATAGGACTGGCAATCATACCTAGAGCCGAGATAACTGAGTATGACACCCATTCCTGGAAATAAAACTCTGCCTGATCTCTCTGCCTGCCATCTCGTAAGGTTCACAAACCTAAACCAGGTTACGAACATGATGATATTTACGGCCATTGAGAAGGAATCTCAGATGTCTTTCAGAAGTCACGTGTTTTGATACTGGCTTCTCAGGGCAGATCTACCAACAGGTTTGTATAGGATTGGCAAGCAAGAGTCGAGCTGAGCCAAACCATGTATAGCACCCATTCCTGAAAATAACTTCATGTCCCATCACCCTTCCTTCCAGGTAGTTAGGATCACATAGTACCTAAACAAGTTTTGGCACAGATTACCGTTTTGGACCTGCATCAGGATTGTCATGTTCCTTTGATAAGGCACTTTCTGATTCCAAGTTCCAATTCGGTGTCTAAAAAGATGTTTCTACAGGACTGGTATTCATACCCAGAGCTGAGCTCAACTGGGTATGACACCCATGTCTTTAAAGAACATTCTACCTGATCTCTTTCCCTTTAATCTCGTAAGGATCACACTCCTAAAGCAAGTTTACAACATGATGGTATTTACGCCCATTAGGAAGGACTCTCACATGTCTTTCAGAAGGCACTGTTCTGATGCCGCCTTCTCAGGGCCGGTCTATCAACAGGTTTGCATAGGATTGGCAATCCAGTTTGGAGGTGAGAAAAAACTTCTATAGCACACCTTCCTGAACATAACTTCGTGAAACATCTCCCTTTCTTCCAGCTAGTAAGTATCACATGTTACCTAAACATGTTTTGGAACAGATTCACATTTTGGACCTTTACAAGGATTCCCACCTTCCTTTGATAAGGAAATATCTGATTTCATGTTCCAAGTAGATGTCTAGCAGCAAGATTCTATAAGAGTAGCAATCATACCTAGAGCTGAGCTAAAGTGGGTATGACACAAACTCCTGGAAATTACATCATACCACGTCTCCCTTCTTTCCAGCTAGTAAGGATCACATAATACCTAAAGAAGTTTTGGCATAGATTTCTATTTAAGGACTTGAGAAGAAATTGTACCATCCTTTGAGGAAGCACTGTCTGATTCCAAGATGCAAGTTTCTGCCTAGCAAGAAGTATGTATAGGACTGACAAGGATTCCTAGAGATGAGCTAAACTGGGGATGACCCCCAAATCTGGAAAAGACTTTGTGCCTGATCCCTCTCCTTTGCATCTTGTAAGGATCATACACCTAAAGCAGGTTTAGAACATGATGATATTTACAGCCATTGAGAAGGAATCTCACATGACTTTCAGAAGGCTGTTTTCTGCTACTGGCTTCACAGGGCAGTTCTGGCAACAGGTTTGTATAGGATTGGCAATCCAGATTGGATCTCATCCAAACCATGATTAGCACACATTTCTGCAAATAACTTCATGCTCCATCTCCCTTCCTTCCAGCTAGAAAGGATCACATAATACCTAAACAAGTTTTGGCACAGATTCCCATTTTGGGCCTTCTGAAGGAATCACACCTTCCTTTGAGAAGGCAATTTCTGTCTCCATGTTCCAAGTGGCTGTCTAGCAGCAAGTTCCTAATGGAGTGGCAATCACAACTCGAGCCGAGCTAAACTGGGTATGACACACATTCCTGGCAATAACTTTCTGCCTGATTTATCTCACTTCAATCTCATAAGGATCACACACCAAAACCAGGTTAAAAACATGATGCCTTTTATGGCCATTGTAAAGGAATCTCACATGCTTTTCAGAAGGCTGTGTTCTGATCCTGGCTTGTCAGGCACGTCTATAAAAAGATTTGTGTAAGATTGGCAATACAGCGAGGAGCTGAGCCAAACCAAGAATAGCACCCATTCCAGAAAATGGCTTCCTGCCCCATCTCCAATCCTTCCAGCTAGTAAGGATCACATAATACCATGCAAGATTTGGAACACTTTCCCGGTTTGGGGCTTCATACATAATCACACATTCATGTGAGCATTCACTTTCTGATTCCAAGATGCAAATGGCTATGTAGTAAAATTTTGTTTACGAATGGCTATCATACTTTGAGCTGTGCTGAACTGGGTATGACACAAACTCAGGGATATAACTGCGTGCTCCAACTTCCTTCCTTCCAACTGGTAAGGATCCATTAATAACTAAAAACCTTTTGACGCAGATTTCCATTTTGGGCTTTCAGAAGGAATCACACCTTCCTTTGAGAAGGCAATTTCTGATTCCATGTTCCAAGTAACTGTCTAACAGCAAGTTTCTAAAGGAGTGGCAATCATACCTAGAGCTCAGCTAAAGTGGTTATGAGACAAACTCCTGGAAACAACTTCATGCTCTATCTCACTTTCTTCCAGGTTGTAAGGATCACATAATACCAAAACAACTTTTGGCACAGATTCCCATTTTGGGACCTTGAGAAGAAATCAGACGATCTTTTGAGGAAGTACTTTCTAGTTCCAAGTTACATCTTGCTGTCTAACAACAATTTTGTATAGGACAGGCAATCATACCTAGTGCTGCGCTAAACTGGGTATGACACCCATTACTGGAAAATTCTTTGTGCCTGATCCCTCTCCTTTCCCTCTTATAAGGATCACATACCTAACCCAGGTTTAGAACATGTTGATATTTACGGCCATTGAGAAGGGATCTCATATGCCTTTCAGAAGGCAGTTTTCTGATCCCGGCTTCACAGGGCAGGTCTGGCAACAGGTTTTTATAGGATTGGCAATGCAGATTAGAGCTGAGCAAAACCATGTATAGCACCCATTCCTGAAAATAACTTCATGCTACATCTCCCTTCCATCCAGCTGGTAATGATCACATGATACTGAAACAAGTTTTGGCACATATTTCTTTTTGGGGTGTTGAGAAGAATTCGCACGTTCCCTTGAAGAAGGACTTTCTGATTCCAAGTTGCAAGTTCCTGTCTCACAACACTTTTGTATAGGACTGGCAATGATCCCTAGAACTGATCAAAACTGGGTATGACACCGACTCCTGGACATAACTGCATGCCCCATCTCCCTTCCTTCTAGCTAGTAAGGATCACATAATACCTAAACAAGTTTGGCACAGATTCCCATTTGCGGGCCTTGAGAAGTAATTTCATGTTCCTTTGAGGAAGCATTATCTTGTTCCAAGTTGCAAGTTGCTATCTATCAAATATTTTGTATACGATTGGTAATCATACCTATCACTGAGCTAAACTGAGTATGACACCAGACGGTGCTCAGGGCAAACTACCTCAGGAGGCACCACTGTGGTATGCGGATTATTTTGAAATGAAGGCAATAAGGAGTCAGAGAACTCACGGAGAATATTTAAGTTTCCCCTCCCAAACTGTCTAAAGAATTTAAAACAAAAGATCTGTTTCAGGAAGGATTTATTATCATGATGGCTATAAAAATAATGTGGGATCGAGGTAAAATAGGAAAGGAATCAAGCCCCTTTTATCAAACAACTCTGTCTCTCCCTGACTACATTATCTATAGATGACCCTTAGAAGAGTTGTATTCTTGCCTTCTGAAATTCCAGACCACTAATCACCCCCAAAACCTTCCTTGCTTTTAGCCACAATACTTAAGCAAGCAGCTTAGACAGAGGGAAGTGTTGCTCATTTCTGAGTTTCTCCCATGTATACACGTTATTAAACTTGGTATTATTCTCTTCTCCTAACCTGTCTTGTTAATTATTTTGCGGGAGAGAAGAACCTTAAGGAAAAGTGGAGAGGAAGATTCTCCCTGTCTCCTGACACACCCATTCAGGGAAAATCTTTGTAACTGATCCCTCTCCCTTCCATCTCATATGGATCAAACACCTAAACCAGGTTAAGAACATGGTGGCATTTAGGGCCATTGAGAAGGAATCTCACCTGCCATTCAGCAGGCTGTTTTCTGATGCCAGCATTTCAGTGCATGTCTGGGACTAGGTTTGTATAGGATTGGTAAACGAGACTGGAGCTGAGCCAAACAGTGTATGCCACCCATTCCTGGGAATAACTTCATTAATCATCTCACTTCCTTCCAGCTAGTAAGGATCACATAATATCTAAACAAGATTTGGCATAGATTCCCATATTGGACGTTCACAAGGAATCTCATGTTCCTTTGATAAGGCACTTTCTGATTCCAAGTTCCAAACGGTGTCTAGAGAGATGTTTCTATAGGACTGGCAAGCATACCTAGAGCTGATCGAGACAGGGTTTGACACCAATTCCTGGAAATAACTTCATACCATATCACCCTTCTTCCCAGCTAGGAGGAATCACATAATAACTAAAGATTTTACACAGATTTCTGTTTGCAGCCTTGAGAATAAATTGCACATTCCTTTGAGGAAGCAATTTCTGATTCCATGCTGCAAGTTGCTATCTAGCAACAAGTTTGTATAGGACTGGAAATGATTCCTAGAGCTGAGCTACTCTGGCTATGAGACCAACTCATGGAAATAACTTCATGCCCCATCTCCCTACCTTCCAGCTAGTAAGTGTCACATAATACCTAAACAGGTTTTGGCACAGATTACCATTTTGGGCCTTCAGAAAGAATCACACAATCCTTTGAACAGGCCCTTTCTGATTCCAAGTTGCAAGTCGCTGTGTAGCAATAAGTTTGTATGGAAATGGCAATCATAACTACAGCTGAGCTAAACTGGGAATGACACTAACTCCTGAAAATAACTTCAGGCACCATATCACTTCCTTCTAGCTAGTTTGGATCACATAATATGTAAACAAGTTTTGGCACAAATTTCCATTTTGGAGCTTCACAAGGAATCCCATGTTCATTCATAATGCACTTTCTGATTCCAAGTTCCACGTCGGTGTCTAGAAAGAAGTTTCTATAGGACTGTCAATCATAATTAGATCTGAGATAAATTGGGCATGGCCTCCATTCCTGGAAATAACTTTCTGCCTGATCTCTCTCCCTTCCATCTTATAAGGATCACATACCTAAACCAGGTTAAGAACATGATGATATTTATGGCAATTGAGAAGGAATCTCACATACCATTCAGAAGGCAGTGTTTTGTTCCCGGCTTCTCAGGGCAAGTCAGGCAACTGGTTTGTATAATATTGGCTATCCAGAGAGGAGATGAGCCAAACCATGTATAGCACCCATTCCTAAAAATAACTTCATGCCCCATCTCCCTTCCTTGTAGCTGGTAAGGGTCTCATAATTACTAAACAAGATTTGGCAGAGATTCCCATTTTGGTCTATCAGAAGGAATCACAGCTTCCTTTGAGAAGGCAATTTCTGATTCCACATTCCAAGTAGCTGTCTTGCAGGTAGTTTCTATAGGAGTGGCAATCATATCTAGTGCTGAGCTAAACTGGGTATGACACCCATTCCTGGAAAACACATTGTGCCTGATCCCTCTCCCTTCAATCTCGTAAGGATCACACACCTAAAACAGGTTTAGAACATGTTGCCATTTACAGCCCTTGCAAAGGATTCTCTCATGCAGTTCAGAAGGCATTGTTCTGATGCTGGCTTGTCATTGTATGTCAGGGTCTAAGGTTGTATAGGATTGGCAATGATTCCTAGAGTTGAGCTAAACTGAGTGTGACACCAACTCCTGGATATAACTTCATGCCTCATCTCCCTTCCTTCCTGCTAGTAAGGATCACACAATACTTAAACAAGTTATGACACAGATTCCTATTTTGGGGTCTTGAGAAGAAATCGCAGGTTCCTTTGAGGAAGCACTTTCTTATTCCAAGTTGCAAGTTGCTGTCTACCAACAATTTTGTATAGGACTAGTAATCAAACCTAGAGCTGAGCTAAACTGAGTATGACATCTAACGGTGCTCAGGGCAAGATAACCCACAAGGCACTACACTTATATGTGGATTATTTTGAGCTGAAGACATTAAGGACTCAGAGGACTCAGGAAGAATATGTGAGTTTCCCCTCCCAAGGTGCCTAAAGTGTTTAAAACAAAAGATCTGTTTGAGGAAGCTGTTATTATAATGTTGGCCATAAATTTAATTTGGGATGGAGGTTATAATAGGTAAAGCACCAAACCTCTTTTATTAAAAACTCTATCTCTCACTGACCACATTATCTATAGATGACCCTGAATAGGATTGTCTTCTTGCCTTCTGAAATGCCTGACTGCTAGCCAACCCCAACAGCTTTCTCACATTTAGCTAAAATATTTGAGCAGGCAGCTTAGACAGAGGGATGAGTTGCTAATTTCTGAGTTTCTCCAATGTATACAAGTTATTAAACTTCATATTATTCTCTTCTGCTACCTTGTCATGTTATTTTTGGGGCAGATATAAGAACCTTAAGGAAAAGGGCATAGGAAGACTCTCCTTCTCTACTGACACACCCATTCCAGGAAAAATATTTGTACCTGAACACTCTCTCATATATCTCGTATGGATCAACACCTAAACCATGTTTAGAACATGATGCCATTTATGGCCCTTGAGAAGGATTCTCTTATGCCTTTTGGAAGGCAGTGTTCTGATGCCAGCTTGCCAGTGCATGTCTGGGAATAAGTTTCAAGAGGAATAGCAATCCAGTGTGGATTAAACAAACCATGTGTTGCAAGAATTCCTGGAAATAACTTCATGCCCCATATTCCTTCATTCCAGCTACTCGGATCTCAAAATAACTAAACAAGTTTTGGCACAGATTCCCATTTTGGGTCTGCAGAAGGAATCACATCTTCCTTTGAGAAGGGAATTTCTGATTTCATGATCCAAGTAGTTTTCTAGTAGGAAGTTTCTGTAAGAGTGGCATCATACCTAGGTCTGAGGTAAATTGGGTATGACACCAACTCTGGGATATAACTTCATGCTCCATCTCCCTTCCTTCCAGCTAGTTAGGATCACGTAATAGCTAAAGAAGTTTTGGCACAGACTCCCGTTTTGGGACTTCAGAAGGTTTCGCATGATCCTTTGAGCAGGCACTTTCTGATTCCAAGTGGCAAGTCACTGTATAGCTACATGTTTGTATAGGAAAAGCAATCATACCAAGAGCTGAGCTAACCTGGGTATGACACCAACTCTTGGAAATTACTTCTTGCCACATCTCCCTTCTTTCCAGCTAGTAAGGATAACATTATACCTAAAGAAGTTTTGGCACAGATTTCTGTTTGGGGCCTTGAGAAGAAATTGCAAGTTCCTTTCAGGAAGCACAGTCTTATTCCATGTTCCAAGTTGCTGTCTAGCAACAATTTTGTATAGGACTGGCAATCATACCTAGCACTGACCTAATCTGGGTATGAAACCCATTCCTGGAAAAAATTTTGTGCCTGATCTCTCTCCCTTCCATCTTGTAAGGATCAGACACATAAACCACGTTTAGAATATGATGATATTTATGGCCTTTGAGAAGGAATTTCACACGCATTAAAAAAGGCAGTGTTCTGATCCCAGCTTTTCTGAGCAGGTCTGGCAACAGGTTTGTATAAGATTGGCATTCCAAAATGGAACAGAGCCAAACCATGTATACCACCAATTCTTAAAAATAACTTAATACCTTATCTCCCTTTCTTCCAGCTAGTAAGGATCACATATCACCTAAAAAAAATGTGGCACAGATTCCCATTATGGGCCTTCAGCAGGAATCACACGTTCCTTTGAGAAAGCGATTGCTGATTCCATGTTCCAATTAGCTTTCTTGCAGCAAGTTTCTATAGAAGTGGTTATCATAGGTAGAGCTGAGCTAAACTGAGTATGACATTCATTCCTGGAAATAAATTTGTTCCTGACATCTCACCCTTCCATCTCGTAAGGAACACACACCTAAACCAGGTTAAGAACATGATGTCAAGATTATGTCAATATGGCGGTGTAAGCAGACTCGGAACTCACCTCTTCCCATGGACACAGCCAATTTACAACTACTCGTGGAAAAATTACCCAAGAGACAGAACTGAAAACTGGATAAGAGGAAGTCCTGCAACAACGGACAATCCTAATTGAGGCAGAAGAGACAGAAACTCCCTTCTGGAGAGCAGGGATGCCGCCTTCACAAGCCGCCAGCTTCACGGCCGCCGGGAGCAGCTCACAGGTATGCAGACTCCCTGGAGGATGGGGTGCCCTGAACAGGGGAGCGCCCCCGCTGTGGGCATTTTGTGGACCCAGATCAATCGAGATGAGTGGCAGCATATCTGACTTTGCATGCTACTAAAACATTGGGGAGTACCCCCAGAAAACCCGGTTCACAAAGAAACTAAAACTGGCTCTTAAATGGCCCGCGCGCAAACTCACACATTTCAGAAAGCAACCTAAAATCACCAGAAAGAAAGGTGCATAGTGCTGTGGTGAAAAGAGACTCACCTAATAGGCCCTGAGTGCATCTCTGTGAGATGTGAGACCTCTCCAGGGACTGGGACATTGGCGGTGGCCATTGTTGTGGCCAGGTGTGGGCATGCTGACACAGACGCCATTGGAGTTCTCCGTGGGGCCTGCTAGCCCAGGTCTGCCTCACCCACTAGGGCACAGATTTAATCCAGCTCAGCCAGGGCAGGCAGCCCACCCTAGAGACTGGCCCCACCGAACAACGAACCCTCAGGCAACTTGTGGGCCTTCATAGATTGGTGACTGGATTCTGTGCAGCCTGGCAACTGAGCTGACTTTAGCGGTGCAGAGCATGCACAAGGAGCAGGTGGAGAGTGTGGGGCAGTGATGGAGTGTGTGGGGCTCCCGCCATGGAGAGACTGGGTCTGCTTGGGGGGGTTGGGGCACGCACACGGGGCAGCACTGTGTTGACTGTGTGTGTGGACCTGTGGGCAGCAGGGCTTGTCAGCTGCAGAAGACTTGTGCTTCTCAAAGACCCACATTGGGGGTTTGCCCCACCTTCCAAAGCCTGAAACAACTGGGTGCTCCTGTGCCTTAGCCCAGCCCCACCCAGCTGCAATCCTCAGAGAGCTGACAAGAGACCTAATAGGCTAGAGGCTTACAGCAATTGTAAGGCCCTGAGGCTAACAACTTCCCACGCTGGGGGCCTACACAGTTAAAAGAAATACTGCAACACAAATGTGGTATTAGAACTTGTAGCCAACTGTGCTGGGGCTCCTCACACCTGATAAAGAGACTGAAGGGCCCACAACAAGTACAAGCACCTGAGCATTACAACAGCTGACCAGGAGCATAACTCGGCCTCCCTGGGTGCCTACAGGGAGGGCAAACAGGCCACAACAGAAGGACACACATAGCCCACATAGGGGTCACCCGTGGAACATTGAGGACTGAGGGAAGCACACTGCAGGCCTCCTAAGCCATCACTTACATAAGGTCACCTATCCAAGAGCAGGAGACATAGCTAACCTACCTAATACGTAGACACAAACACAGGGAAAGAGGCAAAATGAGGAGGCAAAGGAATACATTCCAAGTAAGGGAACAGGACAAAACTGCAGAAAAGGAAATACGTGAAACA